>OW052043.1:24040022-25248148 GCA_932526495.1 Bombylius major
GCCGAGGTATCATTTGATATTTTGTTGCTTTAAAAATTAAATTGCTAGTTAGTAGTTATTTTGAATTACTTATATAAAATGTGAGTTAAATGACAGAAATTTTAAATAATATAATTTTTTATTAATTACATTTTTTACAATTTCCATATCAATTTCAAGAGGATTAGTATTCTTCTTTTTTCTATTGATTTTCTAATTAAATTACATATTCCTTTCTTCTTCTTGTTCAAAATTTAAAAAATTTTCGAGTTTACAAGAAAAGCTTCATATTCTCACATTCTTCTCTCTCTGACTTAATCCAAAGAGAATATATGAGACTATTAAAAGCAAAAGTTGACTTAAGGTACTCGTCCACGATGCAATTTTTCTTGCGCGCAACATGATAAAATTGCATGAAATGGACATTGCTATATGTAAACTATTAAGCAAGATGCAATATTGCAGAGAAAACGCCATCTTTGTGAAATATTTCACTTGCACGCATCATGAAATTATTGCATAGTGTAAACACTATAATCAGCGAATATTTCATGCAAGAAATATTTACGAATTCGATCATGAAATATTTCACGCAAGATATATTGCAATAGAATCAGCTGATTGTCATTATTTAATTGTGATTGAAGAAGTAAACTGGATTTGGTACGTTTATTCATTTTTTTTTATCGTTTAATTCTTTTTTAATTATAAAAAAGATGTTTATAATTATTTTTAGGGTTTAAAATGGAATCACCAAAAATCTACTGGAATAAAAATCAAGTTAAAAATTTGTTAGAATTATTCTGTTCTCTACGTAATATCCAGGGTTTAAGCCAAAATTTTCTTTTTTTCCTTTTATTTTTTTTTCTGTTAATTAATAAAGTTAATAATATCGCAATTACTTTAACTTTATTTTTCGATGACATTTTTAGCTACGAAACCTTAAACTTTTTTTCAATTTGAAAATGACAGTGCAAGAAAATTAATATTCACGCAAGAAAAATTTCATACTGCTGTGTAAGCAATGGTGCAATAAAAATTTCTTGCAAACATATTTTTTTCTTGCGTGAAAGAAATATTGCACATTTTTCGTGCAATTCTTGCTGCTGTGTAAGAGAGTATGTAAGTTTTCTTGCGTGCAAGATATATTTCGCGCAAGAAAAACTGCATCGTGGACGAGTACCTTTATTCCATGTACGAGTTTATGTCTGATTCGCTTTTAATACGGATTTTGGTTTACTCCCAATTTTTTGTGGTATAAACTCGATAATTCGGATTTTGGCTTAAGCCTAATTTATTTGGGTTTAATCAAAAATCATATAACTACAAAGATAAACAATTGCCATATATCCTCATGTCACCATTAATTTTTACTTCTACACCTGATATCAGGTGGCTACATGTTTGCTGAATGTTATCAATATTTTATGTTTATGCAACAATTTTAAAATCCAGAGCAAACCAAAAATACGTTGATGTTGCTAAACATTATATGTACCCAATAATGTGTCTGTTTACCAAATATAAATAATGGTTGCATTGTTGCTATGGCAGCATAAATTACGATTTATACTTTTGAATTTATTTTCACTTTGAATAAAAATACATATTTGCTTTAAAAAAAAATTTTTTTTAAATATAAAATATTGCTATTATACCTCTAAATACTATATAGGACTATAGGTACATACTCGTACCTATATACAAATACTATATACAAAATACATTTTATTTTTCAAATTTTAAAAATATATTTTAATATTTTTCATCTTCATTGAGAAATATGAAAATTTTATTCGTGATGAATCAGGAGATCAGAATCAATAGGCACGTCATTTCATTTTCTTTTACATTATAGAATATCTAATGCTAGTTTTAGAAATACTATAATGTTTATTCATTAAAATTTAATCTAATAAAATGTTACATTTTGTTTCTAAAAATTGATGCGAGGAAGTTTTATATTTGGCGCCGTATAACTTGCGCCCTGTTGCAGTGATCTTTTTGTGTCATAAATAGTTTTGTAGAGAATAAAAAGCAGAATATTGTGCAGAAATTTTAAGTCAATACCTTTACAGGGTCCCGAGATATTTACCTTTCAAGTCGGATAAAAATCCGTAAAAAATTACGAAAACGATCAAAAATAGAATGAAGTGTTAATTTAAATGTTTTTAGATTTCTTGTCTTGTTTTAAAATTTATTTTGAAAACAAACAAAAAATACAAGAAAAGCGTAAAGGATAATTTTCAAAATGCCCCTTCAAAATTATCTTTTTATATTATCAAATTTTACTGACCAACGAAAAATATTATAATTATAAATTCATTTAATAATTCCATAAAATTAAATATCAATGTAAAACAGATTTGTAGAGGTAGGTCAAGAATAGGATCGAAATAAGCAAACAAAAATAAAAAATGCTTGAAAAAAGAAAAAACATAAAAGCAAAGAAAAAATCAAGCAAAAAATACCAACAACAAATATCATTTTTTTCAGCTGCAAAAAAATGACACAGAACTATAAAGAAAAAAAACACAACAACTAAAATCATTTGTTTCAAGCATAATAATGTATACATATAATATGTATAACAACATCTAAATACATATGTATAATTTCATTTACAATGGTTTTGTTTTTTCTTATTTTTTCATAATGATCATAAAGCAATATACATTAAAAATCTCGAAAAGGGAGAAGATTCATAAAAAAGACAAATGTGATACCTCCTTCTCTGCCCGCACAGGGCCTGTTTACGGTTTTGTTTCATTTCCTTTTCGGATCTCTATTATATTTCAATCCTTTTTGTATACGTGTATAAAAATATCAACATTTGGATGTACTTTTTTAATCCCAATTTTACCGTTTGTACGCTACTCCAAATTTAATCCAAAATTCGGATTATTTTTGTGCCGTATAAACTTTTTACATATGTTAGATGGTTTTGAGAAAAACAGGAAAAACGTATAACTTTTAAATTAAATGCAATTTTAATAATTTTTTTATTTTACATGAAAACTCTAAGCTTCTGAATTTAATTGAAACATGGATTTTAAAAAATCAATGCTTAATTTAGTAAATATTAGTAAACAAATTTTGGAATAGTTTTAGTTTTTCAACCAAACTATGGAATAGTTTGAAGCAGTTGAAGATTTTTGAATGCGGTCAAAGACAAATACAAAGAAAAGAGAATAATCTCTTATTTTAAAATATAAAATATAAAAAAATAAATATAGCTAAAGTAAATTCTCGACATATTTTTCTTCGAAGCGAAAATTTCACAATTTCGCAAATTTTGCAATTGAATTTTGAATGCTAATAATTTTTGAATGATTTGTCGTAGGACGATTAAATTCACACTGCTGTAAGAGCAATTAGTTCCCTTTAATTTAGTGTCAACAACTTTTAAATATTTGACATGGTTCAGTAGTTATCATATATAATAGCCGTAATGGAAACTTGCCTAGCTGAAAATATTCAAACGCTTGTAATGGGGAGGGTGTGAACATAAACCCTACCCATAGCATATAGAATAATAGCAGACAAAGTATGAATATCCAACCAAAGTAAAGCAGGAGGTATATATAAACTCATGAAATAAAAAACTGATTTTTTTTTATTTTTTTTAAATTCAATTAGTGGAAATGAAATGTAAATATTTCATATTTTTCTAAACGGAAATTTCAATTAGTTAAAATGAGACAGACTGACATACACAAACGACAATATTTTTTGTTTTATTTTTCAGGTCACTGAATTAAATGTACATGTTAAATTGCTGATAAACAATAGGTCACTGAATATAATTTAACCAAATTTAACATATGTTCATAACATATGTTATTTTTAGGGTAGCCATACACAAGAATTATGAAATAAAATTTTTTGAAATGTTTGTCCGTTAGATGGTGTTGTTATTATCATACTCTATATAATTATATAGACCTGTAAAACCTGTATAAGCCGGAACCTCTAGGGACCGGTAAAAAATTCCGTATTGTACAGGTTTCCGGCTTGTGGAGGGTGTCATGTACATATTTTCCAATGAAAATGTACCGTCTATATCTCTATGATTTTATTATAACAACACATAAAACAATTTTAAATTCAAAATTTATTTAATTAAATAAAGTTCACATATTCTATAAAATAGAAAATACATATGTAGATACATACTACATACACAAATAATATAATAATACAGATGGGTATTGTAAATGAACTGAAATGTTATTCAGTGGTAATAAAGAAGAAGAACAAACAATTTTTATGTTTGCGTCTTAACTATAGCTTTTTTTAAAACTTAAAACAACAACAACATTACCGAACTTTGAGTTTTTTTTATTTATGTTTCCACTTTTCATTTCATCATGATTTTTTGATTTTTTCCATTTCTAACTTGTAGCTGACATTTACCTTGTTTATGCACAAAGATTAAAACGTATTAACTCTAAAACGTTTTAAGCATCGTTTTGAGATAATACATTTTAATTAGTGTTTAAGCGTAATACAACATTTCGTTCTCACTCAAAACGTTAACCATCTGCGTGTGTAGTGTAATAACAATTACTTAAAACGAATAAAATGTATATGCACACTTTAAATGCGCATTGAAATTTGGTTTATGCATCCGTATTTAGTCAAGACGGAGTGAGTTAATGCGAATTTATGTGTCGCATAAACGAGGTAATTGTTTATGATTTGTTATAAACATTGGTTTAGAAAGTGGGGCATCCAATTATCAAAAAAGCGAATACAGTAGAATCTCGATAATTTTACTACCTGATAATTTCCTATATTTACAGCGAAAGAAATTTTGCTTACTGTATAATTTCAACAGCCATAATTTATACATGAATTTACACATAAAATACATATTTGAACATGTTAAATCGCAAAAAATCTAAGTTTGATTTGATTTGTGAAAGGCTTTATTTTTGATTTTTTTTTGTGTTAATTAAAAATTGAGAAATATGAAATAAATAAACTAATCTTTTTTTAATTTCATGAGTGCGTTTTACTTCCATACATATGTACATATTTAGTTTAAATTTTGTATTCAATAATTTCTACTATCCCGTAATTTCAACGAGGGTAGTTTTAATTAGGTAAAATTATCGAGATTCTACTGTACATAAATCTAAAATACCTAATTCTTTAAACCATACAATGTCGGTTGAACTGAACAGTTACTTGTGCGTCAGCAAAAGTAAAATACAATATTTATGTACACAATATACCTACATACAATAATAATGTCTTTTATTTGCTTGTCACATATTTTTGTTGTTGTCGGTTAACAATTATTGTACCTAAAGGAAAAGGAAACAAAAAACTGAAAACTTTGTCAGTTTATTTTATTATATCACATCATGATAGGTTTATGTCTTTGCTAATCATATCACATTTGTCAGTTGATCGTTGTCAGTTAACCAAAATTCATATGCAACATTTTGTACAACAGCTTTTATATATCTGTATTATTATATTGTTTGTGCTACATATGTATGTTTCAAAAATCTGAAAAAAAAAACAAAACAAAACAAAACATAACAAGTAATGAAACTAAAGTATTCTTCATAAATTAACATAATTATAGCATAAAGCTAGAAAAAATTATAAGGGGATTCACTCTTTGGTGCAAATAGGTATTGCATCGTTGCATTCGGTGTATCGTAGCACGAATTTCAAACGATACAACAACAATTCGTGCTACGATACACCGAATGCTACGATGCAATACCTATTTGCACCAAAGAGTGAATCCCCTTTATATGTTTATATATTTTACTTTATATTTTAATTATAAAAAATGCACTTTACTCCTGAAAGAAGAAAGAACTTAATAAAATTATTCTTAAAATTATTTATTTATTTGTACACTTACCGAAAATAATATTCAATCACAATAAAAGTATAGAAACGCCTATGTTAAGTCAGCTGCACACTCCTTTACAAGGCAAAATGAACTGTTTACTGTCTTTGATTCAGTCTGTTTACATTTGCACCTTTTTGTTTTATGTCACGAAAAAACTTTATATAAAAAACGGTAATACATTTTATGTCCCTTTTTTATATGAAGTTTTTTCATGACAAAACAATAATGTGCAAATGTTAACAGGCTGATTTATGTACAGTCACTTGTTTCTTTCTTTTTTTCTTATGTTCACGAATAAAACAAAAGCGAATTGACGATTACGACAAGCTTTTGATGTGTAATGTCAAATAAGGCATTTTTGTTCGTTTTTTGTTCCTCTTTGCCGCTTTTTTAAATTTTTTTTTCCGGCTTAAAGAGGTTCTACAAACACAAATAAAGCATGTTTTACTATTTCGGGTTCGCGTTAGACAGGTTCCGGCTTATAGAGGGTTAATTTATATGAAAATGAACTTCAAAATCTCGGGACCGTAAAAATTTTCCGGCTTAGCCAGTATTCCGTCTTATAAAGGGTCCGGCTTATACAGGTTTTTTTTACAAATATAATTATATATTTTATATATTAATATTCACATTATATGAGTAGTATAATTTACAGAACAATGTAAAACGTAAATTACAAATTTCAATGTTTGAATTTTATAATGTACTACCCACAAATGTATTCATTTGGTAGCACTAAATTATTAATTTTAAACTGCTGAATTCATACAATCATTCAACTTCATTGTTAATAATTCAAATTCGAATTTAAAAACGGCGGAAAAATTTTTTTATAAAAAATTATGATTATACATATGTACCTACTTTCTATTAATAAATAAAAATTAAGGAGAGATTTTTATTATATAAAACTTCTAATAAATATTATTAATTTTAATTTGAGTTTTTTTTACGTTGAAAAAAGTTTTAAAGTATACTTTCAGATTATAGATATTAGATATTTATTTCAATTCAATTCAATCTAGAGCTCAAGTTTGTATAAATAAAAAACATAACTTTGAATTCTAGATCAAGGTGGTGTGGAAATAGCTTCCTTTAAAATAAAATTTTCATTATTTATCTTTAAAAAGCATCACCAGATTTGTTACAAGTTACAAGAAAAGTAACAAGAAATTTGTTATTTTCAACCTTTTCTATAAAAGGTTAAACTTGTATAAAATATAAGTCTTATTTCATTTCCTAAAATAATAATTTTAGAAAAAATGACGTTATTATTTGTTGACGATTATTATTATGATTTAATAAATATTCCTTAATACTTGTACCACAATCAATTGAATGTCGTTTTTCAGTTTTTTTTTCACATTATTATTAACAAGATTTAATTTTTGTAAATAAACCAATGCCAAATTTTACAACCATTTTTCAGGGGCATCAATGCAATTTTCAAAATTGAAATTTTTCAGAATAGAAGCCCTCAACATAACGAACATTTTGCCATCATTAACTCAATTTTTTCAAAAAGTGAAAAAGTTAAACTTTGCTTTTAATAGTCTCATATATATACTACAATAGAGGTTTAATTTATCCGTTAAATTCAAATTTTTGAATTTTCGTTTCTGTATGTTTGCCAATTTGGCTTCGAATAAGCTCATGAGACGTTAGACTATACAAGGGTGCAAGAGGAGAGATGTGAAAAGAAGAAACATGTAAAGAAAATTGAAGAAATAAAGAATAATGAAGAATACGCCCATAATTCTAATATTCATCTTATAATGCGGTATTTGTTGTTGTATACTATACTATTTTTCTTTTTGGAAGTTAGTATTGTGCTTATGGAGGCAGTACCCGATGAGTTTTATGCCTTGGTAATATTTAATTTAAAATATTTCTCTCGACTAAAATTAAGATCTGATAACCCCGAGACACACGAGACAGATTTATTTAAACAATTTGTGAAAGAATATAGAAAAGTATTTTTATAAACCATATTTTATTTAAAAAACCAAAAATATTCAACTAAAACACTATTTCTTTACACTAATATTCCACCACTCTTATTAAGAAACCATAAGAAACTCACGGCATACACATAACAAGGCAATGTAAGTATCGTAGTGACCGTTAGCATTGTGACTTCATCCTGGTCGTTTTATATAAAACAAATGAATAAAATTGAAAAAAAAAAAAAAAAAAAAATTAAAAAAAAAAAATGTATATGCAAAGACGACCTGAGTGACGTCACAAAACAAATGAAAAAATTTCTTTACATTGCCTTGTAATGTGTATGCCGTGTAAGAAACTAAAATGTCAAAACAAAACATGGCACTTCTAACTAATACATACAAAGCTCCAGTTCGAGGCTTTAGTTTTTTTTTTTAAATTTATTTTCATTTTGTTTTTTTTATACATCTAAAAAGAAAACAAAAGAACATTTTATAAAAGTTTTTTTTGCTTTAGTCTTTATACAGGGTGTTTCACAGTTCGTGTGCCAAACTGAACAGGGTGGTAGATCTCGGTGAGAAACGAAAAAAATCGTATGGGAGGGGGATGGGGGGTCTATTTTCAATGGTTACCGAGATATTCAAGGTCAAAGACAATTTTTTTCGAAGAGTAACCAGTTCCACTTTTTGCAACATATTTCAGCGTTCGCTCAATGTAAAGAGGTAAATGAAAATTATTTCCATAGAGAACCTTCAGACCTTTCAAAAAATGACTTTTACAAAGTTTTGTGTTAATTGGTTTTAAAGTTATTGTAACTCAAAGTCAAAAAATTTTGAAAAAAATTCGTCATTTTTATGTTCAAGGTCGAATATCTCGAAAAAAAACCCAATTATTTTTTAAATTTTCTTGGCTTAAACGGAAGCCTAATTTGTTGACTCTAACATGGCTTTTGTTTTGTAACATTATCCTTATCTGTTCAAAACTTATTGAGCATAATTCAAGGACAGTTTTTTCAAAATTAGGTAAATTTGTTGTTGTAAAGAATTATTCAATTGCCTTTTGGTATGTTTTATTTGACTCTCTGTGTTAATTACCTTGTATTTCTGAAAAGGACTTATTCTAGTCCTGGTTAGGAGTTATTTTAGTCCTGAAAAGGACTTATTGTAGTCCTGATAAGGAGTTATTGTAGTCCTGAAAAGAGCTCATTGTAGTCCAGGAAAGGACTTTTTTGAAATTCTGGAAAGGACTTATTGTAGTCCTGGAAGGAGCTACAAGGACAAGGACGCCACATAAACGAATGGGCAGAACAACGTCTGCCGGGCCAGCTAGTATATGTATATAAATGAAACACGTTGTAAGTTTTTTTTGATAGTGTAAAACCAACTATAGTATTTTTATTTTTGGAAGTCAGTACAGGCAAGATAGGCATACTTTTCTATATTCTTTCACAAATTGTTTGAATAAATCTGTCTCGTGTGTGGGGTGATCAGATCTTAATTTAAGTCGAGAGAAATCTTTTAAATTAAATATTACCAAGGCAAAAATACTCATCGGGTACTGCCTCCATAAGCACAATACTGACTTCCAAAAATAAAAATACTATATATATGCTTTTGAAATTTATACAGTGTTGTTAAAAAACTAAAATTATTTTTCAGCTTTCATTGTCATTTAGATAATATTAAAAAATAATGCCAACAACACTGGCAACGCGTATAACGCACCAAAAAGTAGAAAATTGTTGAACTTTTTGAGCGTTCGTTATGCACGTTGTGTGCGTTGACCATTTGTTCAGCTCTCATAAGAAAAGCTTATTTCTACTAGCTGTCATTTCACGCACCAAACGCGTGCATTGGAACTCCACCTTAAACTATTTAAACTAAAATTATTAAAATATTTTTAAAAAAAATTAAACTGAAAAAAAAAAAATAAAAAATAATTTATAATCATGAATTATAAAACATTCATACAAATAATTAATATGGATCAATATTGATCTTCTGCCTTTCTCTGTCAATAAAGTGATATGCATTTATTTTTTATAATTTGTAATATTCTTTTTACATATTTTCTAAACTCCTCCTACTAATTCGAAAATAAAAGTCAGCTGATTATTTAAAGAAGAAGAAGAAGAAGAGGAAAAATGCAATTTTAAAATAAAAAACCTGTAATAATATTAAACAAAAATATCTAACTATTTAAGCTAAAATTAATAAATTATTTTGAGAAAAATGAAACTGAAAAATAATTATGATAAATAAAAAATAATTCAATTCATTATCACATAAAAAACATTTATACAATAATTAAAATTGATATTGATCATATCTTCTTCTTCTTTATCTTTTGTTGGCTTTGTCTATCTTCATATACTTAGATAAGCGATATTCATTGTAAATTTGTGTTGTATTATTCTTTTTGAACATTTTCTTAATTTTTAAATACTTCTGGTGTCTACTTCGAAAACAGCTGATTTATATTAAAAAATTCAAATAGAAACGGGAAAAATTTAAATTTAGTTCGAAAGACTTAAAAGTTATATAGAGTGCTTATTCGAAGCCAAATATTTATGTATGTTTTTGTGTTGTTGATTTTTGAGAGAGCTTGAGATTAAATCTGTATGGGTGAAAATACATTAGGTAGGATTACAACCGACGGAATCCAATTAAAAACCGGTTATTATAGGTAAATCAGTTCTAATAACCGGGTTTTAATTGGATCAGACGGTTGTATTCCTACATAATGTATTTTAGGCCTATAGTAGTATATATTTTCTCTTTGCTCAATCATTGGCTTAATAAAATTATTTCTTTCTTTTTCTATTTCTATTAGTAAATATTCATTAACTAGCTTTATTTAATACATAAACCTTTTTTACAGCTTAAAATACATCTTGTTAAAAATAACACATGGTAATGAATAATGATACAGAAGTGTGCAATAGTGATGTCGAAAACAGCTAATTTCAGTTAGCAGCTAAAGTTGCTAATGCTAATTTCAATTAGCAGCTAAAATTAGCAGTAACTGCTAATTTTGAATCAGAATATAACAAATATATATTTTTTATACAGGGTCCAGACGAGACTTTTTTATGTCAAGACTTATGTCTTGACATCGAATATGTCTCGGATAGACCGCTTATGTCTTGCAGACATAAATGGCAAGACATGGATGTCAAGACTTATGTCTTTGCTACGATGTCTTGCAGACATGAGCAAACAAAATGGCGATTTCAGATATTTTGTGCTAATGTATCAGATTTATCAGACTTTCGTCGAGAGAAAAAATTGCAAATGTGAATTTTTTAATAAATTTAAATTAACTTTTAAATTTACAAAGTTATTTGGACAAAATTTCACAAAAATATATTTCAAAAGTTTTAAACTTTATATTCACTTATTTGAAATGTCAAGACATGAAATGCCCAGACATGAAAAATATGACAAGACATGAACAATGTCATGATATAAGTCTTGACATAAGCTGCGTTCCATTTTGGTATTTTTATCTACTCCGGAGTAGTTGAGAGTACTTCATCACCAGTAATAAATGGAACGGTCAATTCAATTCAAGAGTAATTCTTAACCTTCAAATCTGTGTAAATTTTTCTCTTCTTTGTTATAAAAATGGATTTTTAGTTTAGGAAAAATGTACATACATATACATACGTATGTATTTGTTGAGGTAAGAAAATCAAAAACACAATTTTTTCATAATTGTTGCATGTTTTATTTTACTTCAACAATTTTATAAATAATCTTCAATAAATTTTGTATCGTATTTTAGCATTATTTAATTTAAATATAATGCATGCTATCAAGATCAAATATGTTATTGTTAAATATTTGTTCTATCGGCTGTGTATTTCGAGGTGAATCATCATCATTACTGTCTTCACTACTTTCTTTTAATTTGATCAACATTAAAAATGAAAAAAATATTATCCTCCTTAATTTAAAATCCATAAAATTTATTTGACATACGTTCTCACTGTCTATTTTAGGTTCTTGACAAAAAATGAGATTTATTTGATAATGATGATTTGTATTTTATGTAAAAAAATTCAAAAAAAACAAAGTACATAACCCTAAAAAAGTCAAATCCATCTTTTGGAAGTTTTGAAAATTAAAAATACTCTGGTGGTAAAAATCGATATAACTACTCCTGAGTAAGATGATCAACTACACCAAAGTATGAGATGGTGTAGTTGGGAGTACTTGGGAGTAGGACAAACTACTCCGGAGTAGATGAAACTACCAAAATGGAACGCAGCTATAAAAAAGTCTCGTCTGGACTATGTATTATGTAACATGCTGCTAACTGCTAAATGCATATTTTTTTTGAATTGTTTCTTGTTTCGTTGCTTTTACACTTGAAACACATGAAACCAAATTTTTCTTATACTTATCTAAAGTAAAAAAATAAGGTATAAAATATTTTTATGAATTTGAAAAGTCTTATTCATAAAATTATTTCAAATAAAAAAGATAATCTGGGCTTTCCAATCCAAGTATCCTTTTTGTTTTTAAACACCCATAAAAACAACATACAGGTCATATAGTCAAATTTCATTCAATTTTAAATAATTGATATCATTCTAATTTCAAAATATGTAACGTTGCAGATTTGTAGGTACAAATTTACTTATCAAAAAAAAATACTAGCATTTACCAATTAGCATACCCAGATTTTTGTACTATACCTAGACCTACCTGTCCTACATATTACTTATGCAGGTACAAATTTACAATTGCAGGAGTTGATGCATCAGCATCACCCAATTCCCATCAATAAAAAAAAAGATATTAGTATTAGAAATAGCAGTTTCTGCAAGCAAGCAAAGCAAGTTAGTAGTTAGCAACTAGCAGCATGTTACATATATTTGTTTTATTCTGATTCAAAATTAGCAGTAGCAGCTATTTTTTAAAATGAATAGCAGTTAGCAGTTGCTAAATACCATTAGCAGCTAATTTTTAGCTGCTATTGCTATTAGCAGCCATCACTAGTGTGCAATATTATTTGTGCATACCGTATTTTATGCATTGTTGTAAAGAAAACCTGTTATATCTCGTGGAAAAAACAACAACTATTGCTGAATTTTAATTATTACTTAAACTAATGCGTTGCGTACTTTATTATTTAAAATTTTTTTAAATTTAATTTAATCCAAAATTCGGTTTTAATTCGGATTATTTTTTCCCTTATAAACTGTCTAATTGTAACTTAAGCTTGCTTCAGACTACATTATTTAGAATAGCATATGCTCCAGTCATATAACTTTCGTATGTTTTGTTACATGATTCAAAAAATCATGGCATTTGATATTTATTTGTTTATACGTATTTGATATTTCTGTTTGATTCGAGTTTGTGTTGTCATAAAAATGGAAAGTGAAGAACAATACTGCTTCACACAACAGCAACATTTCCTTTTTTGTGCTGTCTTAAGCTAAGGTCAGTGTTGTGCAATTACACGTAAACTATTAAAGTCTACGTTTTGATGTAAAGTATAGCGTATACAACGTAAACAATGTAGACAAAGGGTAAACAAAGTAGAAAATGTAGACAAAAGCTGTCATTATACTCATTTCATTAATCATAGTCATTCATTGGATTTTCGCTTCGGCATTCGGTTGGATTTTATTTTATTTCAGTGAGGTAAAATTTATCTTTAATAATTTAAAATGTCCAAGAAAGGACGCCCAAAAAATAGAACGTTTATTTTCTAGCTGGGGCTACGTTCACAGTTCTAATCGTAACAGATTGACTTTTGAGTGCTCAAAAAAATTATTACATAGCTATCTATATTATTCTTTGCGTATACAGGATAAATCAAATAATAATGATGTTGATGATGATGAATAATGATGAGATTATTTGATAATGATGTAAATGGAAATTAGAGATTTTAATAAATATAAAAATTGTTGTATGCTATAAAATTAATAAAGCACATCCTTTTTTAAATTAATTGAATTTAATTGTTTTTATTTTATTGGTGTCCCATTTCTTCAGTTTTTACACTGTTTACTTTGTTTACATTATTTACGTCAAAAACTCTGTAGTTGTCTACATACGTACTCTACGCGTATACAACTGCGTAGATTACATCCTACATCGACGTAGTCTACGTGCACAACGCTGGCTAAGGTTCCACATTGCTACTTTTACTGCGCAGTTTTTGGGTTGGAGAAGCAAAAACTCCTAACCCTGTTCACACATAGTGGGTGCAACGTGCAACCCGCTACTTTTACTGCGCGCAACCTGGTAGCTGCAACTTCTTGCAAAGAAAACTGCGAAGGTGTTCACACATAACTCGCAGTTTTTGCTGCGCGCAACCTTTGTTGCAGTATTTTACTGTTTAGCTTATTCATTATTGTTTAGTTCGTTATGAATTTTCAACCAGTTCAGATAATATGTATTTTTTCTTCAATTAAAGATAATAATTTGTACACTAATTCTTTCGGCCAATTGTACTTAGTCATTTGCTAAATTTATAATAAATTAGTTTAAACAAAATTTATTTTTCTTAAATAATAATTTACATATTTTGAAATACTAACCGTAAAAAATAATAAAATTTAAATCAGTAGACTACACTACACTTATCAAAATTTCTCAATACTCTAATCACGGCAATAACAAACGAAAAGTTGCAGACGCAGCCGCAGCAAAGTTTCAACCAAATTAATATTTTTTTGTTGCGTTTGCAACTCATTGTTTAGCTCTTCACACATCGCTACTTTTGAAACTGCAAGTTGCAACCGCAGCCTGGCTACAGGCGCAGTTTTCAAGGTTTCTACATTGATCACACATCGCTACTTGCTGCCAACGCAGTTTTTTGTGCTGCGCAGCACAGGAAGTAGCGATGTGGGAACGTAGCTGAAGGCAAAAAGTATCAAGTATATATATTTCAAGTTATATTTCAATCCTTTTTGTGAAGGTTTTCAGTTACGCTTTAGATGTTTGCCTTTCCATTCTTACGTTTCAGAACGCTTTACTTTTACCTTTTCAGTGTCACCTTCAGTATTGATGTGACTGTCTGTTGCTTGTATAAGTGACGGCTGTCACATCTACTTCGTTATTTAGGCCCTTATTATGTAAGTCGATTCGAGGTAGACTTAAAGTCGAGTCACAGTATTATAAGTTTCTATCACTATAGACTTTTTTCTATTCCATAGACTTGTCAAGTCGACAGCAATTTTGCCATCGACTTCGAGTCTATTGTATGTGATTTAAGTTATATACACAATTTATGAGAGTTTTTTTTAATAGTTATATTGTGAATAGAACATTTATAAAATAAATTATATAGATAAATCTTAATAAGCACGCAAGTTTTAAAATGTTTGGTATAGATGAGGATCTTTGTGACCTTCTCAAATAAGGTTCTCGTTCTATATCTTCTAATAATTTTAGAAAAATCTCTTTCGTCAATCTAAAATTTTTCTTATATCTGAAATATTTATGACAAACTTTAATAATAATAAGTATTTTTTATACCGAAAACAGAAAATTTACATGATTTCATCCATATCCAGAGGATTTGAATTTAATCTCAAGCGCCTTCTTTTCCGAATTATTGACAAAATCTCAGCTCGACGATCTTCATTAATTTCATTTTCAAAAACATCAAACCAAATAAAAAAACTCATGATTTTATATTTTGTCCGTTTTTATTTTATAAATTTAGATGTAAAAAATAGCAAAATATATACATAGACTATTCACTTGAAAATATTAAAAATTAGTTATAAACACAACAAAAACAAACGTGATTTGACAGATGTCTAGTAGAAAATTTTTCTTTCAAACGGTAACTCTTTTTTAAAAAGTCTATAGGCTTACATAATACCATGACTTATTTCAATAGACTTGAAAAAGACGAGTCGATTCTATTCGCATCGACTTACATAATAAGGGCCTTAATACCGATTTCTGTCACATGTGTGACATATGTCGCTACATTCGAGTTCAAAAATACAAATTTACTAATGTTACATCTCACTTTCAGTGGCTTGACTTCGCCGATAAGGGCCATTATTATTATTTATTGTTAACTTTATATGTTTTATACAATCGTTTTTATCATTTATTAATTCACTATTTTGTGGTTATTACATATTTTTACAACTTTTATTTTTTCAAGATCAATTTAGATACTTTGAAATTCAAATGAAAAAAAAAAATAAACATTTAAATACATATTTATTTGACAACATTAACATTAACAATAATAATAATAACAATTATTTTTCATGTATTCAATACATTTTACTGGTTTCACACACAGATGGAAATCTGAAAAATTGAACTTTTTCTTTTGTTTTTCCTGTATAATTTTTACAGGACATCACCACACATTTAACCATTTTAATAGGTATTTTTTTTTTTTCAAATATATAGTCAATTATAGTTTTTTAATTTGTTTATAAAATAATTAGTTAACCATTAGCCACTATGAAAACAACATATGAACAAAATGTAAACAAAAACTTTTTCTTCGCAGCTACGTCATCGACTTATTGTAATGTCACTAAAAAACGAAAAAAATTCTCCGCCATATTGCTTTTCAGCATACCTTCCTATTCTATTTACCATGGAGTTAGTTAACTGTCAATTCGTTGGATAGGACAGTTAGTATTGAATGTATTGATTCTGTTTTTACTGTAAGAGTGTACATCAATGGTTAAAAAAATAAGATATGATATGATTTTTTTTTTATGTGGTGTGGTGTTTGAATTGTGTGGTATGAGAGGAAAGTTTGAAGCTTGGTTCGTATTGTATATTGATTGATTATTATTGTGTGGTTAAATAATTTTGTTTATGTTTATAAAGAGCACAGATATATAAAATGGGTTTATTAAGTGCTGTTGTTAATAATTTTTGGTCAACAAAAATCTGGTTACCGCCAAACACAACGTGGGAAGATATTGCTCCAGGATCAAGAACTGATGTAAATCATGCAAATTATAAAGATTTAATATGGCCTTTACCATTGGCTTTAATGATGCTGATTTTAAGATATACCATTGAAAGGTAAACTACTAACTCATATAAGCATTCATAAATTTATCTCAAATTTAAAAATATTCATTAAGAGTAAATTCATTTCTTAAGTTTTGTATAATGAATCATATGCTTACATCAATCATATAACATACTTCTTGCTTTAATAAACTTTGTCTTCCAACGTAACCTCTATCTCTATATTGGACGTTTGTTCACAAAGCTTGTTATTTAAGTAAAAAGAAAAAAAAAAATGTTCTCTTTATTTATGCTTAAAAACTACATTTTTTACATATTTTTCTTCACATATTACTACTATCACTAAAAACTATTTTATATACAAAATTACATAAGAAATGCTGCTTTATTTGTACATAATTCAACTTAATTTTTATCAAACACAAATATTGCCTTGAAGGCTTAAATATATACATAATTTTTGCTGTGTTCCTTTTAAGCAAGTGCATCTACTCCGGCGTATTTTAGCGTATGAATGAAAATAAGTCAAAACTACGCCAGGACGACACATGCACTTTTTAAAAGCAAAACAGCTATTGAAGTATGGGGTACTTTTGAAAATTCACCACTTTGTTGAATCTACCATATGGTAAGCTAACAAATATGGTAAGTAACCAAATCAACCATTGAAAAAATTTGAACTCTGTGATAAAATACCATTTACCGAAAAGGTAAATATTTGAATATGGTAACTGATGAATTACGAATATGGTAGATGTATTTTTGGTTATTATGGTAACTGCTATCGTGAATTTTCGAAAGTGCCCGTTTTGTATTTTCTCATTTTTTCTTTTAAATTTTACAAAGTTTTAAAAATCCCCCAATATTTGTAGATATTGGTTATCACCAGTAGGAAAATCATTAGGAATTAAAAGTTCTAGACCAAAGAAGACAGTTCCAAATCAAATTTTGGAAAAGGCATATTCTGAAAGTACAAGGCTAACACATAAGAAAGTAAATTTTCCTATAACAAGATGAAAATATGAATGACTGAAATCTATTTAAATTATTTATTGTCACAGATAGTCTCATTGACAAAACAGTGTGATCTTACGAATCGTCAAATTGAAAGATGGTGGCGTCTAAGACGTGCTCAAGATAAACCATCAACATTAGTTAAATTTTGTGAAAATTCATGGAGATGTATTTATTATACATATAGTTTTATATACGGTGTAATTATTTTGTGGGATAAACCATGGTTTTGGGACATAAAGCAATGCTGGTATGGATATCCTCATCAGGTATATTGCATGTTCATTTTATTTAACATTCATTTTTCCACGTTTTTTTATTTTTCTCTAATAGCATGTTTACATTTCAATTTATTTACCTTTAAAATTAGAAGACAAATAAGAAGTAGTATGGGATGTTTTCTCACTCACAAGTTAATGAATTTAATATATCTAATGGTAAATAACTTCATAATGTTCTTATTGCCGTTTGCAACTCTTCTTCGATTTCTAACTGCGTTCCTCAGTCATAAATTTCGCATTCCTACACATTTTCAATAATATTTAGATCGTAAAATGTTGAAGGCCAGTCTAGAACCGTGATATTTTCACACTTGAACCACAAATAATATAATAATACAGATGGGTATTGTAAATGAACTGAAATGTTATTCAGTGGTAATAAAGAAGAAGAACAAATAATTTTTATGTTTGCGTCTTAATTATAGCTTTTTTTAAAACTTAAAACAACAACAACATTACCGAACAACTTTGAGTTTTTTTTATTTATGTTTTCACTTGTAGTTATTTAGAAAATATCAATAATCATGATTTTTTGATTTTTTCCATTTCTAACTTGTATGTAGCTGACATTTACCTTGTTTATGCACAAAGGTTAAAACGTTTTAAACATCGTTTTGAGATAAAACATTTTAATTGGTGTTTATGCGTAGTATGTATAACATTTCGTTCTCACTCAATACGATAAACACCTGCGTGTGTAATAACAATTACTTAAAACGAAGTAAGTGTATAAGTATATGCACAGTTTAAATGCGCATTGAAATATTAAATGCGGATATAATAGTGTATTAACTCAAAACGTCGTAGAGTTTAATGCGTTTTGAAATTTGGTTTATACATCCGTATTTAGTCAAGACGGAGTGAGTTAATGCGAATTAACGCTACGCATATACGAGGTATTCAATTATTATTGATTTTGAATAAACATATTTTGTATGTTTGATTACATATTTAAATACTGTTGTGTTAGGAAAAACGGACTGCAATTTGGTCTTAATTGGACAATCTTATTTATTACTAGGTGATCCTATGATTTGTTGTAAACATAGGTTTAAAAAATATACATTTTAAATAGTTGTTGTTCATATGACTTGTAATTTATTTTCACTTTCTCCTCTTGACAATTTTTTTTTTATTTCTAAGAAGCCAATAAAATGAAATTATTAAATTTGAAAGAAAAAATATGACTACGTCTGTAGTCATCAAAAATTGGATGCCTCACTTGCCAAATCGATTAACTCCATATAAATAACGTCTAGAAAAGTAATAATACATTTTGTCGGTTAATCGGTTGTCGGTTGATCGCAATTCATATGCAACATTTTGTACAATGGTTTTTATATACTTTTTATCCACTTACTTAAATTCCTTTGTGGGTAAGAGTGTTCCTCGTGACGTAATTGAAATTTTGTAAAGAGTTTTAGGGTAGTAAACGTTAACGGATTTACATGGGGTTTTCTGATTTGGAATGAGTGAATAGAATGCTTTCTGTCTAGAATCGATCCCTTTCTTGAAAATAACTAAATATGATGGAATATTGGAAAAATATGAATTTAAAGAACGGAGAAAGTTACTGAGAAACTTCCGAAACGTCCTCGAACAACTCTTTACTCGAATATCATCGTAGTTACAGAGGCTTTATAATCAATTTTTAAAAAGTACATGTTATAAAAGTTTTTTTAACCTTTAAGCTTATTATATATCTGTATTATTATATTGTTTGTGCTTGAAGCATTGCCCGTGCAACCAGTCGTGAAGTAACGTCCAACTATATAGACGTTTATAGATATTGCATACAAAGAAGCTTCACGTTCTTTATCGATATCTAAATCCTTCTCTGAAGAGAATTATTGTAGACGAAATTTAAAAATATTATGATATAGATCGATATCGATCCTTAACGAAGATTAAAGGGGAATATAGTACAATAACGGGGAATAACGATAAACATTGCTCTCGATTAATCACGAAAAAATCTTTAAATATCTATATCGATTTACACAGACATCGACATTCGACGACAACGAGAGTCAACGACAAAATTTATATTGATCGTTATCGATTGTTAAAGTATTTCAAAGACGGACAACTTTATACAATATAACTTTAACATTTTTTTGTCATAATTCAGTGTAATTATTTTCAATTACCTTTGTTTTATTTTTATCATAATTTTCTCTCTATTTGACCGATTTATTTTTCTTTTTTCAATAATACTTTTATATCGATGCATTTTAAAACTACATATTTAGTTGCGGTGAAAAAGCAAACTGTCAAAAAAATTGTACTGTCATCGATCAATAAAGAATCTTTATCGGTCTTTAAACAAATAATTTATATATACAATAAGCTCTATTGCCGGTTCAGGGGTGGATGGTGTAATGCAGAGGATGGCTTTACACACCAAGGTCCGTGGTTCGAATCTCAAGAGTAAATTTTTCAAATTGAAATGTCTTTTATATAATATAAATAAATAAATAAAAAAAGCAAGAAAAAAAAATTTTTTTTTTTAAAATTATGTCTATAAATTCCGACAAAGATTCCTTTAACGCTCTATACAGATGTTGAAACAAAATTCGATAAAGCTATTCATCGAAATATTTTATAGCTGACGTCGAACTTCGTGAATAAAATCAATATCGATCTTAATCAAAACTGTGGTTTTTTCTATAAAGAGCTTCACGCAAATCTTTATAATTCTTCATAGCTAAATTTAAAGCTTGGTTGCACGGGTGAGTAACCACTGGTTTGCTGCGTGGTAGTATTGGAAAATCCATTCTTGACCTTTTCAACAATTTTAAATTTATCATCATTTAGAACTTCTATATAATTATTAGCTGTTTGTCCACTAACAAAAGCAATATGAACAGGTCGATTGTATAAAATTTCCCCCTAAATCAAAACGTCTCCTCCATCATGCCTATCCAAACTGAAACGTTTTTCGTCCGTGAAAATTACAATTCTCCAATCTCTGTCCCATGTCATGTGCGTCCGAGCAAATGAAGTCTTTCTTATTTATGTCTTGTGGTCAGTACTGGTTTTTTCTTTATGCGACTACGTTGTGGAGTTGGTGAGCTCTTCAATACGCGTTGAACTGTTCTAATAATATCAGATGTTGAAGCTTCTTCTCTAATTTGTCTTCCTGTTTTTGACGAATTTGAAGCTATTTTCAAAATTTTACGACTCAGCTGCCTTTGTTGCTGTTTTAGATTGTTTTTTTGCTTTTCCCCGTAATTTTTGAGGCCTTTAAGAAATTTTTCAACTACACCCAGCGTTTCTACCGATTCTTGCAATTGCTCTATCCGAGTATCCTTCCTTCAGTGCGTTTATTTTTCAAATTTCCTCCAGTGTTAATCTTTTTCTACTAACCATTTCTAAATACATATTCGAATGTTCTTTTTATTCAGTAACAATTAATTTTAATTGGACTTTCTGAAAATTTTACTAAAAAGATGGTCTTAATCATATTTTTAACAAAATAATAATGTGCTTACAATCAAGTGTAGCACGTTTTTCAAACAGTTTTTAAATAAAAATTAACAAAAATTCTACCATGCATAGAATGCATTTGGCACTATCATAAAATAATTTGGAATTCCCAGTTATATAAAAGGATAAACATGCATTTTCTAGAAGCCGAACATAACTTAGCAAACAAAAAAATTTCAGACTGTCTACAATCATGTGTCGCGGAGTGTATATGTGTATTTAACAGATTTTGGTAAATTTGATTAATTTTTATGCTTAAAAAAGCATTCCTTTGACTTTAATCTTTTTTCATAAATAATAGAGAATGGCGGACGCCATTGTTTTGAAGAAATAATCCCGCTTTTCTACTAGATACTCCTAAAGTTGACTTCAATATTGCTGATTTTCATCATAGTATAATAAAGAACTAAAGTAGGATCACAGAGCCGAAGATTTTTTTTTTTAAATTTATTTCTCTCACATTTTTTGAGAAAATGCTAAAAGGTGATAGGAATATTTTTTCATTGACTGAGAAGAAATGCAACGTAAATATTTCCAAATAAAAAATAAAACAAGAACACATTCAGTATTTCAGGTAAGCAAAAAAATTCCCATAATAAAAAAATGTAGAGAAACATGTTTGTATATGCTATACTTGTATGCGTTCCTTATATCTTACATATAAATGGTTTTAGCTTATTTAAAAAAACACGAACCTAATGCATATTTAAGTAGGTATAACTATAATTTGAAAAATTCGTTTATAAAAACTATGTTGGAGGGGTATTAGTATGAATAATAATATTGTGCTTTCGCTCATATATACGGAAATTTTCCATTAAAGAAATACGCATTATTTTTACCTCCTTCAGACATATGGAATTTTATTGTTGTTTTCAGAGAAAAATTTATAAA
Source organism: Bombylius major (assembly GCA_932526495.1). NCBI lineage: Eukaryota > Metazoa > Arthropoda > Insecta > Diptera > Bombyliidae > Bombylius > Bombylius major. Next base: position 24,062,489 of record OW052043.1, read on the forward strand.
TTCACTATGTAATACACTATGGTTTTCATTTCTTGAGTTTTCTTTCTGAAATTTTGAAAAATAACGTCAAGGCTTGCTGCTGACTAGGGTAGAACGGTAATCTTATTGTCATATTAACCCATTGTTTCATTTGATGAGCTGTTTGTGGCTTCGCATTGTCCTATTGGAATAGAACGTATCTAAATGGTATATCTTTTTAAAGAAATGAATCAAGAGAATTTTATGCAAGGCAAATAAATTGAAATGTAAACACATACTTCATTTTCATAATTTAATAAATGAAAGTGAAACTTTTTTTCTTCTTATATGTAAACAAAATTTATATATATGCAGCATTGTTGTTTTTTCTTTATTATAGAGAATTAACAAATTTATTTATTTTTTTAAAAAACAAGTCCGTAGATGATGATATTTGGTGGTATTATATGATTTCAATGTCATTTTATTGGGCCTTAACAGCATCACAATTTTTTGATGTCAAAAGAAAAGATTTCTGGCAAATGTTCATTCATCACATGGTAACATTATTGTTAATGGCATTAAGTTGGGTTTGTAATTTACATAGAGTTGGATCACTAGTATTAGTCGTGCATGATTGCGCAGACATATTTTTAGAGGTAATTTATTGCATTGGAATTACAATGTTTTTTTTTCAAAAAGCAAATTTTCAACGTTTAACATTTTTTTTAATTTGTTTTTAGGCAGCTAAAATTACAAAATATGCCAATTATCAAAAATTATGCGACACAATATTTGCAATATTTACAGTTGTATGGATAATTACGAGACTTGGTTTTTATCCCAGAATAATTTACAGGTATTTTTTTTTCATTTTTTATTTTCAAAAAGAAAAATATATATAAACAATACTTTTCAGTTCTTCAATTGAAGCACCTCAAATATTGCCGATGTTTCCAGCATATTATATTTTTAATAGTCTACTAATACTGTTGTTGTTGTTACATTGTGTGTGGACATATTTGATCTTGCAAATTGCATATAATGCAGTAAAAGCTGGGCAGGTAATATATACATAAATATATTTGATAAAGTACATACATATTTTTAAAATAGACTACATTTTTTACAAAAGTAGAAAACAAAATCATGTTAGGACCTTATTGTGATTGTCGATAAAAACACCAAAAGCATCGATAATATGTGTTTGTACTGTCATACATGTCGATTGAGTCGACTCCTATCGAGACAAAATATTGGTGTCTATTGCGGTCATCGATTCGACAGTCGATCGAAGAACTCTTCGATTCGATTGAATTTACTTTTGGTATTGTGTAACGTAATCGAATAAGCCTAAAAGCATTGCCTCATGTGAATTTAAATTGCATATTATTTTTCTAAATTATTGTGAATGATTTGTTTTGACATTTCATGAACCCATATGAATATTGATATTGTATAAGAGCCTGTGTGGAATGGATAATATTTTTACTACAAAGTACATTTTGACATAAAACTTGGGGAATTCAAGCTCTAGAGCTAGAGCTAGTATAAATTTTGACAGTTGAGTAGTAAAATAATAATGTAAAGTCAAAATATCTTTAGTTTACTTTACATTTATTTTAATTTTCAACTGTTTCAACAATTGAATTCCCCACGTTTAATGTCAAAATTTACTTTGTAGTACAAATTTGATCCATTCCACACAGGCTCTAAGTGTTTGATTTTAATTTTTTTTATTTTTTTTAAATAATAAAATAATATTAAATATTGTTCTAAATAGGAAAAAAAAACAAATAACATTTCATAAAAGGTATAAATTAAAATAAACATTTCAGTTTAGTTGAAAAAAAAAACAAGTAATATTTATTAATTTCTTATACTAGAACTAAATTAAAATTAATAAATAATAATAATTATACTTACATAATTTTAAAACCAAAAAATTAACAACAACTTACAAAAAAGACTTTTTAACCAAAAGATACACAACGAAAATAAAACAACTACTGTCAATCGAATAACATTCGTGAAGAAAAATACAATCGAAACTGGTTCGACTGTAATCGAATTTGCTTCGACTGCAATCGATATTCGCAATACCAAATTTTTCGATTGACATTTCATCGATCGATTGGTGATATTCGCAATAGGCACCATTAATAGTACATCGAAAATCTATTCTCGGTTGACAATGTTACGACAATCACACACAACATAATACATAAAATGTCCATAATTTTGATATCGCCGATAATGAATTAATATAAAATTATATATATGATAGAAGTCAATCGTAATACGCAGTTCTAAATTTCGTCTATAATGCTTAGTTAAATAAAGTTTTAAAAAGAGATAAGTATGCTCTATGGAAAACGCAACGTTAAAGAAATTAATAATTAATACTGAAAACGTCGAAAAAGTAAAATTCACCAGCTTGCAATATCTTTTTATTAAGTGCAAGAAAAATAATGTACTTTGAATACTTGTATTTCTCATGCGCTTTTGTTGTAACTGTTTTAAAATATTTTATGTTGTCATCGTGCCTACACTTTTTTGAAGTTATAATATCATTCCATACAATTTTTTTACTTTTCATTTTTTAAACCCAACTGGTGTCCTTTTAAACTCTTTCAAAATAACTGGTGTTCACTAATGTTAGTTTCACAACTAATGACATTTACTCAAAGTTTTTGGAAACACTTGACTTAAAAACTAGCTGTTTTATTAAAACTAAAGAAGTGAAAATGACGTCACATCAGTTTGGCTCAGTTCACTTATATGTTTCTTGAAAATAGACTCACTTTAAATGTCCAAAAAGCATGTTTAAAAATTAAACTAAATATGTACTTAAGCAAAGTTCACTGAAAAAATTACGAAACGATTCAAGATGAAATGTAAATACAAATTACAAAAATCACGTAGTAGGCCCAAAATCAAATGTCGTTTTATTGTGGAAGTACGAGCTGTCAAAATTACAAATTTAAATGCTCGCTTATAAATAAATAAAATTCTAAGCTTTTTAATTGAATTAAGTTCTAATTTAGTCAGTTTATAAATTGGATTGATTTGGCATAAATTTGTAAAAGTTTCTGCTGCTTTGTAAGCACTTTAATGTTTCTGGACCACCTTTTGAAATGGTTTTTGCTGACAATATTTATGTTATATTACATCTGCCGTACAATGGCTAATCGAGGCAACTGCATTTTTGGTGATTTTGAGTTAATAACATTTTCAAATAAAGTACTTGTTTATCTTCAAATTTATGAAAACCATGTAACTGTACGAAGTTTGGTTGTGGAGTAATAAAGGTTGGAAATTCAGAGCACTTGCATTCCCACGGAAATTATACGATTTATACAACGGCAAAAAGCAGCAAACGATCTTACGCTTTTTAACCATTGTAATTTTGTTTGAAATATTTCAGCAAAACAAGGATATATGCTCTTAAACCGAAAAACCATAGACATTATCATTCATTTTCCAATTGTGTTTGAGAGTAAACGATTTTACTCTAAATAAATAGCCATTGCATTTTTAAAAAAATATCCTTTAAGAAAACAAATAAAATTCTATGGTTTAGAAGCGTAAGATCGTATACCTCTTTTTTCCTTTGTATAAATCGTATAAATTTCTTCAACTTTACAATGGTGAAATGAATTTCTCTTTAAAATCTCAGAAAATATTCGTATCTATTCAGAAAAAAAATATGTATAACATATCGTCGGCTTCATGCTTATGTGTTCAATAGACCAGTTTTTTTCTTTCCGAAATTGAGTTATTGATGCAGACATACTAATTTCGGATTTTTCTTTCGATTGGTGTTCTCAGAATTGCTCTAGGTGCTTCCGTTCGGGAGATACAGAGTTGTGTTTTTGTGCTAAAAACCAATTTTGTTTATATTTTTTGTGCTTATTTGTTCAATAATGCGAGCGTAATGTTTGTTGTATCCCATTCGTCATTGAACAAAACATATGTTTACTTATTATGCTTATTCGTTCAATATCCAATATTTTGGTTTTTTATTATCTTTTGTGTTATTGCGTCTTTTTGAAATCGAAATGAATACAGTGTAAATTCAATTACATTTTTTTCTATACATATCCCACTACTAAAAAAAATTTGTTGTTGCTCATAGAAGTTTGTTCAATATCCAAACTCTCTAAATATTAATGAATAACTTGTAGAAAAATGGAAATTAAAATAAAAAAAAATGAACTAGGATGGAGCTAACCCAGTGTTTTTCCATTTACCCAAAAAATAATTTCTGTTGTTTTTTATTTTGTAAGGAATTTTATTGTTACAAACTAAAATTTCGTTTTTCTCGAAACTAGGTAACCGGTCTATTGAACACATAAGCATGAAGCCGACGATATGTTTGTGTCGACTGAACATACCTATTGTCTCATTATGAGCATATATATTTTAACGTTCGAAATAGAATGGTTGAAGTATCAAAAATTTCAACTGAGTTTTTCTCAAAGCTAATAATATGTAATTGCCGCGATTAGCCATTGTACGGCAGACATACCATACCACAATATAATTACAAGAATAATATACGAAGGACAACAAAATACAAATAACAAAGCGTATTTCATATATTCTCCCATGTATTCAATAAAAATTTCTAATTGTTATTGGCTTGTTAAATTGGACCTTTAAATAATATTTTAGTAAAATAAATTTAAAAAATTTTATTTCTTTTCAAAAAGTACTAACGTAAATTTTTTTTTTTAAATTATTAGTTAGTCAGCAGTAATTCGATATAAAAAGTGCTATCGAGCTACTTTTATCGAGCATTCAATATCGAACACAAGAATAATCGAGTTTCATGATCCCAATTTGAAAGTCGAAGTTAAATTTTGCTCGATATCGAAGAAGTACATAATTCCGTCTCCGTTTATAAAAATGTGTTTGTGACCAAGCAAAAACATGAATAGTTTAGAACATACAAGTTGATATACGAATAAATGCCTGAAATCCTTGTTCTGTGTACTTCCCATTTAATTTTTTGTTTGCCGCGACTAGAGCTATTTATGGTTTTCAATTTGGACACCTTATACCAAAAAACCTTTTTTATATCAAGTAAAAATGTATTTACCAAATTTTTTTTTTTAAATCTAGATGGAAGGCGATATTCGTTCAAGTTCCAGCGATATTTCTGATAGTTCGGAAAATTTAAAACAAATGTTAAATGGTACACCAAAAACAAACTTACCACTTGACAAAAAGGGAGAAAAAATCGATCAAACCTTGAAATCATCGAAAATATTGAATAAAAATGTCGATGTTGTGAAATCATCTGAACATTGACAATATTCATGTGGAACTTCAAATATAAAAAAAAATTTTATTGTTAATAAAAAAGTAAAATAAAATAATTTTGTCATTCCAAGAAGAAGAAAAAAAATCAACTGGTTTTCCTCAAGAATGTTGTACCAAGTTTTTTTTTTTTATTATTTATATATATACATATATGCAAAAGTAATTGAAAATTTTTCTTTTCTTGCAATAGAGTTGAAAAAAGTTTTAATAAGTTTCATCACTGTCTAATTTAATTAATAAAAATTACGTATTTACATTGTATTTTTGTGTATATATATATATATATATATGTATGTATGTATGTGTAGTCTGTTTGTATTTTTATTCACCTTTTAAGTGTCAATAAACAATATAAATAAGGCCAAGGTATTTATTATAATCACATGAAAAATATTATTAATTTAAAACCAACATTAAATTTTTTTCTATAGCAAAAAAATGTTTTCACTTTGTATTGTACGAATGATATTAATAAAAAAACAATGTTTCAGTTTTTGAGGGATTTTTATTCAACAATAATTTATATTTTCAATTTAAATTTTATTCATAACTTCGGTGAACTTTTGTTTAAACAAATTTCCTCTAATTATCACGTTGATTAGCAGCAATGGTATGGGCCTGATCATGAATGTCTATTATGGTCTATGGAGGACAGGACATCTTCAATAATCTAGCATAGCAATAGATATATAGGGTGATTTTCTTTATTCATTCTAAACGTTTGGAATATTCCATATGCGTTTCTTTATTCTATAAGTATTCCGAATGTTCCGTTCGATATTTCTTAATTTTTTCCGAATATCTGGACTGGACTGGAACGCATTCTTTTCGATCCGCGAATAAAGATGGAATAAATGGAATTAACCTTACTTTTTTTAATGTTGAAATGTCAAATATACGACTATAAAGTATAAACATAAACAACTAATTCTTTGTTTATAAATAAAATATAAATAATGGACTCAAATAATAATGGTGAGAATAAATTATTATTTTTAAATAAAAATTTAAGTAATATCTAAATTAGAAGTAAAATAAAAAAATGAAATTGGTTTTAATTTTTTTTTTAAATTTTACATTCCTCTTCATCACTATCACTTTTAAACAATAGTTCCCAAGCTAATTCTTCAATAATAGGAAAAATCGACCTATTTTCCTCCCCCATTTCAATAAAAAGATTTATTTATTTATTTATTTACATACTTATTATTATTAGATTAATGCACAAACAGTTGTTATTTCACATAACCTCAATCTTTTTCTTAATGTTTATTCTTTTTTTTGTTTCTTTATTCATTCTATTCCGCATATTCTAAAACTTATTCCGTTCGTTCTATTCCTTCTACAGAATGAATAAAGAAAAACACCCATAGAAATAATAACTTCGATTGATTTTGCTCTTGCAAGTAAGCAAGTTAACCGTCGAAAGTTGCGATCGCAAGTTGGTGTCGGAAACTCAGTTAACAGAGCACATAACCTCAAATTTCTTATAAATAAATAGAAACTCAAACCTAGATACTTATGTTATCAATATAACTTGCATATTTTTTTCTTGTGTGTTAATGAGAATCTTGTTGGAAATGATGAGTACATACCAGCGCCGTCATTTGATGAAGTGGGCCAGCAAATGATGGGTTTTACATTTGTCTTCTCCACGACCAGAAGGGCGATGAACTGAATTATGGTAATTACAGAGGAATTACACTTTTAAGCTCAGTGTATAAAATCCTAGCTGGACTTATCACGGAGAACTTCAACCATCATGCGAAAAATATCATAGGGGAACACCAGGCTGAATTTATGCAGCGAAGGTTCATGATCGATCACATTTTCACACTTCGTCAAATATTGGAAATATGGTATGAATTCAACATCCAAACTGTCTGGCTCCATTGCTGTTTAATTTTGCCGCCGAGAAGGCATAAAGATAATGATAAAGATCTGATTGGTCGGACTTATCGCTGTGAAAGAACAGCTTATTAATCTGACAAACAAAGCTGGTAATTGTGGCATAACAGTGAACGAATCAAAGACCAAACCAATGATCGCAGATAAAAGTAGTAGAAATTAAAAAAAAATCACAATGGACATCTACAACTTCGAATGTGTCAAAGGATTTAAATATCTGGGTAGTATGATAGCCCCTAACAACGATTGCTGAAATCTGCTAATAAATCCTTCTTCAGCCTTAAGAAACTTTTTACCTCGAATGTCATCAAGAGGGCAGCAAAAACAAGAATTTATAAAATTTTAGTAAGGCCATCCCTTACATACGCTTGTGAGACCTGGACGATGACAAAAACCAATGAAGCAAAACTAGATATTTTTGAGCGAAAAATCCTTAGAATAGTATATGCAGTGATGCCGCGATGTCCCAATTGGGACAAAAGTGTCCTTTTTTTGTGTTAATTTTTTGTGGTGTCCCGAAGTCCCTTTTTTTCTAAAAATGTCCCTTTTTTATTACGACACAATATTCTACTTTTTAATATTTTATTATATTAAATTAAACTGAATCTATCATCTGAATATATATTATGATTTATGAAACGTCATTTATTTTCATTATATTGTAGTTCAGTGTTCATATCATCATGTGCATATTCTCTTGTCATTGTCAAATGTGAACTGTCAAGTAAATTGTAAATATTAATTTGAATGTGATATTATTTTTATTTTATAGCTTGTAGATGAAGTTTCGTCAAGTAAAAAATGCGCAATGAAACTTCATCTTTTTTGGTACAAGCTATATACATATATACGTACTTAAAATGAGTATACATAGGTATTTGAAAAAACTGTTAATTTTTTGTTTTTTTTTTTTATATTTTTTTGAAATGAATTTTTATATTTTAAATTGTTTTTTACACAAATAAACAATTAACTACATATATCAAAAATTTCAGATTTTTTTTTGATGAAAATGTAATCCATTCCTTTTCCCAATATTTAGAATGTTGTCCCTTTTTTCAAAGATTTGTCCCCTTTTTTTCATATTTTGTGTCCCGGAAAAATTTGGCTTCGCGGCAACACTGAGTATATATGTTCCAGCAAGAAAAAAAGATGGAACGTTCAAGCTCCGTACTAACGATAAATGCTTACTATTGTTCGGAGACTGTGGTGTCAAAAGATGGATCAAACTGCAAAAGCCTAGGTGGGCGGGGCAGCCTGGTCAAAATGGGTCGAGAGAGACAGGCAGCTAGAATTTTCAAATTTAACCCTGAAGACTTGAGAAATGTAGAAAGGCCCAGAACAAGATAGATAGACAACGTAAGAGCCGAAGTCGCAAAGCTTAACCTTGAAAACTGGAAAAAACTAGCTAGCGATCGGACATGGTAAATAGAATAGGAAGGTATGCTGAAAAGCAATATGGCGGAGATTTTTTTTCGTTTTTTAGTGACATTACAATAAGTTGATGACGTAGCTGCGAAGAAAAAGTTTTTGTTTACATTTTGTTCATATGTTGTTTTCATAGTGGCTAATGGTTAACTAATTATTTTATAAACAAATTAAAAAACTATAATTGACTATATATTTGAAAAAAAAAAAAATACCTATTAAAATGGTTAAATGTGTGGTGATGTCCTGTAAAAATTATACAGGAAAAACAAAAGAAAAAGTTCAATTTTTCAGATTTCCATCTGTGTGTGAAACCAGTAAAATGTATTGAATACATGAAAAATAATTGTTATTATTATTATTGTTAATGTTAATGTTGTCAAATAAATATGTATTTAAATGTTTATTTTTTTTTTTCATTTGAATTTCAAAGTATCTAAATTGATCTTGAAAAAATAAAAGTTGTAAAAATATGTAATACATACCACAAAATAGTGAATAATTAAATGATAAAAATGATTGTATAAAACCTATAAAGTCAACAATAAATAATAATAATAATATAATTGGTGATGATGGTGGTTCAAGTACATTTAAAGATTCTGATTATAATGATGAAGAATCATCAAAAATCATATACATACATTTAACAGATTTAAATATGCTTTCTGCACATTTTCCAAAAATTTAAAATTTCTTAAAAACATGTGATAAAAGATAGTCATAGTCAAAGTTGTGTTTATACATTAGTTACAGAAGCACCAAAAAGAAATGTTAACATTTTAAAATTATAAACTCTACAGGTAAAAAATTAATTCCTACTGCACTTTAATAATTTGTTAATATTAATTAATTACACATGTATTATAAAAATAAATTATTATTAAAGTACAGTAGTATAAGTATTTGTGTTATTATTATAGTATTTTTCTTTTTGGATGTCAGTACAGGCAAGATAGGCATACTTTTCTATATTCTTTCACAAATTGTTTGTATAAATCTGTCTCGTGTGTGGGGTGATCAGATCTCAATTTCAATCGAGAAAAATATTTTAAATTAAATATTACCAAGGCAAAAAACTCATCGGGTACTGCCTCCATAAGCACAATACTGACTTCCAAAAATAAAAATACATACTATAGTAATAATTTCAATATTTTTATAAAGGTTTATACATATATAATAATACATTACAGTGTATACATACATACAATACAATACATTTAATAAATTTTGAAATGATAGAAGATTGACATTTTTAAATAAATGTATGATTTTATCAACTGAAAACTCGAATATACAGGGTGTTTCACAGTTCGTGTGCCAAACTGAAATGGGTGGTAGATCTCGTTGAGAAATGAAAAAAATCGTATGGGAGGGGGGGGGGGGTCTATTCTTAATGGTTCCCGAGATATTCAAGGTCAAACAAAATTTTTTTCGACGAGTAACCAGTTCCACTTTTTGCAACATATTTCAGCGCTCGTGCAATATAGGGAGCTAAATGAAAATTATTTCCATAGGGAACCTTCAGATCTTTCAGAAAATGTCTTTTATAAAGTTTTATGTTTAATACTTGAGAAGTTATTGTAGCTCAGTCAAAAAATTTTGAAAAAAAATCGTCATTTTTATGTTCAGTCAAATATCTCGAAAATTTCCCTTATTATTTTTTTTAGTTTTTTAACTTAAACAAAAGCCTATTTTATCTACTCTAATATTGTTTTTATTTTATTGCATTATCTTCATCCGTTCAAAAGTTATTGAGCATAATTCAAGGACAGTTTTTTCAAAATCGGTTAAAATTGTTTTTGTGAAGAATTACTCAGTTTGTCTTCTGTTGTTTTTTTTTTTTTTCCAAAATGTTTAATGAAATTTGTCCAGCACAAGGACCCGAAATTTATATGAATGTTTGTCCAGCACAAGGACCAATGAATAACAAAAACCCAAAGGAAAATTGAATAAAAAACACGCACTTGTCTTACTACTCAACTTTACTTTATTGTTAAACCCAAGTTACTCGTCAGAAGTACAGTACTTACTAACATTAATTATAAGCTGACATTGCTGAATAGCTGACATAAAAGCTAATGTATAGTTTCCAATGCAGACCATAAAGCTGTTAACTATTAATTCAAATACCAATCTAATACAAATAAAATAAATGCAAAACTATTCTAAACATCCTCCCGCCGGTTAAGGGAAACCTTTCCTTAACCTATTGGTAATTTACACATTTTGCTAATTGGACGCTGCAACTCTCCTCTACTGGTTTTGACCGTAGCTACTCGAACTATACCATCTGTCCCCGGATGAACCTGTATGATTCCGTCCTCTTAACCATTTTGTAGGAGGTAACCCCTGTTCTGCTATCAGCACCAGATCGTTCAATTCAAACATTGACTGTGGTTTCTGCCATTTTGGCCTCTGTTGGAGTGTTGTCAAATAATCTCTATGCCATCGCTTCCAGAAACTATTAGTTAAAGCTTGTACCAATTGCCAGCGTTGTAATTTCGGCATGTTACCTTCTTCGAATCCCTGATCTGGCAAGGCAACTAATGGTTCCCCAACCAGAAAATGAGCCGGTGTAAGAATATCTAAGTCATTACTGTCTGATGTTACCGCACAGAGGGGTCTCGAATTTAAAACTGCCTCTATTTGAGCCAATAACGTTGCCATTTCTTCAAATGTCAAAATAATATCTCCTATTACGCGATACAGATGTGATTTCATTAGCTTGACCGCCGACTCCCACAACCCTCCAAAATGAGGTGATGCTGGAGGTATAAAGTACCAATTTGTTCCCATGGTTGAAAGTGATTCAGATACTACAGAGTTAAATTGAATTGAAGATACATATTTGTATATTTCCGATAAATAGTTTCTTGCTCCTAAGAAATTCGTCCCGTTGTCACTGTACATATCTGCTGGAATACCTCTCCTTGCAACAAATCTCCGGAATGCTGCTATAAAAGCCTCGGTCGTCAAATCGCTTACCAATTCTAAGTGCATCGCTTTTGTCGTGAAACAAATGAAAACTGCCACATAACTCTTAATTGGTCTCGCACCTCTTGTTCTTTTTATATATAGTTTGATGGGACCAGCATAATCTACCCCTGTGCGAAAGAAAGCTCGACTCATATTAACTCTCTCCTTTGGCAAATTACCCATGAGCTGATCTTGAAATTTCGGATGATACTTAAAACAATCGACGCATTTGCCAATCTGCTTTTTAATTGTCGTTCTTCCACCAATAATCCAATACATACGCCTTATGATGCTGCTCATTAATGATGGCCCTGCGTGTAAATATCTTACATGCATATCTTGAATTATCAGGTTTGTCACTTTATGATTTTTCGGTAAAATTATTGGATGCTTGTTTATTGAAGTACAACTTGCATGCTGTAACCTTCCTCCTACCCGAAGTAACCCATTATCGTCCACTAATGGATTAAGAGATATCAGTGAGCTTTTGACGGATACGTTTTTCGACCTTGTTAAACACTCAATTTCATTAGGAAACTGAACTTCCTGTACTCAGTTAATTATTATCTTGGACGCTTCATCCAGCTCTTTGGAACATAAACTCGATAACTTGTTGTCATTGCCCTTACAATTTGCAGCGAATCTTCGGCAAAACGCTACTACTCTGACTAACTTTGACCAAGATGACGACCGTTCGATTAATTTCATCAAGGTTTCATTCTGAATTTCTACATGAAATATCTTCAAAAAATTTTTCCTTTCTTCTGGAACTGAATCACATGTATCTAACTTTGTTTTAGGCCAATCTACTTCATCGCTTTGCAACCATTTGGGTCCATTCCACCATAGTTCATGTTCTTTGAGTCTCAAGGGAATGAGTCCTCTAGATGCACAGTCTGCGGGATTCGACTTGGACTGAACGTATCTCCATTGAGAGCGTGGTATTGTTTCAACTATATATGCTGTACGATTTGCTATAAACGAATTCCATTTGCGAGGAACATCTGACAACCACGCCAGAACTATCTGAGAATCTGTCCAAGCATATATGACCGATGGTGCAACTTCCAATGCAGTTAAAACTTTATTCATCAATTTTGTTAAGAGCACTGCTGCACACAACTCGAGTCGCGGAATTTATGGAAGTGATATACATCATCTGGATGTAACACAACAGAAACAGCAGCAAGTACTTCATTAACTGGTGCAAACAATTCAAAAACTTTAATAAGAAAACAATTTTCATTAATGTCAGCTTTAAAGAATATCTTAAATGGTATAATTTTCACTCCTGGTGATTTAAAATCATATTATGAGTTGAAAATTAATACAATTAATAAATATTGGAATCAAATTGAAAATAATAATCAGGTAATTTGGGAACAAATACCAAATCCTGTCAATTTTACAATACAAATACAATGAAGAAATTTATTTTCAACTTGAAAATAAAATACAAGAAGTAATCGCAGAATTACTGAAATGTTTCGAATTAATTCAAATCAAGCAGTGTCAATGGCTAATGAAGTTACTCAAATAAATCCATCAACAACACAATCACTCATGAAATTGCCAAAAATTGTTTTACCAAAATTCAATGGAAATTATCTTAACTGGCAACAATTTCATGATTTGTATACGCAAATGGTTCATAATCAACCATTAAGCAAACCACAAAAGATGTGGTATTTAAAATCAAATTTAATTGGTGAAGCTGAAAAGCTAATTAAACATTTGAGTGTCTCTGAAGAAAATTACAATACTGCTTGCGAAATTCTTAATCAGAGATACAACAATAAAAGACTAATTGTGACATCATTAATTGATATATTGTTGTCACAACCATCGATAACAACTGAATCCGCAGCAGCTTTAAAAAATATTCATGATAACACCAAAGAGTGCCTGTTAAGTTTAGAGAATTTAGGTCTGAAAGTAATGAATCATTGGGATCCTTTGATCATTCACACTATGACTAAAAAGCTTGACAGAAATACTCATGCCTTATATGAACAAACATTAAAGGCACCAAGAGAGTTACAAAACATTGAGGATTTTTTTAAATTTTTAGAAACAAGATTCCAGTCCTTAGAAGCACTGGGAAATAAAATCAACAACAAAATTATGGAGAAAACTAAATTTTCATCATTAATAACAAACTCAATCAAAACTGGTAATTTACCAATGTAATAAATTTTTAAAACTGACACCAACAGAACGACAAAGAAAAGCGTTACAACTAGACATTTGTCTAAATTGTCTAAAAAAGGGACATACAGCATCAAAATGCACTTCAAGGTCGTGCTTAAAATGTAATAAAAGGCATAACACTTTATTACACTTCAACCAAAAACCATACAACTACAAAGATAAACAATTGCCATATATCCTTATGTCACCATTAATTTTTACTTCTACACCTGATATCAGGTGGCTACATGATTACTGAATGTTATCAACATTTTATGCTTATGCAACAATTTTAAAATCCAGAGCAAACCAGTATACAGTAAGAAAAGACGTTGATGTTGCTAAACATTATATCCACCCAATAATGTGTCTGTTTACCAAATATAAATAATGGTTGTTGCTACGGCAACATAAATTACGATTTATACTTTTGAATTTATTTTCATTTTTAATACAAAAACAAATTTGCTTTAAAAAAAAAATATTTTTTTAATTTGAAATATTTTTTCTATTACATATGTACCTCTAAATACTATACATATACATACTCGTATATACATATACTATATACAAAATACATTTTATTTTTCAAATTTTAAAAATATGTATAGTTATTTTAATATTTTTCATCTTCATTGAGAAATATGAAAATTTTATTTGTAATGAATCAGGAGATCAGAATCAATAGGCACGTTATTTCATTTTCTTTTACATTATAGAATATCTAATGCTAGTTTTCAACCTTAGGATCGCCTGATCCACATTATCAAAATTTTGGCTGTGCGTATACAAATGTATGTTGTTGTTGTTTGTTGTTTGTGTGGGTGGGGGATGCGGATTAAGCACCCACGAGCACTCAGACAGGAGAGTCCATTGTACTCAGTTCCCCGTCTCTAGTAAAATCTTCTCGTTTTCCTAATAAACCATGTACATATTTCATATTGTGTTATAGATTCCAGTAGATATGTTTTTTGAGTATTTTTGAGGTTTTTGATCATTTCATAATGAAGTTAATCACTTCCTGGAGAGGATCCTTTGCATTCTTCAAGTGCGTGTTAATGTTATTTCGGAATTATAATCTTGTTTTGTGTTTTCGGTATTATTAATAGGTTCAAGTTCTGTTTTTCATTTTTATTGATTGGTATATTTCAATTGCGTTTGCTTGAAAATTTGTTTGTATATTTATTTATTTTCAGGTTATATTGCTATCGACTAGTATAGTGACTCCTCCAAGTGCGATTTTATTTGATTCTTTATTTTTGTAGAATGTTTTATAATGTTTTAAATTTGATTTCTCATTGTCTTAAAGTTTTTTTTCTTGAAGACAGAGAATCGTGTTTAGGTATTTCTGTTTTAGAATTTGTATATCGTTAAAATGATGTTTTAGGCCACGGCAATTCCATTGAACGATGTTTATTTAAGTTGATTCTGTATGCATTGCACTTTTGCTACAATACTTTTTTGAGCCAGTGTTTATACCGTATTATTTAAATTATAATAATAAGAAATAAAATAAAATGTGATATTAATGTAAAAAAAATAATAATAATTAAATATAATACATTTTTTAGCATAAAAAAAGAGAAATTTAAATTTTATTTTAAAATAATGTTTAATTTTCGCTTTCGCTTTTGTTTTTTCTCTACTGAGGATCTACTGGTAAGCTATTTACAAAGCTTTCGCAATAAAACTGTCAAATAAAAGTTTAAAAATCTCAATTTGTGCTCATAGCATATATAAAATAATATTATATATGACCAGCCCGTATATAAAACATTGTAACCAAAATTCTTTGCTAACTGACTTCAGGTAACCGACAAACGCTTTTTCATGAAAGCTATATAGCAAAGTTTCAATAAAGTTCTCTCACAACTTTGACGTCATTGATATTTTTTGAGTTTATTATTTTGTGTTGTGACGTTGTGTTATGAATATGATGAGAAAATGAAATGAATGTTTTATGATTACTTCGATCATGGTTTGCTAGATTTCTGTTAAAAAATTTCATTTGCTTTAATTTATTTGAATTTATCTTTTGTATGGGTACATTTTTGTTTTAAAAAAAAAAATCCTTTTATTATTATTCAAATTATAAATATAGGTACTATGTTTTTTTATTATTATATATACATATGTATGTTTATATGGAATATATATTTATTATACAAACATATTATGTAAATGCAATTGGAATCCGTACTGCTTTTGCACTCGGTAAATTTCCTGACAAACTTAAAGGAAAAGCAATATCAACTGCTAAGTTCGTTGATTCTGTTAATACTTTGTTTGATGTTTTACTAAAGTATTTCAAACAGTTTTTGAAGAAAAGTCTCACATAGAAAACATTCGTAAATTTATTTTTAATCAATGCATTTCTCATGTACAAATGAAGTCAAGTTGGTTTGCTGAACGTGACAAATGTTTCGAGCATCGCTCTAAAATATTAGACTTCATGATAACAAACAGTCCTTTTATGGAAGAACTGTAAGTGGATGATGGATAGTAAGAAACAATCAAATAAAGCGAGATATAACAAAAATCAAAAACTTTCAAATTTAAAACATGTTTGATTTTTTGTACAAAAGAAAAATGTGACAGACTACAAATTTATAAGTATGTATGTACAAATATACCTACATGATATATGTAACAAATGAAATATAAGTAATAAGTAAAAACCCAAAAACGTCATATGTATATCGATCACATAAGTATATCCAGTAATTGATAGTGGAAAGGATTACGGGTTTTTTGTTTTATAACTGATCGTATGTATAAATAAAATTAAATCGTATAAATTAAATAAAGATTTTAATATAAAAATAATAGTTTTGGTCCACGGAATGCTGAAATATGTTTATTTGAAAAATTTTTTTTAAATTATAGTATGTATACATTTGTAAACTCACGGCCAAATTTGTGACATTCTCAATCAGGCAATCCTAGGGTTGAGAAACATTCTAAAACTTAGAAAAAATACTTTTCATTATAAAAATTGTAAAACTTGAATGTACAATATAACAACAATGTACAATTTAGAATAGGTACATACATATAACATATTGTACATACATATGTGCACAAAAAAACAGAAAAGACAATTTGGATGCGAAAAATAAAAAAACAAAACAAAAAAAATACTGAAATGTTCAATTATAAAAAATAGGATCAAAATAAATAAATAAAAATAAAAAATCAGTAGAAATACAATAAATTTATATGATTTTTTGTACATTGAAATAGGACAATAATAAAAGCATATGTAAATTTACATAATATGTTTGTATAATAAATATATATTCCATATAAACATACATATGTATATATAATAATAAAAAAACATAGTACCTATATTTATAATTTGAATAATAATAAAAGGATTTTTTTTTTAAAACAAAAATGTACCCATACAAAAGAGAAATTCAAATAAATTAAAGCAAATGAAATTTTTTAACAGAAATCTAGCAAACCATGATCGAAGTAATCATAAAACATTCATTTCATTTTCTCATCATATTCATAACACAACGTCACAACACAAAATAATAAACTCAAAAAATATCAATGACGTCAAAGTTGTGAGAGAACTTTATTGAAACTTTGCTATATAGCTTTCATGAAAAAGCGTTTGTCGGTTACCTGAAGTCAGTTAGCAAAGAATTTTGGTTACAATGTTTTATATACGGGCTGGTCATATATAATATTATTTTATATATGCTCATAGCAAGGATCGTTTGCTGAGAACCAATGCTTGTATTTTTCATTTTCTTTAGTTATTCTAATATAATTCTCACGCATATTTTGTCTTTTATTTTTTAAATTTAAATGTGTCTTGTTTGTAAAAATAGTTTTAAAAGCTGCGCGGTGTATTTTGCTGACTTCAAAAAGATTATTCGATGGAGCAAATAAATTTCAAAAATATGAATATATACAGGGTGTCCCGTTTGGTTTGCTTAACCTTGATACCATAGATAGGTCTTATCGAGACAAACAAAAAATCGCATCGGGGGGGCGGGAAATCCCAACGGTTTCGCCGCTAGAGGGCGTTGAAGTTTTTTTGCTCTTATTTCACGATGCACCCTATAACTTTTTACAGGAGCACTCTAGGGTCACTTTGTGTTAAGAAAAAATGTAGAAGACCCTTTGCCCTTTTCAACAATACCTTACTTGTTCCTCTTCTTTCAACTGTTGAAAGGTTACACGCATTCAAAATCAAAATTTTGGAAATTTTTCCCAAATTTTTGTGTTTAACCCTGTCTCTCTCAAAAAAGGCTTAAATTAACCCCAAGTTTTTATCGCAGAAAGAGAATGCTTGATTGATTCTGCATCGTTTTGGTATCTCAATTTTTTACAAAAGTTCGTAGTTTTCGAGATATGTGCATTTGAAAATTAGCACATCTAGCTCCTATTTTTAATTTACACTGCAATAAAAACACGTGTCCAATAATCCAGTGATTTCAGACTTATTTTTTCAGTTTTTTCAAAAGGTCTTCCTTAATATCTCGAAAACTATGAGTTTCCTGAAAAAAATGAAGATGGCAAATCGGTGCAGAATCAATCGAGCACTCTTTTTCTGTAATAAAAACTTGGGGTTAATTTAAGCCTTTTTTGAGAAAGACAGGGTTAAACACAAAAATTTGGGAAAAATTTCCAAAATTTTGATTTTGAATGCGTGTAACCTTTCAACAGTTGAAAGAAGAGGAACAACTAAGGTATTGTTGAAAAAGGCAAAGGGTCTTCTACATTTTTTCTTAACACAAAGTGACCCTAGAGTGCTCCTGTAAAAAGTTATAGGGTGCATCGTGAAATAAGAGCAAAAAAACTTCAACGCCCTCTAGCGGCGAAACCGTTGGGATTTCCCGCCCCCCCGATACGATTTTTTGTTTGTCTCGATAAGACCTATCTATGGTATCAAGGTTAAGCAAACCAAACGGGACACCCTGTATATACAGGGTGTTTCCGTTATCCAGGTCCAACAGGATACCATAGATAGGGCTCATCGAGACAAACAAAAAATCGTATTGGAGGGGGGGGGGGAAATTCCAACGGTTTGGCCGCTAGATGGCTTTGAAGTTTTTTTGCACTTTTTCCATTAAACACCCCATAACTTTTTGTAGGGGCACTCTAGGGTCACTTTGTATTAGAAGCAAACATAGAGAACCCTTTGCCCTTTGTAACAATACCTTACTTCCTCCTCTTTTCTAAACTGTTAAAAAGTTAGAGTCGTTTAAAATCAAAATTTTGTGAATTTTTACACATTTTTTGTGTTTAACCCTGCTTTACTCAAAAAAGGCTTAAATTAACTCTAATTTTTTATTTCAGAAAAAGAAGGCTCAATTGATTCTGCATCGATTTGCTATGTTCAAGTTTTGCAAAAAATGCATAATTTTCGAGATATTAAGGAACACCTTTTAAAAAAACTGAAAAAATAAGTCTGAAATTCATTGGATTATTGGACACGTGTTTTTATTGCACTGTAAATTGAAAATAGAAGCTAGAATTGCAAATTTCAAATGCAAATATTTCGAAAACTATGAGTTTTTTGCAAAACTTGAAGAAGGGTTAAACACAAAAAATGTGTAAAAATTCACAAAATTTTGATTTTAAACGACTCTAACTTTTTAACAGTTAAGAACAGGGGCACAAGTAAGGTATTGTTACAAAGGGCAAAGGGTCCTCTATGTTTTCTTTTAATACAAAGTGACCCTAGAGTGCCCCTACAAAAAGTTATGGGGTGTTTAATGGAAAAAGTGCAAAAAAACTTCAACGCCATCTAGCGGCCAAACCGTTGGGATTTCCCCCCCCCCTCCAATACGATTTTTTGTTTGTCTCGATGAGCCCTATCTATGGTATCCTGTTGCACCTGGATAACGGAAACACCCTGTATATGCTGAAATACAGCTTTTTGAAGAAAAATTTCTAAATTTCCATATAAAATGTATGGTACCTATATATTTGTATACGCACAGCCAAAACTTGATAATGTGGATCAGGCGATCCTAAGGTTGAAAACTAGCATTAGATATTCTATAATGTAAAAGAAAATGAAATAACGTGCCTATTGATTCTGATCTCCTGATTCATTACAAATAAAATTTTCATATTTCTCAATGAAGATGAAAAATATTAAAATAACTATACATATTTTTAAAATTTGAAAAATAAAATGTATTTTGTATATAGTATATGTATATACGAGTATGTATATGTATAGTATTTAGAGGTACATATGTAATAGAAAAAATATTTCAAATTAAAAAAATATTTTTTTTTTAAAGCAAATTTGTTTTTGTATTAAAAATGAAAATAAATTCAAAAGTATAAATCGTAATTTATGTTGCCGTAGCAACAACCATTATTTATATTTGGTAAACAGACACATTATTGGGTGGATATAATGTTTAGCAACATCAACGTCTTTTCTTACTGTATACTGGTTTGCTCTGGATTTTAAAATTGTTGCATAAGCATAAAATGTTGATAACATTCAGTAATCATGTAGCCACCTGATATCAGGTGTAGAAGTAAAAATTAATGGTGACATAAGGATATATGGCAATTGTTTATCTTTGTAGTTATATGGTTTTTGCTTCAACTCAACAGTAAAAACAAACAATTACTGCAAATGTGGAAAATGTCTGCAAATCAACAAAACAACAAAACAACAAAGGTTTAAACATCTTTAGCAGCAAACAGCGAACAAAATATGAAAAGCTATGTTTTTCTGGGCACTGCACTCTGCATCTGCATCTGTGATCAAAGAGATAGCAGCTTACCAACCTCAAAGACATGTGCAAAAAGATAAATGGAACATACCCAGTAACATCAAGCTTGCTGATCCAGATTCTAACAAGCCACAAGAAGTAGATATTCTGTTGGGTGCCGAAATATATGGAGAACTAATGAGATCAGGGCCCTATTGCATCAACGACTTATCACTTATTACTTATCAACTTTTCGAGAATTTCAATAAGCTTGTGTTGCACCAAAACAAAAATTGATAAGCAAATTGAAAAGTCCTCAGTACAACTTTGAAAAGTGATAACTGGGAAATTTTTCAGATTACTGTTGCACCAAACACAATTTGAGTAAGTGATAAGTATTCATTTGCAAAGTGATAAATATAGCAATTTTAAGCATTTTTTCACTGTTTTGTTGCACCAACAGTATTTTCTTATTACTTATCAATAATTAAATTGATAAATTAAGCAGAATATTGATAAGAAAAAATTCTCTTTTCAAAAACATTTCGAGTGTCATCGGTAACGTGTTTTTTTTTTAAACTTCAAGTGTATTTTTTTTAACCATTTTTAAGTTTTTTTTTTTATTGGCAAAAAAATGTTTCGTTTTGAAAGGTTATACGAAGAATCTGAAGAGTTTCGAAATCGTGAATTTAAAAAAAGAATTAATAATGAATAGCAAATTACTTATCAATTCAAAAAACTTATCATTTTGTGATAAGTCATGTTAATTTTTTGGTGCAATACTTATCATTTTAACTTAGCAAAAATTGATAAGCTTTTTAAATTGATAAGTGAGTAGAAATTAAAATTTTCTTAGTGCAATACTTATCACATACACTTATCGAAAAAAATAATTTGGATTATTTGATAAATAATAAGTGATAAGTGGTTGGTGCAATAGGGCCCAGGTCAGATTAAAGTGGACAAACATCTGCCTATCTTACAAAATACAGTCTTAGGTGCTCTTACACGATCTGGCAAATTGGCAGATATCTGCCCATTTTCTTGTCAGATGCGTGTAATCACTATGGCAGATGAAGACAGATGTCTGCCATCAAAATCTGGCAGTCAAAAATTGCCAGACGTCTGCTTACGTGTAATCAGTTACTTTTTCTATCTGGCTATTCGTAGAAATCATCTGCCAATCTGCTCAGTAAACTTTTGAATGACTGGGCAGATTGGCAGATAATTTAAATTCTCATACATCGATTTGTTCTAAAAGTGAAATGTTTTGAGTGGAATGTGAGGAAAATATGAAAAGGAAAATGTAAGTAATTAAATTTCTAAACAAGTAGTGATTTTAATGATATAGTTTATAAAGGGTATAGTAAATTCATTACTGTAATAACTGAAGTTTACATACCAGTAGACAAAAATCTTAAATAAAATAAAAATAAATAAAAATAAAAAACAAATAAATAAATAAATACGGATGCATAAACCAAATACACTATTAAATCCGCATTTAAATTTCAGTGCGTTTTTAAAGAGTGCATATACACTTTCTTCGTTTCAAGTGAATTGTCATTACATTATAAATTATACTTTAGATTATATTATTTTAGGCAGATAAAAACCATTTATACCAGATAAAAAATAACAGATCGTGTAATCAGCACAACAGATGCATGACAGATAACTGGCAAAAATGTGTCTGACAACTCTATGCCAGATGAAATCTGCCGAATATCTGCCACAAGTGTAATCAGTCAGACAGACAATAGACATCTGTCCACGAAAATGGGCAGATATCTGCCAATTTGCCAGATCGTGTAAGAGCACCTTTAGGATGGATAGTACTAGGAAAGGCCTCAATAGAAGAGAATGATAACATGTTTTGTGGCATAACTAATTTAGAGTTAGAAAAAACCCTCCAAAAATTTTGGAACCTAGAGGAATATGTGGAAAAGCCAAAATTATCAGTAGCAGATCAAAAATGTGAAGAATACTTTAATGCTACAACTACACGTGAAGACAGTGGTCGATTTGTTGTCAGTTTACCAATTCTGGGTAACACTGAATTATTAAAAAATTCAGAAGCTATAGCGTTTAAAAGGTTGTTAAGTATTGAGAAAAAATTATCTAAAGATGCACCATTTTCTACCACATCATTACGTGTTAAAACCAGGTAGAATGTGCTACTAAACTACGTGTGGTTTTCGACGCTTCTGCCAAAACAAATTCAAATTTGTCATTAAATGACTTAATGTTAGCAGGTCCTAAAATTCAAGATGACTTAATTTCAATCATATTGAGATTTAGAATGAAAAAATATGTTTTCACTGCTGATGTTAAACAAATGTACTTATAGGCAAATTAAAGTAACAGAAGAAGATAGAAATCTTCAATTAATTATGTGGCGTACTAATCCATCTGAAGCAGTGAAATATTATCGGCTTTGCACTGTAACTTATGGCACTAAATCAGCACCGTATTTAGCCGTGAAATTCTTGCAACGATTAGCAGAAGAAGAGGAATCAAGATACCCATTAGGAAGCAAGGCAGTAAGGAATTTTTATGTTGACGATATAATGATGGGCAGTAATGACATAACAGAAGCTATTAAAATACAAGCAGAACTGCAAAAATTATTAAAATCAGGCGGTTTGGAGCTACATAAATAGTGTGCGAACCATCCAGAATTGATAAAAAAAACATACCCAAAGACAAATTAGAACTACAACTGCAATTTCACGAGAAAGATGACAGCCATATTAAAACATTAGGATTTTTATGGCATCCTATCATTGATCATTTTGGAATTACAACTGAACCAAAACCACATCAACGTATTACAAAATAAAATATTTTATCTGATACAGCACAAATATATGACCCACTGGGATTAATTAATCCAGTTGTAGTCACGAGTAAAATTTTCTTACAAGACCTATGGAAACTTAAGCCAGAAGAATTGCAAGCAAAATAGTCTAAATTTATACAAGAAGTACCTAAACTAACATCAGTGCAAGTACTAAGATACATGTTTGGGAATAAAAAGGCAGTGTCGATACAACTTCATGTTTTTTGCGATGCTAGTGAAAGAGCATAATTATGGAGCAGTCACATACATACGCTCCAACACCGGTGAAACCTACGACTTTACCGAGATTAGAACTTTGTGGAGCAAAGTTAGCTGCAAATTTAGTCGATAGGATAATAAAAACAATTGAGGAAAAATTGGATAAAATAATTTATTGGACTGACTCACAAATTGTTCTTTCATGGACTTAAAGCATTTGTCGCAAATCGAATTTCAAACATCCTTGAATCATCATCACCTAAACAATGGAGATATGTGCCAAGCAAAAGCAATCCAGCAGATTTAATATCTCGTGGTACATTACCTAATCAATTGATAGAATCAAAATTATGGTTTTCAGGACCAGAATTCTTACAAAATTTAAGAACAATGTGGCCAAATAATAAAATTGAAAATGTGACTTTAAAGGAAGAAGAAAAGGCTCTAAAATTCGCACTTACCGCTTCAACTGCTGAAGAACATAAAGAACATCCATTATACCAAATAAATCATGGAAATTAATTTACAAAATTAGTTCGAGTAATGGCATACATTCGCCGAGCAGTAAACCATATGAAAAATAAAACACATACCATTGAAAAATTTTTAACAACAAGGGAACTAGAAGCCACAAGAGACATTATAAAGCAGATTCAACACAAAAGTTTTGAAGATGATATCAAGGTGTTGAAAAAACAAAATCAAGTAAAAACAAGTAGCAAATTACTGAATTTATCACCGTTCTTAGATGAGCATGAGCTACTTCGTGTGGGCGGAAGGATAGAAGAAGCTAATATATCGTATGATGCAAAACACCCCTTACTGTTACCAGGCGATCATTTCATATCAAAACTGATCTACAGTCACCTACATATTGTTAATCTACATGCAGGACCTCAAGCACTAAATTCAATAGTAAGTCAAAAATACTGGATTTTTCAAGGTAAAAACCTATCGAGATCAACAGTAGCGAACTGCATACGTTGCACAAGATTAAGACCACGTTTGATGAACCAAGTAATGTGAAATTTGCCACCTAACAGAGTTCAACAAGCTCGACCATTTTACAATTGTGGTGTTGATTTTTGTGGACCAGTGTACACCCATTTTAAAATAAGAGGAAAAAGACCGTTAAAATCATATATAGCGGTATTTTGCTGTTTCGCTACGAAAGCGACTCATCTAGAAGTTGTATCAGACTTAACGACGGAAGGATTTATTGCAGCGCTAAAAAGATTTATTGCACGATGAGGAAAATGTCAAAAAATATTTTGTGATAATGCAAAAAATTTTGTGGGTGCAAAAAATCAATTAGGGGAGTTACAACATATATTGAGCAATCACAAATCGATTGAAAAAATTAAAAACACTGTTAATACACATAATATATTTGTGTGTGCCACATTTTGGTGGCTTATGGGAGGCAGCAGTTAAATCAACAAAGATGTTGCTATATCGAAGCGTAGCATCTGCATCATTCACTTATGAAGAATTGTGCACTGTCACTGCAGAAATAGAAGCCATCCTAAATTCCAGACAACTCACAGCAATTTCATCGGATCCAAATGATCTTTCACCTTTGACACCAGCTCACTTCATTATAGGGGAGCCCATGACAGCAAATCCTGAATGTCCTTAGCATCCAGATGGGCACTAGTGAGCCAAATTCGTGCAGAATTTTGGAAACGTTGGTCAACTGAGTATTTACATTTGCTACAACAAAGAGCAAAATGGGCTAAAGAATACCCTAATATATTACCAGGTGCTTTGGTGTTAGTAAAAGAAGATAATCTGCCTTCTCTTGAATGGCAAATGGGACGAGTTATTGAAACCATAGAAGGGCCTGCTGGAAAAGTGCGTGTTGCAGATGTAAAAACAGCAACAGGAACATATCGAAGAGCAATCCATTACTTAGCACCATTAATATCAGATTATGATATGATAGCTGAAGACTGTGAGCCCACTAATCCAAAAATTAATACAAAAAATCAGGAAAAACAAGATAAAGAAGAAAGCAGAAGACAATCAAGAAAACGACGAAACAGTAGACAAGGTGCAATAAATTGTTTGAAAGTACTATTATTAACATCTATTATAATGCCTGTTTTAACTACTAATATACAACCTGTTGAAGTTACTTCACTTAATAATCAAGCCGGTGTATGTTTCGAAAAAATAGGAAACGCACTGATAACTGGCAGTGAATGGAAGATTATAGTTTACTATAACTTAACAAATTATTGGACTGCACTAAAAACTCTAGAACAATGAATAAATGGGATGAAAAGGTTAGCGAGTACAATAAAAAACAATTACTATCAACGAGAAATTGTAGAAGAATATCAACATCAGCTAAAAGAACTTAAGGCGTACAATCAACTCTTCATGAATGAAACCCAGCAAGCAAAGGAAGTACGATTCAAAAGATCAAAATCACCACTAAATTTCATTTGCAGTACATTTCGTGCTTTAATTGGAGTATTAGATGAAGATTACGCTGAAGAAATGAGTCAGACAATTGATAAGGCCAAACAAAATGAAGATCATTTACTAAAACTCATTCAAAACCAAACTTCAGTATTAGAAACAACAATCAACATCATGAAAAAATCTGAAGGAGAAAAAATTCAACAAATGAAATTCATAGAAGAAAAGACAGAAAAATTATATGACAAAATAAGAAACATAAATATAGATATGAAGCAGTCAAAGGCAGTTGAAGGATTCAATGTGTTATCACTTTATGTTCAGCCCTTTTGCAAGATTACAAAGGCAAACAAGGTTCAATTTTAGATATCATCACCGCAACCCAACATGGAAAATTAAATCCATTAATACTAACGCCTGAGCAGCTAATAAGTCACTTGAGACTCATCAGAAATCACATCCAATCACCTCTTCAACTTCCATTTACAATAGATGTACATACATTACTTAATGCTTATCGATTAATTAATGTTCAATATCGTTTAAGAGAAGACTATGCCATTTTTTTGGCCACGGTACCATTAGTTCGAGAAACAAAATTTGAATTATACAAGATATATCCTTTACCAGCTCACATTAACAACACCTTTATATTACTTGAAACGAGAACTGACTATATATTGATCAGTGCTCATCGAGATCGATTCTACCGTTTAACAGAATTAGATTTGCTTAAGGGAGCACAAATTAATGATGAAATGTATCTAATTCATCAGAAAGGGCCTATCTACAACAAAAACGCCCAGCCAAACTGTGAACTACAACTTTTCACTCAGTTCACGTTATCATCATCATGCAAATTAAAAATAACAAAACCAGCCCAAATATGGATCCAACTAGAAACCTTGAATCACTGCCCGCATAAAATTTTACCGGAACTGATTGACCAGTATCGAGAATCGTAACTCTATACGAACCCACATGCCACCATCTTTCTTTTCAATGTCGATAGACTTTAGGTATAATAACGATTACTGTGTCTCGACTTTAGAGGATGAATAACTTTTTTCTATACTGATCAGATGTTGATGCAGTATCGGTATTACAGTTTACTGTAAAAAAAAATACCCCCGCAATATTGAAATCTAACTATAGACGCATTGTTGACCTACAATTCCGATAGAGTACTGGAAAACGTGATTTAACACGCAGTATCGATACAGTACCTATACAATACCGTTTAATTGTGACTGACTTAGTTTTAATTGTGTCGATAGAATATTGAATATAATTTTACAAAACCATATCACTTTTTTAGAACCAATATTTATTCCGATATTAAAAGTATATACGATAAACACCGGTTTGCGATATTAC
Organism: Bombylius major; assembly: GCA_932526495.1. Classification (NCBI taxonomy): domain Eukaryota; kingdom Metazoa; phylum Arthropoda; class Insecta; order Diptera; family Bombyliidae; genus Bombylius; species Bombylius major. The sequence continues at coordinate 24,089,852 of OW052043.1, forward strand.
TTTTGTAAAAACAATTACGTTTTTTGATACTCTTTATATATTGGGTGAATGCTGGATTAAAGCACTATAGAGTTTTGTATGCTAAATATCGAATTATTTATATATAAGTATATAAGTACCTATAATCGAAACTCATCATTCGCAGTAACCATAGAATATCGATTGAATTTCGATTTTCGATACTGTGTAGCTTATATTTAAAATTAAATCTTGTTTGAGTACACGGTGATGTGGCTGAAGCGGCTAGGGAAAAGATACTGTATGTGAAAATCTTCAGGTCGTGAGTTCGAACCTTGGTCAGGTAATTTGATTTGGTAAAATAATAAAAAATTCTTGTGTTTTTCACTGTTTTTTCAGCAGAGCAATATGTCTTCGAACTAAAAAACATTCCAAATAATTATATAAAATTATTATTAAAAATATTTAAAATCCACTTTTATTTTTTTTTTTAATATCTGGAGCTCGGTACTGTATAGATAATGAAATCCGATACCTATCCGATACTTAAAAACAAAACTAAACGAGTACTGAAAATGTTCCGCTAGAGTTTAGCATGTTTCGGTACTGGAAGGGGAAATTTATAACGATAGAGTTCCGATAGAGTAACTAAAATTTATGCGGGTGGTTATTCAGTTTAGATAAAAAATACATAATAACTGTTGTATGCCAAAGTAGAATTTGGCAAAAATCACTACAAGGAACTGGTATTTTACTTTTAAACGACGACTGTATACTTCAAGATGACGAATTAAGCATTAGCGGTTCTCACATCAAAGGAACAAAAATGATTAAATATTTTCAACCGCCAATTAATATAACATCATTACATTTATTCAACGACAATACAACAGAATGATGATCCATTAAAAATTCTATGGAGATTAAATTACACTGACAACTCAAAGCTGATCAACGAATTAAACAAGCACTAGCCACTAAGCTGAAATCAAGGTTAACCAGCACCAACCATTGCAATCAGGCCCGGCCCTACCATAGGAGTGACTGGAGCATTCGCTGCGGGCGCTGAAACTTAGGGGCGCTGAAAATAACTGCTCACTTATTTTAATTTTGTGTAATAAAAAATAACATAAAAGTGAACAATTTTCAAAGTTCACTAATTTAAATATATGTTTGTACATACATATACTTATGTATTATTAATGATTATAGATTAACACAATAGATATTTCGCGTAGTACATTTGTATTTTCACTCTATTTCATTAAAGGCTCCTAAACGAAACCTTCTTGTCTGTCCTATCTGGCGGGCGAGCAAAAAAAAATGATCGAGTCGAGTGATTTTTTTTATTATCCATTCGCTCATGCTCTTGTTATTTTTTTTTTTGTGTATAACAAATCAAACCAGTTTCCAGTATAACTTTGTGTATACCTATATTTATATAATATATATAACAATGTATATACATATATATATGTATATGTACATATTTTTGCATGTACACAAACGCGTGTTTACCGTCTGTGCACATTTCATTTAATATTTGTTTTTTCTTCTTCTTTTTTTAAAATTTGTTTCATCGGCATCGGTTAGTATAATAGTAGTACTCACAATGTGTGGAAGTTGATCGAAATTGTAGAAATAGTAGAAGAATGGAAAAAATCGAAAAAGAAACTTCCACCTCGAAATTATTTTATATGATTTTGACACTTTTCCATTCTTCTACGATTTCCATTGGTTACACCATGTTTTTAATCGAAAAATCGAAAAATAGAAAAAAGTCAGCTGATCTGCATTATAGCAAATGTCAGTTCGTGTATGTTACTTGACAGATTGCTGACAGTTTCAGATTTTTCGATTTTTTCCACTTCGACTTCTACATATTCGAAAAGAGTCCTTCATGATCTGACTCACTTCGAAGTGTTTGATGTTCCACAATTTCGACTTCTACGGTCAACTTCTACCGATTGTGAGTACTACTAATATTTTTTATTTTTTCATCCATAGAATATCAATATGTATGTACATACATTATGTATGTAAATATATTGTATTGTATAGGAATATGAATTAAAATTTTTTTTCTGATTATTGAATGCATGATAATATGAAAAATTTATCCAATTATTTTTATTTTTTCTATAGTTTTTGAAGCTATGAGAAATTTTACTGAAATCCAGAATCCAGATCCCGCTTTTTTTGTTTTTATTTTATGTAACTATATATTTTTTTTTTAACGGAAAAACGGAATTAAGATATTTTGTTTTCAATTCAAGTACCTAATTAACAACATTACAATACACATTTAAATACATTTTATTTACCCATATTTATATTTCAAAATGTTACATAATGTGAGGTAGTTAGATATATATGTTGGACTCTATAAGTTTTGATCAATTAGGTGTATGTACCTATAAAATTTTATTAAAACCTTGCAGCCGGGAAATGATCACAGTCATTATTAGAAAATTAGAAAATCGCTAATGCTTGCAAAGTGTTAACATTATAATGTACGTGCATTATAATATACAGTAGCGGCCATGAAAGTCGCCTAACTAATAATTTCTAAAAACTTTTCTCGATATTATCTTTAAATTTTGGTGGGGATGGATGATGGTTTGTTTTTTAACTAAGTATGTGTGTTTTTTTAAGGTATTTTCTATAAAAAAAAGAAAAACCATACATGATTCTTTAATACAGCTTAATAAATAAATTATTTTTAGAAAAATGAAAATTATTTGGGTCTTGCGTTTTTTCCGCTACTGTATAAACTACAATCTGCATATAGAAAAATACTTACTAGTATATGCTAAATGGGAAAAATACAAAATTGAGAAAAAAACAGTGACTTCAAGTTTACAATAAATTTTGTATTTAGGTACGAAGCAACAACAAAATTCAAATACGGTATTATAAAAAAATTGTAAATTTGGTTGGGTACTTGAAAAATGAAAAATAAAAACAACAATTATTTTTTTATATGTGTGTTGTTTTTGTTTATATTAATTATAAATTTTCATATAGTACAACATCAACAAAAAAATTGTATGATGATGTCATGCACATTTACTCCGTCCTCATTTTCCATATAAAATTGTCTAATTACAGTTTTGAGGATTTTTGTGTATGTTAAATTTTTTTTTATTGCAAAAACGGTCATAACGTATTTTTAAATCTAATGTTCTAAGCGATTCCTTCTTGTCTGTCCGCTCTATGAACAGATTTAGAACTAAAAATTTATTTTTCAACAGCTTTTCTGTTCTGGAATATCTACTTCTTATTAATTATCTTTGCACACACGCAAGCGAAAACAGCTGTTTTACATTATTTGTGTATTTCTATTCTATATACACAAAAAGCATTGAAATATCTTCTGCCTTTTCGAGATTTTTAATGTATATTGCTTTACGATCATTATGAAAAAATAAGAAAAAACAAAATCATTGTACGAGTTTATGCCTGATTCGCTTTTAATACGAATATTGGTTTACTCCCAATTTTTTGTGGTATAAACTTGATAATTCGGATTTTGGCTTAAGCCCAATTTATTTGGGTTTAATCCCAATTTTTTTATATGTATGTGTGAGGTAAAATGCAATATGGCGGATTCTAATTTTTATGGTGAAAGTGGCAAGTGGGCTTAAGCCAAAATCCGAATTATCGAGTTTATACCACAAAAAATTGGGAGTAAACCAAATCCGTATTAAAAGCGAATCAGGCATAAACTCGTACAATGATTTTGTTTTTTCTTATTTTTTCATAATGATCGTAAAGCAATATACATTAAAAATCTCGAAAAGGCAGAACATATTTCAATGCTTTTTGTGTATATAGAATAGAAATACACAAATAATGTAAAACAGCTGTTTTCGCTTGCGTGTGTGCATTCAATCTTCAGAACATAACGTAAAACAAAATTAACTATTGAAAGCTTTTTCTTTTTCATAAAAAAGACAAATGTGATACCTCCTTCTCTGCCCGCACAGGGCCGGTTTACGGTTTTGTTTCATTTCCTTTTCGCATCTCTGTTATATCTTTATACTTTTTGTATCTACGTGCATTAATATTGTTACTATATTGTCTGTTAAGAAGAAATAATGTCAAAATAGAATACGAATAGGCATAGGTACATAGGCAGCAGCTTCAATTTCAACTCATGAAGCAGAAAAGTTTCTTGCTCCAGTGTTATCAACATTTTATATGGTAAAATTTGTATCGTTCCTTATCGCACACACATTTTCTTGAAATTTTATTATGAAGCTTGCGTTAAAATGGTACAAGTAAAAAATTTGCGCCATCGCATCTCTCGTTTTTGATTATGAAAAATTATAACGAGTTTCATCGCATACTTTTCTTCTCTTTTACAATGAAACTTGCGTTGAAATGGTACAAGTAAAAAATTTGCTTCAAGACGAATTGCTCAATTTTATTTTATTGTTTATATGTGTTGGGCGTACCAAATTGATATTAACTTATTGCTTTTAATCAATTATAACTAAGTTGTAATTAAAGCTAAATGAAAGTCATGTTCCAATGAAATGTAGAGAAGATCCTTATCTTTATTTTCACCGAACATATTAATTATCTATGAGCAACGTAAATCAAAGAAAAAACGTGATAAATATTAATGGCCAGTTCCACAGTCAAAGTTTAAACGGAGTTTAACTCTTAAACTAAGTTTAAGCACTTTTTTCAGTTTCACAGTGAACGCTTAAGTGTTAAACTGAGTTTAACTTAATCCGTACGAATTGCGAGTTTAAACTCTATTTGAGGTTTAAGTAAAAGTCAAAAATAAAATAAAAAAACAACTGCCATCTATCTATCTGTTTTGTCCCTAAATTTATTATAAATTGAAATTTATATGAAAAAATTTAAAATGTCACAATAATTGCCACTGCCATCTAGTGGCTATACAATGACATCTACAAGTTTCTCAGGTTTCAACCTAAATTCATTCACAATGATAGGTTTAAGTAAATATAGTTAAACTACAAATATAAATTGACTGAGGAACGAAAAAAAATTTAAGAGAAGTTTAAACCATGGTTTAGGTTTAACTTAAACTCCGTTTAAACTTTGACTGTGGAACTGGCTATAAGTAACATAAAACTGCGAATCAATTATCCCTGTAATCTTCCAAATTACTATAATTAGTAACAAATTATAATGCTCTACAAATTTATAGATTTTTATTAAATAAACATTTTTCCCAAACATTGTTGTATCATAAAATCAAAGAAATTGAGTTATTAATGAAAAATGATAATTTTTAATCAATATCATAATAAGAAAGATAATTATTACTTTCAATTAAAGAGTTTATACGGCACAAAAATAATCCGAATTTAGGATTAAATTGGGAGTAGCGTAGAAACGGTAAAATTGGGATCCAAAAAGAACATGCAAATGTTGATATTTTTATACACGTATAGTATATATATTATTCTTCTTCTACATAAAAAATAGAAGAAGAACGTGACAGCTTCACTTTCACCATAAAAATTAGAATCCGCTATATTGCATTTCACCTCACACATACATATAAAAAAATTGGGATTAAACCCAAATAAATTGGGCTTAAGCCAAAATCCGAATAATCGAGTTTATACCACAAAAAATTGGGAGTAAACCAAAATTCGTATTAAAAGCGAATCAGGCATAAACTCGTACAATGAGAAGCTGGGGTGAGTTTTTGTAAAGTGAGGGTGGTGATGATCACCTGTCACCACTTCCATATACAATTTCAAAAGCTTTCAGAATTACAAAAGCTTTCAGAATTTTATATGGAAGTGCTGACAGGTGATCATCACCATCACTTTACAAAAACTCACCCCTGTTGTCGGAAATTTTTTGACGCACTTATATTTGTCGTAAATCCATGAAAATTTGTTTCATAGTAAATTTGGATGTCCTTAGTTCGAATCTAAGGTCCTTGTCGCTGTATCTTCAATAGTTGCTCACTTAAAAACCCATTTTCAACCCTTTCCTGCAATTTTTTCCAAGAGGAAATGGTTTCTAAACCTTTATTATTATGTTTCCTATAGATTGTAATGCATCCTTTTATTGAATTTTAAGAAAAAGATGCAGAAATCCTGTTTCGAAAATATATCCTTTTACCCCTATTTTTCTGGTTGGTGTACTGATAATTGGTTACTGCCATGAAAAATTCATTAAATGACCATTAAGTTATCAAAGACACAAAACACGTGTTAAATAAAAGCGACATCTATGATTGAATACGAAAATCGTCAATTGAAATTTGAAAAGTAAGTTACAATTTTTTTCTTGTAATATTAATAAAAACTTGTCTTTTACGATAATTTTCTACATGTTCAATATACATATTTAGATAAGTGATTGTAAGATTTTGTTTGTAATATATAAATAAATATGTAGGTTTTCTAAATTTTTATAGAAAAAAATCAAAATTCGAAAATTTTAAAGAATTGGTAAATTTTGAAATGTAATACCCAAGTGCAAAAGAATTGATCCATCTGCAAATATTTTCAACTGCATATTTCAGAATGTATGATTATTTTTTTAAAAAAATGTAATTATTTTTTTTAAAAAACTGTGCTTCAAATAGTTCATTTTATTAGCTTTCATAAAAAAAAAATATAAATATTATATTCTACAAAAAAACAAGAAAATAACAACATTTTGAAATTTTGAAAATAACTAAAAATATTTGCAGATTAATCAATTCTTTTGCACTTGGGTAGTGTATGTATCTAATTCTAGAAATAATTAATAATTAACTGTTAGATTGCAATAGTAACTGCGATAGTTTAAATGTTCTATATCTGATAATGGTTTTTCTGGACTACCAACAATACCTTCACGTCATGATAATTCATAACTAAATGGCATAGTAAAAGGAACACTAATAAGGTATTATAAAGAATAAATGAGAAAAGAAACGTGACGTAAGAAAGACTCATGAATATGAGTATGCATGTGAACATTATTTTTATCATATGGAGAATAAATAAATAATTTAGTAATTTTGATGTATTTCAGCATCCTGTGAACCAAAAACCGTGATTTTTTAACCTATTTATTTGTTGAAGTGTTCCCTGTGATTATGCCTTACGATTTTTTTCTAGTATTTGTACTTTCTGAGATGAAGTGTAAAACAAGGTAAAGAGTCAAAAATTTTCCATACATTTTCTAGACCAAACACAAATTTGATTTAATTTTCAACTTCAAAGATTTGTATCTCAGCATCCCCTAGACATAAAACTAATATGTTTATACTAAAAGATTTATCAAAGTGTTTTCTTGAGTATTGTCCTTTTCAGTTTTCTTGTATTTTTTATTTTTCGAGATAAAGTGCAAAATAGACTAAAAAACGTTGAATTTTCATAATTAATTCATAATTAAGACCTAAAGTTAACTTTGAAGGTCTGTATCTCATAATCCCGTGAACCAAAAACTATTATTTTTATATTAAAATCTTCACTGAAGTGTTTTTTTTAGTGTTCTCTTCTTTGAAATCCTATATTTTTTCTAGTTTTTGAGATAAAATGGAATCCAAGGTTAAAAATGTTGAACTTCTTCATGGTTTTTCGCGTATTTTGTCCTTGTCATTGAAAACTAAGGCACTTACAGAATTACCGAACAAGATAGCTTTTAAGCAACACTTCAACAAATATTTTAATTTAAAAATATTAGTTTTTGGTTAAGAGGATGCTGAGATATCTTATTTTGAAAAATAAATTGTAAAATTTCCATATACTTTTGTATTTCATTTCTCAGATCGTCCATATACTTTTGTATTGCCATACGATCTTTCTTACGTTTTAATGGCGCCTGAAAGTTCCGATTGATATTACCTTATTAGTGTTCCTTTTACCATGACTAAATGGTATTAAAAGTGTACCATATCCTTTTCTTTGATACGGTGGTAATATTAAAATACATGCTACATTATTATTTTCTGGGGATTCTTTTTCTTTTGAAAAATAACCAACAATATTTGAACCTTTTTATCAACTTCACATAATACATAAAAGAAAAATGATTCAACATCATAATATAAGGTTTTATGATCTAAATATAATTTTGCCATTGAACATAATGTTTCACAATAAATTTCAAATATTGATATTGTACCTTTTATTTTTTATTTGTTATGTTTACAAATGTGACAGGACAGTCTCGCGTGTTTTGTAATAGAGTAATAGGGGAGACAGACATAGGTTTTTGATACTACGAAATTTCAATACCACGCAAATACCACGTGTGTGTCACCAAATTTTCATTATAAACCACGAAAAATACGTGGTATGTATATAGAGGATATTGATACTACGTTATTTATCGTAGTATTACTGTGGTATTGCAAGAATTTAGTGAAATCACCGCCATCTAGATGTTAAAACCAAAGTGAAAACGGTTGTTAGCGCCATGCGTGAATAGCTAAAACCTAAATTCTTGACATTAATGACAGCCATAATGTTTTTTTTCTCATTTTTTTTTGTTTTGTTTTTAGCAGTGAAAAATAATTAATACTGTGTGAACAATCATTCGCTATGGATAAAGCACGCAAAGCAACATTATAGTTTTCTAATCTAGCCATATATGGTAAAGATACTACATGTCTGTCAGGGGTCGGAATTTTCGTGGTATTGTTGAAACCATGGTATTGGTACCATGGTATCCATACTACGTGTCTGTCTAGGCTAAAAATAACGAACATAATTTAAACAAATTTAATATTTTTTATATATAAATAACAGGTAGCACAGCCATCGTTTAATTGAAATTTACCGATTTGATGAAAAAAAAATCATGGCAGTACTAGGTAGAAAAGTACCATAAAATAAGGGGAAAAATATGTGCATAAGATAAAAATAAGGGTTCTATCCGACAGATACTTCACTTGTTCCACAAATTTAGGAACAAGAACAAGTGAAGTATCTGTCGGATAGAACCGATTTTTTTATCTTATACACACATTTTTCCCCTTATTTTATGATACTTTTCTACTTAGTACTGAAAAACCATTATCAGATATAGGACATTTAAGCTATCGCAGTTATTGGGCACATATGTACATACATTGTTGAAATTAATGAAAGATGTTTCGTACAACAACACAATCAATTAAAGAATTAAGTTAAGTGAATTAAGTGGTATGTATTTACACTTTACAGTCTATGAAAATGGTTAAATATTGGAAAGGGCAACATGTAATTTGTGTAACACCAAAAACTGTTGTAGAACATTTACAATTGCCACAATTTAAAAAGCCAAAATTAACTGTCGATCCAACATGTCTTTGTTGGATACCTCTAAAACGATCAGCAAATGCTAAATTTAAAAAAGACAATTAATTTTCGTATTTATTACTAACTGTAGACTGAAATTATGAAAAGAATAAATAAAAAAACATTTTAAAGATTATGATTTAAAAAAAAAGTGAATTTCATTTCTCACCCTTTATCATTCGATTCAATTAAAAAAGAAATTCAATTAATGATCGTGCTTCAATTGATGTAAAGTTAACATTATAATCAATTGGAATCATGTATATTATTTTATCGTAATTTTTTCCAACTGGAGAGGCACAAACATATCACATACATACCAGCATTTGAGATCCAAAAATATTCTTATCTATTAAAATAAGAAAGTTGTAGAAAAAAATTCAAAAAAACATTTTGTTTTCTTATAAAGGCTTATATTTTATACAAGTGTGTACACTTACAAAAAATATACATACATATATATAATTTTCTATTTTTTTTCTCATCAATAATTTATATACATGATTTATGAATATTTTTGTTGTTTTGAAAATTGTAAAATTTTTATCAAAAAATTTTCAATATGTATATTCCAATATAATGTATGAAAAATATTTCTAGTACATACCACAATTTCATTCCGTTTTGCTTTGTTTTTTTTTCGACGATATATCTGCCACTATAAAAAATTTTATAAATTTTCCAAAATATAATTACATCGAGGTATGAATTCTATATTATTTCTTATAATTTCATCTTCATTTAAAATAAATTGTATAAAACATTTTGAATTGATTTTAAATCAAATAATATATGATATTTGTTATAACGAAATATTTTAAATGATATTAAATCTTGATTTTTTTAATACTATCGATACGTTTTTTCACAATATGTTCGATTGTATCAAAAAATTGTTCATAATTTATACCAAAAATTGCTTTTAACATACTTTGACTATGACTTTTAAAATTTTCCATATTTTTTAAATTTTTCCATATTAAAAATAAATTAGAATAGAATTATGATTTATTGATATTGTATCAGTTAAATTCCATACTTAATGATACCAACCAGATGGTACAAATATTAATTCATTTCATTCTCATTTTGATCAATTTTATAATACTTTACATGATTTTCTATTAAAGTATTTTCATCAATACTAAATGGATCATTTCGAAAATTATCTTTTAATTTTAATTCTTCTTTTGGTGGTAACAATAATCATCTTTACCTAAAATATTTGTTGACCAAATGATGAAAAAACATCTGCATGAAATCCAATCCATTATTGTCCTAAAAATAAAATAAAAAAAAATTAAGATTTTTTTTTTAAATATGAATCTATAGTTATCGTGATATTTATCGCTATACTATTTTTATTTTTGGAAGTCGGTATTGTGCTTATGGAGGCAGTATCCGATGAGTTTGTTGCCCTTGGTAATATTTAATTTAAAAGATTCCCCTCGATTGAAATTGAGGTCTGATCACCCCACAAACGAGGCAGATTTATTCAAACGCAATGTAAAATAATATAGAAAAGTATGCCTATCTTGCCTGTACTGACTTCCAAAAGTAAAAATAGTATAGTGATAAATTCGTGATAAAAATTGCTATATTGCATGTTTTACATGCCGTAGTGATCTTTTTGTGTATACATATACGAAAGAACGAATCAGTGTTTTTTAGAGTTTTTTTTGTGTTGTATTGTACATATTGTACTTATTATAAAACACTTACCTGTGCCATTTTACAATATTCACTTTTACCAAAAACTCACTTTATAATTTATTTCACTTAAAAATTTACTATTTTTCACGTTTAAAAAACACAAGAAAAACACGAGACAATTGCTTGTGGAAAAAGGCCGTTTTAAATTTCCACGATTTGAAAAAAAAACTAACGTATCTTAAATTTGTAATTATACATAGATGTCACTTCACTTCGAGAAAGGCAAAAAAATCCCCATATTACCTTGGTTGCTGTCACAAATATTAGCCAATGTAATTCTATGCAAAAACCCACAATGCAATTATTCATTAACTAATTTAGTCTTGACAATAAACGAACAAAAAGAAGATTGGAAGATAAGATAAAATTAATTAAATAATACAATAAGGGAAATTTGCTGGAAATTCTCTCGTTCAATTTTTTTTTCTCACTATTTGCCTATTAGACGGCACCACCTCTGACAAAGATTTATTTTTTAACATAATGTATAATACTTCAAAAACAAACTGATTAATGAATTCAATGAATATAAAAAATTACGATTTTTTACATTTCATCGAATTTGAAACATTATCTAATGAAAATTACTTTTCAAAACATTATTTTATTCATTTTAGTAATAAAAAAAAAGTGAATTCTGGTCAATTTTTCAAATAAATATTTTAAAATGATGTTAAATTATACTCTATTTGCTATTATTCGAATATTTTTATGTCCTTGTGTCAAGTGCAACATTTGAAGTTGGTTTTATTGCTCTTAAAAGATAATTACTTTAAAGACAGAAAAATTTAAAATGTGAAATAAAGCTAAGGCTTAAAAATAAAGGCTTTTTTAAGAAAACTGCAGAGTGATTTGTTTAAAAATTAATATTTTTTCAGATATTATACATTCATATTTAAAAACATTTTATTAAAAAACCTAAAGTAATTAAAATTGATAAATACATACATATTCACTTTTAAGTGTTGTATATATGTACATTATGATGTGTTGTGAGTAGGTCAAGGTTGAAAATTTAGGTGTAAATTTTATAAAAAAATATATACGTATAGGTCCATCTAAAAAATATATAAATGTTATAAATTTCAACTTTATAAAAATCTATAATATGAGACTATTAAAAGCAAAAGTTGACTTATTCCATGTTAGATGGTTTTGAGAAAAACAGGAAAAACGTATAACTTTTAAATTAAATGCAATTTTAATAATTTTTTTATTTTATATGAAAACCCCAAGCTTCTGAATTTAATTCAAACATGGATTTTAAAAAATCAATGGTTAATTTAGTAAATACATATTAGTAAACAAATTTTGGAATAGTTTAACTTTTGCAGCCAAACTATGGAAAAGATCAAGTTTTGCATCTAATTGAAGTGGAATAACGTAGTTTTGCAACAAATGTCTTACTATGAGAAAAACATTTTTTTTTTTCAATTGTTCAATAACTCGTGCCTATTTGTCGCCAGTTATTGAGTTTTGATATGAGGTATAGAATTTAAAATATTTATTTTAGGAAAAAAGGAAGCTTGAAGAATATCTAACATGAAATCCAAATTTCATTTTAGTCTCATTTTATCACAAACAGCACTCACTCTGATTTTTTATGAATGTGTAAATTGGAAATAGGTATATGTACATACACTTATATTAATTGTGTAATAACTCAGAAGCAGTTGAAGATTTTTGAATGCGGTCAAAAGCAAATACAAAAAGAAGAGAATAATCTTTCATTTTAAAATATAAAATATAAAAAAATAAATATATCTAAAGTAAATTCTCGACATATTTTGCTTCGAAGCGAAAATTTTACAATTTCGCAAATTTTGCAATTGAACTTTGAATGGTTTGTCGTATGGCGATTAAATTCACATTGCTGTAAGAGCAATTAGTTCCCTTTAATTTAGTGTCAACAACTTTTAAATATTTGACATGGTTCAGTAGTTATCATACATAATAGCCCTAATGGAAACTTGCCTATCTGAAAATTTTCAAACGCTCGTAACGGGGAGGGGGTGAACATAACGAACATTTTGCCATCATTTTACTCAATTTTTTCAAAAAGTGGAAAAGATCAACTTTTGCTTTTAATAGTCTTAATATATACTAGGAATATGAAATTTACACTCCACTTTTATAAATTTTATACACATAAAGTAAAAACTATAAATTAAATTTATTATTTTCATATAGACATCAATAGTGTAAAAATTGTTTATAAATAAGATTATAAATTTTACACTAATTGTTTATAAAAGAACTTTATAAATTTATTTATAATTTTTACTTTATGTGTATAAAATTTATAAAAGTGAAGTGTAAATTTTATACTCCTAGTACCTATAGTATAGATTTTTATAAAGTTGAAATTTATGAAATTTATACATTTTTTAGATAGACCTATATGTATATATATTTTTTTTTAAATATACACATGAGTTTTATAAACAGTTGGAGGAAATCTATTAGCGATATTTCTCTTGAATTTAGCAAAGACATATAATAAAAGAAAACACACTTTTTTGATCAAAAATCATTTATTTGTAATATATTTCATTATTATATTATACCTATTACATATTATAATACTTATTACTTATTACATAATTTACCACTTATTTTCTAACAAATTAACACTCTCTATATTATCTTTATTTGAATTTTAATTACAATTTTATCACTTTTTTATGCAAATTAAATTATTAACTCCACTTTGGCTAATAAACATTTTTCTAGAAAAACGATTTTTCTTTATTCGACATGTTCCACTTTTATGTAGACATTACGTCCTGTAAACAATGATCTTTTAATACTCAAAAAAGGATTCAAATTATAAAAAGAATTTATAAAATAGATTTTCAGTTGTTTATAGAACATTTGATAAGTTGAAGTTTATAAAAATATGTACAGATTTATAAAAATGATAAATGAACTTATAAATTCTATATAAAAATCTTATTAACTTTGTTTTTATATATAAAATGAGTAAAAATTAAACTTTTTCTGTGTCAAAAAGATCTATACTTTTGAATTTTATAAATTTTATAAAATTTTTTAATAAAAAGTACGTTATAAAGTACAAGGTGTAAATATTTTATCAAATTTACCGCTTAATTTTTAACCGTGAGTTTTTATAACTTCTGAACGGTTAAACGTACAAGGAAAGGATATGTGATACCTTGCTGCAAAGAACAGAAAATTCTCTTATCTTTTGCAGAAGATAGTGTAGATTTCTAATGAGATTGAAAATTCAAAAAAAGACTCAGAAACTAATATGCATGCCTTAAAACAAATATTAACATTTGGGAGAATTTTCATGATAAATAATTTTTTAAATTAATACATAATATGTACTTTCAATTTTCTAGTGAATATATACATTTTTATTTTTTTATAAATACATATTGCAATCTAAAAGTTAATTATTCATTATTTCTAGAATTAGATACATATACTACCCAAGTGCAAAAGAATTGATCCATCTGCATTTTCAATTATTTTGAAAATTTTAAAATATTGTTATTTTTTTGTTTTTTTGTAGAATATAATGTTTATATTTTTTTTATGAAAGCTAATAAAATGAACTTTTATTTTTAATAGTAATCATACATTTCGAAATATTTAAGTGAAAATATTTGCAGATGGATCAATTCTTATGCACTTGGGTAGTATACATATATTACTTTGCAAAATTTAGCAATTTTTTAAAATTTTGAATTTTGATTTTTTGCTTTAAAAACTTGTAAAACCAATATATTTATACATTACAAACAAAATCTTACAATCACTTAGCTGAATATATTGAACACGTAGAAAATTATCGAAAGACAAGTTTTTATTAATATTTCAAGAAAAAAATTGTAACTTACTTTTCAAATTTAAATTGGCGTTTTTCGTATTCAATCATAGATGTCGCTTTTATTTAACAAGGTTTGTGTCTTTGATAACTTAATTTTCATTTAACGAATTTTTCATGGCAGTACCAATTATCAGTACACCAACCAGAGAAATAGTGGCAAAAGGATACATTTTCTAAACAGGATTTCTGCATGTTTTTCTTAAAATTTAATAAAAGGACGCATTACAATCTATAAGAAACATAATAATAAAGGTTTAGAAACCGTTTCCTCTTGGAAAAAATTGCAGGAAGAGGTTGAAAATGGGCTTTTAAGTGAGCAACTTTGAAGTCCTTTTTCTCGAAAACTATTAAAGATACAGCAAAAAGGACTTCAGATTCGAATTCAGGACATCCAAATTTACTACGAAACGAATTTTCATGGATTTACGACAAATGTAAGTGCGTAAAAATCTTTCCGACAACAGGTTCACTTAAGCCAAATTTGTAAACAATTAGAACTAGAAATTATTAAGTCATACATAACAAAAATGCAATTTCAGCAAAATGTGCTTTACCTGTAAAATTAGAGCATAATGTAACTATATATGTTAATAATGTTTTTATTACAATTAATATGAATATGCATATGGAATTATTATGTAAGTAAATGTAATTTTTTGTATATAAATCGAACGACAATTAATAAAAATTCAGGTTTTGTTCAACCACTAAGCTGTGTATTTTTGTTCTCAAACCCCGTTTATGAATTTACTTGAATCAGATATTCCTCATTCAAGTAAACATTTAAACAAGTTGGAACCTGAGTTACCTCGTTTCAACTAACGTTTAAATCCAATATACATAACTTGAATTAGTGTTTCCTAATTCAAGACAAACCTTAATTTAGGAATTTTAGTGTGATTTGACGCACCATAAACATATATGTATATATTTTTTAGAATTTCCTACAACCTTATATGTGAAGCTATCACAAAATTTGAAACTTTTTAGACTTATAAAATTTTAAAACCCAAATAGATTTGTAAAGTAGATAATAATGAAAAAAGTGTATACAGGATGTTACACGAAACGTATGCCGTTAAACAGGGTGGTCGGATTCGATGAGAAATTTTAAAAATTCTGCATTTTTATGTTCAAGGTCGAGTTTCTGAAAAATTCGCCTATTATTCATTTGATTTATTTTATTATTATTTATTATATGTATGTAAAAACAAAAAAACTTTTTTCTATAGAGTGAGTATTTAATACAAAATGTATTTGTATTTCTATTGCAAAGGAATATGTGAATACTTATGTATAAATTTATAATAATATGTAAAAAAACATAAATACCTACGTAAAACATAATTTATTGTAATTAAATGTTCCATCATATTCATATCACATCACATGTATACTTTTAAATGTATAAATGCAGTAAATTATGTTTTATTTGCAAATACTTTTTTTGCATTCTCTATAACAAAGCACCCTGTATAATATTGTACATATTTTTTAATTTATAAATAAGTATTTTTAAAATATAATATACAAATAAATGTAATAATACTGTTTTTTAATTCATAATGTGTATATAAAATTTTAATTTTTTTATTTTTAAAAACGGTAGTGTGAAGATAAGTGTTACAGTTAAATATTTTTAGTTTTTTAAATAATTTATGGTTCATAAAAGTTTTAAAATATAATAAATTAACTGTGTTGTAATTTTCAAAGTGCATAACAGTCAAAAAATAAAATAAAAAGGTGGCAAATATTGTGCCTTCTTACCTTCTTGTAAGAGAAAAAATTGAAGTGTGACATACCTATGCCTATGGTGAGGTTATATTATAATAAAGTGAGTAAATTGATTTGATTTAGTCAAATTTAATTTTTGAGTTTATAATAATTCTGAATATTCTGATACATATAGTATAACCACAAGACAATTAATAACAGATACACAATTTCATATAAGCAAATTGTTGTACATTTGCTTGGCTATTGAAAATCTGATAGCCAAGTAAAAGCTTTTGTGTTTTGTTACTTGCCGTTCTTGTTCACCTAAAAGTTTGAAAATTCAAAATTTATATGATTTCACCACAGAACAAAGAATTACTTGGCTTATGATTCACCACTACTCGTGTTTCAGGCTGAAATTTTTTTCATGTACCACATATGTATGTATGTATGTATGGATGTTTATTTAATATTTAGTTTTTGTTGTTGGTCATTCATAAATAAGTTATTTAATTTTTTTTTGTGAAGCAACTATACCTAGACCTACGTAATGTTGAAAATATATCGTCGGCCTAGTGCTTATTTGTTCATGTTCATGTCGTTTTGTGTGTATTTAAATTTTACAGTTACATCATTATGCATATGGTTGATTCTCTAGTAACATAGAAGACATTTTTATGAGAAATTTTATTGAAAAATTGTTGGATAAAACTACATAGCATATTCCTATTTATTTGACCTTACGTCTTAAATTTATCAAAAAAAAATGTGGTAACGCAGAAAAATCACACACAACCTTATAATACATGTTTAATATTTCCTTTAAGAATTCTGTGAAATGTTAAGTATTTAAGAACTATCACTTATATAGTTTTATTGTAACTCATGTCCTTTAAAAAAGTACTCAATAGAAAATCTATATAATTGATCTTTTACAATAAACAATCAAAATTTATGAGGAAATTCCAGGTAACGCGGAAGAAAAATCACAAAAAATTTCATTAAAATCGGTTGAGAAATGTAGGCTGTAGGCGGTCACTTTGCAGGCCATTTCACTAAATTTGGCTCTTAATACTTGTACCACAATCAATTGAATGTCGTTTTTCAGTTTTTTTTTCACATTATTATTAATAAGATTTAATTTTTGTAAATAAAATTTATTAATGAATTATAATTTAAATTATCATCTTTTTTTATATTATTATTATTATGATTTTGTACTGATTGTGATGATATTGATGATAAATTATTATTTTTATTCACTTTGTTTCAATATTATTTATTATTTTTATTAAAATTTACATACCTACCCTACCTATAATCATGGTCAATTTGACGTTTAACATCTGATTCATAGAACGGTGAATGCTGAATTGAAAAAAAAAATTGAAAATTGAAGTGGGAATAATTTTATGTTTTATCTCTTTTCAGCTTTAATAATTTATAGTTCTATTTATTAAAGTGAAAGACAGACTCATCTCATTTTTTTTTTCACTCACACCAATAAGAAAAACAACAATTTTCACAGAATCGGGAACACAATTTGTTCTACAGTTAGTATTCTATATTTCTATATTCTATGCCACAGGTATCAAGTAGTGATTGCGACTAATTAATCGATTAATCGAATTAGTCGACTAATTCTTGATACTTTTAGTCGGATTTTAGTCGATTAATATTGTACACGACTAAGCGACTAAATGACTAATTTAACTTTAATTTAGTCGCTTTTGACTAATTGTAATTTTTCTTCAATTTTGTATGTGTAGTACAGTACGAAACCTCAACTTTTTCGCCTTCTACTATGATACTTAATTGATAATAATTGCCAACTTCATTTCCTTTTACTATTTATACCATCCATAATCCATATTCCATATCCATCCCATCAATAACCATGGTAAATAGAATAGGATCCTATTCTATTTACCATGATCAATAACCAGACCATATTATTTGTCAAGTGTCAAGTGTCAACAGTAGCGTGTTTTTCTTAATCTGATGAATTTGTTATGAAGTGTGTTTTTAAAGTTTCTAACTTTTTTATATCTAATTTAATTTTAAATTCTAAAATACAAAATGTTAACTTAAATAAAGTGTTTAAATTACACATGCTCTCCTATTTTAAGGAAAATCTATGAAGTCAATCGATTAATTTTCGATCGACTAATTTCGATTAATCGACTAAAAGTAGCTTGATAAGTTTTGACTAATTTGATTAATCGATTGATTTCAGTCCGATTATTTTTAGTCGACGACTAAACTAACAGTTTTCGTAATGTTAGTCGATTAATCGACTAACTACAAAGATTCCAGACATCACTAGTATCAAGGTATGTCACACTTCAAATTTTTCTCTGTGATGTTTATCCGAGATCGACGTTATGTCGAGAATGGTACAAGGTACAACGACACAACGTACCATGGTAAATAGAATAGGAAGGTATGCTGAAAAGCAATATGGCGGAGATTTTTTTTCGTTTTTTAGTGACATTACAATAAGTTGATGACGTAGCTGCGAAGAAAAAGTTTTTGTTTACATTTTTTTTATATGTAGTTTGCATAGTGGCTAGTGATGAAGTTGTATTATTTTATAAATAAAGTGAATTTAAATATATTTAAAAACTATAATTGACTATATATTATTGAAAAAAAAAAAAATCTATTAAAATGGTTAAATGTGTGGTGATGTCCTGTAAAAATTATACAGGAAAAACAAAAGAAAAAGTTAAATTTTTCAGATTTCCATCTGAAAAAAATATGTTTGAGAAGTGGATTCGGGCCTGTGGTGTGAAACCAGTAAAATGTTTTAAGTATATGAAAAATAATTGGGCCGTGTGTTCAAATCATTTTGTGGAGGAAGATTATTTATTAAAACACAGACTGCTAAATACACCTCTGCAAAAACGAACTCCTTAAAACCTTTTAAACTCCTTAAGGGTTCATGTACAGTTTTTTTTATAAATCTTCAAATTGTTATACATACTTATGATAGTTATTTTTTCTAATCAGTTCCTTTTTTTCTACAGCAATCGGAAATGAACTTCATGTGGTGCACAATAGCTATTTGAATACATCATCATCAGACTCCCCAAAGAATGAGCCGAATGAAGTTCAACGTGAAAAATTACATTGTAAATTCAAAGTAAAAATCCATGGTCTAGAATATGAAACAGATCATAATGTTCTTTTAACGTATGGAGCAAAAGAATTTTCTTTGATCTCTCATAATTGTGTGAGTAGTAAAATATTTTGATTTAAAATCTTAGGAAAATTGTCTTTTTGGCTCTTTTTTTTAGAAATATGAAGGAAAAAATATCAACGAAGAATTTAAACTACTTTCCTGTTCGAAAATTACGGATTGGATTAGTAATGGGCTGTTTTTAAATAAAAATACAAACCCAGAAATTGTAAAATTTTATCTATTAACAGCTCATAGTGTCCTTTTAATTGTTGAATATTGTTTTCATGAAAACGCATTTAAAATTTTAGAAAAATATTCATGTATTGATAAATCCACAATGTATTGTTCGCATTTAATGGAATCAAATTCAAATTTAACAATTTTTGGAGGTAATTAGGGAATTCTTTTTAGAATTTTTTTCGTATTAAATTAATTTCATTTTGTATTTTATAGGAAACGCATTTGGTGAAGTGATTATCTGGACCATAAATGATGAAAAAATTACCAATCATTATCCAGTTTTACATCGTATTTCTGCTCATTCTGGTGTAATATTTTCTATTGATGTAAATATGAAATTTATGTTGATGACAACAACTTCAGATGATAGATCGATACGTTTTTGGAAAATACAAAATAAAATGATCCATGATACTACCACCGTTGATGATGATTAGAAAAATAAAGAAATTTCACCATACAAAAGTGGTTATGCTCATACAGCAAGGGTTTTCAAAGGAAAAATTATTGAAAATGGTAGGTAGAAGGGAAATAATTAATAAATTGAATCATTTCGATTGTTTCAAAATTCAACACTTTGCACAATCTTTCCACCAAAACTACATTTCGATGTTTCAATAATCATCAATTCACCAAGGTGAATGCACCATATACCTAGTGTGGACTCATGTTGAATTCTGAAACGTAGCCAGTCTTTTTTAAGTCTTAAATTTTTGAATTTATTTTAGATAATCATCAGTTTGCAATTTCTGCTGGTGAAGATTCAAATTTATGTGTATGGAATTCAAATAGTGAATTAATATTCAAGCGGCGACATCATTTTGGTGCAATTTTATGGAATTTTGATTATTATGAAAAAACTAAAACATTATTAACAACCGGTAATGACGGAAATTTAATTAAATTTGAATTAGAAAAAATTTTCAAATCATTCAGCGTGAATGGTGATGATGATGATGATGATGATAATAATTTAAAAGTTAAATTATATCAAGAAATTCCAACAGTGATAAATTCATTCAATATTAATAATTTCACAAAATTTAAATGTTATCAATTTAAAAATTGCGAAAATTCACAAAATTTTGTTGGAATTACAACAGATTACAAATACATTTATATAAAAACATTTAATTGGGAAATAAAAGAAGATATTCAATTGAAAAATTGTACAATTTTAGAAACATTTGTAACAAATGAAAATAATTGTTTAATTTTAGTTGGCGGTTATAAGAAACTTTTAATTTATGAACATGGTTGTAAAAAACCAAAAAATTTAAAATTTAAACAAATTGAAATTACAAAAAGTTATATTAAATCAATTTTTATATGTGATGAAACTAAAGAAATATTATTATGTGATGATAATGGTAATTGTATTTATATAAATTGATATGAAAATATTGAAAATCCATTGTATCATATTAATTTTCGATTACCATCATCAATTAAAGAAAAATGGTTTACAACGGCAGAAATTATAAAAAATCGTTGGTTTTTAATATGTAACCGTCAAGGACATGTTTATTTATATTCATTAAAAAATAATATTGTGGAATTGAAATATACTTTAAAAAATCTTCATAATCATTTTGGTGTGACACATTTAATGCAAATTAATTATTCAGATGATATAAATGATTGTTTGTATTTGAAGACAAGCGGTCGTGATGGTACAATAAAAACGATAAAATTAAATGAAAAAGAAAAAAATTTACACAATTAAAACAAATATTTTATTTTTAGATTTTTTATAATATGAGCTTATGAAGTATGGGATATGAGGATGTGATTCTGATAAAATTCGCAGCTACGTCATCTGTAACTGACATTTTTATTTTAGGTTAAAACCCCCTTTCCAGCATACCTTCCTATTCTATTTACCATGACAACGTACAACGTACAACATTTCGTATCGGACTCTCGCATTAATGTAAATCCACCTTTAATGTAAATCCACCTTTAAGGAAGTGGTAGCCAGCGATTGAAATATCCGAGAAATACAACTTTGCAGCGATAGTAACAGCCGCAGCGAAAGTGGTTAGCAAACAGCATATCAGCATTTGCGCTTAAACCTCGCTGCTTACAAGATGGCTATTAGAAAATTTTTTGTTTGTTTTTGTATTCCTTAATTTGATATTATTGTCAATAAATATAAATACTGTTTTAACGTTCAACCGAAAAAATTCAAGTGAAACATTTTACAATAAAAAATAAAATAAAATCGACGAGAAAATAATAAGTGAGATTCAAAATTACCCATTTTTGCAGAACCAGCATTTTTTGCATATAAAAATGGTATGAAGAACAAAACATGGATTGAAATTATTCAATATCATTGCTACTTATTTTTTTAAATAAACTTTAAAAGTAACCATGAATCTTATCTCTCAAATGTATATATTTCTCTTGACCTAAAATCGATGAAGGCTAGATAGATCATATTCAAATCAATAAAAATTTTAAAAAGTTTATACTTCATAATCATTAAATCAATTATTAAAAACAAACGCAACTTTAAAATAATCAGCACTTGTTAAATAACAACTAAAATTGACAGCTGTTAAAAAAAACATTCAAAAAATTTTTTAAAAATTCTTTTACTGTTGCTAAAGCAGCATTTGCAATGATGTTGCTGCGATATTCTAGTTCTCCACAATATAAAACTTTTGACATTTGAATTTTGATTGAGTTTTAATTTAATTTAACTCAAGCTTCAACTTTCAAGCAAGCCTCAAGAAAGAGGCGTGCATTCTTCACTTGGATTTGTCTTTTAAACTTAACCTTTATAAACTAAATAAAGTTAAAGAATAGTTATTATTAATTAATTATTATTACATAGTTGTGAAATATTTGATTTTGATATTAGATGCTGATAGTGGAGGCATACTATGGATCATATTGTTAAAAGAAATACTTCAGATAACACCATTTTGAAGAAGAAAATTAAAAATAATGTAACCGGTAAAAGTCACAAGACGGGTCTTAAGACGGTAAATCACACACTGACACTGGATAGCAACGGTACAATTAAAGAAAAACATAGAATGATCTTAAATTCTAGATGTGGCAAAAGTAAGAGCATTGAAATGAAGAGTCTAAATAAAATTAAAAAAAAGAAAACAAATAATCATAATCCCAAAAAAAGAATGGGTGTCGGGGAATTCATTATAGGAAAACAAATGAAAGTAGAAAGTGAAGAACTTTTTGACATACCAGGAAGTCCAAATAACAGCATCGAAGATGGTTTGGAGATCTTTAAAAAAATTATAAGTCCAATTGAAGTAAAACTGTTTTTTGACAAATTCTGGGAGAAAAAGCCATGTTTTATTCAAAAAAGCAATACAAATTTTTTTAAACATTTAATATCATTTGAAGTTATCGATCAGATGCTGCGCGACTATCATATTGAATTTACAAAAAATATCGATATTGCTTTGTATAAAAATGGTAAGTTTGAATTTTTGAGATTTTGTTGTTTTGTTTGAGAGGGTAGATTTTGATTGTATGTATTTGTAATTCTAGGAAAACGTCAAAGTTTAAATCCAGAAGGTAGAGCTCTACCTTTAGATGTATGGAATTTCTATAATGATGGTTGTAGTATTCGTATACTAAATCC
This sequence comes from Bombylius major, assembly GCA_932526495.1. NCBI lineage: Eukaryota > Metazoa > Arthropoda > Insecta > Diptera > Bombyliidae > Bombylius > Bombylius major. Next base: position 24,113,413 of record OW052043.1, read on the forward strand.
ACAATCTTTTATAACACCTATGTATAAATTGAATGCAACACTTCAAGAATATTTTCATTGTATGGTAGGAGCAAATGTTTATTTAACACCTCCAAATAGTCAAGGTTTTGCTCCACATTATGATGATATAGAAGCTTTTGTTCTTCAGATTGAAGGAAGAAAAAAGTGGAAAATATATGCGCCACGGTAATTTTTAAATTTTAATTTATCTAAAACATAAAAACATTTTTTCAATTTTGTTTTAAGGAATGTTGTTGAAGAATTGCCTCGTTATTCTTCTGGCAATTTAAGTCCTAAAGAGATCGGAAATCCAATTCTTGATGTTGAAGTTGAAGCTGGTGATGTTCTTTATTTTCCTAGAGGTTTTATACATTATGCACAAACAGTACCTGAATGCCATTCATTACATATAACGTTAAGTGTTTATCAGAAACAATCTTATGCTGATCTTTTTGAATGTCTATTTCCAATGACTTTATCGAATGCTATAAAAAGTAATGTTAATTTAAGAAAGGGATTACCATTAAATATTTGGCAATATTTAGGCTCAGCATTTTGTGAAAATAATACTGAAGAACGCAAAATAATTATAAGTCATTGTAAAACACTTTTAAAACAAATTATTGATGAAATCCCTTTGGATAAAGCTGTTGATGAATTAGCTAAAAAATATCAACATGATGTATTACCACCTTCACTATCAAAAAATGAATTTATTCGAACAGTTTTTGGACATAAAACTGCAATTAGTCATACTGGGAAAGTTGTACTAACATGTAAACTAATTCCAGAAACAAAAATAAAATTATTACGTGCTAACATTTTAAGACTTGTTGCAGAAGAAAATACATTACGAATCTATTTTCATATTGATAATTCAAAAGAATATCATGAATATGAACCGAATTTTATAGAAATTGAAGAAGAAAATGCATCTGCAATAAAACAGTTAATTAAATCATATCCGAAATTTATTAAAGTAAAAGATTTGTTATTGAAACATGATGAGGATAAAGTTTTCATTGCTCAGTACTTATGGGGAAGAGGACTAATAATTACAAAAGAACCGTTATAGTGTAGATTAAAATTTTTTTTCTTTTTTGATTTTACAAAAAAACATAATTGTGGCAAATTTTAAAAAAAATATAAAACTAATAAATATGTATAACAAAATTATCCACTTGAGTATATTATAAGCTCTAAAATCACTTTAATTCACCCACTTTTACTTACTTAATTTACTTGAAATACTTAGATTCTTACAACAAAAATACTTTAGTAAAACGAAAATTAATTATATAAACTAAAAATAACAATAAAAAACCAATAACAAAGTACATATTTATATTGAAAATTCATATAAAATTAATGATAATTTCTCTATAAGAGATCAAAAATATCTACGATGTTAATGAAAATAGTTATAATTAAGGATTTTTATGTTTTCATTTAACGGATTGATTTTGCCTTGTAATTACTGAATTTTGCTATTTGTTATTTTTTCGGTATTTCGATAACATAATCTAATAAAATATATGTATATCCTTTGTCGTTTGATATTCAATATTCTAATTGTATTATTCAATTAAATAAAATTTATTTCTATTATTGTTTTTTTCACAATTTACACAATTTATGTAAAGATCCAAAAGCGTTACGTTTTTTTTTTTGTAAAATGATAAAAATATTTTTTGATTAAGAATTTCGAAAAAATTCAAATTTAAATTATAATGAGAAGTATTCAGGCTTGAAAAACGTAACAAAGTTTTATAATTCTGTTATACAAGTATGAAACAAAGTACCATAGATGAAAAACGATAATTTAACAAATATGAATATACTGTGTTTTCATGATTAAGTACATATCTTAAGTCTGATTTTGTTGTTTTGAGAAAAACGCATTTGAATATGTATTTGGATCTCTGAAAAAAACTGGTAAAGTAATTTGTCCACATTTTTGACCAGAGGTAAAAAATGTCCAGTTCTTAATTTAAAAAACTATTTTGGGGTAGAATACGTGCGAAAAGCCCTTAAATTGGAGGATAATCAACTTAAGCTGTTATGCTGTGTTTTCAGTTTTTAATGTTTTATATTGTTAATTGTTTTGTTTGTGTTTTTGTTTAATTTTATTAATTTACATATAATTTTTATTAAAAATTGAGAATTTTAAGATATGTATAAATTTTTTAATTAGCAATATTATTAAATAATAAAAAATATCAATAAAATCCCTATCAATTAGGTAGGTAGGTCTACTAATGTTTCATTTTATATATAAATATGGAACACGTATACAAATCAAGTGTAGCATATACAAAAAGGTTTGTTAAAAATTTTTTGATTATGGGAATTTTTCTTTTATAAGTGAAATGTGTTGATTTGTACTACAGGACGGTTTAAATATATTAATATATTATGTACACGATTAAAAATTTGTAAAAAATAATGGATGATAAAGTGAAAAATTTAGATTTTTAACTTGTGATGTTAATAGGAAAAACGATGATTGTTAGTATTACAGCATATATAAATAACATTTTTAAGCATTACACCCTGTTTTATTTTTTATTTGGAAATATTTATTAGCCGAAACCTGTTTTTAGCAAGTAAATGGAATTATTTATCTCACCAGCGGTCTACTTTTACATTAAATTATTATATGTTGAAAATTCTTGCAACAAAATACTAAATGTGAACCGGTGGAAATTTTAGACAGCCGATTTTTCTAATTTATTTCTTAGAAGAAATCAATATGTAAACTGTATGTAAGGCGTATCATAAATCATAAATCATAATTTAAAGAAAAACTTTCATATAGGTAGTGAACTTATTATTTCAATTGATTAGTACTGGCAACTCTATGTTTCTGTATAATGTTCATTTTTTATTTTAAAAACTTATTTGCGCAACCTGACGACAAGAAAGTCTCATGACTCAGTCAGATTGCAGTCATACAACAATTTCCAATTTCCAGTGCAAATACGTCAAAAAAGAAATATCGAAATGTCAAAAAAAAAAAAAACTTAATATGTTGGTAACACTTTCTGTATTTCCTCTTTAAAATCACGAAGCAACTTCTGAAAAATATTTGCTTATTTGCAATCATTTGTTCTGCAAGTTTTAATTTATTAAGCTAAGCTTTTGCTTTTGCACATGGTGTTTGCGCTGTTTATGAAACGGGCCTTTTTATTTACCTTTATGCAGAAGTAATTTTACTTGTCTTCTTTATACTATAGTTCTGTGTCATTTTTTTACAGTTGAAATAAATGATATGGGTACTGACACATTATGCTGAATCTGAAACTGAATTTTTCAGACTCATATCTTAAACCCACAGTTTTAAATGACACCTGTCACATAACACTGAAAATTTCAGCATATGAAAATTTTCAGGTTTGTACTTACGTTTTGATTTCTTAAAATTCTCAGCACTCTGATTCAGAAATGCTTCTAAACAATGTAATTTAAATGACTACTGTCAAATGAAACTGAATCTGAATTCTGAATATGAAATTTTGAAGGCTGTGTTGTTGTTTTTTAATTTGATTTTTAAACTAAAAATCAACACTTGAACAATCAACACAATTTTATAAACAAATGAAATCATATGAAATAATGAAAAGTCAAGCAACAGCTGACTATTCAGTTTCAGATTCAGATTGACTCAAAAATACAATCTGAATCTGAAACTGGAAAATTCAGTTTCAGATTCAGCATGATGTGTCAGTACCCTATATCTTGAACCACAGTGGAATAATAAACAGTGGGTCAACTTTTGCATAACGGTATATGAAAAAGGACTCACCAAAAAGAAGAGTTCAAATATATATGAAAAATAATAAATAAAAAATAAAAAAAAAAATTCCAATATGTTGAAGAGAGATATTCTTTAATTAATTACTTCTTATGAAAACTTCACAAAAGAGTAATGTAGACAAAAAATTCCAACACAAAACCAGTTATGTATTCCGATTAGCGTGGCTTTCGTTGTATGGGTTATTTTTAGCATGAGGTTAAGATTCCCCGTCCACTTTGAAATGCATTTGTATTGTCTTTATATTTTACTTGTTACTTTTTTATTGCCTCTCACTTCAACCCATGCGTTATTGTTCATTCGTTTTCGTTCTTACACACAAGATTATTACCCTACGAATTGAAAAGCACATGAAAAACACGTGCGTTTTTGTGTTATTAATTTGAAAGGCAAAGAGGACTAATGTGTTTCTGTAAAACAAATTATCATTTAGAAATATTTTGAATTTAGAAACGAAATAAAATATTGATTTTTTTGTTTTTTTTTAAATATAAAAAATCATAATAAGGCGTGAATTTTTGGATTTTTTATTTTTTTAAATATTAAAATAATTAAAAGGTCTAAATTTTTTGATTTTTTTAAAAATGAAGGATAAAATATTAAATTTTTTTAATTTTTTTTAATTAATACTAATAATAAGGTGTAAGTTTTTTGGTTTTTTAAAATATAAATACTAATAAGTGTTTAAGTTAAAAAATAAGTGAAAAATTATGAGTCGTCATTTTGTCAGATGCAATAGGTTACTGCACCCTACATAGTTAATATAAATCGTCGCTTAAAAATTGGTTTGCCGTATAGGTATAGGTTTTCTTCAGCGTATACGGCAAACCAATTTTTAAGCGACGAAATATGTAAGCTGTCACTAACCCAAACTAAGGCAAATTTTTTTCTCTTTCCTTCATCTTCATTTTTCGTGATTTATATTTCCGACTATTTTTAGCGTAACTACCAGTGTATTAGTGTAAAAAATCATGTATGTAGATGTAAAAATGTTGAGATCGTTATCAGTGTTTCTATTAACTTGAGACACTTATTATTAATAGATTCGCTTTGCTTGAACCAAAAGAGTTGAAGTTTCGTATTATACTACGTTGGCATGCGCAGAAGAAAAGATACTTAGGCACATGCGTTTTTGTTGTTGTAAATTCTAATAAACAGATTTATTCTTTCGTATACATATATATACACAAGAAGATCACTACACATGTAAAACATGCGCAATGAACCTTCAATTGAAATAATTTCAGCTATATTTGTTGTTCTTGGTGTTTTTGGCTTGATTTTTTCTTTGCTTTTGTTTTTTTTCAAGAATTTTTTATTTTTGTTTGCTTTTTTCGACCTTGACCTACCTCTACAAATTTGTTTTACATAGATATTAAATTTTTTTGGAATTATTAAATGAATTTTATTCTAGTATTTTACGTAGGTCAGCAAAATTTGATAATTAAACCTTAGTATAAGAAGATTATTTTGTATGGAAATTTAAAATGTTTCTTATAAAGAGCTCTAATTTACCATCATGTTGAAGGGGCCTTTTTAAAATTATCCTTTACGCTTTTCGTGAATGTATTTTTTGTTTGTTTTCAAGATAAATTTCAAAACATTATTCTAACAAATGCTTGCATGCACAGTTGACGATTTGATTACAATTGCAGCGCAGCGCATCCTCTATTATATTTCAATTTTCTTTGAAGACGTGTATGCACAAAAGCCAAGAAAAGATATTACTCTCTCTTGTTTTTTTTTTATTGACGATACTGAGCAGTGTTGCCACGGCCAAAAATTTTTCCCCTCCAAATTTTTGTGAAAAAACCTCCAATGTTGAAAAAAAAGTATATTGGACTGAGTTCAGTAATAAAACTTGAAGTAAATTCCACTGAGTGTGAATAGTATCAACAAGATGAGGAAACTGCGATAATAAGGTTGATATTGATAACTCAGATTCGGCCAGAATTCTTTCAAATTGTTAGTCAAATCAAATCTTAATTTAAACTGTTCTAGTAGTTCTATATATAAGAAGCGGATCCTAGTTTTGACTTTAATTATGTCTGGCTCTGTTATAAGGTTTTTGTTTTTCAAATTCGAAAGATAATTATCACATTTTGAACCACTAAATATGTATATCGTTTTCCAACACATAATTGTTTTTATTGTATAGATCAACACTTTTGAATTCGGAGATTAATATTGTCATTAATATCGTTATTCGTTATTCCATTTTAAATTCTTATGTGAGATCTAGAAACACAATAGCAACAGTAACAGCATTGCAAATGCTGCTCAGATTGAACCTAGCAGCAACAGCGTTTCAATAATTTTAATTTTTCGCTTCACTGTTGGTAATTGAATATATGTGCAAAGAATTGTAAAAAAAAGTGCGAAAAACCTCCAAATAAAAATAAAACCCTCCAACCCTCCAAGAAGAAAAAAAACCACCAATTTTGGAGGGAAACCTCCACCTGTGGCAACGCTGATACTGAGTACTGACCAGAGTATAAAGAAGAACTTACATAGTAGGATTACTGAGAGCCGAAGGTTTTTTTTTTATTTATTTCTCTCACATTTTTTGAGAAAATGCTAAAAGGTGATAGGAATATTTTGTTATTGACTAAAAAGAAATGCAACGTAAATATTTACAAATAAAAAATAAAACACGAACACATTCACAATTTTAAGTAAGAAAGGAAAATTCCCATTATAAATAAATGTAAACAAACTTGCTTCTATATGCTATGCTTGTATGCGTTTCATATATCTTATATGGTTTTAGCTTATATAAAAAAAAAACACGAACACTACTGCATATTTAGGTGACTATTTTGAAAAATGCGTTTATAAAAAACTATGTTGGGGAGGGATTAGTATGAATAATCATATTGTGCTTTCGCTCATATATACGGAAATTTTCCATTAAAGAAATACGCATTATTTTCACCTCCTTCAGTCATATGGGATTTTGTTTTTGTTTTCAGAGAAAAATTTATAAATAAAAAAAAATAAAAAATCGGCTCCCAGTAGGAACACTATGTAATACACTATGGTACTGACTACTGAGCGACGCCAGCGACTCTTTTGAGCAAAGATGATGATACGAAAATTCTTGAGATGTCGCTACTATAGTATTTTTATTTATGGATGTCAGTACAGGCAAGATAGGCATACTTTTCTATCTAAATTAAAAATTACCGAGGGCTGCCAGATGAAATTTTTTTTTTTTTTTTTTCAATTTTACAAAAAAGCATGTAATTGTGGGAAATTTATGGGAAATTTAAAATAAAAATAAAATTAATAATATACACAACAAAATTATTTACTTGAATACATTATTAGCTTTAAAATCACTTTAATTCACCCACTTTTACTTACTTAATTTACTTGAAACACTTGAATTTTTACAATAAGAATACCTTAGAGAAACGAAAATAAATTAAGAATAACAATAAAAAACCAATAACAAAGTATTTAAATCGAAAATTCATACAAAATTAATGGAATTTCTGTATAAGAGATCAAAAATATCTACGGTGTTGATGAAAGTGGTTTTAATCAAGGATTTTTATGTTTTCATTTAACGATAGATTGATTTTGCCTTGTAACTACTGAGTTATTGAATTTTTACTTTTTGCTATTTTTTTTGGTATTTCGATAACATAACAAACAACAACAACAAATTTTATTAGATAAATGATAAATAAATTAGTCAAATATTCTAATTGTATTTTCTCAATAAATAAAATTTATTTCTAACTATTATTGTTTTTTTTTCACAATTTACAACATTTTTATTAGGATCCAAAAGCAAATTACGTTTTTTTTTAAATAATGATAAAAATATTGTTTGATTAAGAATTTCGAAAAAATTCAAATTTAAATAATAATGAGAAGTATTCGGGCTTGAAAAACGTAACGAAATTACAAACAAGTACGTACATAAATGAAACAAAATATTATAGATGAAAAAGGATAATTTAACAAATATATGAGTATATTATTATTATTATATTATGTACTTATGTTTAAGAAATACGAGTATATTTTTATTATACTTATGTATTGTATATGCATACATTTAATTCAAAATCAAATTTATATTGAAAACATAATTTTATAAATCAAGCAAAAAAGAAAAATATTCATTAAAAATAAATAAAATATAAAATAACAAATACGTAGGAATATTAAAAATAATAGATTTAAATTTTACAATAAAATTAAAAATACTGAATATCATTATTATTATAAATTAATTTTTTATTTATCAAGGCAATACTTCCAATAGCTACGGCAATCCTGAAATTTAATCATTTTCTTTTATACTCATCTTCCCGCTGACACGATCACACGAATCAAACATGAAACAACATTTACTTTACTACTTTCAAATTTGAGTGGAAATCGGCTGCGTAACGATGTAACGAATTTATAGTTTTTACTTCGGTTTTTTAATTTTCATAAAAACAAATGACGATTGGCGACAAGAATAAAATCAGTTGTCTTTAGGGATTCGGTATCGAAACAAAGAACTCGATACCAACACTCATTAGAGTATCAAAACAAAAGTACTCGAGTACTTAAAATACTCATATCAAAGTAATCGATACCACTGGTATCGAGTACTCATATAATCGAATAATTTTTAATGTTAAATCACAATAAAAAACAATTTTTTTCATGTAGATATTTTTTTAATAGTTAATTTGAACAAAATTCATAGCTCGTATTTAAAAAATTAATTTCATTTAATTCTTCATGCTTTTAGAAGAAAAAATTTAAAAATTCCATTCATCATTCATTGCAGTCACCAACAAACATCATTTTATACATATGTACGTTTCCCCAACAACCTATTTCTGTTTTTGTTCAACGTGAATCCTGCTTTGGAAAACAAACGTTGAACCGCAACCGAAATTTTCAGTTCACATTGAGCCTACTGCAGTACATTTTCATTGTTTTTAATTGAACCGTAACGTCATTTCGGTTTCGGTTTCGGTTTCAGTTCACCATTGAGCGTTGGCTGTTAGATTTAGAGAAAGATATGATTGAATATGATGACCACATGGACATGACAATTGACTGACAAGAAAATCTAGAAAAACATAACCTAATATTTAACCATCACTTCAAATTAACCCTACGTCCATACCAACTGTAAAGGGTCAGTTCAGATTTCAGAATCAGATGAAACACGACGACGACGGCATTAAAACGTTCATTGCAATGATTCGTTTCGATACTTTTGTTTCGATACCGAGGATGAAGTACTCATATGAGTAAAAACATCGAAACAGAAGAATCAACTACTAAAAATACTAGTATCGGAACGAAAGTACTCATATGAGTAAAGTATCGAGTACCGATACCGAATCCCTTCCCTAGTTGTCTTGTCTTCACGCGATGTGACAGACAACTTCGAATGGGAGGATGCACGTCTTTTTTCCAAATTAGCGAACAAAAATTGGAATATCTAATTGAAAATCGAAAATTTATATGATATTTCCAATTTGAATTGCTTTTTTTATCAAACATAAAGATACAGGAATGTGAAATGCGTACAGAAACTGCTTTTTTTTAAAAAATTTTCTGAACAAAAAAAGTTGAAATGATTTCTGTACAATTTGAAACACCCCGTTAGCATATTTTAACTTTTAAAAAGTACCTTTGCTAGGGTTGACAGAAATATGATTTTTAGAATTTCCTACAAACAATTATATGACTGTGAAGTTAACACAAACTCATCGGGTACTGCCACTACTGCCTCCATAAGCACAATACTGACTTCCATAAATAAAAATGCTATAGATGAATTTATATAGAGTACTTTCATAAATGCGTCGTCAACACACTTCGACGACTCGAATGCTCTGGAATTGTAACCAGAGTCGTCAACTGTGCATGCAAGCAATTATTAGAATAAATGAACATGATTCGCCATCTTCAAATATGACGTCACAATGTTTATAAAATTTGATAATTTTTAATTATTTTTAATCTTATTTTAAATTTAAAATCGACATAAAGAAATATGTATATTGAAATGTCAGGGAAAAAAATGTACAACACTATTTGTTTTAATTGAAAATAAACATCGCAGTCGCCTGAAAACGATTAAGTAATTTCAGCCGACTGCGCTGCAAGCTTGAATTAATGAACATGATACCATTTCACGACTGCCCTGGAAAGTCATTTATGAACATGATTTTTACGCCGTCAGCGCTGTCGACGCATTCATGAAAGTACTCATACATATGTATGTACAAGCATAAAATCAAGCTTGCAAGGAAATCTTCACCAGCCTAACAAGCATTTTGAACTATTTGAACTTTAAATTTTCAAATGAATGAAATGTAAACCATGTTTATAGCGGCAGTGGGTTGGTTGTAAAATCCCCAAATCGCAAGCGATTTGATAATTCTTCCACTTGGGGATTTTTTATATTACATTTGTGCTTCTTCAAAAATGAATCGCTGCTTTGGTGATGCGTAAATATTACTTGTTGCTATGACAACGCAAAGTTTTTAGTTGGCGATGCAATGAATGCTATTACATGACAGCTGAATATTACAAGGAATTTCGAATACTTGATTTGATGTGTGAGGAAGAAAATTTGAAGATAAAGCTTCACTAATAGAAGCAATAAAATCTGCCTGAACAAAAATCTCGCTAAAGTACTTGACATCGTTATACAATTCAATGCCATCACGGATTTTCATTATTACAAATTATTAAAAATAATAAAAAATTAATAAATCTCATAAACATAAAACAAAAAAAGTTGTTTTTCATTCAAATTTTTCTTTTTTTCAGACAATTTCAATACTGGCCCTAATCAAGTGACGCATTTAAAATGTATGTTTTTTCAAGAGATTGGACTTAATGAGTACTACACAAATAACGGTACAAGGACAACTCTTAAAGGAAAAACGAGAAAGGATATATACATAGTATACATATTTTTTTATAGTGTACGAACTATTGTAGAATAATTAAATATTTTGAATTTCTAAAGACTATTAGACAGTTTATAAGGGAAAAATAATCCGAATAAAAACTGAATTTTGGATTAAATTGGGAGTAGCGTATAAACGGTAAAATTGGGATTAAAGAAGTACATGCAAATTCGATACTTGATACACTTATAGCATACATATTCTTCTTTTTTCACACAAAAAAAAGAAGAAGAAGAACGTTTTGCTAAAAATTAAAAGCGAATGGTATAATTGCGCAGAGAGATAATGGTATAATTTTTAGAGAATTTTTACACTAGTAGTGGTTTTTTTCTTCTAGTAAAAAGAGAAAAACACTAATACACATATAAACATTTTGTGTATAATATGTATGGTATGCGCATATCATTCGCTTTTAATTTTTAACAAACTCTACCATAAAAATTAGAATCCGCCATATTGCATTTTACCTTACACATACATACATAAAAATTGGGATTAAACCCAATTGGGCTTAAGCCAAAATCCGAATTAGCGAGTTTATACCACAAAAAATTGGGAGTAAACCAAAATCCGCATTAAAAGTGGATTACGTATATACTCGTACAATGTCTACATCGGGTCTTATTTTATAGTTCTTTTACCTACATACATTTATGAAGTTTCTGTGTTGTAGCTTAAATTATTTTAATTGAAGGTTCATTGCGCATGTTTTACATATTGTGTAAGTGATCTTATTGTGTATACATATACGAAAGAATAAATCTGTTTATTAGAATTTACAACAACAAAAACGCATGTGCCTAAGTATCTTTTCTTCTGCGCATGCCAACGTAGTATAATACGAAACTTCATCTCTTTTGGTTCAAGCTATACTACATATTATAATGTAGAATAATTAAATAATGAGACTATCGTACCATAAATGTAAGTGTAGATATAAATTTATAAACAATATTTACTACTCATGTACGTATCATAAAAGATTAGATCTATTGAAGTACAAAAAAATAACCCATCGAAAATGTTTCGTTAATTTTTTTTTTGGGTTTGGGGATTTTGTGGCAGTACTGATGCAAGTAATATTGCTTGCAAATTTAACTTGCATGCTTTTTTGTTTTATATGCACGCATACAATGTAGAGCAATCAAGCTTGCATTTTCGAACATTTTCGTTATGTTAACACCGATTTGATACTGGGCGGTATTTAGCATGTTGAATAGTCACGCGCCCAATATGTGAAACATTCTATTGTTTTGGAAATAATAGATATAACAAAACAAAAAAGAAATATGTAGTTTGACTTTTGATTAAAAAAAAAAATCTAATTATCTCTAATTTTTTTTTATCTGTGATAGTATAATAAATTATAATAAATTGTTTTTGTTCATGCAATATATGTATATATACCGCTAGCTTATTTTAGCAGCGACTTCTACTTATTTTATGCCTTTTATTCACTTTAATTTCAATAACTCCATTATTAATTTTAAAATGATTATGACATATGAACTTTATCATTAATTAATTTAATATTATTTATAAATTTTAATATCTATTATTAAGTTGAGAATTGACAGCAGATGACATTGCTGATGCAGTTGCTTGCTGTACATGCTGATTTCTCATAAATTCATTTGTGAATTCAGCCTGTGCTTTAGCCATACTAGCTCCGCTGCTACGGTAAATTGCATGAATCTATAAAAAAAATTTGTAAGCCGGAGTAATATTGTATTTTAAAAAAAGAATAATTATACTTTTGTTAATAACATAAGATCAGCTGCAGCACATGTTCCAAAGCAAAGTGATATTAATAACAGTAAAATACCTATAATAATTCCTGAAGCGGTTTTATCGAATTGACTTAGTGCTAAAATAAAGCCACAATATCCAGATTTTGGAATGCCAATAGTTTGAAATATAGCAATTATTAATTGAAAAAAGAAAACAAAGAAAAAAACCATGAAATTAAAACTTGAATCACTTCTAAATGCTTTGTATGCAGGACGAAACCTGTAAGTAAAATGATAAAATATTTTAGTTATTTAAAAAAATTAATTACAAAAAATAAATTTAATGATTTATATGTGTATTTTCTTCCACTTTTAATTTACAGAAGTTTTTATTTACGCCTATAATTTCCCCCTATACATATATTTTTTTTTCATCTACATGCATCATCGCTGTATTGATCAAAAGTGCAGTTTATTTCTCATCCAAGGTAAATAGAATACAATAAGAATAAGTATGATTGAGCCAGTATACTCTCTTCTCTTAATTATGTGACGTCAGTCAGTTGAAATTTTTAAGTCATCATGGTATATAGAAAAGTATAATATGGTACGGTCATAAATTTAATTTAAGGAATTTAATTTAACAATAAAAATACATATTTTAATATATTATGTTGAAAATTTTTTATATTTTCTATTTATTTTTCTATTTACATGCCAGTTTTCATTTGGAAAATTAAAATATTTCACTTTTGTTTTGTTTTTTTTATTAGTGTAATTTTTACAACTTTTTACTGCACAATTAACCATTATAATATTTTTAAAATTTATATTTAGAGAAAAATAATATTGTATAACAAAAACAAACTACTCGCACTACCATTAACCATAAACACATTTAGCCTTTTAAATAATTTCATCTGAGTGACGTTTAAAAAAAGCTCACAAAGAGAGAGAAGTTTCGTTTCATACTGGCTCAATCATACCTATTGTATTATATTTACCTTGTTTCTCATCAACGAAGATTTTAATATTATTTTTTTTTTGAAAAAACGAATTTTTCTCAAAAGGTGCTCAATATGAACCAAACTTTTTTATTCAGAAAAACTAAAGCTTATTTAATTCTGTATCTATTTGCAAGTTTTATGTGAAACCCATGATTATTTTCGAGGTACTACAATTTTTTTTATTACCTCAACAACAAATCACAAGTCTGCCTAGTAATAAGATACGCAGATTTTGCAGACAAAAATTATAAATTTGCTGAAATAATAAATATTAATAAAAAAAAGTTTGAAAGATACTCACCAGCATAAATATGAAGCTGGAGTAAATAAAAAAGCATATAAAAGAGCCATACCAAATGTTGTAAAATCTCCTGTATGAAAAACAATTAAAATTCCCCCAAATATATTAAGACACATAGTTAGGGTATAAACTGAAAGTAAGTACATACAAAAAATTAATTTTGTTTAAGTAAAAAATTTTCATTAATAAATTTTGTTTCTCTTACACATCCAAACATAATATAAATTTCGAACAATTCGTTGAAATTCTGATGGTATATCAACATTTATATCCTGATAAAAACATGGTTGAAAACAACATTTATCTGGTAATGGAGGCCAATTATTAAGTCTTGGTAAATTTCCTTGTAATTGTTGCTCACGTCTATCTAATTCGGCAGCTTTACGATCAAGTTCTTCTTTTTGACGCTAATAGTATGTAAAAAAAAAGTTTTTAATAAAAAATAAATAAGGACGAAGACATTATCGACGCATTTGAAAAAAAGATCCTCAGGCGAATATACGTATGCCCAGTAAAGTAAGGTATAATAATCATATTGAAATGGATCGGCCATGTTGACTGGATGAAGGAACGGAGCCCTGTAAGGCCCTGAAAGCGTTATGTAGATAGTGACACCGAGAATCTATGTAGATTCGGAATACAAAATGGAGATCGAAAATAATGAACAGGCTCAGCTAGAGCTGTCGTACCACAGGTCCAAAGATGATGATTATTATATAAATGAAGTTTTATATTCATTGTTAAGGCTGTGCTGTGAAGAAAAATACATAGATGGTAATAATTCAAAGCGATATCTGTTCAATTCTTCAAAAATTCACAAAATTTTGATTTTGAAGTTCTATAGCTTTTGAAAAGTCTAGGTTCCAGCTAGAAAAAAGTCTTGTTTCAAAATTTCACGTCCTCTAATCGTAAGTTCTTCTTCGTGATTTAAATAACCTTGTATATGCGAAGCTTTAATTCGCATTAACTCACTCCGTTTTGACTAAATACGGATGCATAAACCAAATTTCAAAACGCATTAAAACTCTACGAGGTTTTGAGTAAATACACTATTAAATCCGCATTTAAAATTTCAATGCGTTTTTAAAATGTGCATATACCTATATACCCTTTCTTCGTTTTAAGTAAATTGTCATCACACACTCAGGTGACGTTACTCAAAACGTTTTGAGTGAGAACGAAATGTACTACGCATAAACACCAATTAAAATGTATTATCTCAAAACGATGTTCAAAAAGTTAATAATTAATACATTTTAATCTTTGTGCATAAATAAGGTAAATGTCAATAAATCTACTGGGCCCGACGATGACACCCCCTTCTAGTTCTATAATGCTACGTGTCCTTTCTTGCTTGACCCTCGAGTAAGCTTTTCCACATATGACATATCCTACACTTGCTACTAAAACTCAATGCTGTTGATAATTCTTCGGTGACAGTTGATGGCAAGATTATTCCCACACCTATTCATTATCAACCCTAGGTATCATGTACGATTACCAACAAACATTCAAGTTCTCGGCCTAGCTAAGAAATCCGCTATAGCTCTCCCGTCTTGGTGGGCGCATATAAGATAGATAACATGTAAGTTGTTTCAATCGACTTGTTAATAGCTGAATTTATTATTTAGTCATTGCTGACTCAATTTAAACAACTTACGTGCTTCCATCTCAGAAATATGAAACTGATTAATGTGTCTGTAACTTCTAGCTTAACATAACTGGGACATCGCAGAAATGTTGCCCGCTTAGGTTTGTTTTACAGATATTACCATGGTAAGTGTTATAACGAATTTCAAACTACTATGCCTTCGAAATACGTCTTTAGGAGAAATACAGGATATTCAAGAAAAATCCATAAATTTCAGCTGAAATCACCTAAGCGTTCTTTGAAATATGATCAATCTTTCATAAATAGAAAGAACCCTTAAATTGTGGAACGAGTTTACATCCTCACGTGTTCCCCCTTCTGCAACCAACAGAAGTAACTCACGCTCACTAAGAGGAAGTTTCCCCAACATATCATGTCTACCAAATACCTACATATTCTACGTAATACATACAAAAAACTTTTGAAAATTTCACAAATTCTATGTGGAACTATATTTTGAAGTATGATATTTTTAATGGAACTGTTTTATTAAAAGATGTTGAAAAATAGTATTCGGCTATTCGCCAATGTTATCTTTCTTTTTTTCCATATGTGTCATCAGCGCTGTACTTTTAAAGAATTCGAAATAAAGAATGTTATGCCTTCAAGCATAAAAAAAAAATCTATACATATATGTATAGGTATGATGCAATATTACTATTACTATAATTCTCAATGTTAGATAAATCAACTATTGAATATTTTACTATACATTTCAAGACAACAAATACCCTTAATTCTTCTGTTGTAATTTGTGGCACAGTTGTTGAATATCCTGAGGCATTTTGATTTATATCACTACCACTGTTGTTAACACCAGAAGGAATTCCTTGTTGTATTGATGATTGTTTTGGAACTATAGAATCCTTCTGAGGACTGTTTCTTCTTTCCGTTTCGAACGGATTATAATCTTCAAGAGTGTTTCGTATATTAGCTGAATTTCTAGCAACCTGTTGTACAGAAGGATCCTGAAATATTTATCGAATTATCACCGTGTACACTGCATTTTTACTATATGTATATATATTTTCTGAAAATATGCACATCTCTACTCACTGCGAAAGGATTGTCAACAATTGGTTCTCCAAAAGGATTATCTTCAAATCCAGACATTTTTTTTTAAATTTCTTACACAATAGAAGTGTAATACAAATATAAACAATTTACAATTAATTTATAACTTTGATATTTAGTTACCGAAGAAAATTTTCAAACATACACCAAATCCAACTATAAAATATTTAAATGATTTAATGACAAGACAACATGATTGTATTGTAGATACATGTATTCTGAAAAATGTAAATTTTTGACTGCGTAAGATTAACCCACTACGGGCACTAATCTAAAAGTTTGTCCCTAAGCGAAACCGTACGTTAACTCCTCACGTCTATAGCGATAGAGCGGGTTTATACGGTCACTTTTTTCAATGGCATTGACGCCCATTCCGCTTTGTTAAATAGGAAAGAAGTAACAAGTATGTGGTGGGAAGTCACTCACGGGATAATCGAACTTTTTCTTCGAGCACGCCGGTTCCCTTTTGTGCTATATTCGTAATTTTGAATTTTTTTTTATATTATCGCATCTCCTTTTCATTTTATATTTGTAGTGACACAGCTCATATCTATCTTTATATATGGAGATGAAACATACACAACATATATTGTCGTTTCATCTTACCTAACAAGAAATCGGTATAGAAGAGAATGAAGAGAATTTGAGCTATGGTAAAAAAGTGACTGTGTAAACGTACGTACGACTTTTTCGTAATTTAACAAAGCGGAATGGGCGACAATGCCATTGAAAAAAGTGACCGTATAAACCCGCTCATAGGCGAATCATTTATCGTAATTCGTAGCTGAAAAAGCTATCATTAGCTGTGTTTTATTGTAATTGAAGAGGTAAGCTGTGTGCTCAAATCAGTTGAGATCGCCTCAATTATCTTCTTCAAAATAGGCTCACTTTAAGCGTCAAAAAAAAAAAAAACGTGACAAAATTACCTAATACTATAGTATTTATATTTATGGATGTCAGTACAGGCAAGTTAGGCATACTTTTCTATATTCTTTTACATTTCGTTTGTATAAATCTGTCTCGTGTGTGGGGTGATCAGATCTCAATTTCAATCGAGGGAAATTTTTAAATTAAAAATTACCGAGGGCTGCCAGATGAAATTTTTTATTTTTTTTCAATTTTACAAAAAAGCATGTAATTGTGGGAAATTTATGGGAAATTTAAAATAAAAATAAAATTAATAATATATACAACAAAATTATTTACTTGAATACATTATTAGCTTTAAAATCACTTTAATTCACCCACTTTTACTTACTTAATTTACTTGAAACACTTGAATTTTTACAATAAGAATACCTTAGAGAAACGAAAATAAATTAAGAATAACAATAAAAAACCAATAACAAAGTATTTAAATCGAAAATTCATACAAAATTAATGGAATTTCTGTATAAGAGATCAAAAATATCTACGGTGTTGATGAAAGTGGTTTTAATCAAGGATTTTTATGTTTTCATTTAACGATAGATTGATTTTGCCTTGTAACTACTGAGTTATTGAATTTTTTACTTTTTGCTATTTTTTTTGGTATTTCGATAACATAATCTATAGTGTACTTTACACTTAACTATTTATCATTTGATTTATCAAATGACTAGTGTAATTTGTTTTTGTAACAACAACAAATTTTGATATTCAATATTCTAATTGTATTATCCAATTAACTAAAATTTATTTCTAACTATTATTGTTTTTTTTTTTCACAATTTACACAATTTATATAAAGATCCAAAAGCCGTACTTTTTTTTTTTTAAATAATGATAAAAATATTGTTTGATTAAGAATTTCGAAAAAATTCAAATTTAAATAATAATGAGAAGTATTCGGGCTTGAAAAACGTAACGAAATTACAAACAAGTACGTACATAAATGAAACAAAATATTATAGATGAAAAAGGATAATTTAACAAATATATGAGTATATTATTATTATTATATTATGTACTTATGTTTGCATACATTTAATTCAAAATCAAATTTATACTGAAAACATAATTTTATAAATCAAACATCAAAAAAAATTTTTATTAAAAGTAAAATATAAAATAACAATTATGTAGGAATATTAAAAATAATAAATTTAAATTTTACAATAAAATTAAAAATATTGAACATCATTATTATCATAAATAAATTTTTTATAAATCAAGGCAATACTTCCAATAGCTACGGCAATCCTGAAATTTAATCATTTTCTTTTATACTCATTTTCCCGCTGACACGAATCAAACAACATTTAAAGAGTTTATACGGCACAAAAATAATCCGAATTTGGTATAATTGCGAGTAGCGTACAAACGGTAAAATTGGGATTAAAAAAGTACATGCAAATGTTGATATTTTTATACACTTATAGTATACATATTATTCTTCTTCCACATAAAAAATAGAAGAAGAACGTGACAGCTTCACTTTCACCATAAAAATTAGAACCCGCCATATTGCATTTTACCTCACACATACAAATAAAAAAATTGGGATTAAACCCAAATAAATTGGGCTTATACCAAAATCCGAATTATCGAGTTTATACCACAAAAATTGGGAGTAAACCAATATCCGTATTAAAAGCGAATCAGGCATAAACT
This sequence comes from Bombylius major, assembly GCA_932526495.1. Taxonomy (NCBI): domain Eukaryota; kingdom Metazoa; phylum Arthropoda; class Insecta; order Diptera; family Bombyliidae; genus Bombylius; species Bombylius major. The sequence goes on from OW052043.1 coordinate 24,132,529, forward strand.
CGTACATTTAGTACTTTGAGTTGAGTGGACATCGGCTGCGCAACGAATTGATATTTTTTACTTCGGTTTTTTATTTTTCATAAAAACAAATAGCGATTGGCGACAACTGGAGTGGCAGCACGTAACTTGTTACTTGTAACAGAAGGTTTGAAACGGGTTTTTTTTAAAGTTGACAGCACGTAAGTTGTTTCGACCAAATTAAAATTTTGTTTCGATAAAGTTGGTAGCACGTAAATGTTGTATCGAGTGTTTTTAGCATCTGTCACAAAATAATTTAGTCGACAGTAGAGGTGTTATCGACAGTAATTTTAAATCGAGAATTAATTAATTTCAAGTGATTTTATTATGGAAAAAACTTTTTTTTAAAGTAAATGATTTCATAAAATGTAAGCACATATTAAAAAAAATAGTGTATTACATGTTTTGAATTTGTTTTAAGGGAGGAAGAAAAGCAAGGTTTAAGCATTAATAAGAACCAAATGAAATCCATGATTGAATTCATGCAAAATAATAATGAATTGGCGAAAGGAAGACTAAAAAATGGAATGGCAGTTTCACGGGTTGTTTCAATATTTATAGCTTCTAAGATCATTAGGAAGCACTCTTTATTTACTCTAAAATTTTGAATAAATCTGGAAAAAAACAATATTTAAATTAATATTAGAAACCATAAAAATTGTTAGAAAAAAACCTACTCTGCTGTCGGTAAGTCAAAAATATTGCTGTCGCATCTCAACTTTTTGCCTGAGAGCTTATTTAGTACTTTATTTTCTTCTTCAGAATCACTGGAGTCCTCAAAAAATGTCATTTTAATCAATAAATTCAATATATTATAAAAATATTTCACACTATCTCTACAACTATTCAAACTCGTTTTGACGTTAATGACAGCAAAAAAAAATTTTCTATGTGGCAACGTCAATTCAAATTCGTTTCAACTTACGTGCTATGAAACCAAAGTTAGAACGACTTCGACTAAGTCGAAGAAAAAATTGTCGAAACAAGTCAAGATAAATTGAGAACACAATAAGGTATGTTCTGACGGGCATCGCTCTCTTCTCTCATGATATGACGTCATTTAGTTGAAATATTTGAAAACGACATTTGAAAAATAAATTTGTAGATAATAACCATTTTACGTGAAAATAAAAATAAAATACAATGTTAAATTATGTACAAGTTTTTATTTTTTTTTTATTTTTTGAAAAATTATATGTTAATGATCTATTTAATTTTCTTATACGAAAATATAGCCTACATCTAAAGAACAATGTTTTAATCTTATTGTCTAATAAAACCAATATAGATTTATTTAACAACTTGTCCATATATCCACTAAAAATACTTAAAGAATTTGTATTTTCTTCATTGAAAATTTGTTCAAGAGTTTTTAAATTATTTAAAAAATTTTCCTTAGGCTTTATAAGTCCACCCTCACTTATTACATCTATCCATGAAAACGCACTACATTCCCGTTGTTTATATACATAATCATTATTCAGCTGTAATTTTTTGGCTATAAATCCGGCCAAATATTCTAATGCGTCTTCATGGAACTCGTCGTCATCTGCGTTTGGAACATTTTTCGAATTTTCCACCAATGTAATGCATTCATCTTCTTCGTCTGTTGAGTTACAGAAACTTTCTTTGGTCCATTATCTTTTTGAAAAATACTGGAAAATAATCCTGTTGAAAGAATTTTTTCATTAGATTCTAAATGTTCGGTGTTTGAATCAACACTTATTTGCAAGGTACTGTCTGATCTTCCTGTGAAATTTGGAAAAGATTATGGTAGAAAATTTGTGATTTATAATTAGTATTATTTTCCCATTTATATTTATGCATCTTCCACCAAAAAACTTACTTCAAATCTGTGATAATTATAATTAGAAAGGACAATCACGAACATTTATACTAAATTACTATATAAAGTTACCCAAAACAAACGATCGCTGACGATATTTAGATTCTATCGCTGATGGATGATCGTTTTTTTATTTGTATAATTTTTACAAGAACTTGTTGTGTGGGTGGGGGGATGCGGATAAGGCATCCACGAGCACTCAGACAGGAGAGTCCATTGTACTCAGATTACAAGAACTTACTGCACAGTTCACCATAATTAGTATATTATATTATATAAATTAATAAACTAAATACTTAAATAAACTTCAACTTTAAAAGTACATACGTTTTGCTCACACAGTTTGTTTTTACTTTTTTTAATTATTCCTTATAAAACTTCACTTTCTAATATTAAAATTCAATTTTATAGTTCACAAATTAATATTCATAAAAAATTCATATATGTTATTAACAAATTAATTTCTTATTTATTAAATTTAACACGATAATAATAAACCACCATAGAACATAATACAACTTTAATTTTCAACCACGACAAATTTCAACTGGCTGACGTTTGTGATAGTCGAAAAGAGACAGAAATTAATTTCTATACGAATAAGAACATACCTTATTGTGTTCTCAATTTAAGGGTACTACTCAGCTGAAAATAAGATATTTTGCCTATACAAAATCTATGTAAAAAAAACCAAAATAAATGGAACCGAAAAATTTTTCTGTTTCGATTTCGTAAGTAGTACTCAGCTGAAAATAAATAAGAGTTAAAAATGTGGCTGTTCACAGATGGCGTTGACTGTCCTTTGGAGACCTTTTATTTTCATATCCAACCGAAATAAATGAAGTTCCATTTATTTCGTCCGGAAAATGAAAATAAATTGATTGTTTGACATTTGTGAAGTTAGGTAATAACCTAAAAATCGTTATTTTTGTGATTTGTGATTTTTTTATGTAAAGTTTTTTTCATCTGTGTAGATTTCTTCTTATTTTTGTAGATTTCTTCTTATTTTTGTAGATTTTTTAGTTCGTTTCGAAATAAATTGACTTTTTCCAACATAAAATTTATTTTCAGCTGAGTAGTACGCTTTATCTTGGAAACAACTAAACAAGTTACGTGCTACTGCTGCCACTCCTAAATAAAATAAATCAGTTCAGTTCAGTTGTCTTCACGCGATGTTACAGACAACATCGAACGGGAGGATGTACTTCTTTTTTCCATAATAAAATAAATAAAAACTTTAAAAGTACAGGATGATTCGTTCTTAGAAATTAAAAAATTAGTGAACAAAAATTGGAATATCTTATTGAAAATCGAATTTTTTATGATATTTCAAATTTGAGTTACTTCTTTATCAAATATAAAATACAGGAATGTGAAATTCGTACAGAAACTGATTTTTTAAAAATTTTTTTCTGAACGAAAAAAGTACAATTTCAAACACCCCGTTAGCATATTTTAACATTTAAAAAGTACCTTTGTTAGGGTTGACAGAAATATGATTTTTAGAATTTCCTACAAACAATTATATGTGAAGTTATCACATACTCATCGGGTACTGCCACTACTGCCTCCATAAGCACAATACTGACTTCCAAAAATAAAAATACTATTATGACAAATGACAGTACTTCATTATAAAGTAAAACGTTGTAATGAAGTAGAAACCAATGAAGTATAGATACATCACATTTACTTCATTGTATTTTAATTGTTAATTGGTTCAAACCAGACCAGTCTTCTTTCACTAAAGAAGTGATATTGATACCTTTTACACAGTTCTTCCCCACGACCAAGGTCATTAGCCAGGGGAGTAGTGCGGTTTCCTCATTCTTCACTTTTTCAACCAAACTGATTTCTATTTAACGAGGTGAAGATACTAACCCATATATACAGAAACGATGTTTTTGATTGAAGAATTTTAAATTCAAATACATTGAAAAATTTGTGTATGTACAATGAATTGAGAAGAAAGAAAGAAGACGCGTGTAAAAGTAAGAAGAAGAGCTATGTAAAATGGCACATTTTTCGTAGCAGCTCTATTGTCGGATAGAGAAAATGAATGTCAAAAAAACGCGTTAATCAAGTGAATAAATGAGGAATGTCAGAAGTATCACTTTCTGAGTTCCATCCAATCCAATAGAACACAGCTAGTCAATTTATCGTTTGATTTTAAATTTTATTTGTCAAACATGATTTATACTTTGATATGAGAATATCATATCTTTTGATTTGCTATGACAAATGTCGACATTCAACTGTTAGTATGCTATCACACTATTTGATTTTTCAAAATGGACGCTATTATATCCAACTCCATAACCATTTGCTCGAAATTATTTTACACAAATTAGACCAAATTAGAACAGGTTATAGTTTCAAGACATGAAACTCGACCTAAATGACATATCAAATTTGAGATGTCTGTAATCTGTATGTCTTCACACTATTCTATTTGCAAATTAGGTGGATAAACGTTAAACCGGTTATTTAACGCTGGTTGTAACAATAGTAGTATAATTTTTTTCCAACTTGGTATAATAAGAACCATCTAAAATAAGATACTTTCACTAATGCGTCGTCAACCTAATTTGTAATTGTAATCAGAGTCGTCAACTGTGCATGCAAGCAGTTATTAGAATAAATGAACATGATTCGCCATCTTCAAATATGACGTCACAATCTTTATAAAATTTAATAATTTTTAATTAATTTAAAACTTATTTTAAATTTAAAATCGAAATAAAGAAATATCAGAAAAAAAATGTACAACACTATTCGTTTTAATTGAAAATAAACATCGCAGTCGCCTGAAAACGATTGAGCAATTTCAGCCGACTGCGCTGCAAGCTTGAATTAATGAACATTATACCATTTCACGACTGCCCTGGAAAGTAATTTATGAACATGATTTTACGCCGTCAGCGCCGTCGACGCATTCATGAAAGTACTTATAATTTTAGCTTCACATGCATTATTTTCGATCATTCAATATAATAATTCAGTCAATAAAAAAATAATTTTAGCTTTACGATTGTAATACACTCACACTCGTTACAATTAGTCATGCCATCGTTCAGATGTAATTTGAGCAGTTGTAAAAACAGGTTTTCAACAATTGTTACAACCATCTAATGTGTACATGCTCTCAGACATAGTCGTCGATTTTAAAAAACTTAACGACGTCACTACTAGAGATGGCTACCCACTTCCTAATACATATCACCAAAATCCTTGATCAATTGAACAGAAATTATGTAGACTGTGGCTTTGTTGAAGCCTTTCTTAGGCATTAAGTAAAAAGTTATAGGGTAAAATATGGAAAAAGTTTCAAAAATCGTTTCCCCCTTCTAATTTCGAAACGGTTGGGATTGGCCCCCCCCCCCCCAACTCCTTCAACCATACGATATTTTGTTCGCCTCGCCGAGACCTATCCGTAGTTTCCGGCTCGGACACCGTAACGGAATCACTCTGTATAGTGTATATACAAACAATAATGAGTTTCAATTTATTTGAATTGGGTATAAGTGGCTCTGCTAACTGACCATTAGCAAGTACATGAAAAAAAGCTACACAAAACATACAAATTGAAATAAATGTACTTAACTCTCAAGTTGTCAATTGCTCTTTCATTTCATGTGTTTTTCCCTCTTTCAACCATTAGTAGAAGTTCATGTGGAGAATCCATCGACAATTCCCGTATTAATCCCCGTAATATTTCGCAACCTCTTTTCTGTATTTATGCACCAGCGCTGTACTAATAGAAGTGTAGTTGAGGGCTATCACTGCGTCATGCCTTATTAAGTGGAAAAAACTCATTGAGGTTAAACGCATTCACACATGCAATTGTCAAATTTGTTGCCAATGTTTTTATTACATAAAGTCAAATTATAGATTAGGTTTCAAATGTTGTACCTATACTTTAAAATTAAATCTTTAGTCAGAAGAACTCTACCAAAATTTTTGTGTATTGTGTGTGATCCTTAATCAATTCTTGAACTGTTTTGTGACCTAGTGTAAGTGACACATTTTTCATACAACTTTCCAACTTTGAACTCTTACATCTCAAGCATTGGTGCACCGATTTGAGTCAAATAAAATGCACTAGGTCACAAAACAGTTCAAGAATTGATCAAGGATCAGTGTATGAATTTAGAAGGGCCCTATATAAAGGGAAAAAAGTTTTTTGTTAAAGAATAACTTGTTTTGTATTTTACCCTATCACTTTTGTCGTAGTGAACGGATTTACACCGTTTATAATTTATGTAATGTTAGACCCTTTAAGGAATATCTTGGTTAAATTTCAGCTCCCTAGTCTTACGGAAACATACTGTTGCAGGGATCTTTTTGGTGTCATAGAAAATTTTGTAGAGAATGATGAGTAGAATATTGTGCAGAAATTTTAAATAAATAGGTTTACAAGGTCCCGTGATATTTACCTTTGAAATCGGATGTTAAAATCTACTTATATAGATGGTTTTGACTCAATCCAAACACACGACCATTCTGTACTTCATCACATACGAACACATTCAGCACACCGCATACTTCGTCACAACCACTCACAAGCATTCATTCATTCACACTTCGGAAACAAAATCAAGGCAACATTACTATTTTACCAACAGCACTTGCACTAGTGTTAGATTCCAGCGGATGTGCACAAAGTTGCAGAATTCTTTTAGACTCAGGTTCACAAGGATCGTTCATTTTAGAAGATTGTATCAAACGTTTAGGACTACAACGTGAAATGGCTAAAGTTATGGTACATGGCTTATCATCAACGACAACAGTAACTACCAAGGGAAAATCTTCATTATCACTGATATCAAGGACAGCACCCCAGCACACTTTACAAATGTCGGCATACATTTTGGACAAAATTACTAACCCACAACCTACAACCACATTTGACTTGCAAAGACTCGAGTATCACCAATCAAACAGCTATCTGTTCCTCGGTTAGAATTATATGCTGCTACATTGTTGAATCATGATGAATCATCCAGTAATCCAGCCGAACTCGCATCAAGAGGTCTCACACCAAGGCAATTGGTTAATTCTAACCCGTGGTGGCTTGGGCCACTTTGGTTGAAACAATATTGGCGATTATATGCAAATAGAAAATCTCCAATTGAAAATTGTGAACACATCATTGACGAAAAACGGAGAAAAACTCATTTAGAAACATTCCATGTTATTACTAATGATAATAATGTACAAAACATTTTGTTCTCAAAGTATTCAAAATTGACGTATGTACATAACACGAATACTTAGTAGATGTTTTCAATTTGTAAGAAACTGTAAGATTGTAAGCACAACATCAGTACAATATGGATAAAAGCTGAAGATGTGAATAAGGCATACCATAGTATTATACTGTGGACACAACATGAAGCATTTCAGAAACAAATCAAAGAGCTCAAGAATAACTCTACAGTCAATTCATTCAGTTGCATAGCGTCATTAACACCATTTATAGATGAAGCTGGTTTACTTCGTGTTGGTGGTAGACTAAATCAAGCCGCAGTATCATATTCAATCAAAAACCCTATAATTTTACCTAAACGTCACACATTTGCAAATCTTTTGATAACACATCCACATGAAAAGCATCTTCACGCTGGTGTTTCCTTATTACTCAGCATAATCCGTCAACGTTATTGAATATTGTCATGCAGAAGTTTAGTGTAGTCAATCATCAACAAGTGCGTAATCTGCATCAGATATCGAGCACGCACTTCACAACAATTAATGGCGCATTTGCCTAGACCTCGTGTGAGAGCATTCGAACATGTAGGAATTGATTACGCTGGACTTCTTCAGTTACTCAATCGCAGGGGCAGAGGAGCAAAAGCATCAAAGGCATATGTAGCTTTATTCATTTGTTTTAGCACTCGAGGCATTCACTTGGAGCTAGTAGGAGACTTGTCTTCGGAAACATTCATTTCGTGCTTCAAACGTTTCATATCGCGCCGTGGATTACCAGTAGTGATATACAGTGATAATGGCACTAATTTCGTTGGAGCTCATAGATATTTGAAATAATTATATGACATTGTTTCATTAATTAGCAAAAGCGAATCCATTTCAAAATTTTTATATTCTTACCTACTCAAATTTCATAATTTATTTTTACTTCAATTGGTTCGTAGATTTAAAGGTTGCATTACTTATACATACAACACAATTTTTATTATAATTGAAATTGAAATAATCTTTAAATTCAAATTCAGTTAATTTTGTTAAAAGCAATAAGGAAATGAAATAAGATATCAAAAAATTTTAATCAGAGCAAATTTAAATAAAATTATAAAACATCGGATTTTTTGACGAAAACGATCAAAAATAGAATGAAGTGTTAATTTAAATGTTTTTATATCTCTTGTCTTGTACAAAAAAAGCGTAAAGGATAATTTTAAAAACGCCCTTTGACAAAATGCTAAATTAAAGCTCCTTATAACAAAAATTTTAAAATTTTTATGCAAAATGATGTTAAATTATCGAATTTTACTGACCTTCGTAAAATATTAGAATTATAAATTCCATAAAATTTTTCAACTGTGCGCACTACTTCGTGCATTGCCGCCTCAGTTGGTCTACCTTTAGTATATGCATGCTGAGACTGAGAGAGCCCTCTTACCTTCATCTTCTGCCTGAGATGGATGTCAAGAAGTGTCTCCAGAATCGTCAGCACGAAAGAAGTAAAACTGATTGGTCTGAAATCCTTCGCGGATTCATGCGTTCTTACTCCAGCCTTTGGTATAAAAACTACTCGTACACGTCTCCAATTCGAGGGTACATGCCCGAGCCACAAACATGACTTAAAGGTTACCATTAACCACGGAACCACAATGTCCTGCATTTCCTTAAGCGTGATCGGGTATATGCCATCTGGTCCTGGTGATTTAAAAGGCTCGAAAATGCTAATCGCCCAGGAAATCCTTTCCCTGGTAAAAAGCCTTCCTATACTAGCCCAAGTCATACATTGGTTTTCTGAAACCCTCATCTCTGTTTGAATGTTGTCGCATCCCGGGAAATGAATTTTAATTAAGGTTTCTAGGGATTCTTCCACAGATTCTGTCCACGACCCTCCTCCATCCTCCTTTCTAATAAAAGGCGGTAGAGTTTTTTGCTGCATTTGAATGCCACACTCATAGCTCTTTCAAAGGACTCTACTCTTGTGTCCAGTTCATTCGCAGTTTCCAATCTGTCCTTGCTCCCGGTTAGATTGAGTTTGCTTCTGAAGACTCGGCTGAAAACCCTCCAGTCGATTCTTCTTGGATTTCTGAAGGGTTCAGGTATTTCTGTTTTCAGATTCACACTGAACAGTATATACCTGTGGTTGGAAAACGATTCTTTTTTCTGAAACTCTCAAGTTGTCTATTCTAAAATTGCCCCTATCTGTGCGTAATGTAACGTCCAACACCTCTTTCCACCCTGCATGGATATCTGCTGGGGAAAATAAATGTTGGCGTGTTACCTCTATTACACACCAGCAGGTTAGAACTAATGATAAAATCAAAAAGGTGTTCACCACGCTCATTGTTTTCTGAACTACCCCATAGCGTGTGTCTGGCGTCGTTCTCTACTAGCAAAACGGCTTTTTTTGCCAGAACGTGGTCGTAGAGTTCCTGGAATTCTTCGGTAGGCGAGCTTCTGTCATGAGCCGTATATGCGGACTTGATATAGGCCTCTTCCCCTGCATTGTCCATTGAAAATTGAACTGAAAGCACTAACGGTTTCTTCTGAAAAGAACTCAAATAAAAACCAAAATATTATCACATAAAAATTTGTCTAATCCTTCAGATTCATTCAATTAAAAATAACTTTTTTTGCAAAACTTGCCTTATCCTTTGAAACTTGTCGTTTCAAAACAAAGAGTTAAAAAGTTTTTTGTGTTTATTGGAAAATCACTAATAAGTGATAAAACAAGTTTTGATATGGAACGCCTCAACTGTCAAATCGGCCGAGTTAAGATTAGAACGCAGAAATGCTTTAATGTGCTTCTTAGCAAGGATGCAGGTTCTTCACTTGCTAGAATTCCAGTTTTTTCGGCTGTAGAACAGGTTGTACTGCTTGTCCAGGAGATCCATCACGGTTAAATCTTCAACCGACGGCTCCTGAATAAAAGCTAATTTGTCCTCTTCCTTTAGGAACACCAACAGGTTATCCGAGGCACACTGGGAGTGTGGGACTACTGTTTCTTCGCAGAATCGTTTTGGACCTTTTCTAGCCGTTTTTTGAAATCTTTGACAACGGCTAGGTATTTATTTTTATACTCAGCGTCCCGTTCGTGAATGCTATCACTGGCCTCGGTTTTTGCAGACAATGAAGCTTGAGTACTATGGCTGGTACTCGCCTTCACTGTCATGTGTGTTTTCACCTCTTGTTTAGAGGCGGAAGTGCCTTCATCTGAAGGCACAATTGCATCCGGACATGCTTTTTTATTTATTTTTTCAATTTTATTTGTATTTATTTGTTGAATTTCATTTTTCTTGATTTTATCAACTTTATTTTTATTTTTATTATTTTTAGTGGTCACCATAAGGGTTCCCACGAGTATGCCCGGAAAAAAAGGTCTAACACTGCAGAGCCGGCATACAGCAGTAAGGCATTGAATACAACTGACCTTGTCTGAGCGTTAGAGACGACTATTCGTGACCAGCTCAATGTTCACCTGCTGGTCAAGCAGCTGCTCAGTACGGTTTCCTTCACACCCTCGGCTTAGGTGGGATTTGTAGGGTTTACTCCCTTTGTGCTTGGCTTAGTCTGATATCTCTGAACTGACCTGTTCGACATGGGTGACCCTACTGGTATAGCAACTGTTAATCCGTGATATAGACTGGAGTAACAACTGTTAAACCGTCGACATAGCTCAGTTCTTCTCAGATGTACGCAAGCCTCTCCACCACGACAAGGTGCAAGCACATTGAAGAGGTAATATATATATACATAGTATAGAAATAAACAAATAATGTTTTCGCTTGCATGTGTGCATTTAATCTTCAGAACATAATGTAAAACAAAATTTAAGTCATATAGAACCCAAAATTAACTATTGAAAGCTTCTTTTTATTTTCTTCACAAATGTGATACCTACTTCTCTGCTCGCACAGGGTCTGTTTACAATTTTGTTTCATTCCTTTTTCGCATCTCTATTATATTTCAATCCTCCTTGTGTTTGTTTTAAAAGTGACAGAAATCAATTTTCGAAAAAATTTTACATGAGAGGCAGGTATGGGATATTTATAATACGAAATTTCAATACCACATACACTCTGTTTCAAAACATAACCTTAACCATATCAATTGTGTATATTTCATATAACGAGTGAATTCTTACAAAATTTTGTTCTGGGAATTTATAAAAGTCTCTTATATGTTGTGTTGAAAAAAAATGTTGGATATATAATTTAAAGAAAATCCAGTGGAAACTGGACAGTAAAAAAGAAGGCAAAAAGTGTTAATGAAAAACCGTTATACAGGGTGTTCCGGAAATGGTGGAGAATATTTTAAGGGGTGAAAGTAGAGGTGATTTCCAATCGAAAATGTCATATAATATTTTTTCCGATTCGCTTTGGATTTTGAGATATTCGAATTTTTAAGTTTTTCCATAGGACCCACGTTTTCGGATGTATCAGTCTTCATATCACCTCATCTTTTTCACTTAGAAGGCCGCTAAAACATTTGTTATGACGAGGAAGCATTCGCCTTTTGTCCCAAATAAGATTCTTACCTGCTAGTAAAATCTACTTTTTGTTCTTGCCTTCATTGCATATCTCATATGCCTGTTTTGTAACTGTGACTCAACACATTTCTTCAGAAAACACCCTTATCGTCTAAAACAAGCCATGTTCCGGTGTAAATAAAAAACTTTCACAATCTCTTATCTTTCAGAAAATCTCTCATTTATGGCTCTATGCCACCTACTTTGCAAATTATCGCAACATATTCGGCTAAAGTCCCGTTTTTGTTCAATGTAGGCCCTTTTTTGCACTACTTTTTCAATGCAGAAAACAGAAGACAGAAAACAATGACCCTCATTTTTTATTGCAGAAAAAGAAGGCTCAATTGATTCTGCATCGATTTGCTATCTTCATTTTTTGCAAAAAGTGCATAATTTTCGAGATATTTGCATTTGAAAATTAGCATTTCTAGCTCCTATTTTTAATTTACACTGCAATAAAAACACGTGTTCAATATCCAATGAATTTCAGACTTATTTTTTCAGTTTTTTCAAAAGGTATTCCTTAATATCTCGAAAATTATGCATTTTTTGCAAAAATTGTAAATAGCAAATCGATGTAGAATCAATTGAGCCTTCTTTTTCTGAAATAAAAAATGAGGGTTAATTTAAGCCTTTTTTGAGTAAAGCAGGGTTAAACACAAAAAATGGGTAAAAATTCACAAAATTTTGATTTTGAGGGCGTATATCTTTTTACAAATTAGGAATAGAGGAACAATTAATGCATCGTTAGAAAGGACAAAGGGTTCTCTATATTTTCTTCTAATACAAAGTGACCCTAGAGTGCCCCTGCAAAAAGTTATGAGGTCTTTGGTGGAAAAAGTGCAAAAAAACTTCAACGCCCTCTAGCGGCCAAACTGCTAGATTTCCCCCTAAATATTATATGACATTTTCGATTGGAAATCACCTCTACTTTCACCCCTTAAAATATTCTCCACCATTTCCGGAACACCCTGTATAACCTTTATTTTTTTAAATTTTGGTACTCGAAACACAAAGCTGACAAAAACACAATAAATAATTTAAAACGCGCATAAAAATGATACTGAATTTCGAAAGCTTCCAGTAAGTAGGTACACTAACTGAAAGTGAAAACAAAGGTGTTTGTCGACACATTCAAACTTTCCTCTTCAATTGCGACTCCAAGAACGTTTGATATTATAATGTAATAAAATATTAATAATTATTGATTTATTTTTTATTTATCTACTTTCTATAATATTTTTCCTAATAACCACATTTGTATTCTTATTTATATCAAAATATTATTTAAATATGTATTTTAGTTTGATGTTTTTTGATTTTCTTCAATCTTGTTGAATAGTTCATTTGCTCCGACTTTTATTTTTTCTCCTAATTCTTTCAGATCATTTGTAAATTTCTAAAATTAAGAAATTTTGTTTAATTAATAAATAAAATAAATAAATGTACCTATTTATAAATCTTACATCCAAATTTTCTTTTGTAAATTGTTCTTCCAGTTGTTTTTTTATTTTTGCAAACTCAGTTTCTAGAGTTTGAGAAACTGAATTCTCGACTGTTTCTACATCTCGTTTAACAAGTGGAATAGATAAAGAAATCTATAGATAAAAAAAAATATGTAAAATATTTTATATGATTTAAAAATTCAATTATAATAAATATAAAAGTAAAAATTTACCTGAATAATACAGAATAAAAAGACAAACAATAATGCTAATTTTGCCATAATTGAGTTTATAATTTTTTTAATAAATGAAAATTCACTAAAAATGTTCTATATGTATTTAGAATTAAATATTTCAATGCTTTCTATTTAATGTTAATTTTTAAATTACTGAACTAACAATTAAGAATTTTTCATGATCATCGAAATATTAATTTTTTTTAAATATTTTGCCGTTATCATTTTTGACCTTTGTCTGTTTCTAAATACTTACATATATACATATTAAGATTAGATGTGTTGTTTTCGTTATTTTCTGCCTATTACGTATTTAATGATAGTTGATAAAAATGTGTAAAAGTATTTAAAAGCATATATAAACATATATAATATACAGATACATATATGATTTTGTTATTGTATTAAAAAATAAATGCATGGTATTCAAACAGGAGGAGCATCATTTTTACACCATTGAAATCTTTCGTTTGAACCTTTTTGCATTTATAAAAAAGCAATTTATAATCTACTTAACATTTGATGCTTCATATCAGTTTGGCAGTTGAACATTTGCAGACGTTTTAAAGAAAATAATAGAATTTTTTCATGTAACGAAATGTTGTTATTTCAATGATGAGTTGTGAATTTTTATCAAAGACCTTTTGCACTTCTCAGACAGCATTAAAATTAAACGTTCATGGAACTTTTGAGCGATTTCTTATTGTCATTATTGAAACACCGAAACACATTGATATAGACAAAATCATAAAAGTTGAGGAATCATATTAAACGTTTATGATATTGCCTATAGCATAGTCAGACGATACAAGGTCTTAGGATTATAAGATGCTTGTGGCAACATTTGTCCACTTGTCCGTTACATTTACTTTACTGACTGTTAAATTTCAAATCAGCATTGACTTTTGTCATTTTAGCGATTTTTCCTTGTTCCCAAGTTGTACATGAGAACTAAAATTTGTGTGTGTAGTGTTTTTACATCACAAGTTTCTATTTATTATATACAGTATGTAAAAAAAGTATTGGCACCCAAGCATTTCCAGTAAATAAACTCGATTTTAAAGAGTACTGTGCAAGATATCAAAATTATGATTTATGGTATGTAATGTTCTCTTCATTACTTTTAATTCAATATACAATATATGTAATAGCAAATTAATAATTACAACAACAAAAATTAATAATATTATTCAAATAACTAGTAAAATAACGCAAAAAAAGTATTGGCACCTATTATTATAATTTCGGTTATCACGTATGTACCGTTATTAAAATTGAAAAAGCTGCATTATTTCTTTATTATCAGTTTATTATTAAGTCCTGTTATCATTTGATATAATTATTTGTAGAAAATTAGTAGTATAGATATACCGACTCTAGACCAAGGAAGGGTTTGTGCACAGCTTTTTTGGATGACGTCATAAGCTTTGAGCTTTTTGGTTGTGACGTGTGGCAAAAAGTATATAAAATCATTAGAGATTCCAGTTTACATTTTTTTTGAAATTATAAAATTTTAGTTTTCCAAGCAATAATAGATGGCGCAACCAGGTAATTCCAATGGTAAAGCTCATTTTTGAATTTAAAATTTTGATTTTTTCGTTGATTTCGAAATTCGATAATTTTGTATAATAAGTGCGTTCGAATCACACGATTTATCTGATAATTATCACTTCCACAGTTCCACATTTGTTCTACATATGTTCCACTCACCTAGTTTTCCATTCTTTTCAGTAGATGTCGCTAGCTTTTAACTAATCTTAAAGTGAAAAAAGTGATAAAAATTTTTTTGGTTCACTTGCTGTGTGGAACTAATCAAAAAAGAAGAAGACATGTTTAAAAAGTTGACTGTTTATGAATTCTAAATTGTTAAGATGGAATATGAAGTAGAAGTACTTACTCACTAAATTTAATTAAGTTTTTCACTAAAAATCAACTGCCTATGTACATAAAAGAACTCGAAACTTCAACTGACAGTCAAAAATCAGCTAGCTGATATTTTTGACGTTCCAGTCATCCAAATTTTTCAGTTTAATATCAATTTGTACGATTTGAAGCTTCGCTTATTTTAAATTAGAACCGAACTGATAATATCAGATAAATCGTGTGATTCGAACGCAATTTTGTTTACATTACCCATACGATCATTATTATGTATGTGTAATAATATGGTTATATATATGAATTGTTATGAGTATGCATATATGTATATTTTTTACAACTGTATAAATGTTTTTTTATTTTATTGATAATGACTTGAATTATTTTTTGTTTATAATTTTTTTCAGTTTAATTTTTCTTAAAATAATTTATTAATACATATTATTTTAAATAGTTAGATAGTTTTTGTTTAATAATTCTATTACAGATTTTTATTTTTAAATAGTATTTTTCTTTTTCTTCTTGTTTTAATATCCTAAAGCATATCAGCTGACTTTTATTTTCGAATTAGTAGGAGCAAAAATAGTATATAGGAAAAGATAAACATTTTCATATGTCGAAATGGAAGCAATTTTATTTTTGCCATTACCTGATATCAGGTGGCAACATGTTGAAAATTTTCATTAAACATTCTGCATACACTTCGCATCACTTGGATACATAATCAAAAATCTTTATCAACAATTTTCAAATTTTTGCAACACTTGATCATCGTCTATTAAATGGTAGCAGTGTAGGAATTTAGAAGAGACGAACAAAATTTTGAGGGGATAAGACAGCACAAAAAAAGGAAATGCTTTAAATTGCTTTACATATAATACAAAGCCTCCCACATAAAAAAAAAGTCAACTTTTGAAGAAACGTTTTTGTTTTTGTACATATATTTCAATATTCGTCATTATATAATATATAATATATAATATACTGCTTCACACAACAGCAACATTTCCTTTTTTTGTGCTGTCTTATCCCCTCAAAATTTTGTCCGTCTCTTCTAAATTCCTACACTGCTACCATTTAATAGACGATGATCAAGTGTTGCAAAAATTTGAAAATTGTTGATAAAGATTTTTGATTATGTATCCAAGTGATGCGAAGTGTATGCAGAATGTTTAATGAAAATTTTCAACATGTTGCCACCTGATATCAGGTAATGGCAAAAATAAAATTGCTTCCATTTCGACATATGAAAATGTTTATCTTTTCCTATATACTATTTTTGGTAGGAGTAATTAATAAAATATGTAAAAAGAATAATACAAATTATAAATGCATTTCACTTTTTTGAAGATAGAGAAAGACAGAAAACAAAGAAGAAGAAGAAGAATTGACCAATATCAATTATAAATATAATATGAATGTTTTATGTAATAATGATAAACATACTTTTATTGTTTTTTTTCTCTTACAGTTTAATATTTTTTGAAAATATTTTATCAGTTTAGAAAGTTTTTGTTTAATAAAATAAAACTATTACAGATTTATCCTTCAAAAATTTCACTTCTTCTTTTTCTTTAAATATCCTAATGCATATCAGCTGACTTTTGTTTATTTTCAAAGAAGATAAGAAAAGTAGGAAGGATTAAGAAAATGTGTAAAAAGAAAAATACAAATTATAAATGCATATCACTTTTCTGAAGATAGACAAAGACAGAAGAAATATTTGTTCAATGATCAATATGGAATGAAATATGAATTATATTTGAGATACAGTATTAGATCGGTAATTTGAACCTCTATATTTTCAACACCTAAATTTCTGTAATTTCGGTTTCTGTATTTTTGTAAAGAGGTTTTTTGTGATTTTACTTTATGAAATAGCATGAAATAAAACCAAGTTAAATATGTTATACCTAATTTCAATCACTGATTTTTGCAATAAAAAATTAATTTTAAAATCGTCATAATCAATTTCGTAATTATTGTTTTAATAATGCAAATGAATTTTATTACAGAATTATGAGGTGTTTTTGTTTAAAGTAGTGTTGAAAGTGTAAACTGGTTTCTATATAAATTTTAAAATTTTAACAAGGTCGGTTTGAAATTAGTTCAAATTATTGAGATTATACTGTTATTTATATTTATTGAATGGATATAATATTGAAAATCATGTTTGTAAAATTTAATTTTTCTTCAATAGTTGAAAATTTTTACCTACCTACATTCTTTTTAACCCTAGGATTGCCTGATCGTAAACAAACGTATACACGCGGACTTTGACCCTTGATAAAATACGATCCCTTTGAGCTAGGACCTAGAAACTATTTTTATACTAAAACATTTATCAAAGTGTTCTTTTTAGTATTGTTCTTTACAGTACTTTTTTAGTTTTTTTAGTTTTCAAGATAAAGTGCATAATAACATGAAAAACGTGAATGTTCCATACATTCTTGTACATTCATAAAAGCAAACATCTATTGTTGGCTTTGAAGTTCTATATCTCAGCATCCTCTGAACCAAAAACTAATATTTTTGGATTGAAATATTTGCTGAAGTATTGCTTAAAAGCTGTCTTATACAGTAATTCTGTAAGTGCCACAGTTTTCAACCAAAAGGACAAAATACGCGAAAACCATTAAGAAGTTCAACATTTTCAACCTTATTTTCCATTTTATCTCGGAAACTAGAAAAAATATGAAACTGTAATAGCAACAACATTAAAGATTTAATAAAGATTTCAATATAAAAATAATAGTTTTTGGTTCATGGGATGCTGAGATACAGCTCTTTGAAAAAAAAATTTTAAAATTTCCATATAAAATGTATGGTATACATTTGTATACTCACGGCCAAATTTGTGACATTCTTGATCAGGCAATCCTAGGGTTAAATAACAATACAATTGAGGGAAAAGTTAATTGCAAAATAAAATTTGTAGGTACATATGTACCTACTAATATAACAATATTTTTAGTTAAGTTTTTCTTCTTCTTCTGGTTCACATTTGTTTTAAATATTTTAAAAATTATTAGTACATATGTACTTACATATTATACATACTTATATTTCCGAATATGTATATACCTACATATTTTTCAAAAATTATAAAAATAATTCAAGATAAATTGAGAACACAATAAGGTATGTTCTGACGGGCATCGCTCTCTTCTCTCATGATATGACGTCATTTAGTTGAAATATTTGAAAACGACATTTGAAAAATAAATTTGTAGATAATAACCATTTTACGTGGAAATAAAAATAAAATACAATGTTAAATTATGTACAAGTTTTTATTTTTTTTTTATTTTTTGAAAAATTATATGTTAATGATCTATTTAATTTTCTTATACGAAAATATAGCCTACATCTAAAGAATCTTATTGTCTAATGGAACCAATATAGATTTATTTAACAACTTGTTCATATATCCACTACAAATACTTAAAGAATTTTTATTTTCTTCATTGAAAATTTTTTCAAGAGTTTTTAAATTATTTAAAAAATTTTCCTTAGGCTTTATAAGTCCACCCTCACTTATTACATCTATCCATGAAAACGCACTACATTCCCGTTGTTTATATACATAATCATTATTCAGCTGTAATTTTTGGCTATAAATCCGGCCACATATTCTAATGCGTCTTCATGGAACTCGTCGTCATCTGCGTTTGGAACATTTTTCGAATTTTCCACCAATGTAATGCATTCATCCTCTTCGTCTGTTGAATTAACAGAAACTTTCTTTGGTCTATTATCTTTTTGAAAAATACTGGAAAATAATCCTGTTGAAAGAATTTTTTCATTAGATTCTAAATGTTCGGTGTTTGAATCAACACTTATTTGCAAGGTACTGTCTGATCTTCCTGTGAAATTTGGAAAAGATTATGGTAGAAAATTTGTGATTTATAATTAGTATTATTTCCCCATTTATATTTATGCATCTTCCACCAAAAAACTTACTTCAAATCTGTGATAACTATAATTAGAAAGGACAATCACGAACATTTATACTAAATTACTATATAAAGTTACCCAAAACAAACGATCGCTGACGATATTTAGATTCTATCGCTGATGGATGATCGTTTTTTTATTTGTATAATTTTTACAAGAACTTGTTGTGTGGGTGGGGGGATGCGGATAAGGCATCCACGAGCACTCAGACAGGAGAGTCCATTGTACTCAGATTACAAGAACTTACTGCACAGTTCACCATAATTAGTATATTATATTATATAAATTAATAAACTAAATACATACTTAAATAAACTTCAACTTTAAAAGTACCTACATACGTTTTTCTCACACAGTTTGTTTTTACTTTTTTTAATTATTCCTTATAAAACTTCACTTTCTAATATTAAAATTCAATTTTATAGTTCACAAATTAATATTCATAAAAAATTCATATAATGTTATTAACAAATTAATTTCTTATTTATTAAATTTAACACGATAATAATAAACCACCATAGAACATAATACAACTTTAATTTTCAACCACGACAAATTTCAACTGGCTGACGTTGTTAGAGTCGAAAAGAGACAGAAATTAATTTCTATACGAATAAGAACATACCTTATTGTGTTCTCAATTTATCTTGAAAATAATTGATCTATTTAGTTAAACTCATAATACCCACATAATATGATAATAAAAAAATTTCCTAAACTTAAGTTGAATTACATACATTATGTAGGTATATCTACTACAAAAAATTAAAATAAATTCTTCTTTTCAGAATGAAAATAAGTTTAAAAAAAACATGAAATTTGACAACAACAAAAATCATAAAAAGGAGTAAAATTTATATCCGATTAAATAAATTTATCATTATTTTATAAAAATTAAAAAAATGATTTAGAAGCAGAATATGTTAAAAAATATGAAAATTAAAATTTTCATCTACATAATTTATACAGGTATCACAAGACACATTAATATGATAATCGACAATCATTATGCTAAGTTTACATAACAGATTGAAACGTAGATTTTGCTGCATTTCTTTCTTCTATTCGTCAGAGTATATATCGCTTTCGCATTCATACCTCGGAGTGAGATTGCAGAGTCAGCGTCAGATTAGGCTCTACTTCTACTTTTCAATCTGGATGTTCGAAAAATTAGTTCCCACTGGTTAAAAAAAATTTCGTTCCACTTGGAACGAAAGTTTTTTTAAGAACTTTCATGTAAAAAATGTAACGATAAAAGTTTTTTTCGAAATTAATTTAAATTTGAACTTAAAATTTCGAAGTATTCAAAAGCTATTATTGTTGACGGTTATTGTTTTTACAAAAAAAGGATAATTACATTTTTTTTCAATGAAAATTTAACAAAAACAGAAAAAGATAAATTATTTTTATTCATTGAAAGTGTTCACAGTGAAGATTTGTTACGAAATATTTCAAACAAAGAACAAAAAGATATGTCAGTTTGAATTTGAATTTCCAAATGTGCTTTATAAATTCGAAAACATCCGAAAATCGAACTTACTAAACTTCACTCTACGCTGAATTTTAAGCGGGTAAAATTTTCCACGTTCGGTTGTAAACGATCCATAAATATCCAAAAATGTATACAATCAGAATCAAAACAAAATTTAAAAAAATCATATGGTATACAAAAACAATTAATACAATAATGTGTGTGAATGAAATAGAAAATAAAATAAAAATGGTAGATTTCGACGATATTTACGAAAATTCGAAATACATATTTAAAAAACTTTATACTTGTACAATTGTACTTGCAGAGCTTGAATCACTCAAGAGCTTTACTATTGGAAAATAACGATCAAATTTTGTTGATTGTTTAAGAAATTTGAAATGTAACAGTCAAGTAACGGAAAAATTGATTGTCTAATTATATATGGTCTTTGCGTGTGGTGTGCTTCGGGAGCTTTTGAGCTTTTTTGGTTGTGGCATGTGGTGGAAGCTTTTATGATTTGTGGATGGTGGCGTGTGGCGTGGGTTTGTGGCTTCGAAGCTTTTCGCCGTGGGTTGAAGCTTTTAAGGCGAAATTGTGGATTCTGACGGGGGGAAGTGTGGAAAGAAGCTGAGCTAGATGAAACTGGTTTTATCTGGAAATTATTGGTTTTTCTAAGAAATTTTGTTATCTCGTTTAGTTTCCTGGAATTTTGTTATCTCGTTGGTTTCCTGTAATTTTGTGTTTGATTTCTGAGAAATTTTGTTATCTCGTTAATTTCTCAGAATTTTGTGGTCTTATCTAGAATTTTATTGATTTCTTGGAATTTTGCGGTTTCTTATCGAGAAAATATTTTGAGTGAATATGATATTCAGGGTATAAATACCTTGGAAAAAACAGTTTTCGCGGATTAAGATTCACTATCAACATTTATATCAGTTTTTAAATAAGTTAAATTTATATTAAAAAATGAAGTTTAAATGTGAATTATATAATAAAGATTTTTCAACAAAATCAGTTTTAAAAAGACATGTTAATAGCATTCATGGCGAACGCGTATCTTGTGATATTTGTGGAAAACATTTAAGTAGACAAGATAAATTATTAGAACATAAAAAGAAGATCCATTCTGATTCTGTTATCGAGAAACTTTCCTGTGTAGTATGTGAAAAGGAATTCTCAAGGAGTGATAATTTATTATCTCATTTAAGAAAGAATCATTCGGTTGAAGTGAAAAATCCAGTTAAGCCAATAGCGACAGCAAAATTTTGTGATGCATGTCAAAAAGATGTTTTTAAAAAGAATTGGTCATATCATATGTAAGAACAAATCTTCACAAAAAAATGCAGCTGAACCTTTACCTTTAAATGAAAATTTGAAGGTAATCAAAAGCGCTTTTGAAGAAAGAGTTGAATCATATATGCTTGAAAACAAAGATGAAGGTGTATTAGATGTTTTAAAATTCTTTAATACATCAAAAGATCATATTTTAAATGCTTTAATAAATCTGCTTGATAAACATTCATCATTCAAGTTTAATATGGAATTATTTTGTGAATATATGAAAATAACAAAAGGAAATGACGGCGAAGATGATATTACACTTTCAGTTAAATCATTTCAATCTTGTATGACAATTATACAGAAAATCGAAGATTTAAGTCAAGTTTATGAAGAGATGGTTGAGAAAATTCACAAAAAAATGTAAGAATTTCAAGAAAGAGATAGTAGTTGGACTCTAATAAGAATTATTCATGTTGAAATTAATATTAATCAATGGAAGCCCTTATGAGGATCTCAGTACATATCACTTCCAAAATCTATACAAAATAAAAAAGCTTGTATAAATGTGAAGAATGAGGATGAGTACTGTTTTAAATGGGTTATAATATCTGCATTGAATTCAGTTGACATACATTCTGACAGACCATCATCGTATCAGATTGAAAATATCAAGCCTGAAAAAATAATTTTAAAAAATGACGTTAATCTTGATTTTTCTACACTAGAGTTCCCACTAAAAACATCTGATATTCATAAATTTGAAATGCTGAATCCAAAAATCAGTATTAATGTATTTGGATTAGAAGATAATAAAATTATTGGATCATATTATTCAACTTCTAAAGAAAAAGAAATTCATATAAATTTATTACTTATACAAGAAGAAGAAAAGGCTCATTACGTTTTGATAAAAAACATGTCTAGGTAATAGAATTATACTATTTTTACTTTTGGAAGTCAGCACAGACAAGATAGGTATACTTTTCTATATTCTTTTACATTGCGTTTGTATAAATCTGTTTCGTGTGTGGGGTGATCAGATCTCAATTTCAATCGAGGGAAATCTTTTATATTAAATATTACCAAGGGCAACAAACTCATCGGGTACTGCCTCCATAAGCACAATACTGACTTCCAAAAATAAAAATAGTATAGTGTAAATTGTCGCCGAAGCTATTGAAGCATTTAGGCAAGATTTAATACGTAAAGAAAGTGAAATAGCTGGAATAATTGAAAGTGAGCATCTATTTTACAGATATTTCAAGTTAGAATTTGCTGATAATACAAATTTAACAATAAGATGTACATATGATAGTAATTACAAGAAGCACGCTTTAAGGATTTCTTGCTATGAATATCATGAATATGGGGGACATCTTCGATCGGCTAGCAAGCAAGCAAGTAAGACTTGCTAGCTGAAATGATAGAATTGGTATCCTCGATTGTTTTTGCTCTCGCAAGTAAGCAAATTAACCGTCAAAATTTGCGATCGCAAAGTTGGTGTCGCAAACTCAGTTAACAGAACACATTACCTCAAATTTCTTATAAATTAGTAGAAACTCAAACCCAAATACTTATGTTATCAATATAATTTGAATATTTTTTTCTTGTAATGGATAGAATTGGTTAGTGAGACCATTGTATATGAATTAATAAATTTATTCACAATTATGAGACTGTAGAAGTTTGAAAATTGAAAAAAAATAGTTCATAATAAACAAAATAATTTCGGTTATGATTTAAAATTTTAAAATTTCAAAAATTTGAATAAAAAAAACGAATTTTTAACGTAATATAATAGAAAATTATAGGTTATGTATGTAAAAACTTATTCAGCAAAAGTGCTTACAAAATAAAAATGGTTAACTTGCGATTACAATCGAGGATGTGATTTTTTGTAATCGCAATTAGCAATCGCAAATCCGCCATATTTGCTAGTCGCAATTTGCTTAATTACTAGCTGATCGAAGATGTCCCCCTATGAAACAGAAAGAATTTTAAGTATGATGAAGTTGAATTAGTTAAAATTCAAGATCCTAATTACAAAACTAATGTTGAATATATTGATGCTAGGAATGTGAAACAAGTCTACAAAATGCAAATTTCATAAAAAAATATTTTTAAATTCATCTATATATTGTTACAAATCTGAAAAATAAAAAAGAACTTTATTAATAAATTTAAATAAAATTATTTTAAGACGAAATTACCTTTAAATCAGGACCATTGCACCACCCTGTTACCTCACACTTTTCCTGAAAAGACAAGAAAATTAATTAAAAAATTGAATAAACAAAATTTACTTTAAATGCATGAACTTGTTTTGTTGTTGTTGGCTGTAAATAAAAGAAACTTCCAATTGAACACCAAATTTTTATAAATTGGTGCCCAAACCAGAAGCCCCTATTAAAATACAGCCGAATCCTGAAAAATAAAGGAAATAAAGAATAAAATAAATAAAATAAAAAAGGATAAAGGACAACACAAGAAACAAACATTTAAAATAAAAACAACAAAGAACACATCCAAATTCTTTTTCACAACAACAACACAACACATTACAAATACACACAATTAACACACAAAATTTCGAAGATCTCGAATCTTCTTTAAAACTCCAATATGAGATAAAAAATAACTTCTCTCATATTGGAAAGTAACAATGACTTTCCAAAAAAGAAGATTCGCGAAACTTCGCAAAAACCTATATAAGAGACACCCACAAAAAGAAAAAAAAGTTCAGTTTTAGTTAGTTTTTTTAAAAGGTGCCACAGTGAGTTCACAAGTGTTTTTTTTTTAGGTCAATTCTTTTTTTTCTTTTCACAGTTTAAATTTTGTAATTTTCTTCTACATAATTTTTTCTTACACAGTTTTTTGCACAATTTTCTTTTTCTTTTTTTTTACAAATTTTCACCGTAAGTTGTTTCTTGTTACAGCACAGGTACGAGGTACGTACATTTTTTATACCACTTCACTTTTCTTTTTCTTTCTTTTTTTTGCTTCTCCTAACACAAATTTTATTATTAATTTTCACTTGTTTTACTTACCTGCCTTTTCTTTTTTCTTTACCTTTTGCCCACTTTCACTCTTAAACACCCTTTTTTTTATACTTTTTCTTCAACACGTTCTTTCTTTTACACATAACCTCTTTTTCTTCCACTCACATTTTTTTTTCTCAACCACAATAACAACTTTATATCAGTACATCACTTCACTTTTTCACTTTCCACTTTCTTTTTTTTACTATTTTTTTTTTGCACATATATTTTTTATATTCTAATTAACCCGCGGCGCGATTTTGCACAAAAACTTATTTCGCGGACGATTAAATATTTCAAATCCATAAAAACTTAAAAACAAAAAGGAAACAAACGAAATCTCCATTTCGTTTGTTTACATTTAGTAGCCACTAATTATTACTATTAGACTACTGTCAAAACAGCTAGTGTTGTCACAGCGTCTGAATTAGTAATTGACTTTAATTAAAATTTCGGTGCTGCCAACCAGTAAATTTTTCTCACCTCAAACTCAGTTTGATTCAGTGAGTCAAACTCAGTTTCGATCTGATTTTCCTCACTTCCGTGTAAATCAGATTCAGTAGTAAGCTTAACTCACTTCACTCAGTTGGTAATTTGGTTCGCTTTACTTCACTAGTAAACACCTTTCTTTATTGCCATAGCCATTTTTCTCCTTCAGACAATTTTTTTTTTAGATAATTTTTTTTTTTTATTATTGCCATTTAAATTTTTATTTTTTTTGTATTACATTGTAATTAGATTTTTTTTTAAATTTTTAGTAATAGACCCTAAATTTGTAAATTCTGTTTTTTATAATAAATACTAGAATTGTTTTTTTTCGTAAAATTATAAAACTGTCTTTTATTTTATTATTTCCCATTTTTTCAGACTTTGGCCCCTATTTTTTCTTTTTCTACGTTTCTTTCTCATCTAAAAATCCCTCTCGGACGCCTTATTTTTCTTTTAACATTTTTTTTCTTTTTCTTTTGAATCCATTTTTTTTTACTTTTCGCTCACAAAGGCCAATTTTGTAACATTGGTGTCAGGTGTGTGGGGTCCGATCGGTCCTGGAAATAAGACCTCTCCACAAATATTCATATTTGTCAGCCATTTTTTTTCACTTGTTTTTTTTTATCTTTTCATTGATTTATCGCGTTTTGACCAAAATGTCAAATCCTGGCAATGAATCGAACGCGGCAAGCTTTTCACTCGACATGATTGGCGCTGCACTATTGAATCTAAACCAACAGGTTAGGATCCTGTCGGAGCAATTTCTGCAACACCAACAGTTCACTAACACGTTAGTGCCCCGAATTTGTGCCTTGGAGGGAAGCAACCAGACCGCGGAAAATATAGCAGAACCAGCGGCACCTATTTCGCACAACGTTACCCTATTAGCGAGCTTACCTACACCACCTCCAATGGTCCGTTCTAGCACGAGTGGTGGCCTACAACCTCCTAGTAGCTTCGCGCAACCATTAAATCTTATACATGTCCGCGACCCAACTAGTACCATGCACACTCAACCGCAACCCACTCCGGACGCCCTGAATCTTGCTCACGATATATCTGCGTCCCCTGCCTTAGGAAACCAGGACCCCTCTCAAAATGTGGGGACTGAGTGGGCCCAGACAAACAGATTCGAACCTCCTTCACGGCCCAATCTGGTTACTACTCCCCCTGCATCTCCTACCCAGCGCTACGAGGTACCAGTAGACCCCTATGCGACCACCTTCAACCCCTTGCAGCATGGGCCGGACTTGAGAAGATCGACGGGTTACTTTGATAACTTCAGGCCGTCACTAACTAACTACGACCAAGCTCCTGCTAGGGTAAAAGTCAGCTTGAGAGAGTACGACGGAAAGGAGCCCTGGCAGGACTATAGGGAGCATATCGAGGTTGTGGCCAGGGCAAATAGATGGCACGAGGAACAGCTGGTGGTATATATACCACCCTACTTGAGGTCTACGGCCCTAAAATACTACAGGGGACTGTCACCAGCCATCCGAAGCAACTTCGCTCTACTGGATGAGGCGCTAGGTAAACGGTTTAATTGCCTCCACCAACAATCGACGGCCCAGGCTCAGCTTAACCAGAGGGTACAGCGAGATAAAGAGTCTCTGGTTGAGTTCGCTACTGATATAGAGACTTTGACCTCCCTTGCATTCCCGGACTGCCCAGAGGCCCCTAGAGATCGAATAGCGCTAGGACAGTTCATAAACGGGTTAATCGACCGAGAGTTACAGGTGAAGTTGCGAGAGGCCAACCCAAAGGGTCTCCAAGCCGCTCTGGACCTCGCAGCTCACCTCGAGGCTAGCCGGGATCCTACCAGGTTGGGGAAACGGAATGTCAGGGTTGCTCGTGCGGCGGTATCGCGAGGCGGGGCCAAAAAAGAAGAAAAGTCGGGAAACGAGGATCGCTCAGCTTGAAGGAGCCGGAGCTGAGCACCAACCCCGTTCTTACCAAGGCTCCTACACGTCCGAACCCGACCGTTACCGGCCACGTCAAATTTTATCATCCGACCAGGAAATATGGATTTATAACTCGAGATGATGGGGGGGTGAAGTGTTCTTTCACAAGGACGATATCGCGGGGTACCAAACACCTAGCTGGTGCCCAAAGGTAGGCGATCCGGTAAAGTTCAGCGTGCAGGCAACAGAGAGAAAAACACCTCGAGCCGTCAAAGTCTCGCCGTTGCTTAGACCCGAACCAACACGCTCACCCAAAACAACTACCTCGTCTGCTGTCACCACCGTTCCACCCCTCGCCGAATCTCTTCCGCGCGCCGACTCGTCCACGTCGTTAAACTGCCCGCCACTGACCAAATAGGGCCCTGGTCAGTGGAGAAAAATGGCCCTGCTATCAAAATTACAATCGCTGAGCTCGGGAACAATCTGCGGATCCCGGGTCGCGTTAACGGATCCGATTGTAAAATTGTAATTGATACAGGCGCCACGCAAACCGTCATCCATCCGAAATTGCTCCACCCTAATCATGAACTTATACCATCTTCCGCTGTCATCCAAAGTGTCACAGGTGAAATCTCACCAGTCAAAGGAAAAGCTGTCGTCGTAATTTCATTCCAAAACACCCCGTACAACCATGCTTCGTTTGAACACCCCGTCTACGTAGCAGACATACACGACGAGTGTATATTAGGAATGGATTTTCTGAAACAATTTGATTGCGTCCTCGATTTTAGGAAAAACATCTTTCACGTAGCAAAGGTTAAGATTCCTTTGGAGACTAACGACGACCCGTTGTCCCTACACGCCTACGAAGAACCTCATTCGAACTCTTCACACGCTCCAAACTCCAACATTTTCCACACCACCATTACGGAGGAAATTGAGTGCTTCCCAGATCATGCCTACCCTACCACCGCCGATCTGAAAAAGCCCAATTCTTCCACTCACCATGAACTTTCTCCAGCTCATCCCTACCTCTTCCCCACCGAACTGGAAAAGTTCAACTCTATCCCTTCTTGTGGAAAATGGGAACGCTTTCCAGACCACGCTGTCCCTTCTGGCCTGGAAGAATTTGAGCTCTCCGTCCCGCCTGAAGAAAGACTTATACCAGTTTCTCCCTTCCGTCGCCCTCCCGAACTGGCAGAGTCCGACCATACTTCCCCTTCTACTTCCATCGTGTGTAGGAAGTTCGAATACTGTTATTCCAACGGTTCTAGAAGTTTGAAATTCAGTTTCAGCTTCACGCAGACGTTTTCGACAACCGGTCCACCGTGTAACTCCATCTTCAAGCATCACTACCAGCCCATCCAGACATTTATTTCTAATATACTCGAGCTACCCGATGAACTTCAGGTTTTGTTCAATTCTTCTAGTATCGGTTTGAACCAGGAACAAAAAGAGACCCTTCTAAAACTGTTGACAGACTTTACTGATATATTCTGCACTTCCGGCACCGACATCGGTCGTACTACGATACTCCAGCATCGAATCGACACCGGAACTGCAAAGCCCATAAAACAACAACCCAGGAGAATACCCCTGTTTCGCCGTATGGAAGCAGAAAGGTTAATTGCCGAAATGCTTACACAAGGAATAATTCGACCGTCTAATAGCCCCTGGAGTTCCCCAGTGGTGCTAGTAGCCAAAAAGGATGGATCGCTTCGGTTCTGTGTGGACTACCGAAAACTTAACGACGTCACCAAGAAGGATTCATACCCCTTGCCCCGTATCGATCTTACGTTGGAAGCCCTTGGAAGTTCCTCTTGGTTCGCCTCCCTAGATCTGGTGTCTGGATACTTCCAAGTGGAAATGCACCCCGAAGATCGAGAAAAGACTGCCTTCAGCATAGGATCCGGTTTGTACGAGTTTAATGTGATGCCTTTTGGATTAACTAACGCCCCAGCTACCTTTCAGCGTCTGATGGAGATTGTACTAAGGGACATCCCATACACGGTGACTTTAGGTTACCTGGATGATCTCTTGGTACACGCTACCTCTTTCCCTGTTCTGATAGAGAATCTGGCCGAAGTATTCCGGCGTCTTCGTCGTGCAGGTCTTAAGCTCTCTCCTAAGAAGTGTTATCTCTGTCAGAGAGAAGTCAAATTCCTTGGTCATACGATCTCCGAGAAAGGATTGGCCACCGACCCCGAAAAGATCAGAACCGTACAAAGTTGGCCGATGCCAGCTTCTAAAAAGGACGTCCAATCTTTTCTCGGTTTGTGCGCGTATTACCGACGGTTTGTGAAAGACTTTTCTACGACCGCTAAACCTCTGACAGCTCTTACGGAGAAGAGTGCAAGATTCTTGTGGACCGAAGAATGTCAGAATGCGTTCGACCACCTAAAGAACAAACTGGTGTCTGCTCCAATTCTATCACAGCCTAACGATTCGGATCCGTTCGTGGTGGATACCGATGCAAGTAACTTTGCGTGGGGAGCAGTTCTTTCCCAGGTCCAAAATGGTCAAGAGCGCGTCATCGAGTACTACAGTAAAACGTTCAGCCGTCCCGAACGAAATTACTGCGTGACGCGGAAAGAACTGCTCGCTGTCGTCAAAGCTATTGCACATTTCAGACCATACTTGCTCGGTAAAGCTTTTCTGCTCCGAACGGATCACGCGTCACTTCGTTGGTTAATGAACTTTAAGGAACCCGAAGGACAGATCGCTCGCTGGATAGAACGGTTGCAGGAATTCGATTTTGAAATCCAACATCGTCCAGGTAAGAATCATGGCAATGCCGATGCCCTATCCCGACGTCCGTGCGAGTCCGTCTCATGTAGCTATTGTCATCGCCTGGAAGAAAAAGAACACGCCGCAGTCAGGTTGCTTCAGGTTGTCGAGCGTATGTCACAACTGCAAGATGAGGATGTTTGCTTGGCACTAGTCAAACGTTGGTTGACAGATGGTACACGACCAACTGCTGAAACCATCAGCAGCTGTGAACCAACGGTTAAGAGCTACTGGGCCATGTTTTCATCCCTCATTTTGAAGAATGATGTGGCTTATCGGCAGCTTGAAATAAACCGGCAGCAGATCTTTCAAATTTTAGTTCCCAGGAAGCTGCAGGCAGACGTGATGAAACAGGTACACGACTCACCGAGTGGAGGACACCTGGGGATCGATAAGACTATGGCAAAGGTTCGACAACGGTATTATTGGCCCGGTTATTCTGCTGACGTCCGAAACTATTGTCTACGCTGCGCGATATGCCAGCAGAGAAAAGGTCCAATACCTAAGTCGAAAGCTCCTTTGCAGATTCGAAACTCAGGTGCCCCCTTCGAAAGGATTGCAATCGACATCCTTGGCCCCTTACCCGTAACGAAAAACCAGTCTAGATACATCCTGGTCGTAATGGACTACTTCACCAAGTGGCCTGAAGCTATACCAATAAAGGATCAGACTGCTGAAACGGTAGCCGAAGCCCTGATCATCAACATCTTTTCTCGCTTTGGATTGTGTCTCCAACTCCATTCTGATCAAGGTAGGAATTTCGAATCGGAAGTCTTTGCTGAGGTGCTGAAAAGGTTTCGTGTCGACAAGACCAGAACGACCCCCCTGCATCCACAAAGTGATGGCTTAGTCGAAAGGTTCAACCGCTCGATACTAGACTACCTTTCTAAGTTTGTTGAAAACCATCAGCGGGACTGGGATGAGTATTTACCGTTTCTGCTCTTGTCGTTCCGTTCAGCGGTTCAGCAAAGCACTAAGCAAACCCCTGCCATGTTGACCTTTGGTAGAGAGCTCCGTTTGCCGATACAGTTGGTAACTGGTGACCCTCCAAACCCCGTAACGAATTCGGTCCCTGAATACGTCGCTCAACTTCAGGAACGTTTACGTGTGGTGCACGATTTCAATCGGGCCCAGTTAACCAACGCTAGCCGCAGGATGAAAGATCGGTACGATCTGTCTGCCAAAGCTCAACCGTTTAATGTTGGAGATCGAGTTTGGTTGTATAATCCAAAGCGAAAGATAGGTCGATGTCCTAAACTGCAGACAAACTGGGATGGTCCATACGAAATTTTAGAGAGAATAACAGACGTTGTGTATCGTATTCGCAGTACCGTCACTAGTCGTAAATCCGTGGTGCATCGTGACCGATTAGCGCTTGTAAGAAACTAACACAATTTCCCGATACTAAACCTTCTACTACTACTTTTTAACATCAGATATTTTAATAACAATTTTGAAGTCTATTTACAGAAGTTTCTTAGGTGCAGCACGCCAACTAGCCTGGTTCCATTGGACGTAGGGAACGATAAGAAGAACAGGATGTTTGATGCCAATGCGTTTTTACAAACATTGTTGTGGAAAAGCTGCTCAGTTCGCTATTTTTTTTATGTTGTTTCCGTTGTCCTTTGATCTTTCCTTCTTTCGCCTCCATTTCTTGTCTCTATTTCACCCCAACGTCTACACTCAATAAACCAAAACAAAGTTTCTTTTACTTACAACAACATCAACCAAATCTGAAACAACCGATATCCTCTTTTCAGGAAAACGCTCAAGAAAAACGTAACCCTGCTCTCATTGCAATCACCAAACAAAGTCGGTAGTGTTGTAAGCAGTGTTCAAGAAAAAGACACGTCTGTTAAGTGCACAATTGTTATTATTTTACAAGTCCATTGCGGTTCATGTCTCTACATTCTCTGAGAGAACGAACGCAAGTGAAACTGAGTAAATTTGCAAAAGCAAATACTCACAAACAAGCTTAGCACCAATGACAACGTGTCAAAAGAATACCAGGCGTAAAGCTGAAGAGAAATTGGGAATGAGTACAACATAAATACTGACTAGAAGCATTTTTGTTTGTTAACAATAAGTTCGATGAGTATGAGATTAATGCTCAGTCGGAACTTTGAGCATTCTTCGCGGGGGGCAGTGTTACAAATCTGAAAAATAAAAAAGAACTTTATTAATAAATTTAAATAAAATTATTTTAAGACGAAATTACCTTTAAATCAGGACCATTGCACCACCCTGTTACCTCACACTTTTCCTGAAAAGACAAGAAAATTAATTAAAAAATTGAATAAACAAAATTTACTTTAAATGCATGAACTTGTTTTGTTGTTGTTGGCTGTAAATAAAAGAAACTTCCAATTGAACACCAAATTTTTATAAATTGGTGCCCAAACCAGAAGCCCCTATTAAAATACAGCCGAATCCTGAAAAATAAAGGAAATAAAGAATATAATAAATAAAATAAAAAAGGATAAAGGACAACACAAGAAACAAACATTTAAAATAAAAACAACAAAGAACACATCCAAATTCTTTTTCACAACAACAACACAACACATTACAAATACACACAATTAACACACAAAATTTCGAAGATCTCGAATCTTCTTTAAAACTCCAATATGAGATAGAAAATAACTTCTCTCATATTGGAAAGTAACAATGACTTTCCAAAAAAGAAGATTCGCGAAACTTCGCAAAAACCTATATAAGAGACACCCACAAAAAGAAAAAAAAGTTCAGTTTTAGTTAGTTTTTTTAAAAGGTGCCACAGTGAGTTCACAAGTGTTTTTTTTTTAGGTCAATTCTTTTTTTTCTTTTCACAGTTTAAATTTTGTAATTTTCTTCTACATAATTTTTTCTTACACAGTTTTTTGCACAATTTTCTTTTTCTTTTTTTTTTACAAATTTTCACCGTAAGTTGTTTCTTGTTACAGCACAGGTACGAG
This sequence comes from Bombylius major, assembly GCA_932526495.1. NCBI lineage: Eukaryota > Metazoa > Arthropoda > Insecta > Diptera > Bombyliidae > Bombylius > Bombylius major. Next base: position 24,165,566 of record OW052043.1, read on the forward strand.
GTACGTACATTTTTTATACCACTTCACTTTTCTTTTTCTTTCTTTTTTTTGCTTCTCCTAACACAAATTTTATTACTAATTTTCACTTGTTTTACTTACCTGTCTTTTCTTTTTTCTTTACCTTTTGCCCACTTTCACTCTTAAACACCCTTTTTTTTATACTTTTTCTTCAACACGTTCTTTCTTTTACACATAACCTCTTTTTCTTCCACTCACATTTTTTTTTCTCAACCACAATAACAACTTTATATCAGTACATCACTTCACTTTTTCACTTTCCACTTTCTTTTTTTTACTATTTTTTTTTTGCACATATATTTTTTATATTCTAATTAACCCGCGGCGCGATTTTGCACAAAAACTTATTTCGCGGACGATTAAATATTTCAAATCCATAAAAACTTAAAAACAAAAAGGAAACAAACGAAATCTCCATTTCGTTTGTTTACATTTAGTAGCCACTAATTATTACTATTAGACTACTGTCAAAACAGCTAGTGTTGTCACAGCGTCTGAATTAGTAATTGACTTTAATTAAAATTTCGGTGCTGCCAACCAGTAAATTTTTCTCACCTCAAACTCAGTTTGATTCAGTGAGTCAAACTCAGTTTCGATCTGATTTTCCTCACTTCCGTGTAAATCAGATTCAGTAGTAAGCTTAACTCACTTCACTCAGTTGGTAATTTGGTTCGCTTTACTTCACTAGTAAACACCTTTCTTTATTGCCATAGCCATTTTTCTCCTTCAGACAATTTTTTTTTTAGATAATTTTTTTTTTTTATTATTGCCATTTAAATTTTTATTTTTTTTGTATTACATTGTAATTAGATTTTTTTTTAAATTTTTAGTAATAGACCCTAAATTTGTAAATTCTGTTTTTTATAATAAATACTAGAATTGTTTTTTTTCGTAAAATTATAAAACTGTCTTTTATTTTATTATTTCCCATTTTTTCAGACTTTGGCCCCTATTTTTTCTTTTTCTACGTTTCTTTCTCATCTAAAAATCCCTCTCGGACGCCTTATTTTTCTTTTAACATTTTTTTTCTTTTTCTTTTGAATCCATTTTTTTTTACTTTTCGCTCACAAAGGCCAATTTTGTAACAATATTATTCAAAAAAATAATAATTTATTTTAGTCATTAATTAATTTTGAAAGTGTCTAGTTATATATTTAAATAATAAAAAAAATGATTTACGAAGATCTTATAAAAAAATTTGATCATATTTTATTGGATGAGTATCGAGAACAACTTTTGCGTGACGCAACATTTTTAATACCATATTACATCATGGAAAGGGTTAAATCAATTCATGGAATACACTATATAAGCTGTCCTTGGTCTAAAGACAGTACTACATCTGGACCAGACACATGTGAATGTTGTGATGTAAATCGAATTGAAAGTAGGATGCTAAAACTTATTACCTTTTGCAGTAGATTTTTAAATGAAAACTATGCATATTGTAGTTTAAACAGTTGTTTATTGAAAAATAATTAAATAAAGTATAAATATATTTTAATTTACAATAATTCTGTTTTATTTATCCATGAGTTATGCTCATTTGAAAATCCTAACCATTTTACAAAAACTTTATCTCCTTTTTTTCTCAAAACTTTTTCTATTAAATAAATGTGTGGATATTTTGATTTTAAAAGTTCCTTTTCATAAAAACCTCCTTTAATTGGATCACCCTTATAGTCCTCTAAATAATATGTTACTGGATTCGTATTTTTTATGCTTTTAATTTTGAAAATTTCAGTCGTCCAATTTGGTGTATATCCCTTTTCGAAAACGTGTTTATGTTTACTTATACGAACAGAATCACCAATTTTGAACTTTGAACCAGGAAAAACTTTCAAATTACTATATACAGTTTTTAGCAGCGATTTTTCATTAGATCAATTAACATCTCGAGGGCGCATTTTAAAAAAATCTATTTTTTTACAATTTAAAAAAAATAGCCCACGCAAATTTAGAAAATACATCAATTACAGTTAATAGAAAACGATAACCTTTGTTATTTGCAGAATATGCACCCATTTCAACTAAATCTATTTGCCAAAGATCATCTATTCCTTTTGTAATTACTTTTCTTCGATTAAATCTTTTTCGTGCTGATTTATGCAGCTCTTCAACAAGTTGTTTCTTACTCATTTTTCAATCAAGTATCAGGATTTATATAAAACTTTGTATATTATTATTATATATATAGAATTAAGTTGTTTTGTATGTATGTATATGTTTTTAACATATCATTGTTAATTCGTTCAAGTTTATCAATATATATCATAAAAAATTTATGCATATCAGAATTCATTTCATTTGTAATTTGTTTGATGGTTTTTTCAGTATCTTCTTCAAGGTTTCGTATATTCTCTTTAAATGTATTCTCCAATTTTTTTATTATTTCAATAGTCAAATTATTTATTTGTTCTTCAAGAAAATGCTTTGTAACCGCATCTTGAGAATTTATAGGGTTTACAACATTTTTTAGACTTTTAAAATTAATATCAAAATGACCATCTGGTGTAAGTGAGAAACCTATTCCTGGTGGTCCTTGTGGGCCTCGTTCGCTGATAACTTGATAAGTAGTTCGATTACTAACAAAACGTCCGAATTTGTCAACACTCATTATATGATAGTTTAATGATAGTTTAAATAATAATATTGGCTTCTCTTAACTCTTCTATTATTGAAATAATTTCATTATTATGATTAGTATGACCTGCTTGCTCTGATGCAATAAACAATCTTAATCTATCAACCAATTCATTAGGATCATCCCAATATATATAATTAGACTTTTTATTGTTTAAAAGCATTAATCCCTGTCCTTGCTTTTTTGTATCAACTAATTTTTTAATAATATTTCTATATTTGCTACCTGCATTACCTTTGATATGACTTTTATCATCAAATACATCTTTTCTGTGAACATTTGTTTGAATTAATATTTCATGATAATTCTGAAGATCATTAATATTATATAAAGAAGGATTTTTCATAAAAATAAGTTCATAAAGACCTCTAGTAGCATTATAATCTTTACCATCAATATTTACAGTATTATCATTAAATTTTAAATCACTCCGACCGAGTTCAAAGCTATTTTTTTCTTTATTATACTTGGGTCCATAAGCTTTATCAATACCAAAACCTTTTGTATATTCATTCATATAATATGAATTTAATGAGGTATCTTCATCTAAAGATTTTTCAAGCGATCGTCGTAATTTTTGTATGGGAGTACTTTGAAGGATTGTGTTATCTGGGGTCTTAAAAGTAGTATCTTCAGTTACTGGTGTTGATTTGAATGTAGGAAATTTTGAAACATCTTTTTCAAATGTGCTCATTTCATCAATTTCAGATTTTGCTTTATATAGAGAAACTGACTCTAGTTCATTTTTAACTTCATTTTTGATTTTTTTCTCAATTTCTTCTTCATATTTTTCTTTTAATTCTTCCAGAGGTTTACTTATTGGTTTAAAAGTTTCTTCAAGAAATTTTTCTTTGAAAACTTTTCCAGTCTGGTATGTAGACAGCATTACCTTTTTAAGAGCTGCTTTTAGCTGTTTATTAGCTGTCAACATACCAGTTTTAGAGACCGCTTGCGCTGTTTAAGAGCTGCTTTTAGCTGTTTATTAGCTGTTTACATACCAAGTAAGAAGTAGTAAGAAGAAAAAAAATGGATTCAAAATTACTAAAAAATATAATAAAGTCAACTAATGAAATTCGTAAAAAAATATAAAGCTATCAAAACTGGAAAAGTTTTCAAAGAAAAATTTCTTGAAGAAACTTTTAAACCAATAAGTAAACCTCTGGAAGAATTAAAAGAAAAATATGAAGAAGAAATTGAGAAAAAAATCAAAAAAGCAAGGACAGGGATTAATGCTTTTAAACAATAAAAAGTCTAATTATATATATTGGGATGATCCTAATGAATTGGTTGATAGATTAAGATTGTTTATTGCATCAGAGCAAGCAGGTCATACTAATCATAATAATGAAATTATTTCAATAATAGAAGATTAAGAGAAGCCAATATTATTATTTAAACTATCATATAATGAGTGTTGACAAATTCGGACGTTTTGTTAGTAATCGAACTACTTATCAAGTTATCAGCGAACGAGGCCCACAAGGACCACCAGGAATAGGTTTCTCACTTACACCAGATGGTCATTTTGATATTAATTTTAAAAGTCTAAAAAATGTTGTAAACCCTATAAATTCTCAAGATGCGGTTACAAAGCATTTTCTTGAAGAACAAATAAATAATTTGACTATTGAAATAATAAAAAAATTGGAGAATACATTTAAAGAGAATATACGAAACCTTAAAGAAGATACTGAAAAAACCATCAAACAAATTACAAATGAAATGAATTCTGATATGCATAAATTTTTTATGATATATATTGATAAACTTGAACGAATTAACAATGATATATTAAAAACATATACATACATACAAAACAACCTAATTCTATATATATAATAATAATATACAAAGTTTTATATAAATCCTGATACTTGATTGAAAAATGAGTAAGAAACAACTTGTTGAAGAGCTGCATAAATCAGCACGAAAAAGATTTAATCGAAGAAAAGTAATTACAAAAGGAATAGATGATCTTTGGCAAATAGATTTAGTTGAAATGGGTGCATATTCTGCAAATAACAAAGGTTATCGTTTTCTATTAACTGTAATTGATGTATTTTCTAAATTTGCGTGGGCTATTTTTTTTAAATTGTAAAAAAATAGATTTTTTTAAAATGCGCCCTCGAGATGTTAATTGATCTAATGAAAAATCGCTGCTAAAAACTGTATATAGTAATTTGAAAGTTTTTCCTGGTTCAAAGTTCAAAATTGGTGATTCTGTTCGTATAAGTAAACATAAACACGTTTTCGAAAAGGGATATACACCAAATTGGACGACTGAAATTTTCAAAATTAAAAGCATAAAAAATACGAATCCAGTAACATATTATTTAGAGGACTATAAGGGTGATCCAATTAAAGGAGGTTTTTATGAAAAGGAACTTTTAAAATCAAAATATCCACACATTTATTTAATAGAAAAAGTTTTGAGAAAAAAAGGAGATAAAGTTTTTGTAAAATGGTTAGGATTTTCAAATGAGCATAACTCATGGATAAATAAAACAGAATTATTGTAAATTAAAATATATTTATACTTTATTTAATTATTTTTCAATAAACAACTGTTTAAACTACAATATGCATAGTTTTCATTTAAAAATCTACTGCAAAAGGTAATAAGTTTTAGCATCCTACTTTCAATTCGATTTACATCACAACATTCACATGTGTCTGGTCCAGATGTAGTACTGTCTTTAGACCAAGGACAGCTTATATAGTGTATTCCATGAATTGATTTAACCCTTTCCATGATGTAATATGGTATTAAAAATGTTGCGTCACGCAAAAGTTGTTCTCGATACTCATCCAATAAAATATGATCAAATTTTTTTATAAGATCTTCGTAAATCATTTTTTTTATTATTTAAATATATAACTAGACACTTTCAAAATTAATTAATGACTAAAATAAATTATTATTTTTTTGAATAATATATAGATGAATTTAAAAATATTTTTTTATGAAATTTGCATTTTGTAGACTTGTTTCACATTCCTAGCATCAATATATTCAACATTAGTTTTGTAATTAGGATCTTGAATTTTAACTAATTCAACTTCATCATACTTAAAATTCTTTCTGTTTCATAGGGGGACATCTTCGATCAGCTAGTAATTAAGCAAATTGCGACTAGCAAATATGGCGCATTTGCGATTGCTAATTGCGATTACAAAAAATCACATCCTCGATTGTAATCGCAAGTTAACCATTTTTATTTTGTAAGCACTTTTGCTGAATAAGTTTTTACATACATAACCTATAATTTTCTATTATATTACGTTAAAAATTCGTTTTTTTTATTCAAATTTTTGAAATTTTAAAATTTTAAATCATAACCGAAATTATTTTGTTTATTATGAACTATTTTTTTTCAATTTTCAAACTTCTACAGTCTCATAATTGTGAATAAATTTATTAATTCATATACAATGGTCTCACTAACCAATTCTATCCATTACAAGAAAAAAATATTCAAATTATATTGATAACATAAGTATTTGGGTTTGAGTTTCTACTAATTTATAAGAAATTTGAGGTAATGTGTTCTGTTAACTGAGTTTGCGACACCAACTTTGCGATCGCAAATTTTGACGGTTAATTTGCTTACTTGCGAGAGCAAAAACAATCGAGGATACCAATTCTATCATTTCAGCTAGCAAGTCTTACTTGCTTGCTTGCTAGCCGATCGAAGATGTCCCCCATATTCATGATATTCATAGCAAGAAATCCTTAAAGCGTGCTTCTTGTAATTACTATCATATGTACATCTTATTGTTAAATTTGTATTATCAGCAAATTCTAACTTGAAATGTCTGTAAAATAGATGCTCACTTTCAATTATTCCAGCTATTTCACTTTCTTTACGTATTAAATCTTGCCTAAATGCTTCAATAGCTTCGGCGACAATTTACACTATACTATTTTTATTTTTGGAAGTCAGTATTGTGCTTATGGAGGCAGTACCCGATGAGTTTGTTGCCCTTGGTAATATTTAATATAAAAGATTTCCCTCGATTGAAATTGAGATCTGATCACCCCACACACGAAACAGATTTATACAAACGCAATGTAAAAGAATATAGAAAAGTATGCCTATCTTGTCTGTGCTGACTTCCAAAAGTAAAAATAGTATAATTCTATTACCTAGACATGTTTTTTATCAAAACGTAATGAGCCTTTTCTTCTTCTTGTATAAGTAATAAATTTATATGAATTTCTTTTTCTTTAGAAGTTGAATAATATGATCCAATAATTTTATTATCTTCTAATCCAAATACATTAATACTGATTTTTGGATTCAGCATTTCAAATTTATGAATATCAGATGTTTTTAGTGGGAACTCTAGTGTAGAAAAATCAAGATTAACGTCATTTTTTAAAATTATTTTTTCAGGCTTGATATTTTCAATCTGATACGATGATGGTCTGTCAGAATGTATGTCAACTGAATTCAATGCAGATATTATAACCCATTTAAAACAGTACTCATCCTCATTCTTCACATTTATACAAGCTTTTTTATTTTGTATAGATTTTGGAAGTGATATGTACTGAGATCCTCATAAGGGCTTCCATTGATTAATATTAATTTCAACATGAATAATTCTTATTAGAGTCCAACCACTATCTCTTTCTTGAAATTCTTACATTTTTTTGTGAATTTTCTCAACCATCTCTTCATAAACTTGACTTAAATCTTCGATTTTCTGTATAATTGTCATACAAGATTGAAATGATTTAACTGAAAGTGTAATATCATCTTCGCCGTCATTTCCTTTTGTTATTTTCATATATTCACAAAATAATTCCATATTAAACTTGAATGATGAATGTTTATCAAGCAGATTTATTAAAGCATTTAAAATATGATCTTTTGATGTATTAAAGAATTTTAAAACATCTAATACACCTTCATCTTTGTTTTCAAGCATATATGATTCAACTCTTTCTTCAAAAGCGCTTTTGATCAAATTTTCATTTAAAGGTAAAGGTTCAGCTGCATTTTTTTGTGAAGATTTGTTCTTACATATGATATGACCAATTCTTTTTAAAAACATCTTTTTGACATGCATCACAAAATTTTGCTGTCGCTATTGGCTTAACTGGATTTTTCACTTCAACCGAATGATTCTTTCTTAAATGAGATAATAAATTCTCACTCCTTGAGAATTCCTTTTCACATACTACACAGGAAAGTTTCTCGATAACAGAATCAGAATGGATCTTCTTTTTATGTTCTAATAATTTATCTTGTCTACTTAAATGTTTTCCACAAATATCACAAGATACGCGTTCGCCATGAATGCTATTAACATGTCTTTTTAAAACTGATTTTGTTGAAAAATCTTTATTATATAATTCACATTTAAACTTCATTTTTTAATATAAATTTAACTTATTTAAAAACTGATATAAATGTTGATAGTGAATCTTAATCCGCGAAAACTGTTTTTTCCAAGGTATTTATACCCTGAATATCATATTCACTCAAAATATTTTCTCGATAAGAAACCGCAAAATTCCAAGAAATCAATAAAATTCTAGATAAGACCACAAAATTCTGAGAAATTAACGAGATAACAAAATTTCTCAGAAATCAAACACAAAATTACAGGAAACCAACGAGATAACAAAATTCCAGGAAACTAAACGAGATAACAAAATTTCTTAGAAAAACCAATAATTTCCAGATAAAACCAGTTTCATCTAGCTCAGCTTCTTTCCACACTTCCCCCCGTCAGAATCCACAATTTCGCCTTAAAAGCTTCAACCCACGGCGAAAAGCTTCGAAGCCACAAACCCACGCCACACGCCACCATCCACAAATCATAAAAGCTTCCACCACATGCCACAACCAAAAAAGCTCAAAAGCTCCCGAAGCACACCACACGTCACAACCAAAAAGCTCAAAGCTTATGACGTCATCCAAAAAAGCTGTGCACAAACCCTTCCTTGGGCTAGAGTCGCTATATCTATACTACTAAAATTTTTTAAAATGGCGACTAAAAACAAAGAAATTAGTGTTGTTATTCGGAAATTGATTACTTTTTTAAGAAATCATGGAAAATCTTATAAAAACATAAGTGATATTGTTAGAAAACTAAATCCAGTGTTAGGAATATAATAAAACATTTTCAAAAATCCAAAATAATCAAATTTTGCTAACGTTCTGGAATCTGGACGACCAGCAGTTCTTTCATATTCTTCCTACTGATATATGGCCTTTGCATGCCATTCTGCCATTGACTTTTTTTTTTTTTAAATATCTATAATAGTTTGATCAGATACTTTCTTATCAAACATTTTTTTAACTTTAATTTTCAAAAATGGAGCGCTAGTTTACATATTAATTCGGATCCGATTAAGAATCCACCTTTTTTTTTCTAACATTTAATACTGTTGGTCGTCCAGAACGTCTTGATTGACATTAAAGAGAGGGAAGACAATATTTCTTGATTCATTCTATTTCTAGAATAGATTTTTATTCTTTTCAATGTAGAAAATAACCTTTCGACTTCTGCTGTTGAAAATGGAATTGTCATTATTAATTCGCATGCTTTCATACTTTCGCCTAATGCATCATTTAATTCACTTTCTAAAATCTGGTTGTACAACTGCAAAACTGATTTTTCTCGAAAACTTTCAGAAGAATAAATTACTTGAAGTTCATTTTTTAATTTAATTTTATCGAAAAATTCTCCGTAGTTTTGCTTTAATGATAAAAAGTGTCTGAAGGAAAATTATTTTCATATTTTTCAAAAAATTTCCTATTTAAAAGTTCTAAAAACTTTAATTCTTTTGTGTCTTGGAAACGTTCATCTAATTGTGTTGAGACAGTATCTATTATTTTATCATAAGTTCTTCTGAAAAAAAGTTTTAAATCTTCACTTGCCTGTTTTCTTCGTGCCTTAAGTACGGTTTACACTATGATCAAAATGATAAAGTATGGACATTATCAGTTTGAATTATCAATGACAATTTGTATAAATGATAAAGCGTTTGGAACCTTTGTGTTTACACTTTTAGCTAAAGTGATAAAGTGTTGAAGGGAGAACATAAAAAAAAATTCAGATTGAAAAGGAAGTTGTATAATGAATTCTTCTGAAATCCTTGATCTAACAGCGTCAGAAATTGGTGTTCTTGTAGCCGGAATAATAAAGCAATGCATAAATTTAAGAAAAAAATAATAATAAAAAAAAGATTATGGGCACGACAGTGGCTTATTCGGCCAAGTTTAGGGAATGATTTGGGCCACATGGTGTTCAATAAACTGCAAATAATTTATTTGTAATTGAAAATCCATACTTATTTTGCTTATTCCACTCATATTTATACAAATCCACTGGTGAACAGAACACAATTGATAAAGTGCACACATAGCAAAATAGAAACTGTTCTATTCTCTTTATCGGCTATGTTTGACACTTTATCACTTAACTTTATCAATTTGATAATAGTGTAAACAAAAAATTGCTCATTTTATCTGTACTTTATCAATATACTTTATCATTTTGATCATAGTGTAAACCGTACTTTATCAACAGTTTCTGAAAAAACTGTGGCGAAGTTATTACGTAGATTCCTTATTTTTTTCTTTGTTTCATTTATTTGGTTTATGCAAAATGAAATATCTACGTTTGTTTTTTGCATTATATTATATAAGACATCAGTGAAACGAAAAATTTGTTTGAATGTATTTAAAAGAAATACAGTCTCAAACTTGTTTAAAAAATTTAACTGACCACTTGATAAATTAATTGTGTCTGAGTCCCAATCCAAAGACCATATATAATTAGACGATCAATTTTTCCGTTACTTGGCTGTTACATTTCAAATTTCTTAAACAATTAACAAAATTTGATCGTTATTTTCCACTAGTAAAGCTCTTGAGTTCTTCAAGCTCTGCAAGTACAATTGTACAAGTATAAAGTTTTTTAAATATGTATTTCGAATTTTCGTAAATATCGTCGAAATCTACCATTTTTATTTTATTTTCTATTTCATTCACACACATTATTGTATTAATTGTTTTTGTACACCATATGATTTTTTTAAATTTTGTTTTGATTCTGATTGTATACATTTTTGGATATTTATATTTTGTTTCGAAAAACAAAAACAATGCAATTGAGAATAATGATTATTGATTATGATATTAATGTGGCTTGTGATGTGTGAATTATGTATGAAATGAAAAAACAATTTTTAATTTTCATATTTTTTTAAATATTCTGCTTCTTATTAATTTTTTTAATTTTTATAAAATAATGATATGTTTATTAAATCGGATATGAATTTTACTCCTTTTTCATTGTTGTACTTATTTTTGTTGTTGTCAAATTTCATGTTTTTAATTGTTTTTTTTTAAACTTATTTTCATTCATTTTATTTTAATTTTTTTTTGGTAGATATACATATGTACATATGTATATAGGTATGTAATTCAACATAAGTTTAGGAAAAATTTTTATTATCATATTATGTGGGTATTATGAGTTTAACTAATAATCAATTATTTTTATAATTTTTGAAAAATATGTATATATTTGGAAATATATGTACATATGTAGGTATAATATATGTAAGTAAAGTATGTACTAATAATTTTTAAAATATTTTAAACTAAGTGAACCAGAAGAAAAAAAAACTTAACTAAAAATATTGTTTTAAAAATTTAATTTTGTTATGAACTTACTTCAATTGTATTTTTATTGAAAAAAAATGTACCTATATATTTTAAACTTGAAGAAAAATAAGTTTTTACAAGAATTTTTTAAATTATCAATATTTTAACTCATTTCCACATCACCTTGGCGGTAGAGTTAATGATGCGTTTTTTTTTCAAAGAGGTATCCCCAATAGGCCTATTCCTCTTTTACAAATTTTCACAAAATACATGTAACTCTAATTTCACCAAGAAGATACCGAAAAGAAAAGTTTTATAATTTTCACGATTGTTTAATATACAAATAGCGTATTTTTAATGCACATTGTCAAACAAGAGTTACAGTTTACAAACAAATTTTATTCAATTGAAACAAATATAAATACCTACATAAAAATAAACAAAAATAACAAAAAAAATGTAACAAATAAATAATAAAACATAACAAAAAAAAAGTATTCGAAAATTTAAAAAAAAATATATATATTTTATTTCATTTTAAGATGAAGCTGGCCTGATCAGATCCTTGAATTATAATTTTTTCAATTTATTTTGCTTCAACATTTCTTTTTCCATAACTTCCCGATTGATTCTGAACGCGCAATGTTTTCTTAATAATACAACTATGGTATATTCAATAATTTTTCTTATATGCGGAAAGCATTCACTATCTGGATTTAAAATATTTTTTAAAGGAAAATAAACGAGAATTTTTTCCAGAATGCAATGCTTTATATTTTTTGTATGAGGAGTATTTGAAAAGACTTCTGTGAAAATTTTCAAAATGAAATCAAATATAGTAATGAAAAGGGATGATGGATTTAAAAGTGAACCGAAATCTGAACTCTCTGAATAATTTCTATAATAAATAAAAATTTCCGAATCATCCGACATAAACTGTGTTCCATTTATAAATCGACCGCGGCACAAGGAACACTTCGATTTTGAAAACATTTTAAAAAGAACAAAGCCTGCGAAATACCGACGAGAAGCAATATCATTTGGCGTACACATTTCAAGATCAAGGACATCTTCAGAAGAAATTTCAATAAATTCAATCCAGTCTTCATTATCTGACTTTGAACAACTCGCAGTTATATTTGATTGAGAATTATTACTGTTAAATACATTTATATCGTTAATTTTTTCTCCCGCATTATCGTGTGTATTATTAAATAAGAAGTAATCGTTATCCGGTTCACAATTTGATGTTGAACAAGAAAATGATAAACGCAATTGTAGTTTTCAATGTTTTTGAATACGTTTTGGAGCTCTTTGTCTGATTGCGCCTTTCAAATTAATTAATAATAAATTTTCTTAACTTTTCTTCCGGCTCTTATTTGTATCCAAAATTGAGGGTGACACATCGAAAACAATTTTTAAAAAGCATTTTAGGTAATAATAACTTCTTCCAGGACTACAAAAAGTCCATTTCAGAATTTCAAAAAAGTCCTTTCCTGGACTACAATAGGCTCTTTTCAGGACTACAATAACTCCTTATCAGGACTACAATAAGTCCTTTTCAGGACTAAAATAACTCCTAACTAGGACTAGAATAAGTCCTTTTCAGGAATACAAAGTAATTAACACAGAGAGTCAAATAAACATACCAAAAGACAATTGAATAATTCTAAAGAACAACAAATTTACCAAATTTTGAAAAAACTGCCCTTAAATTATGATTTATAAATTACGAATGAATAAAGATAATGTAATAAAGCAAAAGCCATGTTAGAGTCAACAAATTAAGCTTTCATTTAAGCTAAAAAAATTTAAAAAATAATAAGGGTTCTTTTCGAAATATTCGACCTTGAACATAAAAATGACGAATTTTTTTCAAAATTTTTTGACTTTGAGTTACAATAACTTTTAAATCATTTTACATAAAACTTTGTAAAAGACATTTTTTGAAAGGTCTGAAGGTTCTCTATTGAAATAATTTTCATTTATCTCTCTACATTGAGTGAATGCTGAAATATGTTGCGAAAAGTAGAACTGGTTACTTTTTGAAAAAAATTGTCTTTGACCTTGAATATCTCAGTAACTATTGGGAATAGATCCCACCCTTCCATACGGTTTTTTTCCTTTCTCACCGAGATCTACCACCCTGTTCAGTTTGGCACACGAGCCGTGAAACACTTTGTATAAAGAAATATTTTTTTGTAAAGTCATCAGAATTGAGAAGAAAATTATTTTAAAGTTAAATAAGTTAAAAAACTTATTAATTTATGATATCAAAACAAAAAACATAAATTTATAAAAAAAAAAAATTTTTAAACACAATTTTTTCATCACATCAAATTTAAAAAATTCATCATTGTCGACCGATTCTAATAAGAATTAGCCGTATATAAAGGGTGTCTCTATTTATTTCCATTAAAAATTTCACCTATTTAAATCGAATAAAAAACACTAAGTCAAGGAAATACATAAAAACTATGAGATCAACATGTAGGTCAAGGCGTAAGTGCTATATAAACCACTTCATCAGTTAAGGTGAATGCCATTGTATGGTATTTTGTCCATTTTACAGTAGAAGTGAGAGACAATTTTACTATATTATGTAGTTTTAAATTTTTGCCTTTTTTTATAAAGTACATATTAAAAAGATACTTACCCTCAAATATCAGCAATACACACACACATATAACAATTATTCTAAAACAATATAATAAAATTTAATTCACTTCACTAATTATTATCAGTATATTTAATCACAATTTTAATTTCTAAAACAGAAAGAAACAGTTGTAAAAAATATAGATATAGGTATTATATATGCATACTCATAACATTGCATACAAGCATATTATCACACATACATAATAATGATCATATGGGTAATGTAAACAAAATTGCAATAATTGTATTGTATATACTATAATTGTATTATATAATATTATCGAATTTCGAAATCAACGTAAAAATTTAAAATTTTAAATTCAAGAATGAGCTTTACCATTGGAATTACCTGGTTGCGCCATCTATTATTGCTTGGAAAACTAAAATTTTATAATTTCAAAAAAAATGTAAACTGGAATCTCTAATGCTTTTACATACTTTTTGCCCAATCTTCTGGATTTTCTAGAATATCTTCAAGCATGTCACATAAATCTTCTCTGTATTCTGAAACAGTAATAACTATTCTTGAAGAATATATCCATCTATTAGAAGATGAATGAGGTAGTTTTTTTTTTACTACTTTATCAAGTGCGGTAATTCTCTTGGTGGAATTTGAAAAAAAAAGCTGACAAACCATCTAGACTTGAGAAAAATATTTTGCATTGTTTAATAGATGATACCGATCGCTGCAAGACCAGGTTTAAAATATGTGCATAGCAATGAATAAATAAAGCTCGAGGATAAATATTTTTTATAAGCTTTTGTGTTCCATTTATATGACCAGCCATTGTGCAACCAACTTATTACCAATATCCCAATTTTCTAAAATTTCATTGACTAATTTTGCCAATGCTGCAGTCCTGTCGACAGTTACATCGAGAAATCCAACAAACCTTTCAACGGGTTTCATATCTAAAAACAACTGACAACTGTGCTTTATGCGAAATGTCACTGCTTTCATCCACCATGATAGCAACAAAATTAGAATTTGAAATTTCTTTTTTAATTTCCGCCAAAATAACAATATTAATTGATGTTATAATATCAATTTGAATTCTGTTTGAAATTCCAGAAAAAACTGTTGCATTATCCAAGTGGTTAGATAAAGTTTCATCATATCGTGCTACTAATTGTAATAGCTCCATATAATTTCCTTTATTTATCAGACACAAAAGACTCATCATTTCCACGAAAAGCAATTTCTTGAGTGCCCAAATAACATACTACATCAATTAATCTTTTCATAATATTTCGATTTCATAAAACTTTTTCATTATACTGAGTTAACGAAGTACGCTTTTGTTCGTCTAATTGTAAATCAACACGTGATTTTCCAAAAGTTTTCATAGAGACAACAGATTTGATATGATTTTGAGATTTCTCATGTTTCGATGCAGCGACATTAAAATTAGATAAATCATTATATCCAATGGTATTCCATACAGTCTTTTCTTTATCAATTACTGAAAAAAAAAAGACATGGCCAACAAAATAATTTTTTCCTAACTTTACAGCCTGTGAGCCAGGAAAATTTATTATAATTGTCCATAATAAAATATCTTTCATATTTTTTTTCTTTTAACCACACTCTCTTGAGACAAATTTATTTTAGGAATAAAACGAGGTTTTCCCAACAATTCCATTTTTTCATTAAGACTTGGCTTTGAAAAACGCTGATTTAATAAATCGCAAACAGTGCAAACTGCAAGTACATTGCACAGTTGTTTCCATTTTAATTGATTAAAAAATTCAATTTAAAAAAAATGTATATATCTATGTATACATATCGCACCTGCTACGGGATCCGGAGCAACTCGGCGGTGAATTGCTGTAGCGATGAATTGTTGAGGCGATGAATTGCTGGCGAAGAATTGCTGGCGGTGAATTGCTGGCGAAGAATTGCTGGCGATGAATTTTCCTAGACCCCTTGCTACACTTAATAAACTCTGAAGATCACACGAAAAAATAACGCAACTGCTACCAACGAAAACCAAAATAAGAATGTCATTCATTTATTAAGAAGAAGAAAATCAATAAAAAAAAATCGTTATAAAAAATGTACCAGAACATTTTAAAATGTTTTGTTGCTTACAAGTGCAGAAATATTTTTGCGCCTAGCTAATGTATTAAAAAAAGCAATAAATCAATAACCGTCAAGTTTTATTCTATAATACACTTCCTATACATTTGATGGTGCTGAAAAATTTCTGCGCTTGCAAGCAACAAAACATTTTAAGATGTTGTGGTACATTTCTCATTTCTCTTTTACATCAAGTCATGAGTCATGAGTCATGAGCGCTGAATCGCTGATCTTTCTCTGCGCTGATTGATAATTAATTGATATCATAGAATATAGAAATATAGAATACTAAGTGTAGAACAAATTGTGTTCCCGATTCTGTGAAAATTGTTGTTTTTCTTATTGGTGTGAGTGAAAAAAAAAATATGAGATGAGTCTGTCTTTCACTTTAATAAATAGAACTATAAATTATTAAAGCTGAAAAGAGATAAAACATAAAATTATTCCCACTTCAATTTTCAAATTTTTTTTTTCAATTCAGCATTCAGCGTTCTATGAATCAGATGTTAAACGTCAAATTGACCATGATTATAGGTTAGGTAGGCATGAAAATTTTAATAACAATAATAAATATTGAAACAAAGTGAATAAAAATAATAATTTATCATCAATATCATAACAATCAGTACAAAATCATAATAATAATAATAATATAAAAAGATGATAAATCTTGTTAATAATAATGTGAAAAAAAACTGAAAAACGACATTCAATTGATTGTGGTACAAATATCAAGGAATATTTATTAAAACATAATAATCGTCAACAAATAATAACGTCATTTTTTCTAAAATTATTATTTTAGGAAATTAAAAAAGAAAACCTTTTATAGAAAATGTTGAAAATAACAAATTTCTTGTTACTTTTCTTATAACGTAACAAATCTGGTGATGCTTCTTAAAGATAAATAATAATATATATCGTTACACCATGGTTTTGTTGTTTTTAAATTTTAAGATCATGTTGAGTTGACGCTGTTGAACGGAATAGATATTTTTTGTAGATATTATTTTTTCATATTAATTAGTAAAAAATTTGTTCTAATTAATTAATTTACTATTCGTGGTCAAAATTTTGTAAAAAAAAAAAATTAAGATTCATATTATGGAATCGAAAAATTTGAAAAAAAAGTGAACAGAAAAAATTATTTAATAAAAGCTAAAAAAAACAAACGCAGAAATCTAAAATTTTTTAGAAAAAGTATTCAATATTTTTTTATAAGTATTGTTTTTCGAATAAAAAAAAAAATGGAATCACGTGTTATGACATTTCGTCCAGCATTAGAAGATTTCTCAAAATACATTGAATATTTAGAAAGTCGTAATGCACATAAAAATGGAATATGTAAAATTATACCACCACATGATTGGAAACCACAAAAATATGATTATAATTTCAATGAAATAAATAAATTAATAATAAAAAAACCAATACAACAGATTGTAATGGATAAAGATGGAAAATATTTTCAATTAAATATTAAAAAAGAGCCAATGACTGTTGAGAAATTTTATGAAATTAATAATTTAGAAGAATATAAAACACCAAAACATTTTGATTATGATGAATTAGAAAACAAATATTGGAAAAATATATTTTATATACCACCAATAAATGGTACATGTGTTAATAAATCATCATTAATGGATACAAATCTTAAAATATTAAATTTGAATAAATTGAATACTATTTTAGATTACATTAAATATGATTATAATATTGAAATAATGAAAATTTTATTTCAAAGGAAGCTATTTCCACACCACCTTGATCTAGAATTCAAAGTTATGTTTTTTATTTATACAAACTTGAGTTCTAGATTAGAGGTAAGCATCTGGCGCGTTACCAGATTTTTTTCTTGGTGGCCGGTATCCCCGATAGGCCTATTTAGTTAAAATTATACTGCTAAGCTTTTTTTGTTTAAGCATACTTTATTCAAGTAGCTTAGACAGAACATGGTAATGAAACTACCTTTTCTAGCTAGTTTATTATCGTGTCTTGTTTGAGTTACGTAGATAAAGTTCGCTTGAGCAAGAAAATTGCAGTATAAATTTAGCTTTCCACCATCCTAAATATACCTTAATGTACCTACATACGAATATATCAAAAATCCTAATATACATCTAGCTAAAACTGAGGAGTTCATTTCTGAAAAGTGTATGTAGATAAAAATAGCCATACACGAAATATTCAAAAACAGAAGATATTTGAAATGAAATATTATATGATATATGTACATATATATGAACAAATATTTACGTTGATATGTAATAGATAAACGAATAAATTAAACAAATTTCTTTTTATAAAAACCGAAAATTTGCGTATACTATAATTTCATTTCATACATCGTCTGTCCAAAATATCACGTGTTTGACCCACGAGCCTATATATCCGATTTTAGAAACGAACTCCTCAGTATATCTCAATATAACTATTTAACTATAAAAAAAAATTACTATTTAAATACATACTACAAAAATACTACAAATATATGTACAAAAACATGCAAAATATTCCTATTTCTTACAGATTAGCTACAGACAAATACTTATTTCTATTCTGCCTCGTTTTGAATTTTTCGTTAAATTTTTTTAAAATTGAATACAATCTAACTCTAATAAAAAGTCGTATGATATACTCTTTATTAGAGTTACTACAACACGGAGGATAATCTATTGTTTGTAAGATTTCATACATTTTATTTTCTATATTTTTCGATGTAGCTACGCGATCTAAATTACTAATTACTATTTATTTCGTTGCTCAACTTCTCTAAATAATCGACAAAATCTAATGATGGCCTAACTAAATTTGCTCCTTCATATTCTTTAAAATATATAAACAATGTATTTATATTTTCAGTATTTGGATTGACGTTCAAACAGTTATGTCGCTCTCTGTGTTTTTTTGTCATCCAACCAGCCAAATAGGTAAATGCATTTTTTTCTCCCTCATCTTTGAAACCCTCACACAATCGTAGTATTTGGGTGTAATCACTCTCAAGGGTATATTGATTACACTTTTCACTGACAGGCACATTAAAGAAGTTGCTACTTGGATAAGAAGGCAATACAATTTCACTACTAATTTCACAATTACCCGTTTTTAGTACTGAATAGGGTGGTAGATCTCAGTGAGGAGTTTTTATTTTTAATAGTTAGAAGTTACCCAGATATTCAAGGTCAAAGAAAATTTATTTCAACCAGTTCCACTTTTCGCTACACATTTCGACGTTCGCTCAATGTAGAGAACTAAATGAAAATTATTTCTGAAAAAAACTTTTATTTGACTCTCCTTGTTAATTCCTTTGTAGTCCTGAAAAGGACTTATTGTAGTCTTGGGAAGGACTAATTATAGCTCTAGAAAAGACTTATTGTGGTACTGAAAAGCATTTTTTTTAAACATAATTGCTTAAGAAAACTTATAACTTACGTGGTTTTATCACTTGGAATACTAAAAAATTTCTTATTATTCCAAGAGTGTTGTTTTTCTCCACATGCGATGCAGATCCTCATTCTGTAGATGTGCAATATAAAGTTTATTAAATTATTTTATTAAATTAAATATTATTACTGAACAAATTGTTCCACTACTACACTATTACAAATTAAAATGTCTTTTTTATTTCACGTACCTCAAAAAAATACTTTAAAACTTTTTTCAACTTAAAATAATAATTTCTTTTAAAAAAATTTTGTCGCCGTTTTTAAATTCGAATTTGAATTTATTAACAATGAAGTTGAATCATTGTATGAATTCAGCAGTTTAAAGTTAATAATTTAGTGCTACCAAATGAATACATTTGTGGGTAGTACATTAAAAAATTCAAACATTCAAATTTGTAAGTTACGTTTTACATAGTTGTACTACTATATAATGTGAATATTAAAACAAACAAAAAATATATATATATGTATATGATTATATAATTAAATAAAAAATATAATTATATATTTATAAAATTATATACTATATAATTATATAGGGTATGAAAATAACAACACCATCTAACGGACAAACATTTCAAAAAATTTCATTTCATAATTCTTGTGTATGGCTACTCTAAAAAAATCATATGTTATGAACATATGTTAAATTTGGTTAAATTATATTCAGCGTCCTATTGTTTATCAGCTATTTAACATGTACATTTAATCCAGCGTCCTGAAAAATAAAACAAAAAATATTGTCGTTTTTGTATGTCAGTCTGTCTCATTTTAACTAATTGAAATTTCCGTTTAGAAAAATGTGAAATATTTACATTTCATTTCCACTAACTGAAATTAAAAAAAATAAAAAAAATGGAGTTTTTTATTTCATGAGTGTATATATACCTCCTGCTTTACTTTGGTTGGATATTCATACTTTGTCTGCTATTATTCTATATGCTATGATTGATATACTTTATATAGCATAGCTATATCTATATATTTGTGTTGCTCTATACAAACACATTGTAGTACATACATATGTCACCCATATAAAATTTGTTGCTACAGAAAAAGCGCAGAAATTTTTCAGCAGCATCATATGTATAGGAAATGTCAATGATTATAGATTAACACAATAGATATTTCGCGTAGTACATTTGTATTTTCACTCTATTTCATTGAAGGCTCCTAAACGAAACCTTCTTGTCTGTCCTATCTGGCGAGCAAAAATAGAACTAACGTTTTGAAATTCAAACTTAAAAAAATGATCGAGTCGAGTGAATTTTTATTATCCATTCGCTCATGCTCTTATTATTTTTTTTTGTGTATAACCAAATCAAACCAGTTTCCAATATAACTTTGTGTATACCTATATTTATATAATATGTATATATAACAATGTATACACATATATGTATATATGTACATATTTTTGCATGTACACAAATGCGTGTTTACCGTCTGTGCACATTTCATTTAATATTTGTTTTTTTTCTTCTTTTTTTAAAATTTGTTTCATTGGTTAGTATAATATTTTTTATTTTTTCATCCATAGAATATCAATATGTATGTATTGTATAGGAATATGAATTAGAATTTGTTTTCTGATTATTGAATGCATGATAATATGAAAAATTTACCCAATTATTTTTATTTTTTTATAGTTTTTGAAGCTATGAGAAATTTTACTGAAATCCAGAATCCAGATCCCGCTATTTTTTGTTTTTATTTTATGTAACTATATTTTTTTTTTTCAAATGAAAAAGGGAATTAAGATATTTTGTTTTCAATTCAAGTAGGCATCTAATTAACAACATCACAATACACATTTAAATACATTTTATTTATCCATATTTATTGTATTTCAAAAATCAAAATGTTACATAATGTGAGGTAGGTAGATATGTTGGACTCTACAAATTTTGATCAATTAGAGGTACCTATAAAATTTTATTAAAACCTTGCAGCCGGGAGATGATCACAGTCATTATTAGAAAATTAGAAAATCGCTAATGCTTGCTTCAGAAGAAGCGCTTAAACAGCGCTATTCGAGCGCTTCATTTGCCGCTGGGTATTAATTATAAATTTTCATATAGTACAACATCAACAAAAAAATTGTATGATGATGTCATGCACATTTACTCCGTCCTCATTTTCCAAATAAAATTGTCTAATTACAGTTTTGAGGATTTTTGTGTATGATAAATTTTTTTTTTATTGCAAAAACGGTCATAACGTATTTTTAAATCTAATGTTCTAAGCGATTCCTTCTTGTCTGTCCGCTCTATGAACAGATTTAGAACTACAAATTTATTTTTCAACAGCTTTTCTGTTCCGGAATATCTACTTCCTATTAATTATCTTTGGAAATGTATTTTAGAATAAAACTTGAGGTATCGTTGAAAAGGGCAAAGGGTCTTTTACATTTCTTTATAACACAAAAGCACCCTTGAGTGCCCCTGTAAAAAGTTATAGGGTACATCGTGAAATAAGAGCAAAAAAACTTCAACACCCTCTAGCGGCGAAACCGTTGAGATTCCCCCCCCCCCCTCCGATACGATTTTTTGTTTGTCTTGAATCTTGATGAGACCTATCACTGGTATTAAGGTTAAGCAATCCAAACAGGACACCCTGTATATTAAATTTAAAAAATTTAATTTAAAAAGTTTGGAGATTATGCGCGTTCTGCGCGTTTCTGTATCACTTCTCGATTGGTTTTCTCGATCTGTCATAATTCTCGACTTTAGTGTTTCTGTAACTGTGGTGAATCGAGAACCGCATATCTGTCAATCGAGTTTATTCTCGATTGGTGTTTTGATAGTGACAACTGACAATTTCTATGATTTCACAAAAATGATTTTATTTTTACAAATAATTACGAATAAATGATATTTTCACTAGAATATAGTATGTATAATATATTATTACATATATTCAAACTAAATTAAAATTTTCATTTTATATCGGAAATAATTTCTTGCAATAGTGTCGCGTATTCCTCTCGCTTCGCTCAAAATTGAAATACTTCCATTTAATTCTTCAGGATTATATATGTATTTCCAATAAAAAGACAATTTAATACATAAAATCAAAATTTGAATTATTTATAATAAAACTCTGTAATAAGTGAACAGAAGCACAATCACATTATTAACCGTCAAACTGTGGTAATTTGAGTTTCAATTCCATTATTCCGTTTCGATTCATAATACCAACCACAGATTTCTCGAGTGGTGAATTTTTTGAGTTACAGAAACACTAATACTCGATCAATCGAGAATTACCAATCGAGAACATAAGACGCCATTTTTGATCGAGAATTTCTCGATCAAGTTACAAAAACAGGCTACAGCACTGATCACTACTTACGCTTCGTGTCACAAGTGATACGCACCTCAGATTAAGGGTCATTATCTCAAACCAAGCTACATACATACGAGGTGTGTTCAAAAAAAATTTTCGGATGTATTTACTGTTTACTTTGTCTGTGGCTGCCGCTAAAATTAGATGTGGTTTTATGAGCTTGGTGATTTTCGTTTGTTAAAAAAAATGGATCAAAGAATTTGTATCAAATTTTGCGTAAAAATGAAATCAAGTGCAACAAAGTGTGTGAAATGTTGACAAAGGCATGGTGAGTCTGCCATGAGTAAAACAAGGGTATACGAGTGGTATAAGCGTTTCCAAGATGGCTGTCTCCTCAATACATCTTCGACCCATCACATTAAACAATCCAAATCAACTTTCGCAATTCCCAAATTCCATCCCAAATAAAAAATCAAGATTTGAAAATTTAAGAGAAAACTAACATAGGTACTTTTCATAAACGTCAGATGATCGTCTTTTGACGAAAGTCAACAATTCATAAACTTTTTGACGAATGCGTCAAAAATTCAAAAACTCGATGAGTTTGCAATTGACTGCAAATATTTGAGCAGCAAAGCATTCAGTTTAGAGTTACTGCAAATTTGCTGTTGTTGTGATGCATTTGACTTGTCAACGGCATGTCAGTAATATCAACAGAATCAAGTGATCATCAAATTTTTGACGTTTATGAAAAGTACCATAATCCATATATTCTACGTAAGAACATTCAAAAGAACACTAATAACTACAATGAAGTTCGAATCTTTTCGATTTGATCGAAAGTCAATGACTTTTAACATGTACGAATTCTGATCTGAGATAAGGGTTAATTGATGTTTGTTTACTGATAGTTGATTGCTGATTGTTTGTGGAAATGTATGTATTAATATTATATTATAAAGTATTAATAAAACGTTCTACTATAAATTATTAAAAAATAAATAAATAAATAAAATTAATATAAATAATCCTTCATTATGACAAATTCAAAAAGCTTTTGTTGTTGAAATGACATTAACTTCACATTAACCAATTATTTTTTGATTTCGATTCTATTTCCTTTTAATCATTTTTTCGTCGAAATTTTGATCGAATTATGATATTCAAAATAGCACCTAGTATATAAGATTCACAATCACTAATTTTCAAGATTATCTGTATAAGGTTAAGATCTGTATGGGGCTAGGAAAAATTATTTTAGGTACATTTTAGTCCGTCTTAAAAACGTGGTACATAATATGTATACTAGAAAATCATTTTTATTTAGAAAAATTATTTTCTGCTTTTTAGTCTTATGTGTGTTTTGTCAATCGATTTTATTCAAATTCTTTTCCATTTAAAAAAATTATACCTGGTATCAGAAATTTTAAATAAAAAAAATAGTTTTTTTAATTGAATTAATAATTTTGAATACTTTTTAAAACGTCGGGTGCTTTCAATAAAATTTTTATCCATTTCTCTCCACTTTTGGATGAAATGTACTTCGCATTCTCTCTTCTAAAAAAAAAAAAACCGTTTCACTGCACTGACACGTTTGGTATAGGCCATTGAACACTTCTAAAAACCAGTTTAAAAATGAAGTATGAATATTTAGCATGTGTTCGATTTTTGATATCGAAAGTTTTAAAATTCTATGCGAAATGTACATTCAAATAAAAAGTTAATAACATAAAAATTAAAATCATAAAATCTTCAAAAGCGACTTAATATTGCATTGTCAACCAGTTCTGAGATATGTACCTATAAAGTTTCAAGCCTCTTTCTCCTTAAAAAGTTGGTTTAAAATCAATTTTTAAATTTGTACCGAACAGACAGACAGACAAGAAAGCAAGCTAATAAAAACGTTTTAAAAGCGAAGGGATGTAAAACGTGCTTGTAATTATGATGTGTCAGTGTCGAAACCAAGTACCAATGAGTTATGGTCTCGAAGGAAAGCATCGATTCTAGACAGGAAGTCTTCTATTCACTCATCCTAAATCCGAAAACCCCATGTAAATCCGTTCACGTTTACTACCCTAAAACTCTTGCCAAAAATTTCACAATTACGTCACGAAGAACACTCTGCGGACAAAGATTTAGTAAGTGGATAAAAAGTATGTAGGGTAGAGCGGGGCACATTGGTCCTTTTTTTCAAATGACCACAGAAAATTTTCTCTATTTTAAAGAATCATTTGAAGAGCGATTTGATTATTTGATTCGTTAACTCTGTTTTCCCTAATTATTTATTATTAGTGTTTTTATTTTCGTGCACTTTTCCGCGATTTTCCAGAAGTCGATTGATTGGCCAATGTACCCCAGGAGTGGGGTACATTGGCCCAGTACATGGGGCACTTTGGTCAGGTATTCAAAATTTGTAAAAATTCAACACATATATGGCTAAGTGTAAAGTTACAATAAAGTTTATTAGAAATAACATAAAATACAGTTTTAAAAACAAAACAAAGTTCATTATCATTTATCTAGAACTAATAACAAAAAAATCACAAAAAAAGAAACGTAAAATACATTTCAGTCTTAAGTTATTTATTTCAATGTCATCTCTTCAAACTTGTGCCACATCCTGAACTACAGGATAGTGAAAAATACTGGAAAATGTTTTTTTCCTCAAAAAAAGGACTTCGCATGAATCTTTTTCATTTACAGATAATACGTCGTGCATAAAACGTATGGCCAAACTACCCCACCTCTGTACTGGCCAAAGTACCCCTAATGGGTTCAAAGGAAATATTTTAAAATATTTGAAAAAAATAAACATTTTGTGTAAATGCTAACTACTTATTTAACTCATAACACTTAAATGTTGAATAAATTCAAATAGCACAAAGGAAATTTTATCAAATAGAAATAATAATCAATATTTACTTATGTTTCTCAAATATTTACAAAGAACACTATCAAACACTAAAACACAAACGACCACCACGATTATTCACTTAGAACTGTCAAAGTTTGTATGATATAAATCCATAGTCACACGGTATAATTTATTAGCTTTACGAATTTATAAGACATCCAGGAGCTGTAAAATGTATGGGTGGCTAATGTGCCCCTATGGCCATTGTGCCCCAGTCTACCCTATATAAAAAAATGAATTTAAAAAATACCAGAATTATGTGCTTTTCAGGTGCTAACCAAGTTCATAAATTAAATTCTCTTATGCTAAACCGATGAATAAACATTTTATATTACTTTGGCTTTTCAGTGATTTAATATTTATCTCAATGCAATGGTAGTAAAAAATGATCATAGAACATTTTAATACAATAGAATGAAATACAGAAAATTTCGGCAGAAATTTATATTCGGATTTAATTAATATTTGAGCTATATTTTAATGCTTTCAAACAAAGAGTAAACATATTATTGTAGTCTGTTACACAATTTAGATTCACGTTGGAAGTATGCGAAAAAAAAAATTATATGAACTTGGAGTTTGGACATCAGTAGGTACATGACCTTCCAGGTTTAAATTGAAACAATTATGTATAGCTGAAATTATCTCAGTTGAAGGTTCATTGCGCATGTTTTACTTGGCGTAGTGATCTTCTTGTGTATACATATACGAAAGAAGAAACCTGTTTGTTAGAATTCACAACAACAAAAATGCATGTGTATAAGTATCTTTTCTTCTGCGCATGCCAACGTAGTACAATACGAAACTTCAACTCTTTTGGGACAAGCTATACAAGGAAACCATTAGGTTAGACAACAATGACAACACTACATACATAATATGTATTTATTTTATATCAATACATATTATTCACATATATGTATGTACGTAAACATGAAAGTTTCGAAAGGCACTGATTTTTATTTAATTTAGTAAAAATTGTACCCATATTATGTACTAAAAAATATTTTTTATTCAACAGTCCTGCATTAATAGATACAAAAATAAAATTATAATCTTCAAAGACATTAAAAATTTTATATGTCAATGTATGTCCTCTGGGTTACTCAATAAATATCAAAAACTATTAAGGAAAGTTTTTCAGAAAAACGGTTTTTACAAAGAGAGTCACTCAGAAAATCGCAAAAATTTAAATACCTGCTACAACATTTCTGGTATGATTTTTTGTTAAGCAAGGCTTAATGTAGTATTTAGAAACAAATTATGTTTTCCGTACGTTATCAGCAAAAGTTTAAAATTGGCTCCCTAGTGTAATAAGTGCTAATAAAGTGCATCTCTATGAATTAAATATAGAATCTCCAAGAGATAAATCAATTTCGATTTTGTACAGATGTGATTAACTAGAAATTTCAGAACCATCTTATTTATTCAATTTTTGATTAAAATAAAAAAATACATAGGTACATAATATACCTAGGTACTTGCTTTGCTATCTAAGTAATACAATTTTGTGAAACATGCAAGCGTTATTATTTTTTTAATTCTAGTTGGAGACAATTAAAAATTTGAGTACTGCTACTGAAAAAAAAAAAATCATGCAATATGATATAAATAATAAAATTTTTGATAAAAACGAACAATAAAATAAATAATAGTATGTATATAATTTAAATATTAGAAATAAAATCTGGTTTTTTTAAAAATTGATAAGTGGTATAATAATGATGTAAAATTTGTTTTTGTGTTAATCAGTTTTTTTTTAAATTTTTTTTATTAATTTAGTTTAATTTTCATCATATGACCCTATTAATTATCTCATTTCAATAAATTTTTATAATTAAAACATATTCTCTGAATTTATTATATATACAAGTATGTACATTGTACACACATATGTAAAATATTATGCCAGTTTAAAAAAAAAAAAATATTTTATTGCAATATACAAATGATCTGCTGGCATTATTGATAAGAATAAATGACTTTGAACTCATAAAGCTGATATGAGAAATCTGCTTTGTCAATACAAATGAATGAAATTCGTGATTTGACTCTCGATATCATTAGAATTTTTTAATAAGAAAAAAAAAAAAAAAAAGAAGATAGCTAATCATTGAATAAAATATAGTTTTGAAATTTTTTTTGACTAACTGTGTGAATAGAATTAGTCATATATAAATAATTGTCGAATTTATTTTGTTTGTCAGTCATAATTTTGTATTTTAGTAACAACATAAAATTATATTGAATAATATTTATAACAATGAGAAATTTTATATATTTTTTGGGTATTTTTAGTGTACTTCAAGTAAGTATGAATTTTTTTTTTCGAATTTTGAAATATTTTTAAAATTCTAACGAATTATTTTTTAAATTAAATTAAAGGTCACTACTTGTTTTGTTAAACGTGATACACAGCAACCACCAAATCTTACAGATTTAGCTAAACAAGCTGAGAATGCATTAACTGATTTACATTCAAATTTTTTGAAATTTGTTGGTGTTAAAGATAACAATGAACTAATAAATCTTGTTCAAAATCAAGGAAAAACTTATGCAGAAAATTTACAAGGATTAGTATCACAACTTTCAGAAGAAGTAATATATTCATAAAATATGTATATTTATCACATACATCACAGTTTTAAAGATGAATGTATAAAAGTATATAAAATAACATTCAATTTTTTTAGGCTAAAATTCATGCTGGTAAAGCTGATGAAGCATTACAAGGAATCACAAATCAGTTGAGTGGAACAATTGAAGAATTAAAATCAAAGAACCCTGAATTATCAGCTGATGCTCAAAAATTAAAAGAAAAATTTGAAGAATCTTTAAGATCAGTTTTACAAAATACTGAACAATATAGTACACAATTAAAGGAACAAGGCAAAGAAGTTAGTGGTGAATTAGAAGAGGTATTTAAGAAAATTTATGATAATACACGTGAAGCAGCTCAGAAGATTGCAGCTGATGTACAAGAATCGATTAATAAACCAAAAAGCACATAGTATTTTATAAGCAATAATACAAATTATAATAATATTTGTTTCATTTTTCAAATAAAGCGATCTACAAGGCTCTAAAGAAAAAAACTCCTTCTATCTATGTTAAGGAAATAGGAAACAGTCTCCGAAAACCTATTTATCCTATTTATTTAAAAAAAAAAACCAACAAAAAAAATTTTTAGGTTTGATGTATGTAACTTCCCGCGTGGAATGGGCGATGTAGGTACATATCAATGTTGTTCTGTTTCTGGTTTTTTTTTTAGAAAAAACAGACCACGTCTTTTTTTTTATGGGTTTTTCCACTTTCATGGAAAAAAATCGTATACCTACCTTTCTTGATCTTGATCCTGATTTAGATAAATAAAACCAGGACGTTTGTTTTAGAATCATTTCTTTATTAAAGTGGTATTGTTCATACTATATACTATTAGTGAAATAGTGAAAAATGGTAAAAAAATTAACAGAGGAACAAAAAAGGGGAATTATTGGTTAACATCGGACAGAGGTTGGAATTAGAGAAATTGGGGGATAATGAAGTGTAGCCATTTTACGGTTTCAAATACAAGATATCTCAAAAGAAAATCGGGTTCAGAAAGACTAAAAAAGATTTCATCCTTAGAAAACCGCTTACCTAATTGTTCGGAAATCTTTGCGAGATCGACACAAAATTGCAGAAATCATCAATCGAAAAATAGGGGAACAAAATAATATTCAAGTTGGTGTCCATACAGTAAGACGTAGGTTAAGAGAAGCTGGTTTATAGGGAAGAAGGCCTCGAATATGAGGAAAGCACGGCTCCAGAGGGCGAAAGAACATCTCAATTGGAGCTTTGAGTATTATATTATGGGGTTGGAAAGCTCCATGTCATAGAAGGAATGGTAGACGCAAAAAGCTATAAAACTATTTTAGAAAAAAGTCTTCTACCGTCACTTGAGGTTGAGGAACACCTTTAACAAACATCGAAAGTTGTTTTTCAAGACGACTTTGCACCGTGTCATCGAGCACAAATGGTAAGTTTTTACTTTTTCGGCTTCTTTATTATGTCTTAAAAAAATTTTAAATCGAATAATAAAATAGTTTATCACTGGTGAAAATTTTTTTCGAAAATATTGGACTCGTTACCATGAAGTGGAAACAGCCCCGACCTGAACCCAATAGAAAACTACTTACAGAGAGTAATTAAAATAGAATTAAGCAAGCAAAAACAACAAAAAAAACCTAAAGGGTCTTCAAAATAAAATTCAAAAAAACATAATGTCAGCTGGTTTTTTTTTTTTTTTGACATTTAAGTATTTATTTATATTTTTTTCTAATTATTTTGTGTTTGTGAAATGGAAGTCTTAAATATTTTTTATAATGACGTTCTCTTAATCCTTATTTATATTTCGAAAATTATCCATTTTTCGAAAAAAATGAAGATAGCAAATCGATGCAGAATCAATTGGGCTTTTATTTTCTGCAATAAAAATTAGGGTTAAAGTCAAAAAATAGGTAAGAAAATGACAAAAAGTTTTAAGGCCTTATAATTTCTGAACGGTAAGACATTTAGCGGCATATAAGATGTTGATGGAAAGAAACAGGGGTCCTGTACAATTTTTCAAAAAAGGAGATGACCCTAGCGTAACCCTGTAAAAAGTTATAGGATAAAACAAGGAAAAAGTACCAAAAATCGTTCCCCTCTCTAACTCCGTAACGTAGTTTCCGGGTCTGTCACATTAACGGAATCACCCTGTATGTTTAATATTGAATGTATTTTAAGTGGGAATTTTATAGTATTTGTAGAAGCAGGTTTTTTTTATAATTTATTATAGGATCTGATCTGAGGATGTTTAAAAAAACATTCATCATCATGCACATAATATCTACATACAACTGTTAATTTACATATTACCTCATTTATAATTTGCATATCGTTTATCATGTCCAATATAGTTCTTATATCAAAGTGATACTTTTAGAAAATAATTTTATTTATAAATTCGATCAAAAATCCAAAATTTTACAATACCAGAAATCGTTTTTGTAATAATAAATCATAATTCTTAAGTGTATATTATATGACTATACTATTTTTCCTTTTGGATGTCAGAACAGGAAAGATAGGCATATTTTTCTATATTCTTTTACATTGCGTTTGAATAAATCTGTCTCGTGTGTGGGGTGATCAGATCTCAATTTCAATCGAGAAAAATCTTTTAAATTAAATATTACCAAGGCAAAAAACTCATCGGGTACTGCCTCCATAAGCACAATATTTACTTCCAAAACGAAAAATACTATAGTGTAATTTGTTGTTGTTACCGTATGTTTCCACTCATAAACATATTTAAATAAACAAATTTAATTTTAAACAAGTTTCGTTAAATTTGTTTATTTATAAACTTTTTTGTTTCCTGTTTCTTGTTTCTATTGCGTTCGTATCTGCTTTGAAGGTCATCTGTGCAATATACAGAGGTACCTTTTTTAAGAGTTATTTTATTCTTGAGCGATAGAACGATTCTAGATCTGAAAGAAACACTTTCAATAGCTTTTATTCAAGTTCTTCAAGAAATTCAAGGTTGTGTGTGAGATTAACTTATACAAAACCTACAGTGGTGGGCATAAGTATTATAACACTGACTTTTTTTTATCGTAGTAAAAATTAAAAGCTACATAACAATTTCAATGAATCGTTTTACTTTTTTTTCATTTGTTTACATGAGATGTATAGAAAGACTGTGCAAATTTTCATGCCCAGATGTTCAATAGTTCTTGGAAAAATAACGGTACAACGTGATCACTTCATGGGGCAAAAGTATTTTTACAAAAAACGAAATTAAATTAATTTCAGTTTTGGACTATTTTTTTTACAACAAAGTTGGTGATTTGGTGAATTACAGTTTTCTACTTATTTATAAAATTCTGTCTGTGCAGAATTTCATTATAAACTGGTGCAAAATGGTAAAAATCAAAGAAATGTTTCTGTAGTTTTGATCAAAAGTGGTTTTTAAATGTTAATGTGGAGTTTATGCATCATAATTAACAAAAATTTAAAAAATTATTCGGCAAACAGTCTATAATCCTGTTAGAAAAAAATACACCCTTAGATCCATACAAAATTGGGCAATGAGTGGGCGAAAACGGGTTGCCAGCAGACTTTAAGATACAATTATACTACGTGATGTGAGGGAAAATCCAAAATAAGTTATGAAAAGATTGCATCTGCATCTGAAACATTATTGGCAATCAGATCATCCAAAGGAGGTGTAAGGAACTTTCTCCCAAAGCTCCTATGGTACTGGAAAGAGCTCTCATCTGCCCATGAGATATTTTTCCAAAAATGTTCAGATTCTTTCATGTATCGCTGAGCAAATTCTAAACGTTTTGTGCTTTTTGCAGGTAATGAAAATCCAAGAAGGTGTAAGGATTTCGGTGTAAAGATTTATTTGCTCGAAAAGTCGTTCAAATTTCACCTTTTTTTTATGTTGGAAAAAGTCTATTTATTTCGGAACGAAATAAAAAATCCAAAAAATCACAAAAAAAAAACGCACGCTTTAAAATAACCTAACTTTACAAATGTCAAACAATCAATTTATTTTCATTTTCCGTACGAAATAAATGAAATGAAACAAGAAGGTAAGAAGGCACAATATCATGGTAAAAAGAACACTATTAAGGTAATATCAATCGGAACTCTCAGGCGCCATTAAAACGTAAGAAAGATCGTATGGCAATACAAAAGTATATGGACGATCTGAGAAATGAAATACAAAAGTATATGGAAATTTTACAATTTATTTTTCAAAATAAGATATCTCAGCATCCTCTGAACCAAAAACTAATATTTTTGGATTAAAATATTTGTTGAAGTGTTGCTTAAAATCTATTTTTCAATCATAAGGACAAAATACGCGAAAAAACATGAAGAAGTACAACATTTTTAACCTTGTTTTCCATTTTATCTCAAAAACTAGAAAAAATAAAAGACTGCAATAGCAACAATATTAAAGAGAACACTTTAATAAAGATTTCAATATAAAAATAGTAGTTTTTGGTTCACGGGATGCTGAGATACAGACCTTCAAAGTTAACTTTAGGTCTTCATTATGTTTGAATTTGTAAATGTATGAAAATTCAACGTTTTTTAGTCTCTTTTGCACTTTATCTCGAAAAATAAAAAATACAAGAAAACTACAAAAGATAATACTAGAAAAAACACTCTGATAAATCTTTTAGTATAAAAATATTAGTGTTATGTCTACGGGATGCTGAGATACAGATCTTTGAAATTGAAAATTAAGTCAAATTTGTGTTTGGTCTAGGAAATGTATGAAAATTTTCGACTCTTTACCTTGTCTTGCACTTTATCCCAAAAAGTACAAATACTAGAAAAAAATCGTACGGCATAATCAAAGGGAACTTCAACAAACAATTAGGTCGAATAATTATAGTTTTTGGTCCACGGGATGCTGAAATACTTTAAAATTACTA
The DNA here is from genome assembly GCA_932526495.1 of Bombylius major. Classification (NCBI taxonomy): domain Eukaryota; kingdom Metazoa; phylum Arthropoda; class Insecta; order Diptera; family Bombyliidae; genus Bombylius; species Bombylius major. The sequence continues at coordinate 24,198,728 of OW052043.1, forward strand.
AATTATTTAATTATTCTCCATATGATAAAAATAATTATTACACACATATTCATATTCATGAGTCTTTTTTACGTCACGTTTCTTTTCTCATTCATTCTTTATAATACCTTAATAGTGTTCCTTTTACCATGGCACAATATTATCCACCTTTTTATATTGTTTTTTGACTGTTGTGAACTTTTAAAATTATAACACTGTTAATTTATTATACATATTTTAAAACTTTTATAAACCATATTTTATATAAAAAACCAAAAATATTTAACTAAAACACTTTTTCTTCACACTACTATTTGTACTACCAGCACTGTTGTTTTGAAAAAATGACACACTTCTATCGTGTTTGATTGTGTTATGCAGAAAGCCAGTTCAGGGCTTTGTTTATAGATGGTTTTGCTTGGATTCAATGAGCCGTTTTACATAGTTCTTCTTTTTACTTTTACACGCGTCTTCTTTCGTTCTTCTCAATTCATTGTACATACACAAATTTTTCAATGTATTTGAATTTAAATTCTTCAAAAACATTGTTTTTGTATATATGTGTTAGTATTTTCACCTCGTTAAATAGAAATCAGTTTGGTTGAAAAAGTGAAGAAAGATGAGGAAACCGAACTACTCCCCTGGCTAACGAACTTGGTCGTGGGGAAGAACTGTGTAAAACCCATCAATGACTTGATATATAATATGGACTGTACAACTTCTTGTTTCATGTGGGCTCAAAACAAATTTCGTTAATTCCCTAAGAGTGAGACATATATATGCATTATTTTCGTTCATTCAATTACCCATCTCACTTTCACTCATTGATTGTCAAAGCTGTCAAATTTGAATATATTCAAATTTAAAAACGTTGGAAAATCCCCCATTGAAATAACGCAAATTCAAGTAAGTTAATAATTTATTTAGGGACAATTTGATTTTTATCGAGTTAAAATTTAATTTTAATTCAAATCCAGTTAATTTAATTTCAATTTAAATGAAAGTTGTGCCTCCATCTATCTATTAAAAATATCAAATGTTAAAATCATTCTTCGTTCATTGAAACATGACGAATTCCGTAAGAGTGAGACAATAATATAAATTTGTCCCATTTTTACAGTATGGTGTTTCCTACAGTTGTTTCATCCAGTCTATTTATATCAGTGGTCCATTTACAATTGACATATCATTATAGATTCCTCATCGTTATCAAGTTATCATATCATGTCGATATCATACTATTACTAATCTAATATCTAATACTCTCTGAAATCTGTATTCCGAAATCCGAAGTTGTAATTGGTTGGTAGTTGGTTTGGTATATTATATCAGTAAATTTGGCTGTTTTATCTTTGTGCTTTGTCATGGGTGCGGGTAAGTTACGTTCCGTTTATCTTTTACTTTATCTCAGTACATAATTTTATTAAAAATAAATACAAACATTATAATATTAACATGAACTGCGGAAAAGTGGTAACTTCTAAAAATTCCTGAGATATCTATGATTTTCATTAAAATAACTTTCACCATATAAAAATTAAAAAATGTCGATTTTGAAGAATAAGATGTGTGTTATTCAGTTCAGTGTACTTTATTTTCATTTTCAAGTGCTTTGCAAGAAATTGGGTAGACTATAAATATGGTAGAACTAACAAAGATCTACAATTTGACAATCACCTTGTTTTATCGCTATTTTGATGTACATACATATAAATAATTAATAAATTGAACGTCAAATATGCAATTGCTCTGGTTCACGCAATGTTGAATTAATAAATTGAACGTCAAATATGCAATTGCTCTGGTTCACACAATGTTGAGATACAGATACAGACCTTCATGCAGAATCAAATTTAATGTTTGACATTGACTCTTATATTGAAGATCGAAAAAAAAACCATATACGAGATAATGTAAAAGATAATTTTGAAAAGAGCACTTCAGTAGATATTCAGAACATTTTTGTGTGTACTACAAATTATTAAGTACAATGTAATTTTATAATATTGGTTCTTACAGTTTCAATTTCAACACGTTCTGTCTTCACTGCACATTTAAGAAAACTCACACATACACACATATAAATTCATAACTGTTTTCAAAATACATATTTCAAAAACTATACATCAATCAATGCTACCATGCAATCAATTACGAGTTATAATTCATTAAAACTTTGCTTTGAAGCTGCATATTCAGGATGTTCTTCATGAGGTGTCTAACCGGAAAACTACAGATACAGATAGCTCTTTTCGACAAACAAAAAATTGTGAAACATCAAAATTCACTTTTGCGAATTCAATTCGAGAAACGCTTATGTTTAAAATAAATTAGAAAACTTTTCAACGAATGGTTATTGTTTCTCAAAATCTGCCCAATATCTGAAGTTGTAATACTTCCAATTTAAAATTTTTTATGTGCAATGCATAAAAAATTGAATGAGCTTATATTTTCCAAAATAAAAAAGGATTATTAACATCGAGCACCTTTTGAGAAAAATGAGTTTTTCGGAAAAATTGTATAAAATGACAAAATTTTAAGTATGCCGAATCGTAGAAAGGTCAAAGAGTTCTCTTCAAGCGATCCCCCCAAACTCGCTTGCGATTCGATAATTGTTCCGCTTGGGGATTTTGGGATAGGGATTTTGTGTTTGGAGATTTTACAACCAACCCGCCCTAACCTAACCATACAATGTCCTGTAATAACCCTGACGAGTTTTCGAACTTTTTTTTGGTTTAACGATGGTAGAATTGCATTTTTTTTGACGTTCATCTCCGACTATATGTATCATTCCGCAATCCGCAGTAATGTTTTCGAAATAACGTTTCATAAATTTTTTTGCCGTATCAAGGGTGTCTCACTTCCCTGGACAGTGGACGTAACCTGGAACCCAACAGATTTGAACCCTATGATATGATAATGTTATCAAGGGTTCGACGCAATTATCGACACACTTTCTGCTTACAAATTTTGGCCTAGTAAATATCGCGAAAGAAACCAGAAACCGTAAGTTTTGGAAATATCCACGTATTCAAATTCCGTTAGAAGGAAAAATCGATGTTCCAAATTTCATCAAACAGTTAACAAATACATTGCGAGAGATATTTACGAATTTTAAAGTTTATTTTTAGACATTTTTCTCTTAAATTCATATCAAATATAAGGGTTTATTGTTTTTCAATGATTTTAGAGAATTAATTCTTCCAATTTCAGAACCAATATCAAACCAACAATTGAAAAAGTGGAAAAATGAGTTTTATAGCCACTCCAAAAATGTACTGGCCCAAAATATGTGCACTAGAACAGATCCATATGAAGTTTCTTTATCAAGAAAATCTGTGGAAAACGTTAATCATGTTTTCACTTATAAGGTACATAATATACATACATATATTGTAAATTAATTTTTATTATTAATATATTTATAAAACAGGTTTTTGTTGTAAGCGCAGTAATTAGAAACTATAGATATCTTCACTGTTTATTGTTGTTTTGTGTTTCCAGTTTTACATTTTTTTGTAACATGTTCAACTTGAAACTTCATTTTATTCGCTCTACATTTTGTAGTTGTTAATTTTAAATTTTAACACTCTGCAGGCAGGCGCGGTTTTTAACATTTTTGAACGTGTAACAGATTCAGACAAATACAATTATTGAAAATTTTAATCATTTTCATAATTTACGAATTTTATTAATAGAAACTCAAAATAGAAAAATTTACTTTTTTGTTTCACCTGTTTCTATCATAAATCTCTGCTGGGAGAATAATATTTACGATGACGCATTTTTTCATTGAAAAAATTTCACTTTCATCTGAATAATTGTGTCTATCAGTTGCAAAAGGGGTCTTTTGAGTTATTAAGCAAAATTGTTTCTGAAATTTGACAAAATGTACTGTTTTGCAACTGAGCTCATATTTTGACGATCAAAATACAGAGGAAAAGGTTTTTTTTTCTTTTAAAAGTAAAGTAAATAAGTAGATTTTTAAAAGACCTTTCAAATGACGTATATAACTCATTTTTTTCAAAATATGGAAAAGATCCGTTTTGCAACTGATAGACACAATTATTATTAGTATGTATCACGTTCACCATACAAGAATAATCTGAGTACTTACGAGTATTTGCAATTAATTCACTTTGTCGTCATTGTTTTCAATCTTTACTTCTGAAATATAAAAGTATTTTTTATTTATTATTTATATACAAAACGAATATTTTTTACAAATTTTAAGTATTTTACTTACAAAAATTCAAGTATTATGTCTATTCACACACTGCTTCCTTGAAATTGAATCATTTACGAGATATTTTGACGTCCTGCTAAAACTCACCTAAAGTGGCGCTTTTTGATCTGAGATGACTGTCAGAATACCAATTACCAATAACCAATTTTTATCACTTGATTTACAAGTGAGGTGACTGTCAGAATAAGAGCAGCTATATGTTCTTGTGCATATTTTAATTTTCCGAAATTTTATCTTGAATTCTACAACTTAATTATTTCTTATTTTTTTAACTTCAGGTTGAAAACGAAGGAAAGCCTGTGACGCAGCAAAAAAGTTCTGGAAGATGTTGGATATTTGCAGGATTGAATACAATTCGAATTTCATTTATGAAACATTACAATTTAGATGAATTTGAATTTTCGCAAAATTATTTATTTTATTGGGATAAAATTGAAAGATCACATTATTTCTTGAATAATATAGTGAATATTTTGCAAAGAAATGAAAAGCCTGGTGGAAGATTAATGTCATTTTTGTTGTCTGTAAGAATTTTTTTTTTCAAACCAAAGACAAAATATGCTCATGTTCTCTACTCTTTTTGTCGTTTTCTTTTTCTTTCAAGGATCCCATTATGGATGGTGGTCAATGGGATATGCTTGTAAATCTCATCACGAAATATGGTTTGATGCCAAAGAAATGTTTTCCAGAAAGTTTTTGTTCTGAATCAAGTTCTAGAATGAATTCCTTACTACAAACCAAAGTAATTTTTGTTCTTTTTTTAATAATTTCCCGAACAGAAAATACTTTAAATATTTTTAATTTTAGCTCAGGGAATATGCTAAAGTGTTAACTGATATGTACTTAGATAATAATTCAAGTGTTGATCTTTTGTACAATAAAATTAAAGAACAAATGAGTGAAATTTATAAAATAATTGGAATTTGTTTGGGAATACCATCAGAAAAATTTAAATGGGAATATTATGATAAAAATAAAGCTTATCATTCTGTTGGACCACTTACTGCAATTGATTTCTATAATAAATATGTCAAACAATGTTTCAATATTGAAAATAAGGTAAAAAAAACAAAATTGTGTAAAATAATGGAAGAAATTAATTTATTTTCATAAACATTTTTTGAAGATATGTCTTGTAACAGATCCAAGATCAACAAATCCATATGGTAAGGCGTATACTGTGGATTGTTTAGGAAATATTGTGGGTGGTCGTCCTGTTATATATAATAACCAACCAGTGGAAATTTTGATGGATCTTGTAACAGCAACATTGAAAAATGGTGATCCGGTTTGGTTTGGTTGTGAAGTAAGCAAAAGATTTTCTTCAAAACAGGCAGTTGAAGACTTGGAAATGTAAGAGAGATCAAGTATCAGAATATATATTCAATAAGGTCACTTTCATGGATAAGTATTGGTTTTCATAAAGAAAGTTTACTGACTAATATAAATTGATTTTCAGAATTATAATGAAGAAACAGTGAAAAACAGTGTAAACTAAACAAATAAAAATAAAAATGAAAGACAAATTATAGAAAAACTAATTTAAAATATAAAATTAAGCAAAATCTCTCTAAAAAAAAAAACGCTGTCTAAAATTCAAGTTTGCTCGCGCCAACTACCAAGCATCAAGCCAAATTTGAAAGCAAACTTATCTGTAAAAAATGACCGAGTAAAACAAGGTGTATGTACATCAGTCACAAGTGACAGATCGTGAGTGATTTATATGCACACTTTTTTTGTTTTTTTCTTGTTTTTGTGCTTACTTTAGTTAAGTGAGTTATTTGTTTTTGTTATGCTAAAGCCACATCACATACGCAAAAGAAAAGATATGAGATAGACCAACGACTACTATAGTACCAAGACTGAATGTTCATTTTGTGTATGTGTTGGGCCAACGACTCCTATAGTACCAAGGCAGAATGCTCATTTTGTGTATGTGTTGGAAGTACCAAATTAACATTACAATTTATTGCTTTCAATCAATTATAACTAAGTTGTGATTAAAGTTACATGAAAATTATGTTCAAATGAAATGTAGAGAAGATCCTTAGCTTTATTTTCACCGAATATATTAAATATCTATGAGCAACGTAAATCAAAAAAAAAAAAAAAACGTGATAAATATTGAGTAACATAAAACTGAGAATCAATTTTCCCTGAAATCTCCCAAATTACTAAAAATATTAAATTATAATGTTCTACAAATTTGTGGATTTTTATTAAATAAACATTTTTCCCAAACATTGTTATATCATAAAATTAACAGAAATTGAGTTATTGAAGAAAAAAGATAATTTTTAATGAATTTCACAATTATTTCTTTTGTTTTTCATTTCTCATCTAATTAAAATGTACTAAACAATAAAATAAAATTGAACATTCGGTCTGTGTACTATAGATAGGAGTCGTTGGTTAGACACACCTCAATGCATAAGTGTAGAAAAAATTACTGTTGCTTATGACATAACGAAACTTTTTGTTCGATATTATGGCTGTTTAATATCATTATGCATTACTTCTGAATTAAGTACACAACCTTACTATCTCTATGATTTTTATTAAAAAAAGAGATTAAAATTTACACACTTGGATTATGAAATAATGGATACTGTGTGTACCTACTCTACTAAAGTTTGTTTCTCTGTTACAAATTAGTCATTAACAATTTGCAACTTGTAATATTTTCAACAAAAAAGATTTTTTGAAATGTTTTTCATCTTGAAAGTTAGAAATTGTGTTTTAGTAATTTTTCAGTTGTATCGAATTAAATCATTTAATGGGTGAAATGAAAATGGAAGGGTTTATAAAGCAATTTCTTTAAAGTATCCTTGTTTCTTAATTTATGACTTAATTTTAACTAACACAATTTCATTTATATAAATTATGTATTTTTATTTTATTTCCAGTCATGATTTCAAACTTGTTTTCGATACAGATTTCCAAGTGACCATAAACAAAGCTGATCGTTTAATATACGGAGATTCAGCAATGTCTCATGCTATGGTATTTACAGGAGTTTCAGTTGATGTAAGTCTTAATTATTATTTTGTTTAATTACAATTATGTATTGATATAATTTTATGTAGGAGAATGGAAAACCAATAAAATTTCGTGTCGAAAATTCATGGGGAGAAGAAGGAGCTGAAAAGGGATACTTGTTAATGACAAGTGAATGGTTTAAAGAATTTTTGTTTGAAATTGTTGTAGATACTAGTATCGTATCACAAGATATATTGGATGTTTTTAAAATGACACCAATTGTTCTTCCAGCATGGGATCCAATGGGAGCTCTTGCTCAATAAAGATATCAATGAAATATTAATAAAGGATTGAAAGTTTTGTAAAGATTCATTATCAATAAAATTTTACTATGCATTTACATATATATTATTCTTCATATACAGGGTGTGTCACACATCGTGGTAGAAATGGGTGGTAGATCTCGGTGAGAAACGAAAAAAATCGTATGGGAGGGAAGGGTCTATTCTCAATGGTTACCGATATATTCAAAGTCAAACAAAATTTTTTCGAAGAGTAACCAGTGCCACTTTTCGCAACATATTTCAGCGTTCGCTCAATGTAGAGAGGTAAATGAAAATTATTTCCATAGAGAACCTTCAGACCTTTCAAAAAATGTCTTTTACAAGGTTTTATGATAAATGGTTTTAAATTTTTGTAACTCAAAGTCAAAAAAAAATAGAACGTTTATGTAAGAATTTAACAACAGCTGATTCGAAATTAATGTTCGAAATATATAATTCCGCGTGGAATCTAGAACACCATTTTCCATTTCGCATGGATTTGAATTCGTATTCCATTTCCACTTTTTGCGGAATCTAGAACATGGGTGTTAGTCTTATGTGTGTGAAATTTGTCAATCGATTTTATTTAAATTCTTTTTCATTAAAAAATAATACATAATACTTTGTATCAAAAATTTAAAATGAAAAAATTCGTTTTTTTAAAATTGAATTGACAATTTTGAATACTTCTTAAAACGACGGGTGCTTTCAACAAAATTTCTATCCACTTTCTTCACTTTTGGATTAAATGTACTTCGCATTCTCTCTTCTAAAAAAAATCCAGTTTACTGACACTGACATTTGATGTAATCCATTGAACACTTCTAAAAAGTTCAGTTTAAAAATGAAGTATGAATACTCAGGAGTCAGGATGTGTTCGATTTTTAATATAAAAAGTTCCAAAATTTTTAGGAGAAATGTATATTGAAAATTCAAATAAAAAGTTAATAACAAAAATTATTAAAATCAATTTATAAATTTGTACCGAACAGACAGACAGACAAGAAAGTAAGCTAATAAAAACGTTTTACGCGTACACTCAAGTGTACGTATGTTGGTATATGAGCCCTATAAATTTCTCTCTTCTTATCTTATTTTATTGATGATGCTATGGCTGTATGATACGGTATTAATTTCATGATTAATTTCGTTATTAAAAAGAGATAAGTATGTTTTACGGAAAAAGCAACTAGAAAGAAAGAGAGATATCAACTAACAATAATTTCAGTATTAATACTGAAAATTTCAAAAAATAACTCCAAATTCCAGTATCCTTCCATTAATCATGAAATTTAAACATTAATATTATTTTTGTGTTGCCATCGTGTTTAGACATTTTTCAAAGTTTAATATTCTATTTAAACGAGTGTGACGTGTCTAATTATTCATTTCTAATTTTTTTCAGTGAGTGCAAACAAAATTTTCTCAAAAAATGTTTCTCAAATCTGTTCTCTTTCTTTAAGTACTTAAAATTTCCAATAATATTAATACCGTGTCATAACAGCATGAGTGATGCCAGCGAGTGACATGGCATCCGATAGTTTACGCTGCGTTCCATTCGGCTACTCCGGACTCAGGAGTAGATAGGCGTAGTTGGGCGTAGTTGTTGAATGGAACGCTATTTTTCATATACATATTGATCAAATTCTAACCTGTATATTTAAACGCCAATAAATTTCAATTTGTGAAATCCTAATGAAACGCAGCTTTTAATTGGTAGAACGGTGACCCGGCAAAGCAAAGGTCTTGGGTTCGAATCGAATTTCGTTTTCTTGTTTTTAGCCTACTACACATTTCTTTTTAATATATTATGATATATGAATGATGTATCAGGAATACATCCAAAAGATGTATTGAAACAAATTTAATCGGGAAACACGACTACGTGACGAAACAATGTATCAGAAAATAGACAGATAAGATATATATCCACTGGGATACATAAATGATATGTCTAAAATATATCTAATAGATTTTTATACATAAAAAATTTGATCGTGAGACCCGAGAAGGTTACGAAATGATATATCTAAGATTAGATAGGTGGAATATATATCCTTGATGGTTAACTGGGACTGCTGCTTCACGAATAAATGCCTGAAATCGACTTCTCCTGTACTGCGAATCCTTTTGTATGCATGTATGTATGTATAATACATACATACATGTATGTACATATAACGAAATAAACTCGAGTCAGATAAAAATACATATTATCTTTAATTAAAACTGCGTTTCGGAAATTTTTGCCGTATTTATTTTCATTTTATTTAAATAACGTAACTACAATTTTTTATTTCAGTTTACAAACTAAATTTTGTTTACGGAACATATATTCATACTGAAGCTTCAACCATATACCTTGACATATATTGATTAATTTTTTATCAGTATCTTTATGCGCTATCGCAAAATTATATTGTTGTCGTATTATTTTAGCTGCTGTTTTAAATTTTCCCATTTGTATCAATGAAATACTAAAATATAATTTACATCTTGCTTGAACAAATGGATCGCCAATTCTTATTCCTAGTTGTAACTGTTGAAGTGAAATTTTACCTGCAGCTTTTGCCTGTTGAAGATTGAGTTCATATTAATTCTAAATCTTTTTAAAAAAATTAAGCAATGTAACATTTGTCATAGACGCTTCACTATTTTCATTATTTTTAAACAGTTATAAACTTTTGTACTGAAATAAAAGGTTTGAAATTTCTTTATTAAGCCTTTATTTTTAAAAGGTTAGCATTCTCCTTTTAATGGATATTAAAAGCATTGATGTAAACGAGGAATTGTTTTTCGACTTGACTACAAGCACAGACTATAAGATCGATATATGAAGGGTGTAAAATCAAAGTCGGCAATATCCCAATTTAGTGTTTTTGAGATATTATCAAAAAACTGTTGCTTTCAAATGGGCGGCTTATAAAACAAGCTTTGTTTTCCTGTATATAGTAAATACATACAGTATGTTTAACTTTTTAACAATTTTTTTACCTCAGTTATTTATTGTTTTGCCAATAATTGGTTTTAAATTTTGGAGATTGCCGACTTTGAATCCAAAAAGTGGATTTAGCCGTTTTTGAAAATAAGGCATTGGGAAATTGTGGGAGATTGCCGATTATGATACGATATTTCCTGTATAATTCAAAAATTATTAAATTTGACTTGATATGGCTTTTGTTTGAAAACGGTGAAAATAGTTTTGGAGAAAAAGAAACTCATTCAAATTAATTTTTACTTTTATACATTTTATGTATATTGAATTCTTACTACACTCATTCACGACTGTTTACAATATGATATGGACTGTCACTGTGACGCATTTTTATTGATAAAAGTGGATTTTCTCATTTTTGAAATTAACTCCGTGTTGGATATTTCCGACTTTGAAATTAATGCCTAATTTGATTGTTTATTTTAAAGGGTAAGGGTGGTATATAAAACTTATAATTTATTACAACATAGAGTTTGACGAGTTGAGAAAATTACGTCAAAATCTCATTTTTCCAAAATTTGGAGATTACCGACTTTGATACTACACCCTTCATATACTAAAATTGTTTAGTCTTTAAAATTGAAATAATTATAACTATTATAAAAGAGCAAAAACTATAAAATATTTAGTTAGAATATTCTTTGAAAGTTTTTCTACTAAACGAACTTTTAATGGCCAAAACATGTTTTCTTTTTTCTTCCATCAGATTAATATTTTCAATTACATAATATCTTGTATTTTTTGTGTCAGTTACCATATATATTTAAAACCATTAAGTCAAATTCAATTGGAATTAAACTTTATCAATATCTATAAAAGGGAAGGCGGAAACATTTTAAGTGTACAAATTTTGAAAAAAAGTTCGAATTAAGTTTAAACAGAGAAATCAGTTTCTTTTTGAATCGAGTTAAAATGATAACAAATTACCTGCTTCCAATCCTATTTCTATTAATATTGGGCTTTGGAGTTTTTCTAAGTGATTCTCCAGTGGAAAGTAATTGTTTTTTCAACACTAGGTTATTATGGAAGACCAAATATTTTAGTGATTTAGTGGTACATTACATAATTTAAGAATAAAGTTCAACAACATTTATGAAGAGAAAATATCGTTGAATCAGTAAATGATGACGATAATAATGTAGAAGAACAGAACGATCATAATGCATCAAGGATGATAAGAGAATCAATAATGGACTCAATTTTATAATTTAAATTGTGTGTATTCTTGTTTATAATTTTTTTTTTGTATTATACATTTGTTTTTTTCTTTTTACACTATGGAAAAAAATAACAGTGGTACAACATATTTTCGTCTTCATTATTCAGTCTTTCTATTTCTTACTTAAGTTTTTATTTTTTGCGCTAAAGTATATTACTTGGATATTTATTTCGGTTTAGGCGATTTTGCGTTTTTCTCAGTTTCTGCATATTTTTAATGTTCATTTTATTTTAGTAATGTTTCTAAAACAAAATTTTCTAATACTTTTGATTTTTTAAAAATTCAATTGAAGTAAATATGTAAAATCCAAAACAGTTAAACTTAAGCTTTTGGTTTATCCATTTTTTTCTTATTTAAAATACTATATACCAGAGTATTTTGTTGTTGTTTTGAATTCATGCATATTAACACTAACAAATTTTTCGATACTCGAACAAAAACGACTAAATTGTCATTTTCACTCTACATGATTATCGTCATACTAAAAACAAAAACAAAAAATAGTGACAATGAGAATGATTAGCGATTAGAGTCAATTCATGGTGATTTTATTGAGTGTTTCTGGCGACCAGGTGATAGCTATCCCTGAACTGTTATTTTATGTTAATGATTTAATAACTACTGCTGTTTATCTAAGTATGTGCTTCTTCAAAAATGAATTGCTGCTTTGGTGATGCTAATGTTCTTCTCTTCGTGATGCGTAAACATTACTTGTTGCTATGACAATGTAAAGTTTTTAGTTGACGATGCAATGCTATTACATGACAGCTGAATATTACAAGGAATTTCGAATACTTGATTTGATGCGATGCTTTTTTGAATATGTGACAACGCATCATAAAAGTTGCGTTGTATTTTTGAATTTGTGACAAGCATCAGCATCGCATCACCAAAGCAACGATTCATTTTTGAAGAAGCACTATATTAAGATTTTTATTTTAAATTGAATTTATTGAAAATGTGAGTCAGATTTAGAAAATTCATAAAATTTAAATTTTTATCAATCACATTATTCTGTGGCGAAAAATAAAAAAAGATTGTTAATTCCGTTCGAAAATTGCTTTTGTTCGAACGAATATTCACAGTATTTTGTGTCTGCCAAATAAATGTTAATGAATGGTACCAAAAAATATGTAATAAGAAGAACTCTTATAGCTTTGTAATTTCAAAATTCAAAAATTTTTGAACGAATTATGATCAGAGGGGAAAAACAAAAGGGATATGTATTATTTTACTCTCAGAGCTTTCAATTCAAAAATGATTTGAAGCTTTTTTCAATTTATATATATATGTATATATATATATGTAGTTTTCTCTAAACTTTGACGTCATACATTATGATTGCTTTGATCATGTTTTGGCATATTTATGTTTAAAATTTTCATTTTTTACAAATGTATAACAAATTAATATTTATCATAATTGCATTGTTGCTATGGCAACTTAACAAATTACGATTTATACTTTTTATTTTTTTTTTCGTTTTGAAAAAAATACATATTTGCTTTAAAAAAAAATTTTTTTTTTGAATATGAAATATTATTTTTATTATACCTCTAAATACTATAAATATACATACATATACCTATATATCTTAGTTTTTGTAATTTGTGAGAAAAATATTTTTTTTTTCAAATTTTAAAAATATATTTTAATATGTATATTAAAAAGATACGTATTATATATATTATTTAAGACAAGATACTTTTCTACAGCATTTTTGTTGTTGTAGATTCTAATAAATAGGTTTCTTTTTTCGTATATTTATACACAAGAAGATCATTACGCCATTATATTATTTTGATTATATGATACATTTATACAAATATTTCATTAAACGAAAATATGAAATTTATAAATTTCCGATATATTAAGTAATTTGCAAATATATACATTTAAAAAATCAATCAAAGTAGGGAAAAATAAAACAATTGAATTTTAATTTGATCTTGCAAACGAAAAAAAAATAAAAGTATAAATCGTAATTTGTTATGAAATGAAAATTTTTAACATAAATATGCCAAAACCCAAAACATGATCAAAGCAATCATAATGTATGACGTCAAAAAATCCTCTCAAAAAAAATGACGTCAAAGTTTAGAGAAAACTTTGAGAGAGCTTAACTAAGCTTTTAAAATAAAAGCTTGGGATACTCGCGCCAATGATTATAGATTAACACAATAGATATTTCGCGTAGAACATTTGTATTTTCACTCTATTTCAATAAAGGCTCCTAAACGAAACCTTCTTGTCTGTCCTATCTGGCGAGCAAAAATAGAACTAACGTTTTGAAATTCAAACTTAAAAAAAATGATCGAGTGATTTTTTTTTATTATCCATTCGCTCATGCTCTTATTATTTTTTTTTGTGTATAACCAAATCAAACCAGTTTCCAATATAACTTTGTGTATATATTTATATAATATATATATAACAATGTATAACATATATATATGTACATACTTTTGCATGTACACAAATGCGTGTTTAACGTCTGTGCACATTTCATTTAATATTTGTTTCTTTTTTCTTCTTCTTTTTTTTTTAAATTTGTTTCATCGGTTAGTTTAGTATATTTTTTATTTTTTCATCCATAGAATATCAATATGTATGTACATACATTATGTATGTAAATATATTGTTTTGACTATTATTGTATAGGAATATGAATTAGAATTTGTTTTCTGATTATTGAATGCATGATAAATATGAAAAATTTATCCAATTATTTTTATTTTTTTTATAGTTTTTGAAGCTATGAGAAATTTTACTGAAATCCAGAATCCAGATCCTGCTTTTTTTTGTTTTCATTTTATGTAACTACCTATATATTTTTTTTTTTTCAAATGAAAAAGGGAATTAATATATGTATTTTTTTTTCAATTCAAGTACCTAAATAACAACATTACAATACACATTTAAATACATTTTATTTACCCATATTTATATTTCAAAATGTTACATAATGTGAGGTAGTTAGATATGTTGGACTCTACAAATTTTGATCAATTAGGTGTACCTATAAAATTTTATTAAAACCTTGCAGCCGGGAGATGATCACAGTCATTATTAGAAAATTAGAAAATCGCTAATGCTTGCAAAGTGTTAACATTATAATGTATATACGTGCATTATAATATACAGTAGCGGTCATGAAAGTCGCCTAACTAATAATTTCTAAAAACTTTTCTCGATACTATCTTTAAATTTTGGTGGGGATGGATGATGGTTTGTTTTTTAACTAAGTATGTGTGTTTTTTTAAGGTATTTTCTATAAGAAAAGAAAAACCATACATGATTCTGTAATACAGCTCAAGTGTACTTCACACTTAATGATTTATCATTTGATTTATCATTTGACTAATGTAATTTGTTGTTGTTTTTGTAACTTTAATAAATAAATTATTTTTAGAAAAATTAAAATTATTTGAGTCATGCGTTTTTTCCGCTACTGTATAAACTACAATCTGCATATACAAAAATACATACATACTTGTATATGCTAAATGGCAAAAATACAAAATTGAGAAAAAAACAGTGACTTCAAGTTTACAATAAGTTTTGTATTTAGGTACGAAGCAACAACAAAATTCAAATACGGTATTATAAAAAAATTGTAAATTTGTTTGGGTACTTGAAAAATGAAAAATAAAACCAACAATTATTTTTTTATATGTGTGTTGTTTTTGTTTATATTATATAATTATAAATTTTCATATAGTACAACATCAACAAAAAAATTGTATGATGATGTCATGCACATTTACTCCGTCCTCATTTTCCATATAAAATTGTCTAATTACAGTTTTGAGGATTTTTGTGTATGTTAAATTTTTTTTTATTGCAAAAACGGTCATAACGTATTTTTAAATCTAATGTTCTAAGCGATTCCTTCTTGTCTGTCCGCTCTATGAACAGATTTAGAACTACAAATTTATTTTTCAACAGCTTTTCTGTTTTAGAATATCTACTTCTTATTAATTATCTTTGCTCGCGCAAGAACCCCAGAATAAAAATTTTTATATGAAGAAATTTTATATGAATAGGAGTTCTTCTTATTACATATTTTTTGATGGTACGTAAAATTCACGTAAAATATCTAGTAATCTGTGATTTTAAATTTTTATTTAACAATTTCATTTTATCAGAAATAAGCTTGAATATTTAAAAAAACTTTTAAAACGAATACTTTTTATAAATAAAATGCACTGTAAAATTCAAAATTAAAAATTGATTATAAAGCCTCTGTAACTACGATGATATTCGAGTAAGGAGTTGTTCGAGGACGTTTCGGAAGTTTCTCAGTAACTTTCTCCGTTCTTTAAATTCATATTTTTCTAATATTCCATCATATTTAATTATTTTCAAGAAAAGGATCGATTCTAGACAGAAAGCCTTCTATTCACTCATTCCAAATCCGAAAACCCCATGTAAATCTGTTCACGTTTACTACCCTAAAACTCTCTCCAAATTCACAATTACGTCACGAACATCACTCTTACCAACGACTCCTATAGTACCAAGACTTAATGCTCAATTTTATTTTATTGTTTATATGTGGTGGAAGTACCAAATTAACATTACAATTTATTGCTTTCAATCAATTATAACTAAGTTGTGATTAAAGTTACATGGAAATTATGTTCAAATGAAATGTAGAGAAGATGCTTAGCTTTATTTTCACCGAATATATTAAATATCTATGAGCAACGTAAATCAAAAAAAAAAAGAAAAAACGTGATAAATATTTAGTAACATAAAACTGAAAATCAATTTTTCCTTAAATCTCCCAAAATACTAAAAATATTATATTATAATGTTCTACAAATTTGTGGATTTTTATTAAGTAAACATTTTTCCCAAACATTATTATATCATAAAATTAATAGAAATTAAGTTTATAAAGAAAAATGATAATTTTTTAATAAAATCACAATTATCTCTCTCATTTCTCATTTTTAACAGTTACTTCTAAAAATGTAGTACCACTTGAAAAATTTTTTTTTGTTTATGAATAGCTGCGTTTTCTTTGCCAAGATCTAATCTGGATAAGATCAAAATCAAAGAAAACGATTCGGATCTGAGAGAGATAATTGTGATTTTAATAAAAAATTATCATTTTTCTTTAATAACTTAATTTCTATTAATTTTATGATATAATAATGTTTGGGAAAAATGTTTACTTAATAAAAATCCACAAATTTGTAGAACATTATAATTTAATATTTTTAGTAATTTGGGAGATTTAAGGAAAAATTGATTTTCAGTTTTATGTTACTAAATATTTAGCACGTTTTTTCTTTTTTTTTTTTGATTTACGTTGCTCATAGATATTTAATATATTCGGTGAAAATAAAGCTAAGGATCTTCTCTACATTTCATTTGAACATAATTTTCATGTAACTTTAATCACAACTTAGTTATAATTGATTAAAAACAATAAATTGTAATGTTAATTTGGTACTTCCAACACATACACAAAATGAGCATTAAGTCTTGATACTATAGGAGTCGTTGCTCTTATAAAAAGTATATAAAAAAAGATATCGAAATGATTTTCCGTAACAAGCGAATAAAATAAAAAAGCATAGATTACTAGATATTTTAGATGAAATTTACATATCATTTGATATTTATTTGCTTTATATATTTGATAAAGACACAAAATAGTGAATATTCGTTTGAACGGAATCAACAATAGAGGTTGTAATAGGACTGTCACATAGGCATGGATTTAACAATCAGAGCTATTCTTGAAAACGGCGTAAATGTATCGAAGAACTCAGCTCTTCGTGGTTTTTTTTCTTTCTAATATGTTAATTAATTTGTATTAATTAAATTGAAACTTTAATGGATAGTATAGGAATGTTTGTTATGGAGGAAGAAAATGCTAATTTGAATATTTTTCCAACCAATTGCATTTCTAGTAGGAGGGGCGAGGGCCATGGCTATTTAGTTTGTTTTTAGCTCTACCAAAATCCTCCAATATCTTCACTTCTTAGAAAAGCCTTTCGAAATATCGATGTTTGTTTTCATTTCATGACATCCACTAAAATCGTGAATTGGCTTTTTATTTGTGGTTTTTTTCTTAGTACCCAATCTTGAAATTATCAAAATAAAAATATCAAGAATAGCCCTGAATATAAAAAAAGTAAAATAACAAGAAACTTACTCATTCGTGTCCATTTTACTTATCTTTTGAACTTAAACTTTCTTCAAACTAATAAAAATGCAGCTAATTTCAAGTGAATGACAAATATATGAAAACGAAAGCTGTGGTTCACTTCGATCGTTTTCAGTAAAATAACCCGAAAGTTAATTTGTTTCACTTCGAATTTTTCCAGAATACGAAACTTCGAATTCTAATCTCATTTATGCCGTTTTTAAGAATAGATCTGAATAAAAATAATTGGCCCTGAATAGCTTTTTATTGATCTGTCTGAGCATAATGACATTAAAATTTTAATTTCATTTCTGAGAAATTGAATCTTTACAATTCACGTTTCATATTTAGGTTTAGATTTCTCTAATACTTTTCAGAAACATAAGTATGCATTGTTGATGTGGTTAAATAGAAGCGTCTACTTTCGTTACTTGTATTCGTACACAATGACTTAAGTTTTCTCCTAAAGCAGAAAATCCACCCCCTAAAGTTGAAAGCCATGACATCAAATTTTCTATTTCAACCTTTTGCCAAGCTATTTTTAAAGCTATAAAATTTCTGGAAAAATAATACACAAAACAATGTATTATTAAAAATGCCACAATAATACTCATAACTAAAATCCTTACCCTAAGTAATCTAATGGCTCTTTCTCAGGCGGTACCACTTTAATGTACATACCTTTACCCTTTGAATATTTTCTACAAAGGTAATACCGAGAATACTTAAATTTTAGTAATTCTTGAAGACAATAAAATACATCTAATCCATTTGCTTCAAAATAGTCTATTTGGATGTCACCTAATATTTTATCTGTATAACTAGTTCTATAAACTAATAAATCACTTAATACAACAAGGCTACGTTTTATTAGAAATATTTCAATTTTTCTCGAATAATCCTCAATAAACAAAATCATACTTATTTTGATACTTGATACATAAAACAACAAAAATCACAAAACACAAACTCACCGTTGTCGTTAACCTGACACATGCTGCCTGCCGCCTGGTATCATTATGTTTTTTTTGACGGTTATAAAAAAGAGTTGCCAGGAGATATAATATAAGGCCAAGTCTGAACTATAGTTTAATTGGTGTGATTTACACTATCAGTCAAATCACGCAATTTACACGATACGTCAATTGCTCTATCCATCAACCATCAAGCAACGATTCCTACGCGATCGGGGTGAGGCAAATTGAGGGGTAGCACATCACTTGTGTACCGAAAATTTCATCGAGCAATTTGCCATTTCCTCTATTCCTTTTTCGTAATTTTTTCAACTCTGTTTTATTTCTTCTTCGACTTTGTGAAAGCAGTATTAAAAATAATACTTGATTAATGAAGAAGAATACTCGAACAAAAGAAAATGGATGAAAATTTTAAAGAAGAAGCATTTGCTGTCATTTTGCTGCATGGATGATTGCTCGACCGTGTAAATGCAAGAGTACATCACGCAGCAAGTTCAAAGCAAAACGCCAAAAACTCGTCCAGCTGTATCGTGTAAATTACCCCATTGGCCAGTTCAATTCAAGATTTGTTTACGTTTAAAGAGCACAGCACACCTTATACATATATCGTTCCACCATAGTACTTTATGATTAAACTAATCAAAAATCCGTATTAAAAGTAGACTAGATACATAGATATAAGAAACATGTGATAAATGCGAAATTATAACAATGTACGAGTTAATGCCTGATTCGCTTTTAATACGGATTTTGGTTTACTCTCAATTTTTTGTCGTATAAACTCGATAATTCGGATTTTGGCTTAAGCCCAATTTATTTGGGTTTAATCCCAATTTTTATATATTTATGTGTGAGGTAAAATGCAATATGGCGGATTCTAATTTTTATGGTGAAAGTGAAGCTGTCACGTTCTTTTTCTTTTTTTTATGTGGAAGAAGAATAATATGTATACTATAAGTGTATAAAATTATCAACGTTTTCATGTATTATTTTAATCCCAATTTACCGTTTATAGCGTACTCCCAATTTAATCCATAATTCGGATTATTTTTTATCGTATAAAGTATAAACTGTTAAAATAAGTATTAAGCTTCTGTCCTAAAGTCACTTCATAATAAATAAATTCTTCATTTTAAATTTATACATCTATCTACATATGTACATATGTATGGATGTAGGTACCTACAAACATATATGAATTTTATATATACACAAAGATTTTAGTTATTAATGAATCCATGCATGAACCATGTCATGTTTTTAATGTGTAAACTTGACATTGAATAAAAGTTGGCCAATTTTCAAAAAGAAGATAAGTGAGCTGAGAATACTAAAGTAATGACATATTACTTTCTCAGTTTAACAAAAACAGTAATTAGCTTTCAATTAAATTACATACTTGAACAAATTCATGTAATAACCCCAAACTTTAATTGATATGATAATTTGACACATTAACAGTTGGTAAACTGAAACTGATGAACTGATGAAATAAAATTTTCACTAAAGAACCGATATTTTCCGTAGCGACCTCTATTGTGTAAATAGAGTGGTTTGTGGTTTCTCGAAAAGTTTTTCACAACTAATAAGAAGCTCGTCCATGCTTCCAATTCGACCAAAGTCATGTGATTTGTAAAATCATTGTCGTTTATAAGAGTTCGAACTTGTGGCCTATTAGAGATGCCTGCCATTAAATTTAAAAGCCCAAAAGCATTGTTACAATAGACGAGATCCCCTTCTTGAGTAAAGTATGGAAGTAGTTCTTGCTCTCTAGTCCGATAAGATGTAATTGTTACTCCAGGCTGGAGGCAATATTTTTCTTTAAGTCTTTCTTTTCGATAAATTTAAGTCGCGAATCAAGTCATTAATCTTTTCTTGAGAAAAACGTTGAACTGCAGGACTACAGCCTTCAAATTCGCTCGAACTGTTGGTTTTAGGTACTCTAAGTATCTAACATTTCAACATTATCAGAGGAAATGCCTAATAAGGTAGTAAACATTGGCGCTGGAAAGTCTTCACTGTGTACTATTGGTGGTTTTCCGATTCAATATCAGGATAAATCCATGTGCGTTTCTTGTACCGATTCATACCTTGTACATCCCCATCATGAAAGTAGCAACCATTAACATGATTTTTTGGCTCAACCCATGTCATTGGAACTTCGAATGCAAGTCCTTTTCATCCACCTTGACTCTAGTATCAAAGAGACTACACAAGTTTTACAAACTTTATATAGCACCTAATATTTATCTTGTTGTCTGAGCTATCATGAGAACCGGAGTCAATTCAAACAAAACAACTACACGCGGTTAATTGTAATGATAAGTATATTCTCAAATCACTATGAAACCTGATGCCGCAGGAAAAAAATTTTTTTTGTTCCGCAGTGTATCAATTTCTTGATCCAATAATATGGAGCTACTTCTTCGGTTCAAATGGTGGGATTTACATTGGTGTGATTTACACTATCAGTCAAATGATGTATACATCATTCAAGGTCATGAATATTTAGGCAAGAGCGGTGAGGCGAATTGAGGGGTAGCACATCAGCGATGTACCGAGAAATTTCATCAGTCAATTTGACATTTTCTCCATTCCTTTTCGTATTTTTTTCATTTCTCTTTCATTTACATTCGACCGTGCTTCAGGGAAATGGTTAAGAGTGTTTTTTTTTTAAATTTAAAAAACTGAATTTGAAAATTATGTTAAAGCTTTGAATTTAAAGTAAGTAAAATTAATTAATTCAATTAAATTAAGTAAAAAATACTCAGATTTTTATCAAAAAAAGCTAATTTAAAACATATTTAAATGTAAATCCCACCATTATCAGTCAAATGACTTACGTCCTTTTGACGTTTTGCTTTGAATTTGCTTTCTGACTGACTCTCGTATTTACACAGTCAGTCAAATGATGTATACATCAAAATGACCGTTATTATACATTTTCTTTTATTCCTCATTCGTTATTATTCCATCGCAAGTTTATTGGACATTTTTACAGAAAAAAACATTTTTAAATTGTAAATAAGCTTTAATTCATTAATAATTTCATAAAACGCATCATTCCATTTAATTTTGTTTGAGTAATCTGGATGACGTCTGTTATACAATAAATCATATTTTTGATAACTCGTTATTATCATTTCATTTCCGTTTCTGTATTTAAATATGTTTTAAATTAGCTTTTCTTGATAAAAATCTGAGTATTTTTTACTTAATTTAATTGAATTAATTAATTTTACTTACTTTAAATTCAAAGCTTTAACATAATTTTCAAATTCAGTTTTTTAAATTTAAAAAAAAAACACTCTTAACCATTTTCCTGAAGCACGGTCGAATGTAAATGAAAGAGATATGAAAAAAATACGAAAAGGAATAGAGAAAATGTCAAATTGACTGATGAAATTTCTCGGTACATCGCTGATGTGCTACCCCTCAATTCGCCTCACCGCTCTTGCCTAAATATTCATGACCTTGAATGATGTATACATCATTGGGGTAATTTACACGATACAGCAATTGCTGGACGAGTTTTTGGCGTTTTGCTTTGAACTTGCTGCGTGATGTACTCTTGCATTTACACGGTCGAGCAATCATCCATGCAGCAAAATGACAGCAAATGCTTCTTCTTTAAAATTTTCATCCATTTTCTTTTGTTCGAGTATTCTTCTTCATTAATCAAGTATTATTTTTAATACTGCTTTCACAAAGTCGAAGAAGAAATAAAGCAGAGTTGAAAAAATTACGAAAAAGGAATAGAGGAAATGGCAAATTGCTCGATGAAATTTTCGGTACACAAGTGATGTGCTACCCCTCAATTTGCCTCACCCCGATCGCGTAGGAAGCTTGATGGTTGATGGATAGAGCAATTGACGTATCGTGTAAATTGCGTGAATCACAACTCAGCTTGCTGACAAAGGAATTTGACAGTTGAATTTGAAAAAAAGTGCTGCCACTAGCATTTTATTTTACATCATGATTCGTGAAGGAAGTTCGTTTTGTGACTTGTGACTTGTGAGAAAAGAGTTTTTATGCTGCTATTATTTTTTATTTAAATAAAAATTGGTGTGCTGTGTAGTAAAAGACTGTAGAAATAATGTATGTGTAACGTTGAATGCAATATGGCGGATTTTGATTTTTATGATATGAAGTGTAGAGTGATTACTGAAGAAGAAAGTATACTATACGACTATACGTGTATCAACGTTTGCATGTACATGTTATTTTAATCCCATTCCAATTTAAACTTTTAACGTTTATAGGTTACTCACAATTTAATCTTAGATTTGGTTTTAATTCTAATTATTTTTTGCACAATAAACTAAAAATATAAATATAATACTATGGGGGACATCTTCGATCAGCTACCAATAATTAAGCAAATTGCGACTAGCAAAATATGGCGGATTTGCGATTGCTAATTGCGATTACAAAAAATCACATCCTCGATTGTAATCGCAAGTCAACCATTTTTATTTTGTAAGCACTTTTGCTGAATCAGGTTTTATATTAATAACCTATAATTTTCTATTATATTACGTTAAAAATACGTTTTTTTTATTCAAATTTTTGAAATTTTAAAATTTTAAATCATAACCGAAATTATTTTGTTTATCATGAACTATTTTTTTTCAATTTTAATAATTTCTACAGTCTCATAATTGTGTATAAATTTATAAATTCATACAATGGTCTCACCAACCAATTCTTTCCATTACAAGAAAAAAATATTCAAGTTATATTGATAACATAAGTATTTGGGTTTGAGTTTCTACTTATTTATAAGAAATTTTAGGTTATGTGTTCTGTTAACTGAGTTTGCGACACCAACTTTGCGATCGCAAATTTTAACGGTTAATTTGTTTACTTGCGAGAGCAAAAACAATCGAGGATACCAATTCTATCATTTCAGCTAGCAAGTCCTACTTGCTTGCTTGCTAGCCGATCGAAGATGTCTCCCTATAAACTAGTACATACATGGAAAAATATTGCAATTTGCTATACTATTTTTCTTTTTGGAAGTCAGTATTGTGCTTATGGAGGCAGTACCCGATGAGTTTTTTGCCTTGGTAATATTTAATTTAAAAGATTTCCTACGATTGAAATTAAGATCTGATCACCCCACACACGAGACAAGATTTATTCAAACAATTTGTGAAAGAATATAGAAAAGTATGCCTATCTTGCCTGTACTGACTTCCAAAAAGAAAAATAGTATAGATTTTCTTTTGTCGTTTTTATATAACGCCTGACACCCAGTGATAATGAAAACGACAACTGCTTCCGACACCGACAAATTAGAAATAGATCTAAGTGAACGACAACGTTAACAGTTAACAGAGCACATAACCTCAAATTTCTCAAATTCAAACTTAAATACTTATGTTATCAATATAACTTAAGTATTATTTTCTTGTAATGGATAGATTGGTTGGTGAGACCATTGTATATGAATTTATAAATTTATACACAATTATGAGACTGTAGAAATTATTAAAATTAGAAAAAAATAGTTCATGATAAACAAAATAATTTCGGTTATGATTTAAAATTTGAAAATTTTAAAAATTTGATTAAAAAAAGGAATTTTTTACGTAATATAGTAGCCGTGCTTATAAAGTAAAAATGGCTAACTTGCGATTACATTCGAGGATGTGATTTTTTGTAATCGCAAATCCGCTATAATCGCTAATCACTAGTCGCAATTTGCTTAATTGCTAGAGGATCGAGGATTTCCTTCCATATCTTTCTTCTTTTAGTTTCTCTTTCCGCGTTTTGTGTTCACGGCTTTTTGCGAGCTTCGAAAATTATGAACTGTCATTTTTGTGGAAGATTTTATAGCTGTGGCCACGGCATACATACAACAAATACTTCTTTGAATAAATGAAATCAAACAGTAAATTTGTTAGGAGTTAGAAAACATCGTAGTATATTACAATTTCAAAAAGGATACTGTGCAATAACGCTGATTTAGAACAATTATTTATATTTTTACAACAAAATTATAATACACAATTTGTACATATAATGTATATGTATACTAACAAGAAGACTAAATCAAGATGACTTTGAAAGATATTTCGGGTATATAAGATATAAATCGCTTTAAGTATAGATTATGATTATCTCTTTTCGGTAAGCTCTAAAGCTAATTACTGAAATAACTAATTTTGTGTTCGTCTAGGAAGTTTTGTTGTAATTTTTATTTTTCTGAAATAAAATTCGTTGTTGTTGTTCTTTGCTGGGCAGGGGGATATGTTGATTAGGCATCCACGAGCACTCAGACAGGAGAGCCCATTGTACTCAGCACAAATGCTACCACTTTGGTCCATTTAGGCAAAATATTTTTTATCTGGTCCATTCTTTTTCCATTTGGACTTCCAAAATAAGGGGGAATAATCCGGTTAACGAAGGAAAAAAGAAGAAAGTAAATGTTGAAGAAAAACAACTCCAAAACCAAATTTCTAATGTCAATATCAGTACAGGCAAGATAGGCATACTTTTCTATACTCTTTTACATTTCGTTTGTATAAATCTGTCTCGTGTGTGGGGTGATCAGATCTCAATTTCAATCGAGGAGAATCTTTAAAATTAAATAATATTACCAAGGAAAACAAACTCATCGGGTACTGCCTCCATAAGCACAATACAGACTTTAATTGTTAAATAAAGTATAATTCTTGGTATTTATCTTCACAGTTTTAATTCTTGGCAATTCAATATATGTAGTTGTAATTTAAAATATTTTAGGTCTGATGATAAAATGCATAAATATTTTATGAAAGTATTATTTAAAAACTGTTAATTAGTAATTTAATTAAGTTCCTATTTGTTATCAGAAATGAAATGTAGTTAGTTTATTCAAGCTTCTTATTATATTATACTTCGTTTTTTTATTTTATTTTTCGTTATTTTGTTTTTATTATTTTATTAATTAGAATAGGCAATAATATTAATGGACTGTGAACTGAATTGACAAGTAAAATATGTTTAAAAAAATAGTCCAATGACTTTTATTATTTTAATTTATTAATTTGTTATTACTTTAATCTATGGACTTTCATTAAATTTCACATGGTCCACATTTGGTCCATTTTTACCTTTCCATTTGGTCCCAAATGAAATTTTCGAATGGCAGCCCTGCTCAGCACCCTGTCTCTAGTAAAATCTTCTCGTTTTCCTAATAGCAGAGATGGTTCTCTGTTGTTTCCGTCTCCTCTAGACAGGCCCTACTTTCATGTGTTATATATACCCTGTGATGTAGCCCATTCAGTATCCGAAGAAATACGTCGAAATATTTCCATGCTAAAGCTAAGTATTGTGTTCATGGCGGAATTTCGTTTTCCATTTAAAATACATGTAAAAAAAAGGTGTCGGAATTCCGTCAAGAAAATATTCCGTTCACTTTTTGTTTTGCAGTACTGAATTCGAGAAGGAAAATAAATTTAAATAGTCTTTGCTAACATTTTTAAATAATGTTCAAGAGATGGCGTTGACGATCAGTCTCCAAAAATTTTCCGTCGCCATGAAACAAAATAAGTGTACAGACATTTATTCCGTTTGATAAATTTGACAGTTGTAAAAAAAAAAAAAAATACAAAGAAAAATTCCAAAGGTAACTACGTGAAAATATATATTGCATACAAATAATTTAAATTTAATTTACGTTTCTCCAAATATTTTACGCCACTCTACACAAAATTTTTTCGTGTAGAAATAAATAGCAAAATAAGAAAAAATTTTCCGCGATGAACACAATACTGAGCTTTCTTTTTAGTTTTCGATTTTAAATCAGTCCACACCTATGAAATAAGCAAGTATGAGTACTACAGTTATTATATCGTAGAAGAATATAAAATACTTTTAACCACTTTTCTGCTGTTTTGATAGGGGGTCCCAAACTGTTTAATTCATTTCCAAATTTGGTCCAATAAGACCTTTTTTTTTTTTTTTTTTTTTTTTTTATTATGTTCCTCGCAATTTTTGTGTGACTTTCCATCAAGGAAACCATTTTTTCAATTTGCTTTTTATTGCTGAAACTTTTTGCACTATGAGAAAAAGTATGTAATTTTAAATCATTACTTCTACAAATTCATATATAAATATATTTCTTACATTAAATGGATATTTTTGTTAAATTTTTAATTAATAAACTTCCTCTTCGATGTGCACCTTGTCGTGGTGGAGAGGCTTGCGTACATCTGAGAAGAACTGAGCTATGTCGACGGTTTAACAGTTGTTACTCCAGTCTATATCACGGATTAACAGTTGCTATACCAGTAGGGTCACCCATGTCGAACAGGTCAGTTCAGAGATATCAGACTAAGCCAAGCACAAAGGGAGTTTCCTACAAATCCCACCTAAGCCGAAGGTGTGTAGGAAACCGTGCTGAGCGGCTGCTTGATCAGCAGGTGGATAATGAGCTGGTCGCGAACGGTCCCCTCTGATACTCAGGCAAGTTCAGTTGTACTTAGTGCCTTACTGCTGTATGCCGGCTCTGCAGTGGTAGACCTTCTTTTCCGGGCATACTCGTGGGAACATATATGGGAGCCACAAAAAACAATAAAGAAAAAAAAAATAATGACAATGTTGATAAGAGTGAAATTCAACAAATAAATAAAAATAAAGTTGAAAAAATAATAAAAAAGCATCTCCGGATGCAATTGTGCCTCCAGTTGAAGGCACCACCGCCTCTGCACAAGGGGTGAAAACACCCATACCAGCCATAGTACTCAAGCTTCATTGTCTGGTCAAAAAACGAAAACAAACACGGTCACCAGCCATAGTGACCAAAAATTAAAGAAAAACAAATCCGAAGGCGCACTGTTCAGGGAACGGTACAACAAAGCCAAGTTTATACTTGCAAAGATTGCAAAAAACGAGGCAAATGGTACCATTCATGAACTAGACGCTGAGGATAAAAATAAATATCTAGCCGTTGTCGAAGATTTCGAAAAACGGCTAGAAGAAGCCAAAAACCATTCTGCGAAGAAACAGGAGTCTTCTAAGAGGAATAGGTCTCACGAAGAGACGAACCATAAGGCAAAGAAAAGGAAAGCTGCTAACCCGCAAGGGCACGCAGAACCTATGCCTAAAGGTTCAGCAAAACAAGCAAAGCGGCTGTTAAGTGAGGTGGTTAGAGACCACCTGTAGGTCGCTCTGGTGGATGAAAACTCCACTGGAGGATCTTTAACAGCGGAGGCTTGGGCTTCAATTGAAGCTAAACTGTCGGAAATGGTCATAGACCATCTCCTGACAAGTGAAGGTGGAGCTATACCGGCCTACGACTCATCGGAAGTGGTCAGAGGCTGCAGGGTCATCAAGTGTGAAGACCAATTTTCAAAGGACTTTCTTGGTGAATGTGTCGCTAAGGTTAGTGACAACTGGAAGGGCTTGAAGCAATTAAAATTAAATTTAAGAAATCAAATTTCTAAAGAAAATTCTTCGACGTGGGTTGACACAAAGTCTCAAGGAGGATTAATATAACCATGCTCTGATTTTGTCAGTAAAATAAACCAGTTGGAATGTGTATGTAGTATTTAAATCAATAAATTCCGAGTCCTTATTGGTTGACAAAAAGTTTTAGAATTCGAACCACATAAATGTCCCAATACAAGTAACTTATTTGTACTTTAAAATACGTCTGTATAATAGAATTAGACTTTGAAATGGAAAATTAACTAAAAATTCGAGAAAAAAAAGAAAAATAAATAAAACTTTGTCCTAAAAATTAAAAAATTCTTTAATTCAAAATTTTTAACTACAAACAGTGCAGTCGTGGAATGGTATCATGTTCATTAATTCAAGCATGCAGCGCAGTCGGCTGAAATTACTCAATCGTTTTCAGGCGACTGCGATGTTTATTTTCAATTAAAACGAATAGTGTTATGTATACATTTTTTTTCTGATATTTCTTTAGTTCGATTTTAAATTTAAAATAAGATTTAAATTAATTAAAAATTATTGAATTTTATAAACATTTTGACGTCATATTTGAAGATGACGAATCATGTTCATTTATTCTAATAACTGCTTGCATGCACAGTTGACGACTCTGATTACAATTCCAGTGCATTCGAGTCGTCGACGTAGGTTGACGACGCATTAATGAAAGTACCCAAATTTATACGTTTGCTTACTATTGTGTTTACAAGAAACATATTGGCCCAAACCAGACTAGTTTTCTTTCAGCTTCAATAACCGGGTTTTTAAAAGAGAGAAGGCGAAGCTGAAAGAATACTGGTCTGGTTTGGGCCATTGATTTTTTAATTCTGCAGTATTGATGACGTCACGTCATATAGAAACAAAAATGGTAACCATCAATGACCCAAAATATATTAGGTAGGATTATAACCGTGAACCGTCGGATCCAATTAAAAACCGGTTACTACAACTGATTTACCTATAATAACCGGTTTTTGATTGGATTCCGACGGTTGTAATCCCACCTAATGTATTTTCACCCAATGTGCCAAGCATTTTGCTTGTTGTATGTATGTATGCAGTGGCCTCAATGTGCCGTTTTACACAGCTCTTCTTTTTACTTTTACACTAGTGTTCTTTCTTTCTTCTCAATTCATTGTATGTAACACACAAATTTTTCAATATATTTGAATTTTAAATTCTTCAAAAACTTGTTTTTGTGTATATGTATCTTCACCTCGTTAAATAGAAATTAGTTTGGTTGATGAGTAAACCGCACTACTCCCCTGGCTAACGAACTTGGTCGTGGGGAATAACTGTGTAAAACCCATCAATGACTTCATATATACCATAATATGGACTGTACAACTTGTTGTTTCATGTGGGCTCAAGACAAATTTCGTCAATTCCCTAATAGTGAGACATATATATGCATTATTTTCGATCATTCAATTACCTACCTCACTTTCACTCATTGATTGTCAAAGCTGTCAAATTTGAATATATAGTTATGTGTGTATTACTACCAGGGAAAGAATTTTGGTAGTAGTTAGAGTTTGTATTGAAATTAAACACTTTTATTTTCTTTTTTAAAATAATGTTTAATTTATTTCTGACAATTTCCTTGAAGTTGCCACTACAGATGAATTTTACAAACTGAACTTAATAATAACTAATTACTTAAACTTAACTTCTTATTTTTAGTTTTTGGGGAAAACATCACGTTTCAAAGACAGAGGTTCTCACAAAAATTGTTAAAAACATTTCTCACAAAAATTCCTGACGTTGTGTCTGCAATTTTTGTGTGAAAATTTGAATTTTATGTTTTGTGTGAAGATTTGAATTTTGTGGAATATGTAAAATAAATGATGGTTAGGCGAATTTTATATAACTATATTGACATTTAAATAAAGCGACCATCTTTCAAAAGTCCCAATCCGGGACATTTATGAAATACAGCGAGTGTAGAGGGGGGGGGGGGGGGGGTGGATATTAAAAATATTTGGAAGAGGGTGTATTCAACGAAAAGAAAATAATTACAATTCAAAAAAAAGAAGACGAATTTATTTATTTTTTCTCGAAACAACACAAAATGAAGAAAAATATAATAAAACATTCTTGATATTTACATACTACATATACATATATGTGAATAATACTTATATGAAAACTTAAAAAAAGAAACATAAAAACGAATGAAATAAAAAAAATAAAAATTCATATTAAGTATGATTAATAAAGGTACTTAAGGTAAAGTAGCGTATTTCTTTACACTCTGTATTTTGCTCAGCATAGCATTGTCATTTTCTAAGTAGTTCGCAAATTCGTCACAAGTTCCAAAATTTACTCTTGCCATTTAAATTCCTGGAGGGTTTCAATTTTCAAAGAGGTTTTGTCGTCTGTCCATATTTTATTAATCAAAGAAAAGACTCTTTCGGTGCAAGCAATGGACCCTGGAATGCAAAGTGCAAATTCCACAATAAATTTAATATTTCTGAAGTTGATATTCTTGTTCCGAAAATAATCAAATATTTCAATTTACCGTTGATCTGACAGTTTGGCATTTATTTTCCATTCTTCTAGTTTTTCAAGTGAGCAAAAATCGTTTACATATAACACTTCGTCGAACAATTGGTTTTCATCGACGTATGAGACAGAAATTGTTAGCTTTATCAATAAACTTTAGTGTTTCTTGTACTTGTTCATACAAGAATGTATTTTAATGTATATAGGTAAAATTGTTTAAAAACAAAAACTGTTAAAAACTAATGAACTAGGATAGCGATAGATAGAATATTGGGACAATCCAGGACATTTGTTCGAAATGCGGGACTTTTGTGAAGCTCAGCGGGACACGGGACAAAGGTGTTAAATCCGGGACAATCCCGCCTAATCCGAGACGAATGGTCGCCTTACATTTAAAAACGTTGAAAAATCGTATTAACAAGTAAGTTACTGATTTATTTAAGGACAATTTGGTTTTTATCGAATTTAAATTTAACTTTAATTCAAATTCAGTGAATTTTCAAAGTTCTTGCAATATTAGACCGTTCAAAGAATATTCTGGCCAAATTTCAACTTCCTAGCTCCACAGGAACATTCTTTTCTAAAGAATCAAAAAATGTTACATTTTGTTACTTAAAATTGATTCGAGGGTATAAAATTTGAAATAGAACGAAGTGTTAACTTGCACTTGTATTTTAATGTTAATATTCATTTGAAAGAAAAGAAGCAAAAATTACACATACATACAGTATGAGCTCGATAATTTGGACTGATTAAATAGGCCTTGTTTAAATTTTAAAATAGTTGAAACTATTGGATAGAAACCAATTTGCACTTTTAACACTTTTTCTGAAAAAATTACAAACAGTTTTGTAATAAAACTAGTTGTTGTTATTATAAAAACCGATTATAACAATTATAAAATGAATTATTTATACCAAAATCGGTAATTTAAATTAGGTAGTACAAGTTTAGCTTATTGAAACTTTATTTTATTTTATTACATAAAAATCACCAAAAAACATTTCGAGTACCTTTTAAAATTTGAAATACAGATAACCCTCCTACAATGCGGTAAATAGGTTCCTAAAAAATGCCGCGTTGTAAGAAATCGCGTTGTGAGAGACATTAACTCCATACAAAAATCAGAGTTTGATTCCAAATCGCAAAATTGGTTTTTTTACGGTATAATTATTGAGCGTACACTGTAATTTGAAATAAAATTCTTATTCCGAAAGAATATTTATTTACGCGAGCATATTTATTGTAGCAAAAGTACAATAACAACAAGAAACAGAAAAATCAAACTAGAAAAAAAAAAAAAACAATAACTATTTATTTCAGCTTTAAAGAATGCTGTATCAAATAGGTATACTACAAGGTTAATATAATATAGGTTACATCTTCCCATAGGCATTACCTACTTACAATAAAAAAGTGATCAATGTGACGTCACACGTATCAAACAATTGACATAAAAACAAACAAAAATTTCTTTCATATATGGGAAGATGTAACCTATATATTATATTAACCTTGGGTATACTATATGCATGCGGACAAAAAGAAAAAGAAAAGAAAAAACCAAACCAGCAATATATGTGTAATTATAGGATATAATTGCAAAATCCTATGAAATACATTATCTATTCTGTATACACTATACAGTATATATCTACACATATGCCATATTATTTAATGATCATTATTTTAACGGACAAATTGTATACCTAACCCAAGGTTAATATAATATAGGTTACATCTTTCCATAGGCATTACCTACTTACAATAAAAAAGTGATCAATGTGACGTCACAAGTATCAAATAATTGACGTAAAAAACAAACAAAAATTTCTTTCATATATGGGAAGATGTAACCTATATGTTATATTAACCTTGGATTACATCTTCCCATATATGAAAGAAATTTTTGTTTGTTTTTTACGCCAATTATTTGATACTTGTGACGTCACATTGATCACTTTTTTATTGTAAGTAGGTAATGCCTATGGAAAGATGTAACCTATATTATATTAACCTTGGTGTAGGTCATGGAGGAAAGAATAATTTAACAGTTTATACGGTGAAAAAATAATCCGAAATTTGGATTAAATTGGGAGTAGCGTAGAAACGGTAAAATTGGCATTAAAAAGATACATGCAAACGTTGATATTTTTATACACTTATAGTATACATATTATTCTTCTTCCACATAAAAAAAAGAAGAAGAACGTGACAGCTTCACTTTCACCATAAAAATTAGAATCCGCCATATTGCATTTTACCTCACACATACATATAAAAAAATTGGGATTAAACCCAAATAAATTGGGCTTAAGCCAAAATCCGAATTATCGAGTTTATACGACAAAAATTTGGGAGTAAACCAAAATCCGTATTAAATTCGGAGCAGGCATAAACACGTAGAATGAGTGTGCTTTTAAAATGATTAGTCCAAGAGCATTGCCAGATACTTTTAAAAGGGATTTCGAATTTCTCAAGATTAAGGGGGACATCTTCGATCGGCTAGCAAGCAAACAAGTAAGACTTGCTATCTGAAATGATAGAATTGGTATCCTCGATTGTTTTTGCTCTCGCAAGTAAACAAATTAACCGTCAAAATTTGCGATCGCAAAATTGGTGTCGCAAACTCAGTTAACAGAGCTCATAACCTAAAATTTCTTATAAATAAGTAGAAACTCAAACCCAAATACTTATGTTATCAATATAATTTGAATATTTTTTTCTTGTAATGGATAGAATTGTTTAGTGAGACCATTGTATATGAATTTATAAATTTATACACAATTATGAGACTGTAGAAATTATTAAAATTGAAAAAAAATAGTTCATGATAAACAAAATAATTTCGGTTATGATTTAAAATTTTAAAATTTCAAAAATTTGAAAAAAAAAACGAATTTTGAACGTAATATAATAGAAAATTATAGGTACCGTAAAACGGGGTTAGATTGGCCCTTTGCGGGTGAGTTTGGCCCAACATAATAAAAACATTGTAATTACAATATGTTCTAGTCCATTGGAAGTTCGTCAGTTTTGCTTTTACTGGTATATTCGTTGTACTTTTTTGTACTTCTGTGCATGTCTAAACGTGTTTGATACATAACGGTATCTCTCTAATATCGCGAAAAACGATGTCAGTGTCAAGTTGAATTTTATTGTGGTAGTTTAAAATTTCCTAATAGAGAAGTATTCAAGACACCTCAAACATTGGTAAGTACAGCATGGGAAGACACAACCAGAGGTATCAATTTGAAGGAAATAGAGTGCATCATACATTTAACTAGTGAAAATGTTCATTTAAAATGTCTACTGTTAAATATAGTGGTTAAACAAACAATGGGACAAAGTCACCCCAACCCCGAGGATACTATGGCCCAAGAGAACAAAACCCTCTGTAAGCAGCGGTACCAATAAAATTCTTTATATTTCCAGTTTATTATATTGAGAAAAGCCAACTGAATGATATATGATTAAAAACTATATCTTATTCGAATAAAAATAAAACTTATAGCCACAAAGCCACGAAATAAAATTTTATAGGGCCAAACTAACCCCGTTTTACGGTATGTAAAAACTTATTCAGCAAAAGTGCTTACAAAATAAAAATGGTTGACTTGCGATTACAATCGAGGATGTGATTTTTTGTAATCGCAATTAGCAATCGCTAATCCACCATATTTGCTAGTCGCAATTTGCTTAATTGCTAGCTGATCGAAGATGTCCCCCTAAAACACAATTGTACGTTATAATTCTTTTCTACATGATGTAGGTGCGTGATAAATAGAATAGGAAGGTATGCTGAAAAGGGGGTTTTAATCTAAAATAAAAATATCAGTTACAGATGACGTAACTGCGAAGAATTTTTGAATTTTAAGAAATATAAACTGTTGTACGTTCACAATAATTATATGATAATTTATTTATTCTATTAATACAGAATGATTTTTATAATAAAAATATTGCAATTCTTACTAATAATAACACAAATACTTATACTACTGTACTTTAATAATAATTTATTATTATAATAAATGTATAATTAATGAATATTAACAAATTATCAAAGTGCAGTAGGTATTAATTATTTACCTGTAGAATTTATAATTTTAAAATCCTAACATTTCTTTTTGGTGCTTCTGTAACTAATGTATAAACACAACTTTGACTATGACTATCTTTTATCACATGTTTTTAAGAAATTTTAAATTTTTGGAAATTGTGGAGAAAGCATATTTAAATCTGTTAAATGTATGTACATATATGATTCTTGATGATTCTTCACAGTGCTGGGGGGCTCTCATGAAGTAAAATCCCACAAATTTTAGAGAAAATTCCCTTTTTTTCCCATCAGCTGAGTCGATTTTCCCTTAAGTTTTCCCTCGGATTGAAAACAAAAATAAAAAACTAAATATTACACCGATGCTTACATTTTTTATATTTTCAGTTTTGTTGCTTATTTATTATTCATTTTCTATAGTTTGTTTAGCGTATCTCATCTCATGCCTATGTATTTTGTATTTAAGAAATTAACTTAAAAAACTTAAGCATTTGAATGTGGAAGCGATAACGCAAATTTCGCCAGTTTAACTAAATTTTGATAAGCTAATTCACCATTAACATCTTTGAGATTTGATAATGTCTTCCAAAAAAGTTCTACAATTAAAGAAATAAGTTTTTCTTTTTCTTTTTCCGGAAAAAAGTTTGGAATTGTACGCCATTCATATGCCACTTTTGTAACATCTAAATTTAAAAAATATATATCACTAATTCACTAATATTGCCGTTCTCAACATAAATTAATTTTTCTATTTGATCCGGTTTAATGAAATTTTGTGCTAAAGAAAATATTAATCTTTTACATTCCTCCGTTAATACATGCACTAGAGTATTTCTGCCTTGAAATAGTGTATTAAATGTATTTAAAGTTAACTTCGAAAATTCCCACAAAATCACCCTCTTTTCCCACAATCCCTTTTAAACGATAAATTCCCACAAAAAGGGAAAAATCCCACGATCCCCCAGCACTGATTCTTCATCATTATAATCAGAATCTTTAAATGTTCTTGAACCACCATCATCACCAATTATATTATTATTATTATTTATTGTTGACTTTATAGGTTTTATACAATCATTTTTATCATTTATTAATTCACTTTTTGTGGTATGTAATACATATTTTTATAACTTTTATTTTTTCAGGATCAATTTAGATACTTTGAAATTTATATGAAAAAAAATATAAACATTTAAATAAGTATGTACATATTTATTTGACAACATTAACAATAATAATAATAACAATTATTTCTCATGTATTCAATACATTTTACTGGTTTCACATTTTTTTCAGAGGGAAATCTGAAAAATTAAATTTTTTGTTTGTTTTTCCTGTATAATTTTTACAGGACATCACCACACATTTAATCATTTTAATAGGTATTTATTTTTTTTTTCAAATATATAGTCAATTATAGTTTTTTAATCTATTTATAAGTCACTTTATTTATAAAATATTTAGTTAACCATTAGCCACTATGAAAACAACATATAAACAAAATGTAAACAAAAACTTTTTCGTCGCAGCAATGTCATCAACTTATTGTAATGTCACTAAAAAACGAAAAAAAATCTCCGCCATACTGCTTTTCAGCATACCTTGACTTCCTATTCTATTTACCATGGTGTAGGTGTTTCCTCCAGTTGTTTCATCCAGGACACAGCGATGGGACTTCCTCCATGTAAAAGTGAAGTAGATAGGGTCAAAAAAGAGTAGTAGAATTGAAAAAAGGGTAGTAGATTTGTAAAATTAGAAAAATGATGGAAACTATACTTTTTTTAGGTTTCTGCATTGCATTGTATTGCTTTGGAGCTAGCTTGGGGCTTAAATTTGTTTAAACCTTGAAGTTTTCTTTGGGTTAGCAGTTAAATTTTTGAAAGTAATATGTCTATATTTATGTATATTTATATGAAAATTTTATTAAAAATAAAATAAAATCAAGTACAATTCTTTTTTAAAAAAAACTTAACAAAAAATGAAAAAATGTAAAAAATCATGCATCTTTTTCATTGCAGCTGACGCACATAAATGAATGCTATGGCAGGTACATCCTATATAAAACATGTCCTTATTTTTATACTTAAAGCACTATACAATACAATACAAATACTAAACTAAGCGAAAAATAACAGTTACCTAAATTTGATTGGTCAATTTGTGGTGACTTCTATCATCAAACCTAATGCTTTAGTTTTATTTTAGTATATGTAGTGTAAATGTAGTAATTAGTTACTGTCAGTTTTGAAAATAGTAGCAGATATTAAATAGTATTCCTAAAATGTAGCAGATCTTGAATTCTCCGTAGTAGAGTAGTAGATTTGATTTTTAAGGCAAAATAGTAGTAGATCTACTTTAATTGTAGTAAAGTCCCATCGCTGCCAGGACATCCAGTAGTGATGTCGAAAATTGAAATTTTCGATACGATATATCGATATGCGTATCGCAGAGTTTCGATAACCGTATCGCGATAATATCGAAATTTTTGCGATATATCGATACGATATCCTAATAAAAAATGAGCTACTATTTAAATGTTAATGTCTTCGCTTCTGTCTTCCTTAAAGTGCTCCAGTTAAAGGTACAAGGTAGACCATTGATTCTGTCTTTAAAATTACTTTTTAACCTTTTGCTATTACTTTTAATCATGTAAAAATATTTAAACGTTATAAAAGACATTCTCCAACTTTTTGATTTATTGTTTTTGGTTTAAATAAATATTTTTTAGTGGTCCAATTGAGTGATCAGTACTGTATATAAATACGACGTTAAATATCGAATATCGCAACATTTTCGATACGCGATATGCGATATATCGACTAAAACGATACGCCGATAAATATCATTCAAAAGGCTCGATATATATCGATATTATCGATATCCGTATCGTATCGTATCGTACATCACTAACATCCAGTCGATTTATATCAGTGCGTGGTCTGTTGTTAAATGTTATGTTGTTAATGATTTTGACATTTGTGATTTTTCCGCATACCGGCTAGTGCGTAATCTATTAAGTATTAATTAACATACAGTCAATTCAATACAATGTGAATGTGATACTGCATACTGTGCTTTTTCCAAAATTAATTAATAGTAGTAGATATTATAGATAGATAGGATACAAAACAACTTTCTAAATAAAATAAAATATTTCAATACAAATAAATTATTAAAATACTAAATAATATTCATAATAATCATTTTGATACAGACGGAAATATTTTAGAAAGCGTAACTATATCCAGTTTTATTTAAAATTAAAGTTCAAAAGACAAGGGTAATAAAATGGAAAATAAAGAAATACAAGATAATAAAATATCCTATTTTAAAAACTTTTTACAAAATTTAAAATTATCGGAAGAATGTAAGAAAAGCCAAGAATGTGAAACATCTATTCCGATTTCGAAAAGTGATTATGATTGTGGTTTAGTACCCGTTCAAGAAATAATACATAAAGATTTAGAGAATAATAAATTACAGGCAGAAAAAAAAGAGACAAGTAATAATAATAATAAAAATAAATCTTCAGAAATGAATGATAATTATGAATCTGATAGTCTAAGTTTAACATCTGAATTATCCATAACAGAAAATTATGACATTAATCATTCAACATCACCATCAGTCGCTGATTGTACATTTAATCTTTGTGAATCAGAAAATATACGTGAAAATTTACGATTTTTAAGTTCTTGCTTTTTAGAATCTAAATCAAATGTTTCGAAAAACAATGAAAATTTTGAAATTAGTGATAAAATTGTTTCATGTTTTAGTAATCTGACTGAGAAAATGGAAATTGATATTGATGATAGTGATAAATTACTTGAAAAAGATGAAAATATAAGTAATTTGAAATATAGCTGTATAATGGGTGATAAAAATTCGTCTGAACCAAAGTTTGAAGAAGGTAAGTTGTTATATAT
Organism: Bombylius major; assembly: GCA_932526495.1. NCBI lineage: Eukaryota > Metazoa > Arthropoda > Insecta > Diptera > Bombyliidae > Bombylius > Bombylius major. Next base: position 24,237,541 of record OW052043.1, read on the forward strand.
GTACATACAACTATTAATACATATTTATTTTTTGCAAATAATTTAAACACTTTGCAGACGGTAGCCTGTGATTACAATCCGGAAAAAACTCATTATTTTGTAAAATAGATTTTCTTTTTATTTTTATAAAAATTAGAAAACAATTTATATATGTATATTTGGCCAATACTTCTCTCAATTTTTCAAAAGTCGAAAAAATTCGTAAATTATCGAAATGTATGATAATTTGTATTATCGATATGTACAATAACTGAATTTGCCCGCTATACGTGGAAATCCGCTCCCGTTCTGCAAAACGTTAAACTAATCAAAGCTACATGTATTTTTATTTTTGTAAAAATTAGCACAATAAAAATTTGTGTTAGTGTACACACAAATTAATTGTAAATAATTAACACTTTTATAATTTTTTTACGTAGGTACATATTGTAAAATTTATATAATAAATATATTATTATTATATTAACAAATAAAACACTTGTTTTTTAATTTTCCACAAAATTGTATTTTATTTTAATTTATTATAATTAACAAATTTTCATTTTTTATTATTACCGACCGGTTTCGCCTTATTATGGCATTTTCAAGGTGGTGTTTTTTAGTCAACCAATTATAAAATTATTTTATATGCATATTATTAGTGCGTTAAAACTAACTTAATAAAGACAGTCTATTACAACTTAAACAGGGATGGATTAAGCAGTGGACTTTTATTATTAAAATCGATTTGGTCATTTACAATGTTTAATCCTAAGTGTTTAGCTTTCCTAATTTCAAATATTTCATATTTGTCTATAATTCTATTATCATTTAAGTTATGTAACAATTCCATGTTATTCATGTTCGTCATATGATTATTGTCAATTAAATGTTTAGATATACCGGATAATGGTTTATTATTTTTTGCGTATGATAAATGTTCCTTGAATCTCGTTACCAAGTTTCTTCTTGTTTTGCCTATGTAAATCGCTGAACAATCATTACATTTAATTTTATAAACACCGCTTAAATCTGTATGTTGTTTTAGGGGTTTGATTTTATTGTTAAATAAAAGATTTTTAATAGTTTTTTTGTTAAAGAAAGCTGTGTTTATGTTAATATTTTTTAGGATCAGTTTTATATCTTCAGACTTATTTCCAAGATATGGGATTTTTTTCCAAATATTTAGTGAGTCTTGTGGCTGTACAGGATATATTAAATTTTTAACTATTTTTTGTTTTTGGGTGTTTAATATGTTATGAACAAACTTCTTAGAGTAACCATTATTTAAAGCTATATCACATATAGTATTAAGTTTATGAAAATTATCGCGACATAATGGTACTTTAAGAAGTCTGTTAATCATAGCATAAAAAGCAGATTTTTTGGTATTAATTGGGTACATTGAAGTATTTGGTATTACTGTGTCTGTAGTTGTTGGTTTTCTATAAATATCAAAAGAAATTTTATTATTGTCTATGGCGATGTTAAGGTCTAAAAAATTGATTTTATTATGGCCTAATTCTATTGTAAATTCTATGGAATCATCAAATTTATTTAAGTGTTTATTGAGGAACATATCTAACTGTCTATCTGTACCTGTCCAAATACAAAACACATCATCCACATATCTGTACCATATGAAGATATAATTCTTAAAATTATTATGTTTTTGGAAAAATGAATTTTCAAAGTTATTCATATATATTTCAGATAGAAGCGGTGATAGAGCAGATCACATGGCTAAGCCTTTATTCTGTTGAAATATTTTATTGTTGAATGAAAAATAATTTTGTTTTAAGCAAATTTCAATTAAACTGTATAATTGTTCAGCGATTTACATAGGCAAAACAAGAAGAAACTTGGTAACGAGATTCAAGGAACATTTATCATACGCAAAAAATAATAAACCATTATCCGGTATATCTAAACATTTAATTGACAATAATCATATGACGAACATGAATAACATGGAATTGTTACATAACTTAAATGATAATAGAATTATAGACAAATATGAAATATTTGAAATTAGGAAAGCTAAACACTTAGGATTAAACATTGTAAATGACCAAATCGATTTTAATAATAAAAGTCCACTGCTTAATCCATCCCTGTTTAAGTTGTAATAGACTGTCTTTATTAAGTTAGTTTTAACGCACTAATAATATGCATATAAAATAATTTTATAATTGGTTGACTAAAAAACACCACCTTGAAAATGCCATAATAAGGCGAAACCGGTCGGTAATAATAAAAAATGAAAATTTGTTAATTATAATAAATTAAAATAAAATACAATTTTGTGGAAAATTAAAAAACAAGTGTTTTATTTGTTAATATAATAATAATATATTTATTATATAAATTTTACAAAATGAATAATATTTTCCACTATAGACCAAACAATAAATCTTTAAATATCATTAAAAGTAGGTACATACTTTGTCCTATTGTTGAATACTATGAAACGCTTCAATTCAATAGAAAAATTTTATCTTGGTTTTTCCAACCTTTAGAGTATTCCAATCTTTTTGAAATTTGGTATGGGGTGGGGAGTTGTTGTGTTATTGTCTTCATCTGATCTGTTAAGCGTAACTGTAGCGTCTGTAGCTGTCATTTTTTATCTTCTTTTGTATTTGATCTTGAGCCAAAAAAAAAAAGTTTTTCTTTTCCTAATAATTCATACATGTATTTACTCACTGTCACACATTGTAATTTTTATTATGAAAGATTCACATGCAAATTCAACAAGCTTCCATATTCTCGAATGTATCTTACTTTACACTTAATGGCCCATACCAAATTGCCAGTGTCAGTTTCAGCAATTTCTTTCCATAAACAGGTTTTTTCTGACTTCGAGCTGATACTACAGTACCACACGTAGTCGTTATTACTTGTCATCAATCATATACGTGTAGGACATAAGCTATCGTAGTGGTAAACATAACATAGTAAACTTTGTATGTATTAGTTTGATGATCAGTGAAGACGGAAATTTCTTGTCAACAAAATTTCTATCCATTTCTCCCCACTCCTCCTGATAAAATTTACTTCACCGTGCCTTCTCTCTTCTAAAAAACCGGTTGTTGAAGCTGAAAGAAGAAAGGTCTGGTATAGGTGAATATTTACTTACTTTATATAGACATACTTGTTGTTGTAATGCTAAAAAACCATGGGTTTCTCAAAAAAAAAAAAAAAAAAAAAAAAAAAAAAAAAAAAACATGCTCATAAGTAAACGGAAGAATAACTTCTAAAGCCAAATCGTAATTTCTATAGGCAAAAGAGTGAAAAAGTTGTGATTAAGGACTTCGAAGAAATGTCAGAGAGTTCTCTACAAACCAGACTTATGTAAGGTGAATAGCTTAGAAGATAATAAAATTCCTGAAATTTCACCTCTTTGCGTACTTCCGAACACATTTTGATTTATTCAATTTCCTGTCATATAATTTCTTGTTTGTCTCGTCGACGAGAGCCATTTATGGTATAGTTGTACACCTTATGTGATTGGGTATACCAAATAAAATACGGATTTGTGTTATCTGAACTGAACTTTATTCAGTTCTAAATTTTAAACAATAATTTTCCTTCTTTTATAGGTATAATTACAAATGCAAATAAATTGAATAAAATGGGAAAAAAATAACATAATATTCTTATTATAATGCATGTAATATGTAAATTGCAGAGTAATTAAAAATTGTATTTTTATAATGTGAATATAATTTGAAGTAGCATAAATATATGGAAACTTAAATTGCTTAAGTCATAAAATTATAAATCTAATATAAATGTTAATAAACTGCCTTGATATTGCATTTAATTAAGTATGAAAATTCTTCCGAAATCTGTACAAACTGTACATACTCCGCCACCGGTTAGTACAGTAACATAATCTAATATACAAATAAGTGCTGACGTGACTTTGGCTGTGAAGGGCTATTTTCCAAAGATGCTTGTGTAGTTACATCTGATTTGTTTGAACGTAGAATTATTGTCTGATGATTTTTACAAGTGTACCAAATGATGACTATTATTATGATACTGATTGTAATGTAGGTGCACGTATAATGGTGTATATCGTGAACATTTATGGTTCTAAATTTCTTGAGTTCAGTTTGCAGATTATCTATTATTGATTGTAAGTTTTCTAAATCCTTTAGTGAAATATCGTTGTTAATTTTTATAGGTAAGGTTCCAAATTGTGATAATTTTGTTTTAAGGTTAATTAATTCCATCTCACATCTACTTATATTGGCTCTCAAATTATACAACGGTGAATTTATTTTGCAGATGAGATGTTCATGATTCAACTGTCGACATAGCGACATATCCTTGTCCATCAATGGACTGTATCTATCACGGCGTACATTAACTAATAGATATTTGCTGGTTGGTTGAATATATACGAGATTGAATCATAGGAATTGGTATTAAATGATACATTTTATAGTATTCTGTATCAACCAAAGGTAGTTTTATTCCAAATACATATTATTACATTGTTATTTGTAACCCGTGCCTTCACTTGCATTAGATTGTATAGAGTTATTAGTAAATTTCCGTTTCTGCCTCCGGAACCTTCAACTGTGGTAAATATTAACGTATGAGTTAAAGTTGTGAGGTTAGCAATTAAATGATCCCTTTTGCGTAGGGATAAAAAAAAATTAAATATTAAATAATTTAATAAAAAAACACTTTTTTTTATGTTCACTTTTATAAAAACTATTTTATAAAATACATTCCTTGGTTATTATTGAATGAAGTTACAGTGAATCTTTTGGTTGTTTCCTTTGCACATACTAATGCAAGAATCAGACTGAAAACGAGGGTGTATATTAGTATATTATGACTATATGGTTTTGAATGCTGAGAAGATAGTTCCTTCTTAGATCGTTTTGTTCCCTTATCATCAGTTAGGTTCACATTTTATCTTTTCGAACTAATTGTTGTATTCTCACGCCATTAATGTGTAAAATGTGTATCTGTACCCAGGGTACTAATTGCGCAAGTCGATCAATCGAGTCATCGTCGAACGATATTGAAAACGATGAAGGAAATTCCAATATCGTTTTCGTTTTTTGTAAATCGATCATTGGAAAATCGTTCTGAATATCGTTCAATCCAGTTGTCATACAATATAAACAAATATTTTGAAGTTTATATAACTCAAAAAACTTGTGTTTCGTGTGTGATAAAAATTAAAAAAAAAATAAAATAAATAATAAATAAATTTTTTCAAGAAGTATAATAATTTTTTATCTGTTCTTACTTTTTTCCATTCTGTTGATGGTTCATTTGCATTTAGCGAGTCTTTCAGTTTTTCCCAAAATTTTTTTTTCTTTGTTCAATTCACGTTATTGTATATATTTTGTTGGACGCTAAATTTTCGTTCTCTTCCATAAAATTAACTTAAATTCGTATTTGAGACGCATTAGAATGTTTAAGCTTAATAACCCTTAAAAAATATTATTGTATAATTTTAAAAGAAATTATGTACATATATTATGTATGTACATATATCAACCTAAATATAACATAAAAATGTTGCTTTAATTTATCAATTTTCTCATAATATATTTTTATTGTAACATTAAAAATACATTTAAGCAGTAAATAAAGTTGTAATATAATGAAATATTTGAAAAATAGCTAACAATATTTATACTCACACTATGAAAATATCTAATATTCACAAAAACGTAAACACTCTCGATCACAATTTCACTATCGTTAGACAAATCGTTTACAGCTGACGATGAAAAAAGAAAAGTCGAGTTGTGCAAACCAAAAACGATTCTAAAGACGATTTTTCTTGATCGATCGACTTGTGCAATTAGTACCCTCCAAAGTTTATTGGGTTTTGGTTGTAACATGATCTTCATTATCAATCATCAGAAGTACCTGTTTTAAGTGTTACAACTCGCACTAAACCATCTTTCCCCTGATGAACTGCTATTATTCGTGCTAATGACCATCTTGTTGGAGGCAAAATATCTTCCTTTATAAGCACAATATTTCCAATTTCGACATTAGATTGTTGTTGTACCCATTTTGGTCTTTGTTGTAGGCGTGCTAGATATAGGGTTGTGAGTTGAACACCTCAGCTAGAATTGAACTAGCATCCACGAAGTTAGTAGCATTGTCACTGTATAAATGTGCTACAGGTCCTCTGTTAACGAATCTCTTGAACGCTGCCAAGAATACGTTAGAAGTTAAGTCACTCACGACCACCTCTATATGTATCGCCTTTGTACTTAAGAATATGAAGAGAGAGATGTATGTTTTATTTCCTCTTCCTTTCGAGAATTTTAGTCCTGCAACATCAGCTCCGGTGTGTGTACATGGACGTGTGACAGCTAATCTTGGCTTTGGCAAATTACCCATTAATTGCTCAGTTTTGGTGGCATTAAAGCGGTGACATGTAACGCATCTATGTATGTGGACCTTAACCGATTTTCAGCCGTTAAGTATCCAATATTCTTGTCGTACATATTCGAGAGTTTTGCTGGGTCCACCGTGAAGTGTAGTGCGAATAGCTTTATTAATTATTAAAGCTGTTAATTCACTTTTATATGGTAGTATAATAGGGTGTTTTTGTTCAAATGAAAGTGACGATTCTTCTAGTCGACCTCCAACCCGTAATATCGTTTGTGCATCAATAAACGGGTTTAATGATATAAGACGACTGTTTTTATTCAGAGGTTTTTTATGAGATAGTCTTTGAATTTCTTCTTGAATGAATTTATGCTGTATAAATTTTATTAACAGTATGGTTGCGATATTTGTCTCAGCTATTAAGCACCCCGTAATTCTTTCACTAGACGCCTTTGTGTTGTTTATAAATCTCATACAGTAAGCCAGTATTCTTTGTAGTTTTTTGATAGAAGAGTAATTTTGCAGTAGGTTTCCTATGAGTTCATCTGGTTCGTTTATAACAGTATGTAACTTGACCTTTGTATTTAATTCAAGATTTGTTTCATCTATTTTTGTTGTTGGAAATTTGAGATAGACATCTTTCAGCCCCTTGTTACAATTCGAATATACACTGATGCACTATAAGCTTTCTCAGATGCGTCACAAAATGTATGAAGTTCACATATACAATTTTCTCCTGGATAATTAACCCATCTTCTAATTTCCATTTGTTCTAAAATTGGCAGTTCGGTCTTTATTTGTGTCCATTGTTCAAGTATCGAATCAGATACAGCATCATCCCATTCATGGCCTGTTAACCAGATCTCTTGAAAAAGCAATTTTATTTTCACGATTACAGCTTCAGAAAGGATGGTTCTTTTTGTAACAATGATTGGATCTATTCCAACGTTGACATTGAACTTGAATGTATTAGTATGTGAATCCCAAATTGGACATATCCCAGCAGGAAATGGTAAGCGATGGTAAGTGAAGAGGTAAGTTATAGAATAGATGAGCTATAGGTTACAGCATCGATGAAAATTAACATGGCGATGCCATTGAAAAGTAATGCATCCTCCTATAGATTACCAAGTAAGCGATGAGGTAACAGATGTTCAAATCATCGAAGATTTCTTCACTTACCAAGTAAGCGATGAAGTAATCAATGTTCAAATCATCGAAGATTTCTTCACTTTCCAAGTAATATATGTACCAGGTAATAGAAGATATAATCGATGAAATACTACGCAGTCATGGTATAGTAGGGCAGTGGTAGAATAAAGTGGGATAAACATTTCTGCGATACTTTCTCTTTTAGGAGTTCTTTTCTTTTAAACATTTTTGTTATAAAAAATATGCATATTTAAATTCACTTAATTTAAAATCCAAATTTTTGATAAAAGAACTTTTTGTTGTATGAAATGATCGAAGCCATACCTTGAAAAAATTAAGAACAATGAAAAAATAAAACAAAATTAAAATAAACAAAAAATAAATTTTTATTTAAATTTTTTTTTACATAAAACATTTATATTTTAATTTGTTTTTTCAATAATTGTACTAATTAATAACAATTAAATTTCACTCACTGCACTCACTATGAACTTATACTTAGAAATGTTTACGTTTTACTAGACTAGATTAGACTAGAATATTATTATAACTAGAAATTAGATGATTTATAAATAAAAAACGCAAAATGGAATACGGAAATTTTATGAAGTCGCGAAAATGACGCATAATTTCATAACAAATGTTCAATATAAATATGCTACACATTACACATTCGTTTACCTGGTAATGTATCTTTTCATCGATGTCCATTTCATCGAAGAATTCATCGATTACCAATGTAATGCACCGCCTATTTTCCTGCTGGGATAATTGTCTTGTATAATAGTAAATTAAGCCTGAACCAGAATGTGTAACTGTAATATGCAGTTGTAGCGTGAGGTTGTAGTATGAAGTAGAAAAATTTCAGATACTACTACAACATTTACTACAGCTACACACTACACATTGTGATGCGTCATATGACAAATAAGGTGTACTACTTTTAACAGCTCGTAGTACTACTAGTACTACATAATACAGCTACAAATTCTGGGTCAGGTTTTAGTTTTAAGGCTAACATTTTTGGAATTAATTAAAATATTAATTCTAGAGGTAATAGTTTTTGCTTTGGGCAACGTCATTCTAGCATGTAGATTAATTAAAAATCTTTCATGTAAATGTACTCCGAGATATTTATATAATATTGTTTTTCCTTGAGACACACTCATCTAATAGGTTCAGTGAGAGAGTTTTACTTTCCGTTACAGTTAAATGATGACTTTTACCACTTGCGTTCCTTATACAGATCAACTCATTCTTGTTAGTGTTTACTTTAATACTCCAAGATAAATAGTAAGTAGTTCTCCAATATGTCAATAGAATTTTGAATTATTGATAACGTTTGTAAGGGTCTTTCTCCATTAGCTAAAATCAGCGTATCATCTGCGTAAAGCAAGGATTGGACATGATTGCTTTGGACGGTAAAGAGTTTAGGACCAAGTACATAGCCCTGAAGTACCCCAGACTGTACTAAAAATTTTTGAGATTTCTCACCGTTAATTACAATGTATAAGAAGCGGTTTTCAAAAAAGCTGTATAGAATTTTTAACTTTTAGCAGCTGCAGAGAGCAACCGAGTTTATATAATTTAAAAATAATGCTATGTGACCAGACTGTGTCAAACGCCTTTTCAATATCAAGATCTAGGATTACAGTACACTTTTTCTGTCTCACGTTTTTAGTTATGACATCAGAGAAGAAGAAGAGCAAAGCCTGTTCAGTGCTAAATTTTTCTTTAAATCCAAATTGATTCCAGAGTATAATTTTATTTTCATTAGAAAAATGATCAAACCTAGCAGGAATGACCCTTTCGAAAATTTTGCTTAAGTTTGACAGTAAAGAAATTAGTCTATACTTTATTTAACAATTAAAGTCAGTACAGGCAAGATAGGCATACTTTTCTATACTCTTTTACATTTCGTTTGTATAAATCTGTCTCGTGTGTGGGGTGATCAGATCTCAATTTCAATCGAGGAGAATCTTTTAAATTAAATACATATTACCAAGGGCAACAATCTCATCGGGTACTGCCTCCATAAGCACAACACTGACTTTAATTGTTAAATAAAGTATAAAGTTTTTTATTTCCTTTGCTGAGTCGTCTTTTTTAGGCACTGGGATCAATTTATCTGTTTTTCAGATATCAGGAAAGAATCTATTATTAATACAGTTATTAATTAAGACAGTAAGTAATTTATCCAATGTAGAGGTGCACTTATTGATTATAAAATTCGAAATATTATCAAATCTCGACGACTTTGAAATTTAAATTTGTTTTTCTTTATGTTTTTGTTTTTTTTTTTCTTTTCATTTATATCATTCATTCAAAAAAAATTATTTATCAAAAAAAATTTAATTTCTCTTAATCCTAATATGTATGTATATAAAAATTCAATTAATTTTTAAAATAATCTATGAAATAAAAAAAATAAAATAAGCTAGGTTAAAAAAACTTTTATAACACATACTTTTTAAAAATTGATTATAAAGCCTGTGTAAACTACGATGATATTCAAGTAAAGAGTTGTTCGAGGACGTTTCGGAAGTTTCTCAGTAACTTTCTCCGTTCTTTAAATTCATATTTTTCTAATATTACATCATATTTAATTATTTTCAAGAAAGGGATCGATTCTAGACAGAAAGCATTCTATTCACTCATCCCAAATCTGAAAACCCCATGTAAATCCGTTCACGTTTACTACCCTAAAACTCTTTCCAAAATTTCAATTACGTCACGAGGAACACTCTTACGGACAAAGTTATAAAGTAACTGAATAAAAAGTATATAAAAAAACAATAACCTAATTCTAATTCTTTTTTTTTTTTTTTTAAATCCTAGAAAAAAACTGTTTGTTATACTAAGGTTTCTTGAAACTAAACTAAGCTAAAAATTATATAAAAACTAATCATAAAACTCGCCAGGTGCAAAATGTTCCTTCCATCCCTTGCCCTTTAGAGTGACGGCCTCATTGTCGTGGATTTTGATTTCAACCTTTTGTCGGTTGAAATCCCATCTTCGATATCTTCCCGGTTTGAGTTTGAGGATCTTCGGCCTCAGGATCCGGATTATTTTCTTGACCTGCGTGGCTGCGGAACATGTCAGTGTGGCCGGTTGTGGTTGAGAACTTGATGGTGATGATTGTCGTTCTGTTGTTTCCTTTTCTATGTCCTCTATTATTTGGTCCACTCGCAGTATGTACGTTTGGTGGTCTACCATTCGTGGTGTTGGTTGGAAGGGTTGCTGTTGTGCTAGTTGTGGTAGTTGTTGAAATGGTGTTTGCTGTGGTATTGGTGGTTGTTGTTGTTTTTGTTGTGGTAGTGGCGGTCGCTGTGGTGGTGGTTGTTGTACTGGTGGTTGCGGTTGTGGTGGTTGCGGTTGTGGTGGTATTGGTGGTTGTTGTTGTGATGGCGGTGGTTGTTGTGATGGTTGTTGCTGTTGTGATGATGGTGGTTGTTTTGGTGGTGGTTGTTTTGGTGGTGGTTGTTGTTGTGATGGTCCAGGCTCTTCGTCTTCGTCGTCCGTACCAAAAAGATCTTTGAATAAGCGTCGTCGCCTTTTCTCCGGTGGTGGTGGTGGTATCCACGGCTTAAATCTTTTTTTGATGTTCACGACGGTCCTGGACCGACCGGTTCTGTGCCTCGATCTTTCTTAGCTTAATCGCCCTTTCTTTATTCACTTTCCTCGCTTCCTTTGCTCTTTTAATTAATACTTGACTTGGAGCCATCTCGGAAATTAATGATTTATATGGATTGATGTTTCCCCTTTTATACTTTTTACCTGTTTTGTAAATCGTCTTTTCTTTAAATTTTTCTAGTATTATTCTACCCGCATTATTTTTACATTTTGGTTTCTCCGCATTTAGGCTTAAAGGGTTGTGTTTTTTTGGTTTTCTTATGAATGTTGGATTTTCTGAGTTTTCTGATGTACGTTCATTTATCTTGTGTTATTTTATTACTTTTCGGCTTGAAGGGTAGGCTTCTTGTTCAGGTTTCTCGGTAGAATTTCATCTGGTTCGGCTGGTTTCAAATCCTTCAAATGGGTTATTTTTGTCGTGGAACCTTCCTTGCTAATTCTGACAATTACCGGTGATGTGTATTCCAGGATCTTGTAGGGTCCATCGTATTTTGGTGCTAACTTGGCGTTAAAATTTTTCTCTTTTGCCGACAGGTGATGTTCTTTTCTCCATACTAGCTCTCCAATTTTCGGTTTCCAGTTTCGTTTCCTAAGGTTATAGCGATGACTTTGTTTGCTAAATGCTTTAGCCATGTTGATTTTCACAAGATCGTATATTTCCTTAAGCCTTTTGTTTACTGTTTCAGGATTTTCGGTGGTACAGGAAGTGTTTACTGTGACTTGATTGTACAGTGTTTCCGGTAAGGGTATTTCTCTACCATAACTCAGATATGCGGCGCTATAACCTGTTGATTCATTTTTGCTGGTATTGAGGGCTATTCGAAAAATCAAACTTCTAACTTTTTTTATTTTTACATTTATTTTATACATTTTTACACTTTTTACCAACTCTCATTTAAAAATTTTTTTTTTTTAATTTTTAGTGTACTCATCTTAAGTGTACTTGACTTTACATACTTTTTTCTATAATTTTCTTTTATTTATTTATATATACATTATTCATTATCTCCATTAGTTTCTTCATCAAAATCAAAGTCAGCTAATTTACACCATGGTTTTATCCTTTCAGCTGATTGTACAGATTCATATGGTTTCCTTGTCACTTGCAATTCTTGACTATCAGTCACCACATATCTATCATTATCTAAAACAGCTTTCACTATATAGGGACCTTTATATCTAGGTTGTACTTTCCTTGACTGTCCAGTTACAATTGGGTCATATCGAATTAACACTAGATCTCCCACTTCATATTTTTGTGGTTTTTTATGTGTAGCATTAAATTTTTTTGCATGTTTTTGTTGTTTATGGTTAATTCTTTCTAACACTTTCGTTTTTAATTCAGCAATCGAAATATTTTCTTCTTCTTCTTGTTCAATAATATTATGTAAAGCTAAAAGAAGCTTATTTTTCATGATATCTCGCGGTTGATACGTCATTATCAAATTTTGTGGAGAAACTTTTGTTGTTGTATTTCTAAAATTATTTAATGCCCATTGTATTGAAGCTATATTTACATCCCAATCTCGTCCTTCTGCGTCTTCACTCATTGTACTTATTGCTGTTTTAACAGTTCGGAAATACCTTTCTACTTGTCCATTAGCTCGAGGAGTTTTTACTGCAGTCAAAACATGTTTTATATCATTTTCCTTACAATACTTTTCAAATTCTTTTGCCGTAAACGCTGCTCCTCTATCACTAACAATTCTACTCAGCACACCAAAATGTTGACTTATTTCTTCTAACATTTTTATTACACAACTAGATCCTGCCGTTCTTACTGCTTTTAGTACTACATATTTTGTGAATGAATCTACTAAGCCAATAATATAAATATTTCCCTTTTTACTTTTTGGATATGGTCTTAAATGATCGATGTGAACTGTATGAAACGGTATTGCTTTTCGTTCTGATTTATACAACTGATATCTTGTTTCATCATTACCCCTTTTATTATATAAACATTCCAAACACGAATTTAAATATTTCTTCACTACTGGTTTCATATTAGAAAACCAAAAATTTTTCTTCAGAAATTCAATAATTCTTTCTAGTCCTGGGTGACCACGATCATCATGAGCAGACTTAATAACTTTCCATCTAACTCCTGAAGGTACTACAAAACGATATCCTTTTTCTGTTCTCTTGAAAACTCTTCCACCTTCTAGAACATAATTACCCTTAATACCATCTTTGTCTTCGTTTTTCAAAATTTCACCACTTAAAACTTTTTTAATTTCTAATATTCGTGCATCTTCCTTTTGCAGTACTGCAAACCAATCTTCTTCAGATGCTCCTATTACGTATATTTTACTTACAACCCCTTCATTATCTTTTCCCTTTTCTACAGGGCATCGACTCAATGCATCAACATGAACCATTTTACTTCCTGGTCTAAATTCTAGCTCAAAGTCATATTCAACAATTTTCAGACACCATCTGGCTATTCTAGGTACCAAATCTTTTTTTTCTTGTGTTAATCTCAAAGAATTGCAGTCATTCACAATTTTGAATTTTCTTTGAAGTAACTATTGTTTGAATCTTTCTAAAGATTCAACAACAGCTAAGGATTCAAGTTCGTAGCTATGGTATTTTGCTTCTGCTGCTGTAGTTGCTCTACTAAAATATGAAACTGGCCTGATTTCCCCACCATTTACTTGCATTAAGATTCCTGCTTTCCCATGGCTACTGGCATCTGTATGAACTTCATGCTTTGCATTTTCGTCAAATAATGTTAATATAGGTCGTCGACTTAGCATTTCTTTTAATTTATTAAAAGCGTTTTCTGTATTTTCACTCCATACAAACTCTACATTTTTTCGCATTAATTGATTTAGTGGTTGTGCTATTGAAGAGAAATTTTTAACAAAACGTCGAAAATAACCTGCCAACACAAGAAACTGTTTCACCTCTTTAACATTTTCAGGTCTTTTGTAATTTTTTATTGCTACTGTTTTCTCAGTTCCTGGCTTTATGCCTTCTGCTGAAATTTCATGCCCCAAAAAATTTATTTTATAACTAAAAAAATTACACTTATTCAAATTCAATGTCAATCCTGCTTTTCTAATTTCGACCAAAAATTCTGTTAATATTTCAACATTCTCTTCGACCGTTCCAGAAGATATTAATATATCGTCCATGAAAAATTTTATTGTGACCTATTGGTTGTATTATTTTTGCTATTAATCTCATAAACACAGCTGGTGAGTTTGTTAAACCAAAAGGCACTCTTTTAAACTCATAATGTCCTTCTGGTGTTACAAATGCGGTAAGGTATCGACTACTTTCCTCTATAGGGACCTGATAATAGCCACTTAAGAGATTCAACGTTGTGAAAATTTTCTTGTTAGCCAATGAATTCAATGTTTCTTCTATATTTGGAACAGGGAATAACTCTCGTTTTGTAATTGAATTCAACTTGCGATAATCTACACACATTCTATGCTCTCCATTTTTCTTCGGAACTAATAAAACTGGACTTGCATAATCTGACGATGAGGGTTGTATTATGTCCATCGCAAGAAGGTCATTTATTTGTTGTCGTAAAATAGATTTTAAGCCATACGCTACTTTATATGGATGATACCGGATTACTTTTTGTTCTTTTAATTCTATTTTCATTTTTACCAAATTAGTTTTCCCTAATTCATCTAATTTTGTAGCAAAACAGTCTTGATATTTATTAATTATATTAATCAGATATGTTTTATTTTCATGGCTTGTACTATCAGCTACATCTATATCTTCAATTCTAATTTTCTTTTTATCACCTGCGGTATTTATATTTTGTTGGATTTTAATTATTTCAAAAGTTCCCCACTTTTTCACAATTTTTATGTCTGGTCGATCCATAAAATTTCGTCCTATAATTACTGGAACCGTTTGAGTTTCATCTTCGACTACCATAATTTCAATATTTATTTTAATATTATCTACAAGCACTATTTTATCGATTTTTCCTAAAACACTAGTTTGTTTTCCGCCAAAACCAACTAGTTTCACTTCACTTTTTTCTATCATCCAATTGTTGTTTCTTACTATTGTATATTTAATAGTACTACATTCACTTCCTAGATCAAAAAAAGCTAAGATTTTTACATTTTCTATATATATATTTTTATGGTATTCATCTTTTATAAACTCATTTTCCTTCATAACCTTAGATATTTTTTTAATATTGCAATCTCTCGCTAAGTGTCCAGTTTGTTGGCACCTAAAACATTTTCTTTCAACATTATTTGCAGTACATTGTCTTGAAATATGACCCAACTCATTACATTTAAAGCATTTAATTATATTCTTCTTACTATTCTCTTTATTTATTAAAACATTACTGTGTAAGCGTTTACCTTGATTTTCTTCTGGCTTTTTCAAATATGGCTTAAATCTACTTTCGTTTTTCAAATTTCTTGATGGACCTGCTTGATTTTTATTTTCAAAAAACTTCGCCTACTTTGTCCCTGTTTTTGAATTTCTTCAAAATTTTTAACAGTTATAATAATTTGAGGAATATTCTCACAGTTAGAGGCCATTATTACATTAATTAAATTTTGATCTTCCAAACCAGATATAATGTATCTAATGGTTGTCCTTTCATTTAATTTTATTTTATTTGCAAGTGCTGCAATAAAATAGACATAGTCTTCAATAGGCTCGGAAGGTAATCTTTTTTTTTGCCATTATTTGGAGCAGGACGGACGTATCATCTTGACTGGTTGGAAAACTTTTCAATAATTCCAGTTTAAAATATTCAAATGAAGTAAGGGTATCTTGTTTTGATTGGTACCAAAAATATGCTGCTCCCCCAAGACGTAATGTGGCGTATAAAAGGGTATTTTTATCATCCCAACCATAAATTCTTTTCAGGGATTCTATTGACTCTATCCAATCCTTCGCACTCATAATACATTTTGAAGGATTGAATTCACTTATTAAGGTTTTTACTTCATGTAAACTCATTCTCATATAGTTCAATTCTGTACCGTTGGTACATGAAGGTATTGAACTCGAATCACTTGCTTCATTTCTAAGGTTTTGTATCTCCCTTTCTGCTAAAATTTTTTCCTTTTTTAATAGTTCTATTTCCCATTTTAATAATTCGTCTTCAGTTTTTTGACTTACCTTGTCAATGGTATCTGACTTACCATCGCCATCAATTTCAATTGGTGATTCTTCTACAGTTTCACCTTCCATTTTAAACTTTTTTTTTTTTTAAATTCACTAATTAAGTACTATTTTTTGATATATTTATTTTATTAAATATATTTAAATAAAATTTTAAAATTGCATACATATATTTATATCGAACTAACAAAATATATTTTCCTTAAAACTCTCACTAAATTGCACTCTTTTCTTTTTTTTTTTTCAATAACAACACAAATTGATTCACTGTATTTTCTTTTTTTTAAATTAATTGCAATAGTTCATTGACGAAATATTACCTAAATATTTCACTAAAATTTCAATAAATTAAAATTGAACAATCTTTTAATTTTTTTTTATCTCACTCAATAATTTTTATTTTTATATAAGACTTTATTGATTAATGTATTAATATTAATAACTGATTTTTATTACTCAAATCACAAGAATCTAGAATATTCACTTCATATATGTATATTATGTATGAAATACACTACACAAAATCTTTTTTTTTTATTCACAAAAAATCCACAATCTCTCCACTATTGTTTTCACACAAAAACGTTTCTTTTTTAATTTAATTTAATTTTTTTTTTAAATATAAAATAATAAAAGGACACGCGCGAATTCATACCCTACACCTGAACTAAAACACACGCTATCGTAATTTTATTAAATTATCAATTAAAATTTAAATTAGCAATCAGAACTTCCAAAATATAATTTTAGCTAAAGAATATCAATTCACGTCAACCCGTGGCTGTGCCCGAAAGTAATCTCATTTAACATCTCAAAACACTTTTCTACGATACCTCGCCTTGTACGTTATTTTAAATTTCTTTCTTTTTCTTAACAAAGGATCATAAAATCTTAGTTATACCTACGCATATCCTATCTACAACCTATTTGCCGGCAATAATAAACCTAAACTCTTGTTCCTAATACTACGAAGGATTGCATTTCTTTTGTTTATTCCAAAAGGATACATATATTATTTACTCAAGTGTTTTGAAATACCAATTCTATTACTCACAACCACGGGAAAATAGATATTTCTTTGTCCATTTTTTATATTTACATTTTAGTATGCGGTAGAACTGTTGTAGTATATTCTACCTACGCAGTTTTGTAACAATTTGTTTATTTTCTCGGGCTTTGTTTGTTAACATTTGTTAACCATGTGTTCTATAGGAGAAATTCTATTATAAATTTCTTATACTTATTATAGTACCAAGTATATCTGTCGTAGTTCAGCCAGCGTACTATATACTAAGAACGGTGGGTATTCTGATAATGTCGTGGACTGACTACGTACCAAGTATGTCTGTCGTAGCTCAGCCAGCGTACTAAATATCAGGAGCGGTACGGAAGGGTTTCTTAGCAATGTCGTGGACTGACTACGTACCAAGTATATCAGTCGTAGTTCAGCCAGCGTACTAAATACTAAGAACGGTAGGTATAAGGGAAGAAAAGTCTTAAGTATTTTACCATTTACCAGTATTCCTCTTCGATGTTCTCCGTCTGAGTTCACCAAGCTAACTCACTGACTAGCAAATTCGATTCTGCTTTTATACTATTTTGAGGGGGTCACGTGACCTCAACTTTATTATTGTTTTACTTAATCCGGGTACAAAAAGGTAATATACGGTATCATAGAATATAGAAGTATAGAATACTAACTGTAGAACAAATTGTGTTCCCGATTCTGTGAAAATTGTTGTTTTTCTTATTGGTGTGAGTGAAAAAAAAAATATGAGATGAGTCTGTCTTTCACTTTAATAAATAGAACTATAAATTATTAAAGCTGGAAAGAGATAAAACATAAAATTATTCCCACTTCAATTTTCAATTTTTTTTTCAATTCAGCATTCAGCGTTCTATGAATCAGATGTTAAACGTCAAATTGACCATGATTATAGGTAGGGTAGGTATGTAAATTTTAATAACAATAATAAATAATATTGAAACAAAGTGAATAAAAATAATAATTTATCATCAATATCATCACAATCAGTACAAAATCATAATAATAATAATATAAAAAAAGATGATAATTTAAATTATAATTAATTAATAAATTTTATTTGCAAAAATTAAATCTTTATAATAATAATGTGAAAAAAAAACTGAAAAACGACATTCAATTGATTGTGGTACAAGTATTAAGGAATATTTATTAAATCATAATAATAATCGTCAACAAATAATAACGTCATTTTTTCTAAAATTATTATTTTAGGAAATGAAATAAGACTTATATTTTATACAAGTTTAACCTTTTATAGGAAAGGTTGAAAATAACAAATTTCTTGTTACTTTTCTTGTAACTTGTAACAAATCTGGTGATGCTTTTTAAAGATAAATAATGAAAATTTTATTTTAAAGGAAGCTATTTCCACACCACCTTGATCTAGAATTCAAAGTTATGTTTTTTATTTATACAAACTTGAGTTCTAAATTGAATTGAATTGAAATAAATATCTAATATCTATAATCTGAAAGTATACTTTAAAACTTTTTTCACCGTAAAAAAAACTCAAATTAAAATTAATAATATTTATTAGAAGTTTTATATAATAAAAATCTCTCCTTAATTTTTATTTATTAATAGAAAGTAGGTACATATGTATTATGTATAATCATAATTTTTTATAAAAAAATTTTTCCGCCGTTTTTAAATTCGAATTTAAATTATTAACAATGAAGTTGAATGATTGTATGAATTCAGCAGTTTAAAATTAATAATTTAGTGCTACCAAATGAATACATTTGTGGGTAGTACATTAAAAAATTCAAACATTGAAATTTGTAATTTACGTTTTACATTGTTCTGTAAATTATACTACTCATATAATGTGAATATTAATATATAAAATATATAATTATATTTGTAAAAATATATACTATATAATTATATAGAGTATGATAATAACAACACCATCTAACGGACAAACATTTCAAAAAATTTTATTTCATAATTCTTGTGTATGGCTACCCTAAAAATAACATATGTTATGAACATATGTTAAATTTGGTTAAATTATATTCAGTGACCTATTGTTTATCAGCAATTTAACATGTACATTTAATTCAGTGACCTGAAAAATAAAACAAAAATATTGTCGTTTGTGTATGTCAGTCTGTCTCATTTTAACTAATTGAAATTTCCGTTTAGAAAAATATGAAATATTTACATTTCATTTCCACTAATTGAATTTAAAAAAAATGAAAAAAATTCAGTTTTTTATTTCATGAGTTTATATATACCTCCTGCTTTACTTTGGTTGGATATTCATACTTTGTCTGCTATTATTCTATATGCTATGACGGTATGTAGTAAACAGGGTAAATCCGGTTTTCGGCGGTTTTTATTTGTACCTAACATTTTTTTTTTGTAGCATGGAACTTCGTTACAAACTTTCATTGAATATACAGAAAATGCTCCTACAATTAATTATGAGATGCTACGTGCATCATTGCAAAAAGAAAACTGGAATGGCGTATACAGCATTAATGATCCTTCGTTAGCTTTTGATGCTTTCACTAATCTACTTAAAAATCATATAAAGAACAGTACTTCATTTTCACCTTTAAAAAAAAGTTACCATAAACATCTGAAACCATGGATTACAGATTTTATTTGTAATAAAATAAAAATCAAAAATAAAATGCATAGACAAGTAAAAAAACAACCAGATAACATTCTATTAAAAAAAATATTTCTTAATTTTCGCAAAGAAGTTGAAATTTTAATCAAATCACGTAAATGTACTTATTATCAAGCTAAATTTAACCGGTGTATTGGTAATTTCAAAATGCAATGTAATTCCTGAAATCAAATCGTCAAACGGAACTCTACTAAATAACACTAATAACATTATCAATGAATTAAATAATTTTTTCACTAATATTCCAAAGCTGATAAAAAACTGTAATCAGTTAGTTTCTCATGTTAGTACACCTACAATTAATCCTTTCAATGATAAATCTTGCTGCTCAAGTTTTTTTCTTTCGGCTATTACTCCAAATGACGTCCTTGTTACCATTTTAGCGATTAAGAATAGTTATTCGACAGGAATTGATGGCTTCAATTCCGTCTTACTGAAAAATATAGCAACTGAGATATGTGATATATTAGCTTATTTGATTAACTTAAGCTTTAAAAATGGTATTTTTCCGGAAAGCCTTAAAACATCGATTGTTACCCCTCTGTATAAAAAAGGTGACCCCACAGATCCAGGCAACTATCGACCAGTTGTACTTCTATCAGTCTTTTCAAAAATTTATGAAAAAAGTATAGCCGAAAGCATGATTACCTTTTTGAATAAAAATAATTTTTTCAGTGATTGTCAATATGGTTTTAGAAAAGGAAAAAGCACAGAAGATGCATTATTGGACTTTCTTACTGAAGTCCACATTAACCTAGACAAACGATATAAAGTTGCTAGTTTATTTATAGATCTTACTAAGGCCTTCGATCTTGTGGATCATAATTTACTATTACAAAAACTACAAAATGCTGGCTTCAGAGGAACTACACTACAGTGGTTCGCATCCTTTTTAGGAGGCAGAAATCAATTAGTCCGTTGCAATACATCTATGAGTAAAATTCTACCTCTAGGGAATATAGGTGTCTCCCAAGGTTCAGTGCTAGGTCCCTTACTCTTTTTAATTTACTTTAATTCACTTTGTTTATTTAATCTTACAGGTCGTAAATTTGCTTTTGCTGATCATATGTCTATTGTTTACAGCGGAACAACTATAGAAAGCATCCAAGATCAAATTAATCAAGATTTATCATTAATTAATATTTGGTTAACTTCCCATAATATGATTCTGAGTAACAAAACAAAGCTAATGTTTTTCAACTCAGCAAGCTCCATTAATAGTCTAAATAATATTCCATATCATAGATGTATTGGCAATCGTTGTTGTGATTCTTGCTGTTTTGCTATTGAATGCGTTATAGAATTGAAATATCTTGGACACTATTGATAATAAACTTAAATGGACTCCCCATGTTAGGAACGTCAAGCGATTACTGTATAATTCTTTAAGAAAATTTTATCTAATACGCACTACATGTCCCATAAATATTTTGCGCATGTTATATTTCTCACTTGTGCAATTTCACTTAGACTACGGTATTTCATGTTATGGTAATGCCTACATATCTCATTTAAAACCACTGCTAGTTGCGCAAAAAGCCATTGTTAAATGTATCTTAGGGAAAAGTAAACGTGTACCATCGTTACCATTATTTAGAGCAATTAACATTCTTCCATTGAGATATTTATACGTTTTTAAAGTCCTGAAAATATTTTTTGTAAGGAGTAATTCATTATCTTTCAAAGATGTTAATGGTTATTTTATTAGGAGACAGAATACTGCTACTGTTCCTTTAGCACGTACCGAGATTCTAAAACGTTTCTATTCAAATATTGCTCCATTTATTTATAACAAATTACCTGATAAATTAAGAAGTATAAAAAAATATAATGTATTTGTTAAAGAAGTAAAGCTATGGCTTTCAGAGTTGCACAACATTGAGTCATTATTTATTGTTATGGCTTAATAACTTGCACGTATCCTTCCTTAAATTTTGAATATTCATGGTGTAATTTTAATATTATAGGCAAATAAGAGATAAAATTGATTATTATTATTATTTTTTACATTTTTTCTTTTTTCTTGTTTTTGTAACCGTTTTTAAACTCAGATTTTCTTATCCCTTCCGGTTCTGCCCAAACAGCTCCATTATATCTATATTTTATTAGTATGCATTTAATACTGACAACTTAATGTTGTCACTAATTGCATTTTGCCCTTATTTACATTTCCTTCCTTTTTAACACTGTTTGTTTAAACTATGGTGTCTATTGCGGTCTTCGATTCGACAATCGATCGAAGAACTCTTTTCGATTCGATTGAACTTACTTTTGGTATTGTGTACACGATCGAATAGACCTAAAAGCATTGCCACATGTGAATTTAGATTGCATATTAATTTTCTAAATTATTGTGAATGATTCGTTTTGACATTTCATGAACTCATATGAATATTGATAAGCATTGTATAAATGTTTGATTTTAATATGTATTTTTATATTTTTTCAAAATAATAAAATTATATTAAATATTGTTCTAGATAGAAAAGATAAAACAAATAACATTTCATAAAAGGTATAAATTAAAATAAAAATTTCAGTTTAATTGAACAAAAAAAACAAGTAATATTTATTAATTTCTTATACTAGAACTAAAATCAAATTAATAAATAATAATAATTATACCTAAATCATTTAAAAACCAAAAAATTAACAAACACTTACAAAAAGACTTTTTTACCAAAAGATACACCACGAAAATAAAACAACTTCTGTCAATCGAATAACATTCGTGAAGAAAAATGCAATCAAAACGGGTTCGACTGTAATCGATCATGCTTCGACTGCAATCGATATTCGCAATACCAAATGTTTCGATTGACATTTCATCTATCGATTGGTGATATTCGCAATAGACACCTATTTCACTCATACCTTTTTCTCCTTTTGTGTTATTATAATTATTATTTTTATTATTACTAATATCATTATAATTAGTATTATTATTATGTATTATTATTATAATAATTATTTTTATTATTACTATTATCATTATTTTTATTATTATGTATTATGATTTTTATTATTACTATTATCATTATTAATTATTATTATCATTATTTTATTATTATTATTATTATATTATTATTATTATCTTCATATTTTAGTATCAGTATTATTATCTTATTATTCGTAGAAAGAATGAAATAGAAGTATTATAATGAAATGTAAATAAATAAATAAATAAATAAATAAGCTTAAAGGTTAAAAAAACTTTTATAACATATACTTTTTGAAAATTGATTATAAAGCCTCTGTAACTACGATGATATTCAAGTAAAGAGTTGTTCGAGGATGTTTCGGAAGTTTCTCAGTAACTTTCTCCGTTCTTTAAATTCATATTTTTCAAATATTCCATCATATTTAATTATTTTCAAGAAAGGAATCGATTCTAGACAGGAAGCATTCTATTGACTCACCCCAAATCTGAAAACCCCATGTAAATCCGTTCACGTTTACTACCCTAAAACTCTTTCCAAAATTTCAATTACGTCACGAGGAACACTCTTACCCACAAAGGAAAAAGTAAGTGGATAAAAAGTATATAAAAATAAAAAATAAATAAAAAAAAAATTCATTGATAAAATCCGTGCAACTGTTTCTGCCAAGGTTAGCACTGTTAACGGGAATGCAGTTTACATTATTATTGAGGCCTTTATTTTTAGTGTTAACTCGATTGATCGGAGTTGCCAGACCGTATTTTTCTTTACCAATGACATTCGTTACGTTATTAACAACAGATTAATATCATTAGCAGAACAGTTTGAGCTTGAGGACAGAAGTTACCTAAATGAGCTACGGCACAGATCATACATTTAACATTGTTGGCGCAATACTCTGCACAATGTCCAAACTCTTGACATTTAAAACAACGGTTAACCCCAAATCTTTTTAGTTTTTCCCAAACCACCCTTTGGCGCAAGATATATCTAATTTTGGTCATGTTTTAATCATCTTCACCTTCCAGCTGTACTATGAAGCAATTAAAGGTCCAGTTCTTTAGACTAGAAAAAGGTGGTCTCTTCAGGATCTGAAATAGCATCTAATCCTTTAATAATAAAAGTTGGTTTTTTAAATTTTTGTAGTTAAAAGAGAACGCTTGAGCCTTAGTGCCACTTAAACAATCAATTATACCTGTATGTACCCTAAAATGGTTTACCTTTAATCTAGAATAACCAAAGCAAATGAAGTTAAATTTAACTTCATTTTTAGGGTCATCAGAAATGGTTTTGATTACTTGAGTCATGAATTTGACATTAAGTCCTGTTGAAAATATTGCAGAATATGAAACTAAATTAGTCCTAGCTAAACTTGAATTATTAACTGGTTGGTTGACGTGGCGGTTCTTTGTATTATTTCCGAAGACCCAAATTAGCACTAAACCGTGCCGTTTTGATACCACACACCGACAGACCTCCAAGTTGTCGAGTCAAAGGGTTGTAAACCCTTTCTGTTATACATGCACCTACAGTTTAAGTGGAATGCGAACCACTAAATTCGTTGATAATTTTTTCATTTCGAAATTTTTTACGCTCTTCATTGTTCATTTCTTCAACTAAATTTAATAAAACTATTCAGTCCCTACGGGGAACAGGGCTGTATATCATAATTGGTAACATAATTTATTTCATAAATTTCCATCTACTTTGATTTTACTTTTCTAACTTATTTTAACTTATTCTACATGCTAACACGGCAAAAAGCCTCTCCTAGTCTCTCCCAGTTTTATCGATTTTCTGCTTTATTCTCCATTCTTTGTTAAAGTTTGTTAATTCGTCTCTCCATCTTTTTATTTTATGGTCTCTATTCCTTTTGTTGTATTTATTCCTCAGTAGTTTTCCTCCATCTCTGGTCCTTCATGCTACTTATATGACCTGCCCAATTCCATTTTCATTTTCTTGCAATTTCTATAATATTTTTAAAACCCGTTTGTTTTCTGATTGTATTGCTTTTTATTTTTTCTAATTTTTTTAACTTCTAGATAACTTCAATTTCTTTATCTGAGGTGTTTATTCCTAATTTGGAATTTAATAAATAATTTCCTAAAATATTAATTATATCTTCCGATTCTTTTATATTATATATTACCATGTTTTTTTGTTTATTGATCATTTCTAACCTATTAATTATTTTACTCTGTACTTCAAAAATATTTTTTTGTTCTCTTATTTCTATTTCGTGTTGGTTTATTTTTGTCTTCGTTTATTGATCAACTGTATTTATTTGTTCTTTCAGCTCATATTTAATATCATTTAGTTTACCTTTTACTAAGCCGAAATATTTCATGAACAATAATATAATAATAATAATATGTAATGCAATATACATATAACGAAATGTTTCTCAATAAGCATGTTTTAAATAATAATAAAAAGAAATAAAAATAAACTATTTATAAAAAAAATAATTACAGTGTTTAATTTTATCATTTTCTTCTTATTTTATAAAATCTGTTTGAAATTTTTGAATTGTCCCATCCGTCATCTCTCGTCCGTCATATGACCTGGCAAACATAATTTGTTTTATCTTGGCTTGGGTGAGTTGGAGAGATAACAAATTTCTGTCGTAGTTTTCTAAGACTACCACCTAAAAATTTACCATGAAACAGGAGGTGTGAAGTTATATACTTCGAAGAAAAATAGTGTTGAATTTATGAGTGTAAAAACGAGTGTCATTTCATGTCCCGTCCGTCATAGTCACTTATCGCCCTATAAAATAAAAACCAGAATTCTTGGAAAACATCTTTTTCGGTTTGATAGGTCTTTGGGTGGATCATTATATTTTACATTTAACTGAAATACATTTGAACTATATAAAGATAAAAAAGAAGAAAGATTTAAAAAAATATTCTTCAATGTCCCGTCCGTCATGCATGGAATGGGCGATATATACAGGGTGTTTCCGTTATCCAGGTCCAAAAGAATACCATGGATAGGGCTCATCGAGACAAACAAAAAATCGTATTGGAGGGGGGGGGGGGGGAAATCCCAACGGTTTGGCCGCTAGAGGGCGTTGAAGTTTTTTCGCACTTCTTCCACTAAACACCCCATAACCCATAAAAAATAAGTCAGAAATTCATTGGTTTATTGGACACGTGTTTTTATTGCAGTGTAAATTAAAAATAGGAGCTAGAAGTGCTAATTTTCAAATGCAAATATCTCGAAAACTATGAATTTTTTGTAAAAAATTGACATACCAAATCGATGCAGAATGAATCGAGCATTCTTTTTCTGCAATAAAAACTTGGGGTTAATTTAAGCCTTTTTTGAGAAAGACAGGGTTAAACACAAAAAATGGGTAAAAATTCACAAAATTTTGATTTTGAATGCGTGTAACTTTTCAACAGTTGGAAGAAGAGGAACAAGCAAGGTATTGTTGAAAAGGGCAAAGGGTCCTCTACATATTTTCTTAATACAAGGTGACCCTAGAGTGCCCCTGCAAAAAGTTATGGGGTGTTTAGTGGAAGAAGTGCGAAAAAACTTCAACGCCCTCTAGCGGCCAAACCGTTGGGAAATCCCCCCCCCCCCCCTTCAATACGATTTTTTGTTTGTCTCGATGAGCCCTATCCATGGTATTCTTTTGGACCTGGATAACGGAAACACCCTGTATATATCGCCCATTCCATGCATGACGGACGGGACATTGAAGAATATTTTTTTAAATCTTTCTTCTTTTTTATCTTTATATAGTTCAAATGTATTTCAGTTAAATGTAAAATATAATGATCCACCCAAAGACCTATCAAACCGAAAAAGATGTTTTCCAAGAATTCTGGTTTTTATTTTATAGGGCGATAAGTGACTATGACGGACGGGACATGAAATGACACTCGTTTTTACACTCATAAATTCAACACTATTTTTCTTCGAAGTATATAACTTCACACCTCCTGTTTCATGGTAAATTTTTAGGTGGTAGTCTTAGAAAACTACGACAGAAATTTGTTATCTCTCCAACTCACCCAAGCCAAGATAAAACAAATTATGTTTGCCAGGTCATATGACGGACGAGAGATGACGGATGGGACAATTCAAAAATTTCAAACAGATTTTATAAAATAAGAAGAAAATGATAAAATTAAACACTGTAATTATTTTTTTTATAAATAGTTTATTTTTATTTCTTTTTATTATTATTTAAAACATGCTTATTGAGAAACATTTCGTTATATGTATATTGCATTACATATTATTATTATTATATTATTGTTCATGAAATATTTCGGCTTAGTAAAAGGTAAACTAAATGATATTAAATATGAGCTGAAAGAACAAATAAATACAGTTGATCAATAAACGAAGACAAAAATAAACCAACACGAAATAGAAATAAGAGAACAAAAAAATATTTTTGAAGTACAGAGTAAAATAATTAATAGGTTAGAAATGATCAATAAACAAAAAAACATGGTAATATATAACATAAAAGAATCGGAAGATATAATTAATATTTTAGGAAATTATTTATTAAATTCCAAATTAGGAATAAACACCTCAGATAAAGAAATTGAAGTTATCTAGAAGTTAAAAAAATTAGAAAAAATAAAAAGCAATACAATGTTGATTGATTGCATATTAATTTTCTAAATTATTGTGAATGATTCGTTTTGACATTTCATGAACTCATATGAATATTGATAAGCATTGTATAAATGTTTGATTTTAATATGTATTTTTATATTTTTTCAAAATAATAAAATTATATTAAATATTGTTCTAGACAGAAAAGATAAAACAAATAACATTTCATAAAAGGTATAAATTAAAATAAAAATTTCAGTTTAATTGAACAAAAAAAACAAGTAATATTTATTAATTTCTTATACTAGAACTAAAATCAAATTAATAAATAATAATAATTATACCTAAATCATTTAAAAACCAAAAAATTAACAAACACTTACAAAAAGACTTTTTTACCAAAAGATACACCACGAAAATAAAACAACTTCTGTCAATCGAATAACATTCGTGAAGAAAAATGCAATCAAAACGGGTTCGACTGTAATCGATCATGCTTCGACTGCAATCGATATTCGCAATACCAAATGTTTCGATTGACATTTCATCTATCGATTGGTGATATTCGCAATAGACACCTATTTCACTCATACCTTTTTCTCCTTTTGTATTATTATAATTATTATTTTTATTATTACTAATATCATTATAATTAGTATTATTATTATGTATTATTATTATAATAATTATTTTTATTATTACTATTATCATTATTTTTATTATTATGTATTATGATTTTTATTATTACTATTATCATTATTAATTATTATTATCATTATTTTATTATTATTATTATTATATTATTATTATTATCTTCATATTTTAGTATCAGTATTATTATCTTATTATTCGTAGAAAGAATGAAATAGAAGTATTATAATGAAATGTAAATAAATAAATAAATAAATAAATAAGCTTAAAGGTTAAAAAAACTTTTATAACATATACTTTTTGAAAATCTATATATATAAAACTCAAATGTCCGTTCGTGTGTAGCCAATAGACTCGCGAACCCCTCGACGGATTTTGATGAAATTTTGTGTGTGTGTTGCCTATATTGTGAGGAAGGTTTTAGGCATGGTTTGATTTATTTACGGTGGTTGGTGTTGTTCAAAATTAAAGAAATTTGGAAATACATGAATTTTTGTATTGAATGTCATTTAGAATATCGCATATACATTGAAAAAAACTTTTTTTTAACGAAGCAGGCGTATAAATAAAAAATCAATTTAAATAATTAATCAAATAAAAAAGAATTTTTAATACTAAAATATTTTTGACTTGAAAATCAGAGTTTGCTTATATTAAATTTTAGTGAATAAACATTATAGTATTTTATTTGTGTTAGACCAAATTTGAGAATCGAATATCATAAAAAGTAAAATCTGAAAACTTTCATTAGCGATGTAATATTGCATTGTCATGCAGTTCTGAGCTATGTTGAAAGTTTCAAGTCTCTATTTCATCAAAAAGTTGGTTAAAAATCAATTTCTAAATTTGTACCGAACAGACAGACAAGAAACCAAGCTAATAAAAATATTTTAATATTTTAAAATATGTACTTATGTTTCACAACTGCAAAAATATTTATGTTTTTTGTGAATTTGAATTGAATTTAAGTGCGGGTTTAGTGAAAATAATTTATGTTTCAAACATTTTTTTTGTGAACTTGAATTTAATTGAAGTGCAGTTTTTGTGAAAATAATTTATGTTTCATACTTTTTTTTTTGTGAATTTGAATTGAATTGAAGTGCAGTTTTTGTGAAAATAATGTGAATTTTTTTCAAGTAAGTTTTGAAAACCAACTGAAAATGTGTAAACTTTAGTTAATTTTTTGTACATTTTAGATTGCAAATTTTTATGCAGTATTGACAGTTTGCAATTGGTTTAAATTGCCGGTATAAGTTTTGCCTGTGAAAAGATATCGCCAGATCGTCCAATGCACGAAATATTTAACCAAGATTTCAAACATGAAAAACAATTTGATTGCAATGAATTGAGAACATTTGTACAAACAAATACTAAAAAATTGAATAATCAACAAAAACATGCCTACGATTCAATCATGCAAGTTGTTAACGACGAAAGTGGTGGAATATATTTTTTAGATGCGCCTGGAGGCACTGGAAAAACATTTTTGATTTCGTTAATTCTAGCAGCCATACGATCGCAAAATAAAATAGCATTGGCACTCGCTTCTACTGGAATTGCTGCCAATCTATTGGATGGCGGTCGAACAGCACACTCTGCACTAAAGCTGCCATTGAACATGCAGTTCGCCGAAAACCCTACATGCAATATCCCTAAGACATCTGGAATGGCAAAAGTTTTGCAACAATGCAAAATAATCGTATGAATCATTAGAAGCATTAGATAGAACATTACAAGATCTACGAGGAAATCAAGAACTGTTTGGTGGTGCCGTCATATTGTTAGCAGGTGATTTTCGAAAAACATTACCTGTTATTCCTCGATCTACTCCTGCCGATAAACTGAATGCGTGTTTGAAATCTTCGAATTTGTGGAAACATGTAAAAACACTTACCCTCAGTACAAACATACGTGTTCAATTGCAAAACGATACATCAGAAAATGAATTTTCGAAACAATTGTTGGACATTGGAAATGGCAAAATTCCAGTCAATAATTTAGATGGCTTCATAACACTACCAACCACTTTTTGTAGTAAAACACAATCCAAAGAAGAATTGATTCAAAGCGTGTTCCCAAATATAGCACAGCAACACAAACATGTTTGGTTGAGCGAACGAGCAATATTGGCAGCAAAAAACAAAGATGACAATGATATTAGTACGGCTATTCAAAATGACATAACAGGTAGATTAGTTACATACAAGTCAGTAGACACTGTTATGAATCAAGATGACGTGGTGAATTATCCCACCGAATTTTTGAATTCACTTGATTTGCCAGGAATGCTACCACATAATCTACAATTAAAAGTTGGAGCACCAATTATTATGCTTCGCAATATAAATCAACCACGACTTTTCAATGGCACCATACTTGCAGTGAAAAAGCTAATGAAAAACGTCATCGAAGCAACTATTTTGAAAGGAAAATACAAAGGCGAAGACGTTTTGATTCCCCGAATTCCAATGATTCCATCCGACTTGCCATTTGACTTTAAACGACTTCAATTTCCTGTTCGTCTTGCTTTTGCGATCACCATCAATAAGGCACAAGGCCAGTCTTTGGAAGTCTGCGGTATAAATTTGGAATTTCCATGCTTTTCACATGGACAGCTCTATGTTGCATGCTCACGAGTAGGCAAACCATCGGCATTATTTGTTTACACGAAAGATGGAAAAACAAAAAATGTTGTATACCAAAAAGCTTTACAATAAACATTTTTTTAAAAAAAATTATTAAAAATTTATATGAACACATTATTTTAATTAGGATGACAACTAAAAAAATAATTTGAATTTTTGTCGTATGTATGCATGAAGTATATTTCCAGAAATCGATAGTTTGAGTACAAATAAAACTCATCCCGCCACCTACCGGAAAGGGCAGAACAACGTCTGCGGGGCCCGCTAGTTGATTATAAAGCCTCTGTAACTACGATGATATTCAAGTAAAGAGTTGTTCGAGGACGTATCGGAAGTTTCTCAGTAACTTTCTCCGTTCTTTAAATTCATATTTTTCAAATATTCCATCATATTTAATTATTTTCAAGAAAGGAATCGATTCTAGACAGAAAGCATTCTATTGACTCACCCCAAATCTGAAAACCCCATGTAAATCCGTTCACGTTTACTACCCTAAAACTCTTTCCAAAATTTCAATTACGTCACGAGGAACACTCTTACCCACAAAGGAAAAAGTAAGTGGATAAAAAGTATATAAAAATAAAAAATAAATAAAAAAAAAATTCATTGATAAAATCCGTGCAACTGTTTCTGCCAAGGTTAGCACTGTTAACGGGAATGCAGTTTACATTATTATTGAGGCCTTTATTTTTAGTGTTAACTCGATTGATCGGAGTTGCCAGACCGTATTTTTCTTTACCAATGACATTCGTTACGTTATTAACAACAGATTAATATCATTAGCAGAACAGTTTGAGCTTGAGGACAGAAGTTACCTAAATGAGCTACGGCACAGATCATACATTTAACATTGTTGGCGCAATACTCTGCACAATGTCCAAACTCTTGACATTTAAAACAACGGTTAACCCCAAATCTTTTTAGTTTTTCCCAAACCACCCTTTGGCGCAAGATATATCTAATTTTGGTCATGTTTTAATCATCTTCACCTTCCAGCTGTACTATGAAGCAATTAAAGGTCCAGTTCTTTAGACTAGAAAAAGGTGGTCTCTTCAGGATCTGAAATAGCATCTAATCCTTTAATAATAAAAGTTGGTTTTTTAAATTTTTGTAGTTAAAAGAGAACGCTTGAGCCTTAGTGCCACTTAAACAATCAATTATACCTGTATGTACCCTAAAATGGTTTACCTTTAATCTAGAATAACCAAAGCAAATGAAGTTAAATTTAACTTCATTTTTAGGGTCATCAGAAATGGTTTTGATTACTTGAGTCATGAATTTGACATTAAGTCCTGTTGAAAATATTGCAGGATATGAAACTAAATTAGTCCTAGCTAAACTTGAATTATTAACTGGTTGGTTGACGTGGCGGTTCTTTGTATTATTTCCGAAGACCCAAATTAGCACTAAACCGTGCCGTTTTGATACCACACACCGACAGACCTCCAAGTTGTCGAGTCAAAGGGTTGTAAACCCTTTCTGTTATACATGCACCTACAGTTTAAGTGGAATGCGAACCACTAAATTCGTTGATAATTTTTTCATTTCGAAATTTTTTACGCTCTTCATTGTTCATTTCTTCAACTAAATTTAATAAAACTATTCAGTCCCTACGGGGAACAGGGCTGTATATCATAATTGGTAACATAATTTATTTCATAAATTTCCATCTACTTTGATTTTACTTTTCTAACTTATTTTAACTTATTCTACATGCTAACACGGCAAAAAGCCTCTCCTAGTCTCTCCCAGTTTTATCGATTTTCTGCTTTATTCTCCATTCTTTGTTAAAGTTTGTTAATTCGTCTCTCCATCTTTTTATTTTATGGTCTCTATTCCTTTTGTTGTATTTATTCCTCAGTAGTTTTCCTCCATCTCTGGTCCTTCATGCTACTTATATGACCTGCCCAATTCCATTTTCATTTTCTTGCAATTTCTATAATATTTTTAAAACCCGTTTGTTTTCTGATTGTATTGCTTTTTATTTTTTCTAATTTTTTTAACTTCTAGATAACTTCAATTTCTTTATCTGAGGTGTTTATTCCTAATTTGGAATTTAATAAATAATTTCCTAAAATATTAATTATATCTTCCGATTCTTTTATATTATATATTACCATGTTTTTTTGTTTATTGATCATTTCTAACCTATTAATTATTTTACTCTGTACTTCAAAAATATTTTTTTGTTCTCTTATTTCTATTTCGTGTTGGTTTATTTTTGTCTTCGTTTATTGATCAACTGTATTTATTTGTTCTTTCAGCTCATATTTAATATCATTTAGTTTACCTTTTACTAAGCCGAAATATTTCATGAACAATAATATAATAATAATAATATGTAATGCAATATACATATAACGAAATGTTTCTCAATAAGCATGTTTTAAATAATAATAAAAAGAAATAAAAATAAACTATTTATAAAAAAAATAATTACAGTGTTTAATTTTATCATTTTCTTCTTATTTTATAAAATCTGTTTGAAATTTTTGAATTGTCCCATCCGTCATCTCTCGTCCGTCATATGACCTGGCAAACATAATTTGTTTTATCTTGGCTTGGGTGAGTTGGAGAGATAACAAATTTCTGTCGTAGTTTTCTAAGACTACCACCTAAAAATTTACCATGAAACAGGAGGTGTGAAGTTATATACTTCGAAGAAAAATAGTGTTGAATTTATGAGTGTAAAAACGAGTGTCATTTCATGTCCCGTCCGTCATAGTCACTTATCGCCCTATAAAATAAAAACCAGAATTCTTGGAAAACATCTTTTTCGGTTTGATAGGTCTTTGGGTGGATCATTATATTTTACATTTAACTGAAATACATTTGAACTATATAAAGATAAAAAAGAAGAAAGATTTAAAAAAATATTCTTCAATGTCCCGTCCGTCATGCATGGAATGGGCGATATATACAGGGTGTTTCCGTTATCCAGGTCCAAAAGAATACCATGGATAGGGCTCATCGAGACAAACAAAAAATCGTATTGAAGGGGGGGGGGGGGAATTTCCCAACGGTTTGGCCGCTAGAGGGCGTTGAAGTTTTTTCGCACTTCTTCCACTAAACACCCCATAACTTTTTGCAGGGGCACTCTAGGGTCACCTTGTATTAAGAAAATATGTAGAGGACCCTTTGCCCTTTTCAACAATACCTTGCTTGTTCCTCTTCTTCCAACTGTTGAAAAGTTACACGCATTCAAAATCAAAATTTTGTGAATTTTTACCCATTTTTTGTGTTTAACCCTGTCTTTCTCAAAAAAGGCTTAAATTAACCCCAAGTTTTTATTGCAGAAAAAGAATGCTCGATTCATTCTGCATCGATTTGGTATCTCAATTTTTTACAAAAAATTCATAGTTTTCGAGATATTTGCATTTGAAAATTAGCACTTCTAGCTCCTATTTTTAATTTACACTGCAATAAAAACACGTGTCCAATAATCCAATGAATTTCTGACTTATTTTTTCAGTTTTTTGAAAAGGACTTCCTCAATATCTCGAAAACTATGAATTTTTTGTAAAATTGTAATTGTAAAATTTTGATTTTGAATGCGTGTAACTTTTCAACAGTTGGAAGAAGAGGAACAAGCAAGGTATTGTTGAAAAGGGCAAAGGGTCCTCTACATATTTTCTTAATACAAGGTGACCCTAGAGTGCCCCTGCAAAAAGTTATGGGGTGTTTAGTGGAAGAAGTGCGAAAAAACTTCAACGCCCTCTAGCGGCCAAACCGTTGGGATTTCCCCCCCCCTCCAATACGATTTTTTGTTTGGCTCGATGAGCCCTATCCATGGTATCCTTTTGGACCTGGATAACGGAAACACCCTGTATAATTATATATGTATATAGTATCTAGAGGTATAATATAAGAATAGAAAAAAAAAAATATTCTATATTTCAAAAAAAATTTTTTCAAAGCAAATATATATTTTTGATCAAATAAAAAAAAAATTCAAAAATATAAATAACGGCAACAATGTAATTATTATTACTTTTTGTTATACATTTGTAAAAAAATGAAAATTTTTAACAGAAATTTGGAAAAGCATGATCAAAGCTATCTAATGTCTGACGTCATAAAATACTGTCAAAAAATAAATATGTAACGTCAAAATTTTGTTGTTGTATTCGTCATTACAAATTAAGTTTATAATAGTTTTGTTCTAAGCTAACGAAGCTTTAGAATTGAAAAATAAAAGCTCTCACTGGGATGCGAGACGAATTTTTGAATAAAAAATTATTTTTTTAGATTTGTACCTTTGTATATGAATTTAACTAGTAGTAGTATTGAAAAGTCAAGAATTTTCAATATCGTCAATAAAAAAAAAAATAGAAAGAGCTTAATTTTTTTTCCGAGCTTTTGTGCGTACACTATCACTTGATGTATGCGATATGATTCATGTATATATGTATACTACCCTACTAACCCCTATTAACCATCGCTCATCAGTTTTTCAATTTTTTGAGGGGTCGGGTACGGACGAAGCAAACGGTAAAGCTGCATTTGTTAAATTATGGATGTATTATAGCCAGTTTCACAGTGGAAGCTTAAGCCAAAGCTTAGCTAAGCTTTTGTAGATAGCTTAAGCCTCAGATAAAGACTACTAGATTTCAAGTTAAACTCAGTTTAACCTCCACTGTGGAACTGAAAAAAGTGAATAAACTCAGTTTAAAAGTTAAGCTTCGCTTAAGCCTCACTGTGAAACCGGCTATTAGTGTTATGTACAAAAAATGACGTATAATATTTTTTTATTCATGATCTTCTCGATTACTTTTTTGATTTTTTCATCAGAACAGTCATCAGTAATAAAAATTTCAATGTTTTCAATTATCTTCTCGATTACTTTCTTGATTTTTTCATCGGAACAGTCATCAGTAATAAAAATTTCAATGATTTCAATGATCTTCTCGATTACTTTCTTGATTTTTTCATCGGAACAGTCATCAGTAATAAAAACTTCAATGTTTTCAATGATCTTCTCGATTACTTTCTTGACTTTTTCATCGGAACAGTCATCAGTAATAAAAATTTCAATGATTTCAATGATCTTCTCGATTACTTTCTTGATTTTTTCATCGGAACAGTCATCAGTAATAAAAACTTTAATGTTTTCAATGATCTTCTCGATTACTTTCTTGATTTTTTCATCGGAACAGTCATCAGTAATAAAAATTTCAATGTTTTCAATGATCTTCTCGATTACTTTCTTGATTTTTTCATCGGAACAGTCATCAGTAATAAAAATTTCAATATTTTCAATTATCTTCTCGATTACTTTCTTGATTTTTTCATCGGAACAGTCATCAGTAATAAAAATTTCAATGTTTTCAATGATCTTCTCGATTACTTTCTTGATTTTTTCATCGGAACAGTCATCAGTAATAAAAATTTCAATGTTTTCAATACTTTGTAAAGAGTTTCATAGCATACTTAGTTTCTTGAGTCGACATTTGTTAAAATTCTATTAATAAGACCAAAATTGAAAATAAAATCATTTGAAGTGAATAGTAATTGTGTGAAATATATATAGTGAAATTGTGAAAAAATTTGAACAGGATTTACCAGGATCAAGTCGATTAAGTGTACAAAAAAGTAAGTTTTTTATATTTTCATTTTACGAAAACATAAATGCAGATTTTTTTCTAATAAGTACCTATAATTTTTATTTATTGCAGGAAAAATATCCAGCCAAATAAGAAAGAAAAATTAAATAACAATAATGAATAATGATAATCGTATCAATAATTTATGTAAAGAAAATAATAAATTAAATTTGAAAAAATAAAAAAGAAACTTCTTTCATTTATTCTTCAACGATGATGAAAAAAATTAACCCTTACCTAACATCGATGAGCTTCCTAATGATAATCATCATGATACTCATCAGTGAAAACATCGATGAATTTCCTAATGATAATCATCATGATACTCATGGAATTGCTCATAGAGCTCATCACTATGTAAATTTAAAGTATATAAATGAGTTTTTTCCCGACAGTAGAATAAAAATCATCATGATTTTCATCGAGACATTCATGATGAGCTCATCGATGAAGTCATCATGATGTGGTTACTAGGGTATGTGCACATATGTATTTGTATAGTTCATTCATATTCATATTCATATTATGAATTATAAGCGAAAAAGAAAAACAAAAAACAAATATTTTTTTTCAAAACGCAATAATTACCACGTATACATGATGAGATCCAAATATCCAGCGATTGAAAGATCGAATTTCGATCTGCGTATTTCAGTATCCTGGATCGGAAGATCGAGTTCAGTTTAGATTCAAACGTGGTTCAAAATATAGAAATTATAACCTTGAATATCTTATTTTTCCTAATATTTGAATGTCAACTTAAATATTAGGGCAAGTTTAGAGAGATTACTGGCTGTAATCAAGTGACGAAAAAAAAAAGCATGCTTTTTGAAGAGATTGTACTTAATGAGTACTGCACAAATAACGGTACTATATTTTAAATTTTTTTTTCCGTGATTATATTCGTAGCAGACCGTATTCTCAAATACAAGCATAAAAACTAATACTCACGTAACAAAATTTATAGTAATATCCAAAATAACTTTAAAAAATCAGTGGCCGTAATCAAGTGACGCGGAGTGTATGTATATATTTTTAAAAAGCAAGTCAGAAAAAAATTTTGAAGATATACATGTGTATGTACATATGTATGATTTTAACATTTTTGAAGATTTGTTTCGACTTCTATTTTATATAGGTATAATGCATATTATACAGCGCTGTTGCAATGTTCTGTTATGTAATGTTTTAAATTAATATGGGATAATAAAATTTTCTGGCAACAATGAATTATGTTTATTGAGTTATCTTTTTTATTTCTTTTTAAAAATATGATTTTATCAGTTTTATGTATACTACATACGTACATATTCAATGCAATTAACGTGAAAAATTTGATTTTGAGATTTTTAAGAAGCTATATTTAACACTTCGATCTACTTATGTTAAATATTTTCAATTTTCCATACAATTTTTTCAAAATTTTTGTATGGGAAAAATGGGACTTATCAACTTTAGGCTATTATATTATATCTCGGGCTCCGTTCCACTGATTTGATTAAAAAAATAGCACTAGATTAGAAAAGACAAATTGAATTGCAATAGGGATTTATCTAGATAAGTTCAAAAATAAGAGGGGTCGCAGTAGAAGGAACAAAATGTCAATTTTTACTAATTTTTACCGTTTAAAGTTTGTTTGGAAGAGAACCCTTCAACAAACATCTTGGTTAAACTTTAACTTTCTTCCCTACCGGGAATATACTTTTTTAAATAAACGAAAAGGTCTACGAGAATTTTCTTATATTAGTCCGCATAACTTTTTCTAGTCCGCTACCTGTTGCAGAGATATTTTTTACTTAAAAAAGAATTTTATAGAAAATGTCAAGAGGAATGCCCTGCAGAAATTTTAAGTTATTTGAAACACGAATTAATTTTTTATAAATTATTTTTATGTAATTCAAATTGTTTTATTAAATACGAGTAGTTAGTGACATTAGCCCTATATTACAACGTCGGCCTAGAGCCAAAGGAACGTAACTGAATTTTAAAAATTTTGGAAGAGAACATGAAATTGACTTAGAATTTTGATCATTGAATTGTTTTCTACCATTTGGACAAGAAAATAAGAAAGAAAAGATCTGATACTGTTTTATTTTTAAAATGGTATAGATAAAAAACAAAAGATTTCAACATGAAGAATCAGAAAATATCAAAAACATAATTTTGGAAAATTTTTCAGTTACGTTCTTTTGGCTCTAGGCCGACGACATGTGTGTATATTATATGTACATTGTTAATGTAGGTTTCCAGGATATGCCAGTATATTATTTAAAGTATGTATTCGTGGAAACTGTCACTTTATACCCCAAAAACTTTATACTTTTTATAAATATGAAAAAAAAATGCTAACTAGTTGTTTAACCCTAGGATTGCCTGATCGTATACAAACGTATACACGCGGCTTTTGACCCTTGATAAAATATAACCCCTTTGAGGTAGGAATTTGAAACCTTCACCAATTCCTCTATTGGATGGTTCTCCCTATACACACCCTAATTTTCAAGGTCCTAGCTCAAAATCGGTAGAACAAAATATCCTTTTTTATGGAAAAACACAAATTTGGCCGTAAGTGCATATATACAAATGTATACCATACCATACATTTTATATGGAAATTTTAAAACTCTTTTTTCAAAAAACATATATCTCAGCATCCCGTGAACCAAAAACCGTAATTCTTTGACTCTTATATTTGTTGCGCACAGTTTTCCTGTCTTTCTTTTACTTTTTGAGATAAAATTGAAAGCAAGGTAAAGAGACGAAAAATTCCCATACATTTTTGAGACCAAACACAAATTTTACTTAAATTTCAACTTTAAAGATCTGTATCTCAGTATCCCGTAGACTGAAAACTAAAATTTTTATACTAAAACATTTATCAAAGTATTCTTTTTAGTATTGATCTGTATAGTTTTTTTAGTTTTCAAGATAAAATACAAAACAACATGAAAAACATGAATGTTTCATACATTTTCCTACATTCGAACAGGCAAACATCTAGTGTTGACTTTGAAGATCTATCTCAGCATCCTTTGAGATAAAAACTAATATTTTTGAATTAAAAATAAATTGAAATAAAAGTATAAAACTCAAACTTGGGACGAAAGTCGGGGACTTCTTAGGAAAAAGCGGAAAAACTTAAAATCAACAAAAATAAAAAAGTTCTCATTCACTTTGTAAATATTATGTACTGTGAGCGTCAAAAATAAGTATACACTCAAAAAAATTTTGTATCAGATTGAATAAAAACTTATTATATGAAGTAAAAGAAATAATGGTAGGTAAAAATTATACTTTTATTTGTTATCAACAAAATATAAAAAATTCAGTTCAAAATTATAAACAATAAAAAAATTTTTAGAACAAAGAAAAATAATACTCACAAAATTGCGAGTCAAAAATAAGTATACACAATCTATTTATCTATAGTTAACACCTCATAAAACATTAGTCAATTTTTATTTTTATTCCTTCTTAAACAAGCTAGCAATTAAATTGAATTAATTAAAGTGAATTTTAAAAAATATAGAAAATGCGTAAACAAATGGCACTTGAAACGTGAAAAATTATTGTTGATTTCCCACACCTATGATCCTTAA
The DNA here is from genome assembly GCA_932526495.1 of Bombylius major. Taxonomy (NCBI): domain Eukaryota; kingdom Metazoa; phylum Arthropoda; class Insecta; order Diptera; family Bombyliidae; genus Bombylius; species Bombylius major. The sequence continues at coordinate 24,277,514 of OW052043.1, forward strand.
CTACATGATAACGGATAGCGCTATTGAACTGAAATTTTTTTTGTTTTATTATACATAATATTAGCTTTCTAAATAAATAAAAAAAAATTTTTGTTAGTGAATTTTTTTTTTAGGAGCCCAATTAATTGAGAAAAATTTAGGAAAAAAAATCATAAATTTCAAGTTTATGACCTTTTTTCTTGAAAATGAAATTATTACATACAATAAGTAATACACCAAATGAAAGGTAATTTTAATAGCCATTCATAATAAAAAGAAAAATTTTGATGCATAGGGTGCAAAAAAAGTGACAGGTGATTTTGTGTTGAGAGGTCTTGCATAAAACTCATAATTTTGAACGCCCTCTAGCGGCGAAAATAGACACGATCGAAAGTTTCGCTAGTACAATTTTTTTCATGAAATAGTCCAGCAAATATCGTGGTACCACTCTTGGTACTTAGAAACAAAACACCCTGTATGTATAATATATATACATTCTCATTCATAAAAGGCGTCATTCTTAAAAAAAATATTTTCGTTTTTGAAAGGTATGTTCATGCTTGAAAAATAGGCGTAAGGTGTATAAAATTTCACTGGTACCTATAGTATAAATATATACCGATGTAATTCAAAATATTAAAAAAAGAATAAAACATAAGGGTTCAGGATAGTTGGTCATTAAATCAATTTTAAAACAAGAGAAATCTTAAATCATAAATTTAAACTTGGAAATCCTTCACTTAAGAAACAATAAGATATTTAAATTACTTTAAACTTCTATACTCTATTTAACAATTAAAGTCAGTATTGTGCTTATGGAGGCAGTACCCGATGAGTTTTTTGCCTTGATAATATTTAATTTAAAAAATTTCCCTCGATTGAAATTGAGATCTGATCACCCCACACACGAGACAGATTTATACAAACGAAATGTAAAAGAGTATAGAAAAGTATGCCTATCTTGCCTGTACTGACTTTAATTGTTAAATAAAGTATAATATTTCAAAGAAGGATCTTTATATTTGGTCAAAAAACGATACTAAAAAAAGTATGAGTCATTATGACATCTAAAAAATTTTAAATACTCTTTATCAATATGAAAAAAAATGCTAACCAGTTGTTTAAAAATAATTTAAGTATGTATGTACTTACTGAAAAGGACTTATTGTAGTCCTGATAAGGATTATTGTAGTCCTGAAAAGAGCTTATTGTAGTCCAGGAAAGGACTTTTTTGAAATTCTGGAAAGGACTTTTTGTAGTCCTGGAAGAAGTTATTATTACCTAAAATGCCTTTTACAAATTGTTTTCGATGTGTCACCCTCCATTTTGGATACAAATAAGAGCCGGAAGAAAAGTTAAGAAAATTTATTAATAATTAATTTGAAAAGTGCAATCAGACAAAGAGCTCCAAAATGTATTCAAAAGCTCTACAATAAGCTCTTTTCAGGACTACAATAACTCCTTATCAAGCCTACAATAAGTCCTTTTCAGGATTAAAATAACTTCTAAAAGTACCTTTACACTACTTGATTTGTCATATCACTTTATGTACGTTATTTTACATATGTATTGTCATACGACTTCTCATAATGCTGAAAATCCACTGAAATAAAAAAATTCAAATATTACAAAGTCGAATCAAAAGTCATACAAAATTAGAAAAAATCTATTTTCATGATTTGTCGAGTGTAAAGTCGTATGAGAAAGTTTCTCAATAAAATCAGACAGTGTAAACGCTGTCAAACTTTTACCAGTGACCAGGGCCGGCCCAACCTAATTTTTCGCCCTGTTCGAAGAACAAAATTTCGCCCTTATTCTGTTTAAATTTTTAATGAATATTAAAATGTTCAAGCCGTTTCCACACCACCCTTGGGTAGACTTTCAACTCACATTTCACATTTCATATTTTGAAAATAAATCAATTTATATACATAATAATACATACTTTCATATAATTCGAATTATATACGGAACTATTTATATACATACATACAGCCTTGAAAATAAAAAAAGTTATTGCAAACTGTTCAAAATAAAATCTTGCTCCTATAGTATTATTCGATCTTCATTAGAGATGAAAAAACCCATGAAAAAAACAATTTCGTTGGATTTTTTCATATTTTTCCGGATTTTTTCATAAAAATCCTGTAGTCCTGGAAAGGAATTTTTGTAGTTTGTAATTTGGCACAAGATGTGTGAAACACCCTGTACACCCAAATTTCATTAAATATCATAAATTTACCTACTTACTTCAAAAAATTGAAAAAACCCGTTCAAATGAATGTATGTATATCTTTTTCCTATGATTATGAAAAAACAAATGTTTTTTTCCTGTTTTTTTCCGCTTTTTTGGAAAAAACCCGATAAAAAGCAACGGGTGAATGTATTTTTCATTTGTGAAAAAAGCATTTAAAAAGCAGCTTTTTATGAAAAAAACGGAAAAAAACAATTTTGAAAAAATCGGATTTTTGCTTTTTTCATCTCTAATCTTCATAAAAACAAACAACAACAAAAATGCTATACACACAGTATTAGGTTCAATTTCAAATCTTGCACAGTCTCTGCTTTATCATTCTATATGTTCCGTATGGGCGCTACAAAAACAACAATATATAGCAAACTGTTCAAAATAAAATCTTGCTCCTATAGTATTATTCGATCTTCATAAAAACAAACAACAACAAAAATGCTATACACACAGTATTAGGTTCAATTTCAAATCTTGCACAGGCTCTGCTTTATCATTCTATATGTTCCGTATGGGCGCTACAAAAACAACAATATATAGCAAACTGTTCAAAATAAAATCTTGAACCTATAACCAAAATAATTCAAATTCAAAATAATATGAATTTAGAAGAGACGGACAAAATTTTGAGGGGATAAGACAGCACAAAAAAGGAAATGTGTGTAGCGTTTTTGTTGTTGTTTGTTTTTATGAAGATCGAATAATACTATAGGAGCAAGATTTTATTTTGAACAGTTTGCTATATATTGTTGTTTTTGTAGCGCCCATACGGAACATATAGAATGATAAAGCAGAGCCTGTGCAAGATTTGAAATTGAACCTAATACTGTGTGTATAGCATTTTTGTTGTTGTTTGTTTTTATGAAGATCGAATAATACTATAGGAGCAAGATTTTACTTTGAACAGTTTGCTATATATTGTTGTTTTTGTGGCATTCAATTCATACGAGACTTATGTTCATAGTAGATGATTCTGTGGTCACAAGCACTAACCGCTTAAGTCTGAAGATGCTCATGTCGACTTAAGTGGTTTGCAAATGTGACCACAGAATTGGTTCACACAAAAATACAAATCTATATAAAATTTTAATATTATGTAAATATTTATATTGTTCTAATGGCGCCCCTCTAATTTTGTCGCCCTGTTCAGCTGCTCTGTCTGCTCATATGTAAAGGCCGGCCCTGCCAGTGACATATAGTATGTAAAGTGATCTGAGAAATCAAGTAGTGTAAAGCTACTTCAACCAGGACTAGAATAAGTCCTTTTCAGGAATACAAAGTAATTAACACAGAAAGTCAAATAAAACATACCAAAAGGCAATTGAATAATTCTTTAGAACAAGAAATTTACCTAATTTTGGAAAAACTACCCTTAAATTATGATTAATAAATTATGAACGGATAAAGATAATGTTACAAAACAAAAGCCATGTTAGAGTCAACAAATTAAGCTTTCGTTTAAGCCAAGAAAATTTAAAAAATAATAAGGGTTTTTTTTTCGAAATATTTGACATTGAACATAAAAATGACGAATTTTTTTCAAAATTTTTTGACTTTGAGTTACAATAACTTTAAATCCAATTAACACAAAACTTTGTAAAAGACATTTTTTGAAAGGTCTGAAGGTTCTCTATAGAAATAATTTTCATTTACCTCTCCACATTGAGCGAACGCTAAAATATGTTGCAAAAAGTGGAACTGGTTACTCTTCGAAAAAAAAATTTGTTTGACCTTGAATATCTGGGTAACCATTGAGAATAGACTCCCCCCTCCCATACGATTTTTTTCATTTCTTACCGAGATCTACCCTGTTCAGTTTGGCACATGAACGGTGAAACACCCTGTATACATTGTATCTATGTAGGTATAAATATGTAACTGAAAAAAATATTTTTTTATAAATTCCATGTAAGTAATATGTTCTCATTTATAGATATATGTTATATGTACATATTATTATTATTATTAATAATACCCTTTCTGTTCTATATAATTATACAGGGTGTCCCGTTTGGTTTGCTTAACCTTAATACCATAGATAGGTCTCATCAAGACGAACAAAAAATCGTATCGGTGGGAGGGGGGAAATCCCAACGGTTTCGCCGCTAGAGGGCGTTGAAGTTTTTTTGCTCTTATTTCACGATGTACCCTATAACTTTTTACAAGCAAGCAAGGTATTGTTGAAAAGGGCAAAGGGTCTTCTACATTTTTTCTCAACACAAAGTGACCCTTGACATAGCATATAGAATAATAGCAGACAAAGTATGAATATCCAACCAAAGTAAAGCAGGAGGTATATATACACTCATGAAATAAAAAACTGAATTTTTTTTATTTTTTTAAAATTCAATTAGTGGAAATGAAATGTAAATATTTCACATTTTTCTAAACGGAAATTTCAATTAGTTAAAATGAGACAGACTGACATACACAAACGACAATATTTTTTGTTTTATTTTTCAGGTCACTGAATGTTAAATTGCTGATAAACAATAGGTCACTGAATATAATTTAACCAAATTTAACATATGTTCATAACATATGTTATTTTTAGGGTAGCCATACACAAGAATTATGAAATAAAATTTTTTGAAATATTTGTCCGTTAGATACTCTATATAATTATATAGTATATATTTTTACAAATATAATTATATATTTCATATATTAACATTCACATTATATGAGTAGTATAATTTACAGAACAATGTAAAACGTAAATTACAAATTTCAATGTTTGAATTTTTTAATGTACTACCCACAAATGTATTCATTTGGTAGCACTAAATTATTAATTTTAAACTGCTGAATTCATACAATCATTCAACTTCATTGTTAATAAATTCAAATTCGAATTTAAAAACGGCGGAGGAATTTTTTATTATAAAAAATTATGATTATACATATGTACCTACTTTCTATTAATAAATAAAAATTAACGAGAGATTTTTATTATATAAAACTTCTAATAAATATTATTAATTTTAATTTGAGTTTTTTTTACGTTGAAAAAAGTTTTAAAGTATACTTTCAGATTATAGATATTAGATATTTATTTCAATTCAATTCAATCTAGAACTCAAGTTTGTATAAATAAAAAAACATAACTTTGAATTCTAGATCAAGGTGGTGTGGAAATAGCTTCCTTTAAAATAAAATTTTCATTATTTATCTTTAAAAAGCATCACCAGATTTGTTACAAGTTACAAGAAAAGTAACAAGAAATTTGTTATTTTCAACTTTTTCTATAAAAGGTTAAACTTGTATAAAATATAAGTCTTATTTCATTTCCTAAAATAATAATTTTAGAAAAAATGACGTTATTATTTGTTGACGATTATTATTATGATTTAATAAATATTCCTTAATACTTGTACCACAATCAATTGAATGTCGTTTTTCAGTTTTTTTTTTCACATTATTATTAACAAGATTTAATTTTTGTAAATAAAATTTATTAATGAATTATAATTTAAATTATCATCTTTTTTTATATTATTATTATTATGATTTTGTACTGATTGTGATGATATTGATGATAAATTATTATTTTTATTCACTTTGTTTCAATATTATTTATTATTGTTATTAAAATTTACATACCTACCCTACCTATAATCATGGTCAATTTGACGTTTAACATCTGATTCATAGAACGCTGAATGCTGAATTGAAAAAAAAAATTGAAAATTGAAGTGGGAATAATTTTATGTTTTATCTCTTTCCAGCTTTAATAATTTATAGTTCTATTTATTAAAGTGAAAGCCAGACTCATCTCATATTTTTTTTTCACTCACACCAATAAGAAAAACAACAATTTTCACAGAATCGGGAACACAATTTGTTCTACAGTTAGTATTCTATATTTCTATATTCTATGCCCTTGAGTGCCCCTGTAAAAAGTTATAGGGTACATCGTGAAATAAGAGCAAAAAAACTTCAACGCCCTCTAGCGGCGAAACCGTTGGGATTTCCCCCCTCCCACCGATACGATTTTTTGTTCGTCTTGATGAGACCTATCTATGGTATTAGGGTTAAGCAAACCAAACGGGACACCCTGTATAATGTACATATAGATATACAAGCAATGAAAACGTCATTAAAAAAAATATTAATAGTAAAAATAATATTCATTTATTGCATTTGATTCGTAAAGCATAATACAATAATATTATGGCAACAAAAATCAATTTCATATTGTAATTGTATGTATACATTACATACATTCATATATGTATTGAATATTTATCCTAACAAAAATCTTCTACCCTGTTGACAAAAATGTTCTACAAAACCACTCTAAAAGTAGTGAAGTTCATCACTGAATGCTCCAGTGAAATCAAATAGGACGGTGGGACAATTTTCACCAGTTTCACTGTTTGTGAAAGTATATAAACAATACATACGCAGGATTTTGTTTCACACCACAAAGAATATTTGGCATGAGAAAGAAAGAGACAATTATAACAACTCAATGCCATTCAGTGATGAATTTCACTACTTTTAGAGTAGTTTTGCAGTACTTTTTTGTCAGCAGTGGTATACTAGTGCTGCCAGATCAATTTATTATTTTAGTATTACCATGTTCATTCGTGTGTTGAATAAATATAATAAACAACTTTTTTTTTTTTTATTTACATGTACAAATTTCAATAATATACATTCTTCATAAAAAATAAAAATATTAATAAAACTTAAAATAAAAAAATCAAATAAACAAAATAAAACTTCAACAAAACATGTTTTTTGTAAAAGAAGTCTAATAAAAAAATATAAAAATTCGGAGCATTACTATACGTAATATCAGCGTAATTATTTTTTGTTTTTACAATTTTGGTGAAATCTGTTATGCGAATGTTGAACACACTTTTTAATTTCTTTCTCGAACTGCTCTCTTCCGAAAGAAAAATGGTAAGAATCTAAAAATACGAGTATATGTGTTTTTAAATTAATTAAAGATCATCGTGCAAACTCTATATTTTTTATTTTCATGAAATATTTACCAAAAATAACTTGATTAAATAATTTTAAATTATTTAAACTGCGTTTTCCGCATTTTCCGTCGAAGTTAAATTCTATGTAAACCTCATCTTTTGCTAAAAATCGAAACCCGAGTTCCAATGATTCAGACAAACCCTGGATTTTTCTGAGACATGCCACCTTGAAAACAAAGTTGAAATAGTAGTGCAAACTAACATAAATGAGTTAATCATTCTTACCATATTTTCATTAAATTTTTTATCCGAAACTACTCGAGATTCCAAATCAGACAATTCTGCCATTGTTTTTGCTGGACATAAAATTTCAATTTCGACGGATAATGCCGAATCGTCTCTACCAAAGACTTGGCTAAAATTCTTCAGGATGTTCTTCGTATTGATTTGTGTTTCACGAAGAATTTTGTTGGTCGCAAGTTTGCTTGCATTAGATTCTTCAGAAACCTACAAAAATAAATACATATTAGGTACCAATTATCCTTTTTCACATTTCAATATTTCAACAGAATTTATTAAAATTATTAAGTTAAACTTTCACTTATATTTTATTGCATAAGGCATTCCCCCACTACTCGCCTCTTTCCCGAATAACATGTATGCATTTACCTGGGTTTGTAGTGCCTCCCCAATGTTTGCAAGCTGTTCTGTCATGTTTTTCAGTAGAGAAGTTTGAATTCTCTCTTCCTTGAGTATTTCATAAAAAACATTTTCAACAGTACTATTAGGAACTTGCAACTGCTGGTATATGGATGCATTTTCTGTTATATCTTCCTGCATTAGAGATGACTGTGAAAATAATTCCTGACTGAGCGGAAACGAAACTCTTTCGTCGCTTGTAATTTTTACTTTTGGTATCTTGGATTCTTTATCATTTTCTTTATTTCCAGTTATATAAAATCTTTTGTTATTAATTTTTGTGTAGTTTACTGAAAAAAATTAGTTTTTAATTTAATTTTAAATAATAAACAAAAATTTGCTTTTGAACTTACTTGAATTTATTGGTGTAGAGCAAATGAAGCCTTGAGAAATGCCTTCACTGTTAAGCTCATTATTGTAGTTTGTCATAATTGGTGATGGAGGATTGTCTGACATTTTAAAAAAAATGTTTGTTTTCTTTTTTCAAATTAATTTTTGTGTATACGTATATGTGTATATGTTTATAGATGGCGTAAACTAAAGTGATTTCGAGAATTTAGAAAAAATGTAATGTAAAATAGGTATTAGTATAATGTCATTCTGAAATTTTATAGAGTAAAATTTATATTGTACATCGTCAAGAAAAAAAGTCTCAATTTGATTGCTAATATTTGAACATTTCAATATGCCTAATGCTGTAGATGACTCTACAGGAGAATTGAAAAAGTTATCAACGGTTTCATATCTGTGTCCTAATATTGTCCGTTTTCCTGAAGTATTCCCAAAAGCACATATTTTCAAAGGAGCGTTATTTACACAACAATATGAATCTTTTTCTTTTTCATATGAAATACTTAAATATTTGTAAGACTTTGGTGGTATAGTTTGAATCGTACAAATTTCCTTTAGTCTTTTTCCAATTTGATGTAATATTTTTGATGGTTTTCTTACAATTTTTTTTAAGAATTGCATATAATTTTCACATTTGTAGGCCGAACTGTCCAGTGGTTCCGATTCAAGTACAGAAGTAGAAAGATGTAAAAGACAATGAACATTGAAACTAATTTTATCATCACCAAACAAGACAGAAAATGTATTTAAAAACTCTTGCAAAATGTCACCTGCAACACTTATATCTGCATTATTTGTTCTTTTACATAAAAGAAGTCTCATTCCAGAATGAAGTAATAAAAAATTATAATAAATGTCATCATCAACACATCCTTTAAGTACAACAATTCCTGTATACAACAAAAATTGTCGAAACTCTGTTGCCTTCCAATGTGAAAGATCATTTAAACTCCGAGGATATCTTGCAAACTCTTCTGGTGCTGTGGAATGATATTTCTTCAATCTGACATTTATTTTACTGACATTAAATATTGTTCCTTTGAATTGGCCTTTGGACAAAAGCGTTAATAATTTTTTAGTAACTCCCAAGTCTAACAAATGCATTACATTCAAAGGGAATTGTGAAACCATGCCTATTTGTATATTTTCTAAAATAAGTCTATTTGTAAGAAACTGTTTGTTGTGATGAGCTTTATCAGACCTATCAAAAAAAGAAGAATCTGTGCGAGGATAGCTTGGAGTAATATTAAAGGCAACTCGTTTATTTTTATATGATCCTTCTTGGTGACATTTTGGACAACTATGTTTTCCTGTATGGTAAAGAACGCCTGTTATGAAAGCTCTGGCTGGACTGTCACAAATGAAAAATTTCATTTTAAACTGTTTGTGAAAAGGTAAAGTTGAATTTATTATCACTCCATTTTCTTGCAGAGTTTGTATTTCTTCAGTGCATTTTTGCAAGAATTCATTAACATTAAATGGTTTCTCATTACCGGAATAGCAGCCTATCAAAAACAGAGATTCATCTGGGAAATCTGAAAATGCACCAACGATTGGCCAGAGTACACGGTTTGAACTATTAAATAGTTTTACACCATCTATTCCTACATTTATGAAGACCGTACTAACTGATTTTAAGAAATTGAAATCTTTAGACTTTAAATAATTTTGGATTCCATAATGACTGTATTCCCCAGGTGGAACAATTATAATATCGGTGGAATATGTAGGTGTGCTTAACAGCGTTCTAGCTGATCGAGGAATATTTTTTAATCCATTGTCATTTAAAATTTTCAACAATTCACTTGTCGCTTTTAAAGAAATGCGATTATTTAAAGACCAGTTCGCTAAATTTATACAAAGGTTTACTGGCTGGAGTATGCTTCTATCAGAATCCAATGTTTCACTTCGAATTTCATCTAAATTTGCGTTTGATGGATGTTCTGATAAATTAATTGAATTTTCTTTTTAATTTTCATCATTTTTTTCACAAACGTTTTCCTCTACACGACCAAAATTTTTTAAACTTTTATACCTTTCTACATTTTTTGTATAGATATTTGAGGCTTTGCTCATTTGATTTCTAAATGTTTTTTTATTCATTATAAATAATTTAAAAAATTATACTCACGTTATTTATTCTTTTTGATTTTTACTAAAATTTTTGTATCACTTGAAATTAAATAACACGACACGTGAAAGAACAACTTAACCTCACAATTTCATTTACCTGTTATTGAGAAGAAAAACCGACCATATAATATTTTTATCTCTTTCTATCTACTTACTTTCATGACTTTTCCACCACTTTTCATGTACTTCTGTTTCACTATTACCACGTACACATGATGAGATCCAAAGATCCAGCGATTGAAAGATCGAATTTCGATCTGCGTATTTCAGTATCCTGGATCGAAAGTTCGAGTTCAGTTTAGATTCAAACGTGGTTCAAAATATAGAAATTATAACCTTGAATTTTTTACTTTTCCTAATATTTGAATGTAAACTTAAATATTAGGGCAAGTTTCGAGTTTTTATTTATGTTTTCAATTTTATTTAAATGAAACAAATAAAAGTTTTTACACATTTCGATAAATAACATAGCCTAAAACAATTTTAATCTTTCAATCTTTCAATCCGTGTCTGTACGGTTATATTTCGACTCGATCCAGGTGAAAAGGCTGGACGGATCGATTGGATCCCATATGGACTCGATCTCCGTCTACATGTTTTTAAAGGAGCTTCAGACCGGATTAAATTAAGATTCAATCCGTCATGTATACGTATACGTATACGTATATATAAAACAAACAAACACTTGGGTACTTTTTACAATGAATGTAGTTGTAGGAAAATATAAGTGATGAACTTTTGTCAACAGGGTAGCAAATATATAACATTTACGCTGTTACGCATACTTAGAATGAGAAATCAAAACAAAACAAAAAAATAATTTATCTATGAAGCATGTGCATATGAAATATGATTCACATTTTTTATACTTTAGTGCTTGAATGCTTTCCTTACTTACAAAAGTTCTCTTTTTTTAAAAAAAAAGCATAGAAATTCAAAGTTCAAAAGTTAAATTTAAAATTTATATGAAAAAGTACCATCGTGGATAGTAGAGACACCTATTGAGCAAAGATGATCTAAATGATGCCACTACTATTTAACTTCAGATACAAGGTTTGTACTAAAGCCAGGTCTTTTACTTAAACCTTAAATAGAGATTAAGCTCTCAATTCGTACGGCTTAAGTTAAACTCAGTTTAACACTTAAGCCTTCACTATAAAACTGAAAAAAGTGCTTAAACTCAGTTAAAGAGTTAAACTCTTCTTAAACTTCGACTGTGGAACTGGCCATTAGCCACACCTATGGAATAATTATTGCCCATATCTAGGTAATCACAGTCCATGTAGTCATCGACATTAAGTTATTCATCTAAAGAATCTGTCGTGGTACCTTCCTTTTAGAATTTTTATTAATCACATCATTAACTGGTACACCGTTCGATGCACTGGCAATGCTGCACCATTGGTTGTTGTGATAGTGTGAGTAAGGGACGCAGACTCCATTTAAGATGATGATAGAAATTAAGAATTTAATAAACTAATTCCTGTATTTTTTATAATTTTAAGAAAATCAAATATTCAAAATCTTCAGTTTTCCTTATTTCATCACAGGACAACGGTTCAGATGGCAATCAACTACCAGTTTCAGATTTTTCGGGGGGTTATTGCCACTCCCATCAAATCCACTCATATTAACTTTATGCAATATGTATTAAAGTTTATCAGTTTTAACAACTAAAATCAATAAAAACAACACTCGCTGTTTTATTGTTTTTTTTTTAAGTTTCAAATATCTCTATTATACTTTATTCTATAAAAAACTGACTATTGAAAAGAATATAATTTTTATTCAAAAATATTCAATTTGACGTCAAATTTATGGCATTTTCTAACAAAGTGTTTCTGTAGGGTTATGGAACGATGGAATATTTTCTTTCAATAGAATATATTTTTAATAGCTATTTTACTCGTGCAAAAAATTTCAACAGGTGAAGTTCTGTTTTTTGTTTTAAGTTAAAAACAATAATATCGAAAAAAAATATATGTATTGAAATAAGAGAAAAAATAAAATAAGTGAATAAATAAGTAAACTTCTAATTAAATTTTATTTCTATTTTCTAATTTTTATTTTATTTTAGTTTTTATTTTTAAAAGTATAATTATCAAACGGATTGGAAGAATCTCGCAAACGTCTTCTTTGAACCCGTAACATAATTCGACGATCACACAAATCCGCAATTATTATCATATACAGGGTGATTCAGTTTAAGTATCCGACCCGGAAACTACGGATAGGTCTCGGTGGGACAAACAAAAAATCGTATGGGAGGGGGTTAATCTTAACCGTTTCGGAGTTCTTTATTTATTTGCTTTTATATTATTTTATAGTACATAGTACATTTTATAGCAGAAAATGAAAGCTCAATTGTTTCTGCATTGATTTTCTTTCTTTATTTTTTTCGAAAAATGCATAATTTTTAAAATATTTTCATTTGAAAATTAACATTCCTAGCACCTATTTTCAATTTACACTGTAATAAAAGCATTAGTGAAACCTTATGCAATAATATCAATGAATTTCAGCCAAAACCATATAACTACAATTTCAGACTAATTTTTTCAGTTTTTTCAAAAGGTCTCCCTCCATATCTAGGTAAGATTTACAGAGGCATGTAAGATGTTGTTGGAAAGAAATGGGGGTCCTATACAATTTCGCAGAAGAAAATATGACCCTAGAGTTTAAGGTTGCCCACCCATCTCCCTTACGATTTTTTGTTTGTCTCGCCGAGACCTATCTGTCCGACACTTAAACTGAATCACTCTGTATAATGTTTTATACTCATTTTATTTGAAAGTAGTTATACATAAATTCAGTACTTTATAGTTGATGGCTCTGCTTACTGACTATAAAAAATGTTTAAAAAAAATATTAAAATAAAAATATGTATTTATTTATATTACATGATTTTTAATTTAAACTTTTGAAAAAATAACTAACTTCGAATTTTTTTTTTAAATGTAGCAAATGATGCAAAAGTAAATAACAATAAAAATGCTAGAAATGTGTGTAAAGAAAATAAAAATGAAAATTTTAAATATATTGATGCAAGATCCATTCTACGTAAAATGCAAAATGAAAAAATTCTAAAACTGATGAATGACTCAAATTTCAAACATGAAAAACAACATGATGGTATTCTTTTCTATCAAAAATTAATACCAAATAGAATTTCAGTGTATGAATATATAAATTTACATTGTTTTAATAAAAATTATGAAACGTTAAATAATGAATCGTTTGAATTATCTTTTTTGAATAAAATATGCCAAGTGGATTTTTCAAACGCATATAAATTTACATTTTCTTTTAATATTAATGCAACATCAGATATTATGATTGTAACCCATGACAGGGCTATAATAATACCAAATGATAATAATGAAATTGGTTTTAATGAAATTAAAACGGCATTTTTAACAGCACCTGGTGTTAATCTAAAAAGAATTTCAAATGAATGGATTAAACATCATTATCATATGATTATTTTAAAACTTGCATGGATAGAAAAAGAACTATCGAAATGTTTTACACAACAAATTTGTAGTCCACAAAATGTCATAGCACAATTGAAATATCGTTATGATAGAGAAATTTCTAGAGGACATAAATCATGTTTAAAAAGAATTTTACAAGGTTTAGATGATCCATCCAAATTAATGGTACTTGTTGTGCTGAATATAATTAAAAATCCATCTAATAATGATGAAATCGAATTAGTATTGAGTGATAAATGGTATTATATTAAAGCAATCGGAGATTTAGCAATTAAAAGGATAATAGATCATGATATACAAATTGGTACAAAATTATTTGTGCAAAATTCCGAATTAATCAATTTTACTAAAAATTTCAATGATGATCCATTAAAATTATTATCTTTGACAAATATTCGATTGAAAATTCATACAAATTCAATACAATCATCACCACCTAATCTTAAACTTGGATTTTATAATAAAAATACTTGGACTTATAAACGATTAGATTGCTTGTTTAAAGATGGTGGAAAAGTGTCTAGTCTTACGTTTTTTATTGCAAGGGTATATCCAATAATTTATGTTCATAAATTCGAAAATAAGATATATTCAGGTGAGAATTTTTATAATTTTATCGTATTTAATAATTCAAAATAATTTTTAGTCTTTTTTAAAAGTTGCATCCAGAATTCATAGCCACGATTCGCATATAACTGATTATTCGGTATGTTATTTTCGATTGTTTTTCTTATACAGGGTGTTTCATACAGCGAGTGCCAAACTAAGCAGGATGGTAGATCCCGACGAGAAGTTAAAAAAATTGTGTGACAAAGGGGGATGCATTCACAATGGTTTCCGAGATTTTTAAGGTCAAAAAAAAATTTTCTTCTCAAAAAGTGAACAGTTCCACTTTTTGAATTATTTTCCAAAATTCAAGTATCCCCCTTTGTCATAAAATTTTTTCAACTTCTCGTCAAGATATTCTACCATACTGCTTAGTTTGGCATTCGTTCTATGAAACACCCTTTATAATTTATTGAATCTTTTTATATTTAAATAATTTAATTTTTTCTTAAAATAGGAAGAAAATTATCAACACAAATCACAAGCTTTTGTAGGAGGTCTATCAAAGAGAATCCATAGAAATTCCCCTACAATTACAGCTCATAAAATACTACAATTACGAGTAGTTGATTTGAAACAGCCAAATAGTAGTGCAATTTTTTCAATTTATAATCCAAATGATAATCATTTTAATAATCTGAAAGAAAATTGTGTTGTAAAAATTGAAAATTTTTTATTCGAAGGACAAAAAAATGGAGAGATATATTTATCAAATTTAAATAAAACAAAATACAAAACATCATTTAATTTAGATAATTCAAATTTAACATATCTTTCACGACATTTAATAGAAATTGAAATGATTTCTTCGTCATATCTTAAAAATATTGTATTTAATGAAGTAGACACTTACGGAATTATTGTTGAAATTGAATATAATCAAATTTTAAAATTTCAATCTGTATATTTAGCTGATTATAAAGAAAACATTATTTGTATAAATTTTTCAAAATCTATACAAGATTATGTATGTGAAGATATAATTAAAATTGAAAATTTCTTGATTGCACGTAATTTACGCTTGTATTCAAATAAAACTTGTAATAGCTTACCTAATTTATTTGCAACAAATGCGTCAGTATTTTGTAAAATTTTAAATCGTAATAGAGAAGACATCGAGAATCTTTTTCATAGTTTTAAAAATGTAAATATAAAGGAGTTTTTGAAACAATGTGTAATAAAAATAAAGAAATTAAAGGAAATCAAGAAATTAACGAACGTATCGTTGTAAAAGGTTTTGGATTGCATTGAAGAAAAAAACATTGAAAAACTATGAATAAATTATAGTGACAAAAAATAATAGTTGAGAGATTACATAAATTGATTTTTTTAAAGGTACCTACTAAATAACTTCTAAGGGTCGTATTCATCATTGTGGTTTGAACTACGATTAAATCTAAAACGAGTTTAACTGAACTTAAAAGCGGGCAGTGGACGAAGCGGTAGAGTGTTGGCTTCTGATGCTGAAGGTCTCGGGTTCGAGTCCGCCTGAGTTCACTCAGCTCTGAATGAGTACCAATTCACTTTGAGTTGGGTATAAATGCTCGGTACTAATATTAGTACCAAGTCCTGTCATACGAATAAAATTCGTTCTCTACCAACGAATTTTAGTGGTTCGCATTCCACTTTAAACTGTAGGTGTCATGTATGACAGAAAGACGGGGTGCTGAGTACAATGGACTCTCCTGTCTGAGTGCTCGTGGATGCCTAACCCGCATCCCCCCCACCCACAAAACAACAAAACAAAACAACTGAACTTCGAAAATCCCTATTCACCATGACTATTTAAATTAAAACCTTTTTCGAATGAAACGTTATTATTTTTTTGGAAATTTTATTTTAACGTTTAATTAACATGTGTCCCGTTAAAAAAGAAGGAAAAAAACCCCCGATTTAACTTTAGACAGCTTGTATCTTATCGTAATTTAAAACTCCGCTTAAAAATCGAAACTGAACTTTGTTGATGAATAAAGTTACGACAAGTTTAACCCTAGGACTGTCTGATCGTCAAATGTATACATTCGGACTTTGAGCCTTAATTTAAATATGATTCCTTCGAGCTAGGACCTTGAAACTTGACCAATTCCTTAATTGGAAGGTCTTTCCTATACACCTCAATTTTCAAAGTTTTCACCTTGTAAAAGACAATACTAAAGAAAACACTTTGATAAATGTTTTAGAATAAAAATTTTAGTTTTCAGTCTACGGGATACTGAGATACAGATCTTTAAAGTTGAAATTTAAGTAAAATTTGTGTTTGGTCTTGAAAATGTATGGGAATTTTTCATCTCTTTACCTTGTTTTGCACTTTATATCAAAAAGTAAAAATACTAGAAAAAAATCGTCCATGGGATGCTGAGGTATAGCTTTTTGGAAAAACAAATTTCTAAATTTCCATATAAAATGCATGGTATGTATACATTTGTATACGCACGGCTAATATTTTGACATTGTCGATCAGGCGATCCTGATCAATCATTTTGGTGAATACGACCCTAAGATTTGATTTTATTACATTTTGTTTCTGTTCTTATGAATAATCGGTTTTTTTTTCAGTGCATCGCTATGTACGAATGAATTTCTTTATTTTGAAAATAAACTCCGGCACAGCTATTGCTCATGATTTTTTAAATTTCTAAAAGGTGTATAAACACCATACAAAAACCGATAATAATTTGAATGTTCACTAAAACTAAATATTTAAGAAGAGGAGACAGGTAATTTTCAAAATGTTTATGTCATTATTTTAATTAATAATAGATATTAATTAATTATTAATTAAGAGCACTGTAAGTTGTTTAAAATTCTTAATAGCAATTTCTTAACGAATTATATATTTTAGATTGAATATTTCACAAAACTATGTTTAAATAAAAAACTTGGAGATGTGTTTACAGCCTTTGTTTGTTTGACTTTGATGAAAAATATGGAAAAAGAAAATTAACGAGACTTAAATTTTTTTGATGAAAGAAATAACTTACAGTAATTAATTTCTATTGTTTTTTCATTTAAAAAAAAATGTTATCACATTTAACATGTTAATTAAGAAGTAAGTAATTCACTTAACATTTTTTCAAGCTTTTAAACTTAACTTATTGAATATAATTAATTCATGTACAGAGTACAAAATTCAAATTTATCTTACATTTATAAATATATTAATCATATACAATAGAAATGATCTAGATTCGAGAGAAATACATAAATGCTAAGTAATGCCATGAAAAAAGAAGATACAGACGAACAAGCCTCAAGAGCAAATGTGATGTATGAAACAAAACAAATGCGATGACAGTGATGGTAGAGACATCTATTGAGCAGAAATAATAAAATACGTATCACCACTATTACTATATGAAAAACTATGTAGAAAATCGCAGTTTAAAGAGATCAATTTTTGTTTGTTTGTGTCTATGATCAAGAAAAAGCTGTCATCGTTTTACAATACAGGCGCTGTGAATCTGAATCTTCTTTATTTGTGGTAATACACTACTTATTTAAAGTTCTTTGACCTTATACATATATGTATGTGTATTGAGTTTTGTGTGCAATACTTAGAAATCACATTATCAATGTACTTTATATAATTTCACATTAATTCACAAGTTCCAATAATTTCATACAATCATCGTGTGTCTTTCTTAGATATACGGGGTGTTTTTTTTCTAAGTACCATGTTATTCTCTGGACTATTTCATGAAAAAAATTTTACTAGTAAAAATTTCGATCGTATCTATTTCCGCCGCTAGAGGGCATTTAAAATTATGAGTTTTGTTGAAGTTTTGTTTCGCTCTTTTCTCGTGGTACACCCTATAACTTTCTATAGGGTCACTCTAGCGTCTTCTGTTTTAACCTGTTTAAAAATGTAGACCACCATTTGCCCTTTCCAACAGTACCCTATTTATTCCTCTATTCTAAATCCTACAAAAGTTATACGCGTTTAAAATTTTGTGAATTTTTACTTAAATCTTGTGTTTAACCCTGTTTTGCTCAAAAAAAGGCTTAAATTAAAGGTCCTATCTTTAAAAATAGAAAAGGTATAGAAAAAAAAAAAAAAGCATTTTTCACCTATTTCAATCCAAAGCAATCCGAAACAGGACACCCTGTATGTATCTACATGTATTAATTTAATTATCAAGAAATTTAGGTATGATAATTATACTAAATTATACAATAATAACACTAATTTTTGTTTTTAAGATTATTATTATGCTGATTACTGATCTTTTTACATTTTAGAAAAATAACCTAAATAAGTATTTTAAATTATATTCTTATTCCTTTTTACTATATCCAACATAAATTTTGTTTTCTTTAATTCAATCAAAAGAACAACAATAAAAAAAAAAGTTACATTAATTATCATTAAGATGAATTTTCGACAGATGCCTGCTTAGGATGAAACCCATCGTAGAGCGGTGGTAGGCACGGTGTTGAACGCGAAAATGGACCCTGGTTCTGACACCTTTACTTGATATTATGTTTTTCAAATAGAAAAATGTCACCAACAACTATTTTAATGTCTATTGATTTCTTTTTCAATTATTTTTCAATTTTATTTCATTCTCTCTCAGTTTCAGTACATTTTTAATAGATAAGAAATTAGAAATGAGAGTGATAATTGTGATATTAATTAAAAATTACAATTTTTTTTAAATAACTCAATTTCTATTAATTTTATAATATAACAATGTTTGAAAAAAATGTTTATTTGATAAAAATCTACAAATATGTAGAACATTATAATTTGATATTTTTAGTAATTTGGAGATTTCAGGAAAAATTGATTTTTAGTTTGTAGGCAGATTTATATTAAAATAATATGACCTTTAATTTTAACTGAAGCACTTAATTTAATAAAATCACAATTACGACTATTTTATAATAATTTTTTAGAGAGCAACTGAACCCAACTTTCACTTACCGGTATAACTATGTATACTTTTGAGTAAAGGTATATGCATAATGTATTTAAAAGAATACAGTTATTACTCTAATTTCTAGTAATTTCTGAAAATGCCTGCAAGTTTTATGTTACTTAATATTTATCACGTTTTTTCTTTGATTTACGTTGCCTATAAATATTTAATATATTTGGTGAAAATAAAGTTGAGGATCTTCTCTAAATTTCATTAGAACATAATTTTCATGTAATTTCAATCACAACTTAGTTATAATTGATTAAAAGTAATAAGTTGTCATATTAATTTGGTGCGCCCAATATATACACAAAATGAGCATTCTAAGTCAACCAAGAATATTCCTCCAGGAACTGTAATAATTACCGATTCGATTCGGTAATGGCAATTAGTAAAGTCTTGCCATTACTTTGCGCAATACATAATCGATTACCTTTTTCATGTAAATGTCCTCAAAAGTAAGGACTTCTATTGCGCATTACTAAAAATTACCAATGTAATTTCTGATTCTTTTCATTAATAGATATTACTAGAGTAAGGTCTTACAATTTACTTTAGCAGCTCTTACCTACCATCTCTTAAGTACCATAGTAGTTCTTTAAAAGATGAAGTGTTTTCATATAAGGCACTTTATTTTTAACAAAACTGCTATGGTACCTAGATTTTAAAACTCTGATATTAATTTTATTACATAATTAAATTTGAATATTGTTAGGGGCTGGGCTCAAGGTTTTCGAAACTCCCTTTCTTGCTTAGTAAAATAAAATTCAAAAAGTAAAATATTTGATACAGTATTTTATTTAATTTCATTTCATTTTCAAAGCAAGTGTTTAAAAGTACAAAATATTCAACAAAAATAACAGAAAGAAATAAGAAGTAAAATATTCATTCTTCTGTATTAAAGAAAAAAACAAAAACAAAAATTATATATACATAGCTCAAATTTCAAACTTAAATTATCAGTTCATGAAGTACATATTTTAAATTTCAAATGTTAAAATATCTTAAAGTTTAATATTTTGGTGTTGACTTGTGGATCTAGATGCTTGCTGGTCCACTTTTTGTTTCTTTCTACAGTCACAGTCACTTTTGTCATCATTTTTTTGACGTTTGATGCATTTGTTTTTGTGAAACCTGTTTTTATACAATTTAAATGCTTGTTTTATGTGTGCAATGTATGTACATATATTCCTGTTCCGTGAAACCGTTTTTATAAAGAGCCTCTTCACATGTAAAAAGTGAATTAAATTAATTGCCATAGAAAAACTACATCATAAAAATACTCACTGAATAAAACAGCATTAATTTTTTTGTAATTTCTAAAACATTGCTTTCCTTGAACACCATCGTACAATAATTAAATGAAAGGATAATGCTTTTAGACAATATTTGGTGTAAATTTTTTCTTAAATCCTCCTGTCCAATGAGTTTTTTAGTTGCTGCTACCTAGTAAAAAAAGAGGACAACAAATTTTAGTTCATTTGTTGTGTTTTGCTTATTACAAATTCAGCTTACAATTTCTTCCTCATGTTCTTCTATTATGTTTTCGAGATTCTCCATATCGTCTGTATTTTTAATTGGAAAACGATGAACCTCTCCTGTATTTTGAAACTTAATTAGTTGTTGCAGAAGAACAGAGTTTTCTGCTTGTATTTTGACCAACTCTTTAATCTGATTCTTTATATTCGATAATTCTTTGAGTACGTTTTGCTCAAAGAATAAGTCTACGTTTTGAGTGGAAGATGCTATTAATAGAAAATAGATAATAGATAAATAGTGAAATAGAAAATTTTAAATGATTTGTTCTCATAATCAAAAATGACATACTTACTTGGACCAACCGATTTAGGTTCTATTGTGGCGTTGCATCTTCGTAATGTCGCTTTTTGGAAATTATTTCTTTAGTAATCTAATAGTAATTATTATATACATACATACATATGTACATTCAGCGACGTGCGGTCTAACGCGCAGAACGCGCAGAGCACACCTGAAAATTTGCCAGAAATAATCTCCAACCTTTATAAATTAAATTTTTTAAATTTAATATATTTTTGTAAATAATAAATCAAAATCTATCAATAAAAAAAATCGTTATAAGAAATGTACCAGAACATTTTAAAATGTTTTGTTGCTTGCAAGCGCAAAAATTTTTCTGCGCCTAGCTAATGTATTAAAAAAAGCAATAAACCAATAACCGTCAAGTTTTATTCTATAATACATTTTTTATACATTTGATGGTGCTGAAAATTTTCTGCGCTTGCAAGCAACAAAAAAGCATTTTAAAATGTTGTGGTACATTTCTCATTTCTCTTTTACATCAAGTCATGACTCATGAGCGCTGATTTTTCTCTGCGCTGATTGATTTGATATACTTTATGTTTTTGTGTTGCTCTATACAAACTATATTCTAATGACAATTTGTTTGGATATTCAAATATATGTACGTAAACAATACATACTTTCTATATTAATATGTGGAGAAACAATAAGATAACCGGACAGGATATATTTTTTTTTTCACATTTTTAAGATGAAAAAACAAAAAAACAAATAAATTCAATTTAAACTTCATTTTTTTTTTTCAATTTTATTTTTAAATTTAGAAAAAGTTTAAAACTTTAAAAAAAAAAAATAATTTTTGCACTTTAAAAATTAATTAAAAAATTTTTTCATATCTTCATATAGCACAAAATCTTTCTTTTGGACTCGAACACATTTGTCACCTTATGAAATTTATATAGAGTTGGAACTAAAGCTAAATTCCTGAAGATGCATGAAGGATGGGCGGTGTTCTTGGCCGTTGTCATTTTTTTTTCTTTTTATTATTATTAGCTGCGTTTTCTTTGTGATCTGATCCGGATCAGATCATAATTTTACATGTAATACAACAACTCAAAATCCAAAAAGGTTCTTTGATTATATTTCAAGATATGGTTTTAAGTTTCGATTCTCAAATGCAGGGGCAGTATCTATTTGTTAAACTTTTATTTCCTAAAGGTTGGTGACTATGAAAACGCAGATCAGATCTTGGCAAAGACAACGCAGCTGTTATTATTATTTTTTTTATATAGGTATTTCTTTTTTTCTGGTGTAATTATTTTATTGTTGCTCAAATATAGCCTTTTATTTTATTTATTTATTTTTTTTTTTTGAATGACCAATGTTTATATTATTTAAATTTTTGTATATTTATTGTAGCAATTTAATTACATTAATTATTTAATATCTATGTACTCGTATTTGCTTATTATTATTTTTTTTCTTTTTTTTTTAGATTCTTCTTGGTAGCACTAATAATAATAATATTATATTATTAATCAAATTTTTTTTTTTGTTTATTACTAATTTAATATTTTATTGCAAAAGTTTTCCCAAAAAAAAAATTATTTTTAAATAAAAAAAAGTACAATTTTGAATTTAAACTAGTTTACACTTTCATAAGCAAATCAAAGCTTTTGTCACTAGGTCAGAAAATAGTTCAAGAATTAAAATGTTTGCTTTTTTCAAGGATCAAGGTATGAACCAAGGAGGGCCCAATTGAGGTGAAAAAAAAGTTGTTTGTCGAACGGAGTTTTGTAGAGGTGTTGTAGGTGTTTTTATTTCGAATGTTTGCTACCGGAAATTATAGATCCCCAAAATACAATCTGTTTCTTAATTTACCTCTTCATCTAATTGAATTTCCTTTTACATATATTGCATGAGTATAATTTTTTATATGATATTATATATTCATACAGTCTGTTCAAAATAATTGTGTTGTCAGTTTTACAAAGTGCATAGCGTTTATTTAAAAATTATTTAGCAAATTAGTCAAAAATTAGGCAACAGCAAAGATTTCATAAAAGAATGAAAACTATTCAACGTAGGTAAAATTGTACGTACTGTGTGGAAAATAATGATTGGCCAGTACCAGACCTGTCTTCTTTCAGCTTCAATAACCGGTTTTTTCTGAAGACAGAAGGCGAGTTCTAGTACATTTTATCCAAAAGTGGGAAAGCTGAAAGAAGACAGGTCTGGTACTGGCCATTGAGAAGAAACAATAACAACTTCAGCATAGCATAGCATAACAACTGTATGCCAGCTGTAGCCTGTAGAACAAAGGAAAAGATGTACACATTTTACCATGCAATATGATCGCTACCCAGTTAACCTAGAACGTATTTTTAATATATCAAGTTTGTATTCTTAGAGCACGAGAACATATTCTGTTGACATTAAGATTAAATGGTGAACTGGGTTTGAAATTTTTTCAAATCATGTACACCAACACTTAGAAGAAATTTATTTGGTTGTGCTGATAAAGACACAAATACATTTCAGACGATGTTGTTGTTGTTTTCGAAAAAAATTTTCACTAAATTTGGCTCTTAATTTAATTCAATAATTTTGGTTAATCATGATTCTTTATTAAGATTAAACCACGTCTTTTTTCTTTCTTTTCACATTAAAAAAAACATGTTTCGAAACGATATAAAAGAAAACGAGGTTCACTAGGGCAAGAAAATTCACTTTTTTTTACATTTTTTTTTTTTTTTTTTATATATTTACTAATAATCACTATTAATAACTTAGTAGATGTATATTTTCCAAAAATTTTCTTTTTCCAATTTATTATTTATTAGATAAAAAAAAATTCAACACATTTATTTAAATGAGTTTGTAACTTTTTCAATTTATTCATGCACTTTGTTAAACCAAAAAAAAAAACGTCTGTCTTTAAGAAGAGCCGGTAACAAACATACCAAGAGCCGAGTAAATCCGTAATAACAGAAGACCAAAAAGAAGAAATTATGAATAATTTTGCTGCCTTTTATAGTGAAATGTGCTCGCTAATCCCCTTACACATTTTATTTTGTGTTAGTAAAGTGCGCGGCAAAGTTATTAATTCTCATTACTTAATGCGTGAGTATATTAATCATCGTTATGTACTACCAGTGATGTCCCTACAATCTACTACATTTATCCCGTTTTAGGTTTTATGTACGTACGTACTAACCAAAATCTACTCCTATTTGTCTTTCACTTGATAATTCTTAAGAATCTGCCTGAATAATTAGTTCTACTTGCTTTGCTGTTGCTGTCGCTACGTTATACAGCGCAGCGTGGTTGTGTCGTTAAATAATGGTTTGATGTAACAGTAAATTAAGTTTTTTTGAATGTTTAATATTTTCTAACACTCGGAAATTTTTTAAAGTTTGTATTTACTTTGATAAATGATTATCATTAGAATTATGTACTACTATATGTATTTCGTTTTTTTTTAGTTATTATTTTCTATTTTTGTTATGTTTTTGATATGTATTTTAATTTTCAAATGATTTTAAGTTCAAATGAAAGACTATACAGCTAAAAATACGTCACAATTAGTATTTTTTTAATTAATATATACCCTTTATTAAATTGAAAAATCTACTACACTTATGTCGAATCTACTTCGATTTTAACCTGCTATTCACTACAAATTTTTTAGTTTGGGTGACATCACTGTGTACTACTGAATATTCGTTATACTATTTGCTGAATAGTGTACTCTGAGTTTGCTAGTTATGAGGGTTGTCACGGTGTGCGTGAACTTGAAAATTTGTATATACATAATTACATCAAAGACTATATAAATTACCACCAGACATTTTATCGCAGTACATTGAAATAACAAATTTTAAAACAGCAAAAATACCTCCAATGTTGAAAGCTTACCTCCAATCTTATCACTGTTTAAGCTCTTTCTTATTCTCAGGGTTTTTTCTTAATTTCTCTGATTTTAAAGTATATTCTCTTTTCTATATATTTTCCATGCAATACATACAAAATTTTTAAAAAAATTTGAGAAATTTTAACATTTTTAACTCAATCATTTTCATGCATCAAGCATTACAATATACAGAATCATATGGAAACAGCTTTTCCTTTTCTCCATATATTCAGTATACATACCATTTGGTTCAGTATAAAAATTTGTATGAGAAATTGAAAATATAGGATTTGAGGGTATATTTCAAGTATTTCAAGAAGAAGAAGTATACAAGTAGCTAATTTGCCTATGATCTGCACACTTATAAATTCTGTTGATAATTTACATATCAAATTTGATCGTTTATCAGGCCAAATATAATGTTGATATCATAATGATAATAATTTTATTGAAAAAAAATAATTTTATTGAAAAATTCGATCGAAAAATCTTAATTTTCTAACATTAAAAATTATTTTTGCACCAGGCAATCAGAATTCAAAGAAACAAGTTATATACAAATTGCTCTACAATATAAGAGGATAAGAAATTGTTGTAATTTTCTTTAGTGATTCTAAAGGATTTTAAATTCAGTATATGTACAATGTACATACACATGTATATTTAATGTATTTTTAAATGGGAATTTTATAGTATTTGTGAAAGCAGGTTTTTTTTTATATTTTGTTATAATAATATTCATTGATATACAAAATAATATACAAAATTGAGTATAGGAATGGGCATGGGAATGTACATATGTATGTAGGTGCATATGTATATGAGAAGTAAGTGAACGATTCTTTTTCTTTTTTTTAAATTTAATATAGGATCTGCTGATACATAGTTATAAAAAAACATTCATGATCATGTACATACATTAAAAGACTACTAATTTGCATATTACCACTTTTAAAATTCCTGATAATGATTTTTATTTAAAATTTATTAATTTGCATATGGTTTATCAGATCGAATATCAAAATGATACTTTTAGAAAATAATTTTATTCATAAATTCGATCAAAAATCCTAAATTTTACAGTACTAAAAATCGTTTTTGTAATAGGAAATCATAATTCTTAGCAAACAAAAATTTCAACAAAATCATCTCTAATAGGCAGTAGTATCAATTTGTCATTTGTATGATTTAATCCAATAGGATTGCTTGAAATTATATAATGACGACATATACATATAAAAAACAATTGGAAGTATGTATTATAAATAATAATAATAAAAATAATTAAAAAAAACATTCTTTTTCCTTATTACCCTTCTTCCTTTACCTCTATACATTTTTCAATGCAAAAGACCAAAAATATATATGTAGGTATAGCTCGATTTAAAAAAGATGCCTAATCGTATTATATTGTACTAGAAAACTATGCGCAGAAGAAAAGATACTTACAAACATGCATTTTTGTTGTAGTAAATTCTAAGAAAGTATAGGTTTCTTCCTTCGTATATGTATACACAAGAAGATCAGTAACACATGTAAGACATGCGCGAGATTCGCCAACTCATATTATTTTGACTATAATCACCGACCACCGTACAAAAAAAATGTGTATATGTGTTTGAGAAAAATTTTACAAAAAATATATATCACACTAAATATTTTTTATTTTTCTTGAAGGAAGAAATTGAATACAAATTCGTATAGTTAAAACGTAATATGTCGTCAACACATACATAATTATTTACGATCGTGTACATTTTTTTCTTTTTCTTTTTCACTTTATTGGTATATTTTTGTGTTTTGTTGGTTTTTAGAAGGATGTATGAGAAATGTATACATGAAATTTTGTTTTTGTTTGCTTGTGTGTATATTTTAAAATGTATTAAAAACTAGCATTAGATAAAATAAATAAATGAAAATAAAACAACATGCCTATTGATTATTCTGATCTCCTGATCCTTCACGAATAAAATTTTCATATTTGTCAATGAAGATGAACAAACTACGAAAATTTTCTGAATATAGAAATTTAGAAAAATATAAAAATATATTTTTAAAATGATTTTTAAAATTTGAAAAAAGAAAAAAAAATTTCGGAAAGGATAGATATTTGCTTTCTCAAACAGCAAAATATATACACACGTATGTACATACATATTTAGTAAAGGAGTGGGTATAATTTTTTGTTCGAATCGAGAAAATAAATGTACCTACAAGTTGAATATTTTTTTTCTTTATATCTTTATGACTATATTTCAATGTATACAGAAAAAAAATTTTTAGAACGCAACGATATGAATAAGGAATTAGGTATACATGTATATGTTTATCTTATATGAATAAAAATAATATTTTGTGTAAGAAGCAACTGAGTAATAAACGAAAGTTTTCTCATATATTTTTTCGTGAGAGATAGAAGCTTTTCGTCCCTCACACTTCCCGCACAGGTCTACAAATTTTAAAAATTTTGCCTACATTCGAGCCAGTACTAAGTGTTCCTCTATATATGTTGCTCGGTGATTACATTATGTACATAGCTTAATGTAATTTATATGAATCATATGGTAGACTAAATTGATTTTTCTCACACAACAAATTACACGGGAACAGATAAATGACTATGTGAACATTCCCAGCAAGCAAATGGGCAATAGAACGAGCGGGCAATAATTGGGCAAGAACTTGTGGCAATAAATGGGCAATAGAACGAGTGGGTAATAATATAGCAATAATATTTCTATTGCAAATTATACGACTGAGCGATAAATGGGCAATACATACAATTACACTTGATATGTTCAGTGCTTGATATTGCCGTGGTAACGGTAATTAACGGTATAATTAGAAGTTAAAAAATTTTAACCAGACAATTTTTATCATTTTGTGGTTATTAGTTCAAGAGTGAAAGTTAAAACTGAAAGTATAAGATAAAAGTTTCTTTAAAAGTGCAAAAATTAATTAAAATATAGTATCTACGTATAAAAATTCTGTAAATAAATAAAGGTAAGTACCTATTAAAAGATTCATTTATTTATAATATTTTCACCTAAAACCAATATGAATACTCAAAACGAAGAGCTATCGCAATCAATTTTTGCGACTCGTTTTATAATGAACAGTCCTAAAAAAAAATCTTCCTGCTCCTGTGGAACGAAAATAGACGAATTAAAATCTATTATACCTACTTGACCTCAAATCAAGTCAAGAAAGAATGTTTACTGATATGAAAACTGAAATAATTCCCTTAAGCAACAAATTATCACAGTTAAGGGCAATAATTCATTCAGCAACGACTGTCTCCATCTCCTTCCTCGATTACCAATTTCGACGAAGGATAACATTCTTCAACTGGATAAGGAATTAGGAGAAAACAAGGAAATGCGTGAAAATATGGTAAAACGTGCACATATAATTTTTCGTACTTTGCAATTTCATTTTTACATTTTCAGATTCAATTTTTTATTCGAACCGGAGGTGATAGCACCTTTTCCTTTATTAAGGAAAATTTAAAAAAAGTAATGACCGACGAGGTGGCGGAAAACTTTTGCTGGAACGGAACAGCAGAGAAACATAGTTTCCACATCTTGTTACTGAATACGCTCATTAAAAGTAAGCTAATGAATTTTTGTACTTTGAAAAAAATTCAATTTTTATTTTATTGTTATCTAGATGCTTGCTACAGTCGATTCCCGAATAGCGACGAGGAATCACTAAATAGAATAATAAAATCACTTTTTACGTATGCTCATGACCGTGTTCAAAAAAGGAGACGGGCGAGAAAAAATAATTCTGTACAAAATAATGTAAATACATGAATAAAATTTTTGATATTATTGTAATAATTATATGAAATATGATTTTATGTTTTTTTTTCAATGCAAGAATATTTTCCATTTTCGTCTCCCTCTAATTCTTTCCAAAATTAATTCAAATACAATTAATTCCGAGGTTTCGATATTTTAATTGAATACATTTGTATATAATGTCCAATGCTGTACAATTACTTTTGTAAAATACTACATATAGTAATAGCTCTGTTGGTAATGCAGTTTGAAAATTCAAAATAAAAACTATTGCCAAAAATATGGTTTTCCAGTAATATTTTTACTCTTCTTCTTGCTGCCTTCTTATCACAGAGTTAGTAAACAGACTATTGCCATTTTATTGAATGAAATATTACTTTCTAATAATTTACTTATCAGTTATCTTATTATTCTTATATTGCTTTCTGATAGAAAATTAGTATTGCTTTCTTATTGTCAAGTCGCTTGGAATGCAATCGTACACAGCAATTAAATAGAGTGCGCGTCAACCTTTTTCCAAGAACGCCGTATGGCATTCCATTAGAAAATTCATATTGCGGCAATAGGCAACACTTGCCAGTACGATAATGTTTCGCTATTGCTTTCTTATTACAATGTTTGCTGGGAATTATTTGTTGTATTTGGGATATTATCAAATACAGCGATACACAAAATAATTTAGTAGTGTGAGAAAAACAAATTTGAGAGATTTATAAATGTGAATATTTTATTATTTTTTTTAGTTTTTAGAGAAAAATATGGAATAATCTTATGTATTTAATGTAAGTATATGAGATTATTCTCGAAATGGCGCGATCCTTACAAATCCATAGGATTATTGAAAAAAAAAAATTATCGTTCGATTTACGAACAAAGAAAGATTAAAATTTTAAGTTGCGCGTGTGCAACTGGAAATATTTTTACAGTTCATTTATTGAAATTTTAAAATTGAAAATTATGAAGAATTTTCAATAAATGAACAAATTAAATATTTAAAAAGTACAACCGTCTGTAACATTACAGCGGCGTACGAAAATGATTGGAGAAAAATAGGGAAGAGGTTTTGCTGTCGCAACAAAACAAACTTTTCCACGAGCCGGTAAAAGTGAAAAAGGTTGGAACACGGCAGCGAAAGGATAACACAAAGTCCGTGAAGGACATTGATCCATGATTACAAAAAGGTCCCACTGGGAGATCTTGACCAGAAAGGAAGATTGATCTGTGTTGCCTAAATACAACAACGTGGGGCTCGTCCACACCCTGAGATGAGTCTCAATGCCGGAACACGTAGGCAAGCCGGGCTGAACTTAATAATGTTGGGGAGGGGCAACACCCAAAATACAAAAAAAATTTTACATCCCGATGATGATTTATATATCTGCATCAGATCGAGAATAAAAACAACAACAAAAAATGCGAATAGACCGAGAAAGGGAAATTTTTGGTTCGAGAAACCATCAATCACACACTTAAGAGGTTCAAAAATAGAACAGGGGTATTAAGGATAATGGAAATTCATTCATATCAAACTTTAGGGCCCTTAGCGTGAAAGATGCCTACATACTTTCCTTGAAGGTCTTCTATCTCATACATACATACTAAGTATTACCAATGTATCTTATAACTCGACATTTAATGTATTTCTTTGCTAATTTAGAGTTGTAACCCTTCGCGAAATTACTTTGGGTGAAGTTGCGCCTGTATATTTCTTGACCAGGGCGATACTTCACTTCAGATGATAGGAGATTGTAAGATCTTTCAGCTTTATCGTGAGGTTTGGTCAGGTTATTTGAGACTTGGTTGCGGATCTGCTGCAGTTTGGCGAACTCAGGTAGATCCACCACCTCTCCATCCTCCACACAGTCAAGCTCCCTCAGAACTCGATATGCCGAGGCATGCCTTACCATTGGGAAACTAAATACCGTCTGGTAAGGTGTGCGCTCAATAGCACTATGGAATCGAGTTCTCAGTGAGCTCGCCACATGATGGATGGCCTTGTCCCAATTAGCCTGATCTTCTTGAACGTAAGATCTTACAGCTTCCAAAATTACTCGATTAACGCGTTCTGATGCATTAGATTGAGGTGAGTATAAGGCTGTTCGTATATGTTTACACCATACGAAGAAAGAAAACTTTGAAATTCTTTTGATATGAACTGCTTGCCATTATCACTATGTAAAAATTCACAAACACCAAATATAGGCAAAATGTCGTGCTCTATGAAATAAATAATTGCTGAAGCATTGGCTTTACGAAGAGGTTTCAAGAACACAAATTTTGAGAAATGATCTAAGACAATTAAAAGTTGTGAATTACCATTCTTGGTTCTAGGATAAGGACCAAGCAAATCGATATAAAATCGCTGAAAAGGTCGTTCAGTGACAAACCTAGCTCCCATGGGAGGTCTAGGACAAAAATTTGGAGATTTATCTTCCTTACACACTTCACAATTACCTATCCAAGCCTTTACATCACACAAAAGATTAGGCCAATAATATTTTTCTAGAATACGCTTATACGTAACAGCAATGCCACCATGACATGTAACGATCGACTCATGGACGCTTTGGATCAGAGTTTTTCTAAGAGATTTAGGGACCCACAGTTTCCAAGGATTTTCAATATTAGAGACAGTCCGAAATTTAAGACGTTTAAACAATTTACCATCGTATATTCTAAGATAAGGCAATTTACTTTGATTGTTTGTCACGAAATTTAGAAATTGAACATATTTATCATCGCGAAAGCTTTCTGAGTTTAAATCGATTAGATTTAAGCCCGTCATAATTTCTTTACAAAACGCACGTGAAAGTGAATCAGCGACCACATTTTGGGACCCTTTGTGATGCTGAGTGGAAAAATCAAACGCTTGTAACTTCAAACTCCAACGCGCAAGACGACCACTTAAATCGGATTGAGACATTAGCCATTTCAGACTCGCGTGATCTGTAATTATTGTAAAACGTAGGCCTTCGATATATGCTCGGAACTTTTTAACACATAACACGGCAGCTAAACATTCCTGCTTTGTCACTGAGTAGTTTCTCTGTGCCTTATTGAGCTTCTGTGACACATATGCGATAGGACTTTCGTCTCCCGCCTCCGAAAGTTGGAATAGGACGCCTCCTGCGCCCACTTTCGACGCATCGCATTGAATGAAAAACTCTCGTGAAGTCAGGGTTTTTCAACACTGGAGCTTCTGTCATGCTTCTTTTCAACTTGTCGAATGAATTCTGAGCTTCGTCAGACCACGTAAAATGTTTCGACTTCTTTAAATAATCAGAGATAGGTGCTGACAAAGAGGCATAATCCCGAATAAAGCGACGATACCATCCCGTCATTCCTAGGAATCGACGAACTTGTTTAGGACTTTTTGGACCCGGAAAATCGACGATCGCGGAGATCTTGTCAGGATCAGTTTTTAAACAACCATCACCGACGATATAGCCCAGATATTTTATTTCTTTCTGGCAAAATTTACTTTTCTCGACGTTGATAGTTAATCCCGACATTCTCAAGCAAGTTGCGACTTTATCTAACATTTTTAAATGTGTCGAAATCTCTCGATATAATTAATAGATCATCTAAATAAACAAATACATTATCGCATAATTCCGACGGTACGACTTTATACATCAAACGACACATTCGCTGTGGAGCGTTACACAAACCGAACGGCATCACGGTAAATTGGTAGAGAGACCGGCCAGGTACTGTGAATGCTGTCTTTTCGCGAGATTCCTTTTAGAGGGGAATCTGCCAAAAGGCATTCTTCAAATCGATCCCTGTGATGTATTTTGTGTCAGACAAGCGACTGAGCAACCCGTCAATGTGTGGCAAAGGATATGCGTACCAGCACCACAGGCGAGTTCCACGCGCTTGTGATATTGGAATCGTATCACCTGTATCGATAATATGTTTTTCTAAAGACGTTTTACCTAACCCGAGTACGGAGAAGAACGGAAACTTAATTTTTATAGCTTCCAATTTTCGTTTTCGATCAGGGGTTAACGTCCGCATTTTCGGATCTTCAACATCGTCAATGTGGAGTTCTGAAATATTCTTAGGCAATAAATTGAACTTTTGCCAAAAATCAATTCCGAGATACAACGTTTGAGACAAGGTTGGCACAATAAATAGGCGAAGTGGTTTACAAGTTCCGTTATAACGTCAATAACGCCCTCAACCTTGTTCGCACTTCCGTCAGCTGTTTGTATAGGTGCTGAAGAACTAGATTTTTGAACACCTAATTGTTTTAGGATTTCGCGAGCGTTTTTCCCTAAACAGCCAATTAAAGCTCCCGTATCTAAAAGACCGAATAATTCTATCCCGTTTATATTAACTCTAGCGTAAGGACGTGGATCATTAGGTAAACAAAATTGATTCAGAGCCTCTAAAGTATTCCGAATTTGCTTACATATTCCAAAACGTTGACGACACCTCATAATTCTCTTTGATACTAATTCCGAAATAGACCCAAGAATTCTATTTCGACATTCATTATATTTTCGCAGCTTTTCAAGATATCGATCTTCTAAAGCCATTGTGACATTGGCAGGTATTTCAGAATGAGGTGATTGATAATTTGACGAATCTGGTGAAGTGATTAACATGTCTGGTAAATTTTCAAACGAAAGCATAGACTGGCGAGCGCTGAGGACGGTATCATCATGTGGTGGGCCGGAGTTCTGACCATTAACAGGCGGATATTGTGTTAGGGTATCATGCTCAGAGGCACGGATCCGATCATCCTGTAGAATCTGGAACGAATCAGGTCCCCGGTCCAACACATGAGAATCGCCGGCAACAATCGACATACCTAATTCGCTTTCTTCGTCACGGCAGGGGTTCTTGTTTCCGGGAGACGACTTGTCAAACGAGTCGTCCCGGAGTGCGTCCCGTTTGACACTCCGTTTTCCGGGGTGCACTTTTTACACAATGGGGTGGTGACTCCTTTGAGACCACATTTGAAACAAAAGTAATTCCGTTGAGGTACTGAACATTCGCGGAAAGAATGACCTTTTGCCGCACAATTCCAGCATACATAATGTTCAGTTAAGATTGAGACATTATTCAAGGCACATAAGTCAGCAGCAGATGTAGACGTGTCAAAATTTGAGTCATAGGTAGATCCATGTGTCATATGAGGGTAATTCGAAAAATTTTGGAAAGTTAGTGACCTGGGTCACAATGGTTACTAGTGGAATTAGGTTGACGAGTCTCGTCATAAATACATGAATCATAGGAGGAAAATATTTCAGAAACATTGCGCAGTTTAGAGCGTAAATCTATTTCTGACCACAACTTCTCAAATTTACGAGCCAGGTCGCGCAATTCATCAAGTGAAGAAATATGATGAAGAAGTAAGGCATTACGCAATCTGGAGTTCATGTTTCGTCGAATAATCTTAATTAGTTCTTCCTGACTCATAGGAATTCTGAGGCGTGAAGCCAAACCTTGCATATCTAATCGAAAATCGCTGAATGTTTCGTTCGGCTTTTGATGACGTGCGAACATTGCTTGCCGAATCTCGAAATCAGTTTTCTGGCTTCGAAATTCGTTAAGCAATGCTCGACATATCTCTCGCCAAAAAGCGCACGGGCTATATCTGCGGAACAGCCAGTACCAAGTTAAAGCCTTGCCAGTGAGAAAGCGACTGACATGCGCTGCAAGCGTTTCTGCAGAAATGCCATCGGTGACCGCCAAAGATTCTATACGAAAGAGAAATTTTTCTACGGGCAGACCCACTCGATTGCCTTAAAATGACAAATTCCATCGTTTTAATGGACTTGTGGATCTGTAACCATGACGTGCTTTGAAAGATTGTTGGGGCACAGGGCCAAAGCGAAAATTATTAGTATTAAAATTTGGATTGGGGTTCACAGTAGGAGAATTTAATACCGGAATGCTTTGACGTATATCGCGACGTACTGATGGCAAATTCAGACTGGAAATTTGAACATTAGTTGGTTGTTCGGGAATGGTTTGACCACGATAAGTGGCAAAAGAAACCGCTTGAGCTGCTAAATTGTTGTCATTTGATGATAACGGTATATTTCGTATTGTATGAGAAAATCTATTTGTTGTGGCAGGGAATGTTGCGTTGAGATTATAATTTTGACCGTCTACGACTCGCTGAGCCATATTAGCTTGATTGACATTATTGGTAATTGAAAGATTCTGTAAGACGTTTGTAATTGGTCTGGGTTCGACGAATTCATAGGAACAGGGGGGAAATTTAAAGACGAATTTGTATTTTGTAAATCTTTATTAGTTTGTACAATTGTGACTTTCCTATTTCTATTGATTTTACGAGGAACTGGATTCGCCATTTTCTCCTTACTGCCCAATATGTTCAGATCAGATCTTCCAGTGACCCTTTTGGTGTGCTTTTCGGTAGCGACTGCGTGTTTTCAAAATTGATGTCACCGCCAGTTGCTCCATCTTTGTAATTTGAACGGTTAAGAAATCATCAAGCGTTTGAAGACCCTTCTGAATACTTTCCCCTATGGATGAAACAGTATGATCTTACTCTGTTCATTTGGCGTAGAAGATGCAACAGCTTGGCCTGAGCGCGAAGAGCCAACTCGGTGTTAGTAGTCCATTCATGAGGATTCAATTCATTCAGCAGTCCCTCAGCTTGACTACGTAAGTCTCCGATCTCAGCATTGATTGAATTAATGATTTTATCCACCTTGGGAATGTTTTCAGCTTCCTCAGTTGCTATTTGATCACACAAAGTATTAAAAGTATCAGGATCAGTTGGAATAAGGTTTCTGATTCGGCACTCGTAATTATATGCCTCTTGGGCCTCTATTCTCGAGATCACTCGTAAAGTTACGCATACGTATCTTTACGAGTACTTTGTTTCGAATGGTTTATGTTACACGTATTCTTGAAATCAATCGAATATTTATTTACCATTCGAATAGATTACGAGTATGGTGAAAGTTCTAAAGTTCAAAACTGGTTTGTGTATCGGATGATTTAGACAAGGGGGATGAGGTTTAATGAATAATGAGAGAAGAAATATATGTGACGTATGTCATTTTGAGAATATCCAAGAGAAGTTTCTAAAATTACTCAAATTAAAAAACTGTGTATGGTGGATGACATTAAACAAAGGATTGTATCAATAATTTTTATTTTTATTATTAATATAATATTTTTAATTCATAATTTTATTTTTATAGTTTTTTAATGTAATATATAATATATAGTATGAGTATATACATACATACATTATATTAAATAACTATTTATTTATTTTAGACAGTATTAACTTAGTACTCGTAAGTAGTTACGAGTGCAAATAGGCACTCGTATCTTTACGAATGGTTTTCATTCGAATATTTACGTATGCGGATCTCGAGAATAAGCCATATGCCAAAACCACTCGTAAATGGTGGATTTACGTATACTTAACTTTACGAGTGGTTTCGAGAATAGCGGCCTTGGTCCAGAAGACTAGGATCCATGATGCGCAATAAAAAAAAATTTTCACACTATAAAGCTTATAAATTAACACTGTTTATCACTGTATTTAAATCAAATCGCGAAAGTGGAATCAAAAATCTAAGTATCGACTCGAAATTATTTGTTACCGAGAAAATTTTATCGAATGTGTATGAGGTGAATATTTATGTGAATCTATATATAGCCGTACCCAATTATCAATTAATTGTAAAATTGATTTTAAATGTTTCGTATTTTACTTATGTGTATTTGGTGGTGAAAAGAAAAAAAAAAGTCAGTAATGATGTATCTGCAATCTTTAATATCAAAATCAAATGGTTTTATGTTTATGATTACTAAACAACCTGTAACATAAAATTTTTATTTAAACATGTAAAAAAAATTAATCAAATTTATTTCCATGCAAAAAAAAATCTCTACTAAAATGAATTTTTACTCGTTAAGTGTTGTGAGATGTATATCCTCAACTAGGGTAGGATGGCGTTTTATATTATGACCTACCGCCTAGTAAATCTTGAATCAACAAAACAGAGGTTCCTTTAACAATAACAAAAATTAAGTAAAATAGAATGTAGGGCTAGAACCAGTCAACTCAGTGCCAAGGCAGGGCAGGGACATTACTAGCTAATGAGACCATTATGGACTGAAATTGGCTCAGAATTGCTAATTCCAACTAAAAATTTTCCAAAACGGATGGTTAGCAGGTAGAATAGAACTGAGTTTAAAAAAAAATCATTCGCCTTGTGCCTCACGAACGAGAGTGAAAAACCTGGAAAAATTCGTGATGGTGAGGGCAAGTGACTCGCGTGTAAACAAAAATAGGGCCAAATATTAGCTCTGTATTAAATATCAAAAAAGATAATTTCAATATTATATATATCTGGCAGATACCCCGTCGCAAACGATAGACCCTGGGTGTACCAAGTCTATGTGACTTACGTGGTTTACCAGTATAGGTAAATATTAAATAGTCTGACTATATCAAATATTTATGTGACATAATATTTCCCGTGCAAAAAAGACGCTCCTGGATATACCGAAAGCGTTCTGAAAAACGTGAAAATATAGTTTAGTTTAGTACTGATTAAATTAAAGAATATAAAAAGTATTTAAAAATACTGAACAATTTGTCCGCAGAAATCAACTAATAAAAATTGGCTGGCAATAGCGTCGCAACAGAATCTCAACATTACCTCGATCAAGATTTCTGGACATACGATATTGCCGACGCGAATACAGAATCAAAAAAAAATGCATAGTATTTACACAGTGAAACTTTAATTCGAATTAAACTTG
The DNA here is from genome assembly GCA_932526495.1 of Bombylius major. Classification (NCBI taxonomy): domain Eukaryota; kingdom Metazoa; phylum Arthropoda; class Insecta; order Diptera; family Bombyliidae; genus Bombylius; species Bombylius major. The sequence goes on from OW052043.1 coordinate 24,315,147, forward strand.
AAAACCGGGTGATTGGTGTACGGAGAAAACGCGTGGAATGGAAAATTTTCATGATTAATGTCACCATCAATCCAGAAAATCCCATGTTACCGAGGGGTTTTAATACGGAGAAGGTTTTAAGTTAGGCTTTGTAAAAAGCATTTTACGTAATAATAACTTCTTCCAGGACTACAAAAAGTCCTTTGCAGAATTTTAAAAAAGTCCTTTCCTGGACTACAATAGGCTCTTTTCAGGACTACAATAACTCCTTATCAGGACTACAATAAGTCATTTTCAGGACTAAAATAACTCCTAACCAGGACTAGAATAAGTCCTTTTCAGGAATACAAAGTAATTAACACAGAGAGTCAAATAAAACATACCAAAAGGCAATTGAATAATTCTTTAGAACAACAAATTCACCTAATTTTGAAAAAACTGCCCTTAAATTATGATTCATAAATTATGAACGGATAAAGATAATGTAATAAAACAAAAGCCAAGTTAGAGTGAACAAGATAGGCTTTCATTCAAGCTAAAAAAAATTTAAAAAATAATAAGGGTTTTTTTCGAGATATTCGACCTTGAACATAAAAATGATGAATTTTTTTCAAAATTTTTTGACTTTGAGTTATAATAACTTTAAAACCAATTAACACAAAACTTTGTAAAAGACATTTTTTGAAAGGTCTGAAGGTTCTTTATGGAAATAATTTTCATTTACCTCTCCACATTGAGCGAACGCTGAAATATGTTGCAAAAAGTGGAACTGGTTACTCGTCGAAAAAAATTTTGTTTGACCTTGAATATCTCGGTAACCATTGAGAATAGACATCCCCCCCCCATACGATTTTTTTCATTTCTCACCGAGATCTGCCACCCATTTCAGTTTGGCACACGAACTGTGAAACACCCTGTATAATAATAATATTATTGACGTTTTAAAACATATTGAGGATCCTTTACAGTTTTTCTATAAGAATTTTTCATTGTAATTTTCTGCTTTTATTTTTATTTTTTTATATAATTTCCTTGATTCTTAAATGATTCGTTCCTTTTATACTAACTATAACTACATTGATTTTACTTTATTATCCTATAAACAAATTTTTTTTTTCAAATTATACACATCTGCATACATAGTTTTTCATGTATGTTACTAGCTGCCACCTTGATAATAATGACATTTTTGTTTCAGCAGGGTGGCTATCTATTGAGGATGTCATTGGCTCACCTATCAGAAAATGGGATGGTGTGAGTGCTTTATTTACCGTCTTCGCGTCTTTATTGTATAACCACTTAATACCGTCTTCACGTCTTTAGTGTTTGACTGCTTGACTCAAACTGCTATCGTACTCTATAAATCTGTTTCGGGAAATTTCGTGAGTTTCTCCTCTCCCACATCTCGGCCATACTGCAAAACATTCGTATCGAATGTATCATCTTCAGAAATCCACGTCTTCATATATTCGGCACATGACGTTGTACGTAATGGCCCTTCATCTAGTACCACCTTTATTAAATCATACGTGTCGTTGAACTTGGCCTTTGTTACCTTATATGGTCCTAAAAACTTAGATTTAAGTTTTAAACCACCTCCACCTTGAGTACGTTTAATCGCAACTAAATCGTCTACTTTATACTTATTCGCCTCTTTCGTCGTAAATTATAGGTGCTTATTATGATTTTCGATTCGTAGGTTGATCGAAGAATCTTCTTCGATTCGACTGAATTTAATTTCAGTACTATGTAACTCAATTGATCGAACAAACGTCATTATCGTGAATTATTGTGTATATTTTCTTTGAACAATTTTTCAGCTGTTAAAATTTGAAGATACATATTTGAATAAATTGTTTTAAGTTACTAATAACAGTTTTTTAAAGTCGGGTTTAACAAAAGCCGACTTTAAAAACTGAGTATGCTATTTTACAAACTGTGCTGAAGATTTTATTTTTACAAGTATGTATTCGTGTACAGAACTTCAATGCATACTCAGTTTTTAGAGTCAACATTTGTCAAATTCGACTTTAAAAAAATTTTATTAGTAAGGCAAGTATTTTATTGTTTTAGAACAATTTTTGGGATTTCTATGAGAAAAATTAATTTATGTCAAAATTTTCATGATATTCACAAGCTCTTCTAATTGTTTCTTATTACCTGGGCCGGGTTCTTGTATGGTGATTGGTGATTGTCACTATGGTGATAGTAAAAAAGTGATCACCAAATAGTGATTGTTCCTGTATGGTGATCACCAAAAAAGTGATAATATTTTGAAGTGTAGTAGCGAATTTGTAACTGTCAGGTGTGTTCGTTGTCTTTTTTTTTTTTGTAGAAATAAAAGTAATAAGGAGAATGTATATATAAGGAGATTTGTATAATATATCATTCTTCATGAAATAATTTTCATATTCTTTCTCTTTCACTGTCTCTTGTATAGCTTTTAAATCATCATCATTAATCTGAGCTTTTCTTATTCTGGTAATCAAACTTTCCTCCATGATTGTATATACTGGATTTCTACTTAATGCGTCGACATGTTTCATACGGCTTCTAGCACGATGCTCGATGATATAATCAAATTCTTCAAATAATAAAACCCATCTTGCAATACGCGTTGACAAGTCTTTCTTTGCTAAAGTCTGTTGAAGAGCTTTACAATCAGTGATCAGCTTAAATTTCATGCCCAACAAATACACTCTGAATTTTATTAAAGCTTCAACGACTGCCAAACATTCTAATTCGTAATTGCTGTACTTCTTTTCTTGTTCATTAGTTTTTTGGCTCATATAGTATACAGGATGCAACTTATTATCGTCAGGTGAACGCTGAAGGAGTACGGCACCATTACCATCTATGCTCGCATCTGTGTGTAATTACGTATCATAGTTTTGGTTATAGTTGTTGAATGAAACTTCTTCGACATCAGAAAACTTAAATGTTGTGTTAACTTTTGTTAAGTCGCTTAGCGGTTTAGCCATTCTTGAATAGTTTGGTATGAACTTACGGAAATAACACGTAAGGCCCAAAAAACTTTGAATTTGTTTTAAATTTTTTGGCTTGGGATAACCCTAGACTGCAGCTATCTTCTTCTGTGATGATGATATTTTTCCATTTTCTATCTGATGACCTAAAAATTCGACCTTTTTTACCAAAAAGTTACACTTCTTTTTATTGAGCTCTAGTCCGTACTCTTTTGCAAGTTCTAAAGTTTCTTGTTAACGTTCGATGGCTTCGTCTTCATTTGCTGCTGGGATAATTACGTCGTCCATATATGGAATAGCTACGCCCCTTCTTGCTAAGTCTCGAAAAATAAAATTAATAAAACGTTGGAACACAGCTGGTGTGTTCGATAGACCGAAAGGCATCTTTAGAAACTGGTATTGTCCGTTGTGAGTTACCAATTTAGGGTGACCAACACAAATTTTAGTAAAAGTGTATCCTAAATTTTGAAAAAGAGTACAAAAGAGTACATTCACTAATAAATTTATACGTAGGTCACTCTATAAGTTTTGAGATACAAAAAAACTACTAATGATTTTGAAAAACAAACTTTATTGATGTTCAAAATACTCCCTTCCAACATCAAAGCACTTCTGCATTCTAATTTTCCACAAGTGGAGTGCCTCTAGTCAGTCGCTCTTTAAAACGTCTAAACGTTCTGATTTTTGAAAATCAGTAACAAATTGTGGTACCCATCTCATTACAACCTTCTTTTAAATGAAGGCGTTCGTGTAAGATAGTATGTACCGTTGCGGATCCTACGCCGAGTGTTTCCTCTATCATTTGGTATGTGCATCGCAGATCTTCTTCAATTAGTCTCTAAACTTTTGCAATGTTCTCATGGGTGACGCTTGAACACGGTCTTCCCGGACGTCCTTTACCACTTAATGAATTACGGCCTCTTTTGAATTCGGCATACCATCTAAACACACTCGCCCTGGATGGAGCTTTTTCGCCAAATGCTTGTTGCAGTCGTCCGATGCACTCATGCTCACTTAAACCGACTTTAAAATCATAATAAATCATAGCACGGTAATGCTCACGTGACAATTCAATTGTTCACTTTGAATAATTATTTATAACTTTACTTGTAACAAGTTAAAACAAGAATTGAATACAAAACACATGTTACCAAAGACTAACGTTCCTATTTATGCATGGTAGCCAATTGTAAATATTGCTGATATTCTGTATCTCAAAACTTATAGAGTGACCTACGTATCAAGCTATTTTTACACTTAAATCAAATAACATCTCATATATAAATTTTTATACAATGCTTATATAAAAGCTATATTTGAGTTAGATATTTATTAAATTATATAATATAAATAAGCTCATTTCCAATACAACAAAATATTTATTTCTTTTTATTTCACGTATAAATGAACATTGTTAACATTTCAAAATATACTATATGTACATAAAATTGAAAATTTCTTTTATAAAAATCAACTAAAAACAACAAAATAAAGAATTATTCAATATTAAACAATAAACGAATATTAAAAAAACTGTAGTTCAAACTAAGTCTTTTAAAAATTACTTAATAAATTTATATTTTTGTGTATTCCTAATTTCTTTTAATAAGTCTTTATCATTATAAACAGAACGATAAAACTCTTCACAAGAAATATTTTTATAGTTATATTTTACGAATATAATATTTTTTACTGTATTCACTGAAAGACGATTTCTTTCGTCTGTCCATTGCACATTTATCATACTAAAAATTCTTTCAATATTCGCATTATGCGAAGGAATAGCATAGAAGTACTGAACTATATTGAAAAGTTCTGATTTCTGTTCTAAATTAGTTATTTTAAAAAATTGTGTCCACTTTTCATGTGATAGTTTATTATTAAATTATTCTTTACAAATGTGTTCTTTCAAAAAATTACTCAAGGATTTGTACTGATCAATACATTTTGAATCATCAATAATTACGTTTTTCTTCTGTAGAAATTCTACATATGTATAATTTGATTTCGGACCATTCCGGAATCCGATTTAATTCTAACCAGTTAAAAATTTGAAAAGCTGAAAATTGTTCACACCACTGCACTGATCTAAATATTCTATTGCATTGCTATATGTTTTTATTAAAATTTGTTTATAGTGATTGATTTCATCTTCATTTTGGCAATTAAGGTTTTCATTTGTTATTTTTTTTACAGTTAGAGGTATAAATTGTTTTTTTAATCGACCATGTAAACATTCACGTACTGAATTTAAGATATTCATAATTTCAATCAAGGAATTTTCCTCTCTTTCCATTTTTTGAATGTTTAAGTGAAAAATGTTTGCAAAAGAATGTAAGAAGAATAAATAGGCCTCACTTAATGGGTTTTGGAAGAACTCTTGAATGACGGTGGGTGATTTATTTAAAGAAGAAAAGTAAGATTTTAGTGCTACGTACATTTTAAGAATTTTCTCAATGGCCGGAAAAGGACTAAGCCAACAAGTTCTTGTGTGTCTTAAGAGATTTTGATAATCTATATCTAAGGAATCACAGAACTCTTTAAGTGCTTCCGTACGCACAGTATAAACTGAAAAATAATTATACAGCTTTACAACAATGCATTCTATATCTATGGACCAAAAATCAATTGCGTGTTGAACGCAGTTATTTAAAATGTGAGCAGGACATCCAATACCGTTTAAATGATTACCAAGTGGCAGCACTTTTTTCAGATGACTAAAGATATTATTGCCGATTCCTCTTTTTTTAATATTCCCAAAATTTGTGTTGCAGTTATCACCTCCGAATGCTATGCATTTATCTTTAATGTTAAGTTTTTCTAAACATTCTAGAATCACATTACATATTGTTTCAGACGTTTCATTAGTAACTGCTTGTAGATCAACTAATTCGTGTGTTAAACCGCTTTCATTGAAAAATTGAATAAGCACTGGAAAAAGCTTTGTGGCACCGTGGTTACTGCCATCAGTGCTTACACCAATATACTTAATATCTATTTTCTTTAGTTTTCCATTCAATAATACTATTGAATACGGACCTAGAACGCCATTTATTATAGATTCGCATTTTGTTCTCGCTAACTGCATTTTTTTTTGCTGTATTTAGAATCAGAAAAAAGCTGTTTGAATAATTTGTTGGAACAGTCACATGAACGGAAAGTGTGGTGGTGTTTTACTGTGTGGTAACTTAAAGTAGCCTCACAAGCAGATAATACGTCTTCACTGGTATTTGTTCCTCCCAAGAAGTGGTTCTTCATCATTTATTAAGACGTTGACGAAATTTGGGCTACATTGTTTTTATGTACAGTCGATTTTAAATGTTGCTCCAAATCGCTTTTACCTTTATTAGCAATACTTATGATTTTATTGCATGTGGAACAATTAACTTCAAAATCAAGTTTAGTTCTTTTAAATATGGGATATTCTTTTTGCAATTGATCCGTAAATTTGCATTGTTGCAATAACGGAAAATTCAGTTTCAGAATGAAACTGAATTTTAATTTAAATTTAATGAAAATTATATCCAAGAAAATCTGAAAGAAAACTGCTTCCTGGTGTACCCAGCCGGTCAATTTTCCAGCTGCTTCAGCCGGGGTGGGTTCTGGGATACACCATTTCGGAAGCGGGCCCGTTACGACAACATAAAAAAAAAGGACCGGCAATATCCAAAGAAAATTATATTATGAAAGAACAGGAAGAGCCATCAAAAGAAAAGAAGACGACCTTGATATTGGAAAAAGAAAGTTTATATCGATAGAAAAAAGGGGGCCCAAAAGAAGACCATCTCCACCCAACGAAGAGTCTCTCCAATTCACAACACCATTATTCGATTCAATTCAACTCATTTTTTTATTCTTCATTTTCTTTCCTAAATTATCTGTTACAAAATTTTTCAAAAAAAAAAAAAAGCATTATATGCATATACATAAGAGAAAATCTATAAAATGAATATACAAAAAAAAGAAATTAATTAATTAGATAAGAGAAGATCTTCTTGATAAAAAAAACTTAATCTAGATTTATGTTTTTTTTTCTTCCTCCTTACTTTGTTTAAAAATTTCGCTTTTTTTTTTTTTTTTTTTCATTTATCAACCAATAAAAAAAATTAATGTAATGGAAAACTAAATCTTTTATTATTATTATCATTATTCCTCTTTTTTTTTTGTGTTTATATTTGTTTTTCTTCAAACAAAATAAGTAAAGAAAAAAAAAAAAATATATACATTGCTTTTCGGTCTGCTTTAATGATACATATCAACTTAGGTATACCTTTTGTTTTCTTGGCATATCTTACATATATATAATTTTAATTATAATAGTTTTATTAAATCCTTTTCTTTTATTAGGTAGATCTGTTGAAATAATTATCGTCTAATTCATAATGAGCATTTCTTTCCTTGCATTTTTTTTTCTATGTTCCTTTGCTTTTAATATATGTAAATTTACTCTAACTACTTTTATCCGGTGTACTTGTTTAGGTTTCCAATTTGTATTTTTATTACTTTCTTTTTTTTTTTTTCTATAAAAATTTTTAAAAAAAAAAAAATTTAAAACAACTTACAGGTTGACTTATAGCAAAGTTGTATGAGTAGAAGATGCCCAACGTTCATATATCCTCATGGCACTCAAAATTTTTGATCTGGGGCGTGATATCACACCCCACAACATGTTGCTTATACATTTGTTTCTAATAGTCATGTTTATAATGATATTCAGTAGCAATTATCAACAATTTTACTCATCGTATCAACATTTTAATCATGAACAAAAGGCAGTAGAATCGAGAAAGTTTAGAACAGACGCACAAGTAGAGTGCGGTAAAGTAGGAATAAATTCTTTACACAAATGTTGCTTAGTTTGAATTTTTTTACTATACCTATATTAAAATTAAAAACAACAAGTAACATTAAATATGAATTGTTGGTATTCTCGCTATATATATAGCTATAGCTATATACATACATAATTCTAACATACACACATTCGAGCCATACTTTGCGTTGTTTTCAAATTATAAGTAAAAATTTTTAAAACCATATTATTATTATTGACTTGAAGAAATTTGAAATTTTTTTTCGTTTTTCTTATTTTTGTTGTTGTTATATTGAAATCCAGTTTTAACCAAATTTTGTCTTTCTTTTTAAACTTGCAGGTATAAATGCATTTTATAATTTTCTATTTTCATTGAAAATTCGCATATAATTTTGAAAAAAAGTTATTTCATATTTTTTGTGGAAAGATATGTAATTTGTCAGTTTTGCACTATTATATTTCGGACTTTTAAACTGATTTTCCAGTCCTTGAGTTCAAAAGCAAGTTATTTTTCTTTCATTGTGAACCCAATTATGCATTTAGCCAATTTTTCCAGCATACCTTTGTAAAGATCAGTTTTAAAATATGTACCTATACATACATATGAGAATTTTTAAAATTCTTTTTATCAAAAGTTGTTTTTTTTGCAATAGATATATATGTATTTTAGTGTAAAAATATGACATAGGGAGAATACCCAGTAACGAGCCCCCTTAAGGAAAATTTTTGCCTTTTCCTTATACCACGGATAAAGTATTTAAATAATAATTCCAACCAAGAGCAAAATAAACTTTCTGAAGGGTCTAGATTTGCAATTTAAAAATACCCAAATGGGTTGCAAAATAAACCTTAAATTTAAATTATGTATTTTTATTTAAAAATGTTACATTTATATTGAAATATAGGTAGGTGATTTATTCCTACTTTACCGCACTCTACTTGTGCGTCTGTTCTAAACTTTCTCGATTCTACTGCCTTTTGTTCATGATTAAAATGTTGATACGATGAGTAAAATTGTTGATAATTGCTACTGAATATCATTATAAACATGACTATTAGAAACAAATGTATAAGCAACATGTTGTGGGGTGTGATATCACGCCCCAGATCAAAAATTTTGAGTGCCATGAGGATATATGAACGTTGGGCATCTTCTACTTATACAACTTTGCTTATAGTGATGAAAAATTATTTCATGTTGAACTACTAGATAACTGCATGTTTGGGAAATTTTTCAACTAGAACTGCATACACGTGGTACACCTCTCATATTGAACCTACCATAATTACATGGTACCCAAGTAGCACTTCCGTTTTGAATCACCAATATGTTTTTTTTTTCGAAATCGTGAGAAATTATTCTTTACCCTTTTTTTCTTTTTACTTGTTATTATTAGGTTTATTTAAATAGATATATCTATATATACGTTTATTTATTCATAATTCATTATAACCAAAATTTATTTTTATTTATACAAAAAAATTGATTAAATAACTTCTTTTTTTTTTTTTTTGAACCTATCTTATGGATTTTTTCACATAAATAAATTATTTAATTTATTTATTTATTTATTAACATTAATTTATATATTTAAATATATACAATCATTTCATTCCTTATTAATGCCTTTTTTTTTGGTTTTTTTTTTGTGTATTTTCTTTTCTTCTTATTTATGATTTTTTTTTTTTTTTTTTTTTTCAATATTTCAAGTTGATTATTTTGATTTTGGTTTTTAACTAGAACTCAATAAACTATTTATGCCAATATCACATTGAAAATTTTCAGTAATTATCATACTTTAAAATTGTAATTTTTTTTTTGTTTTTATTTTATAAAAAAAAATTAACAAGAATTCACAAACACTTTTTGATTCGTTTTGCATTTTTTTTTTTTTTTTTTTTTTTTTTTGCTATATACGGTGTTCAGTAAATTTTTTCCAAAAAAAAGCATTTAACCTTCAGAAATTTCCTATTTGATTTTTACAGATTTAAAAAAAAAAATGCCATTTTTTTTTTCTTATTTCACCAACAAAATTATTATTTTTTTTCCTTTCTTTTAACACTTAATTACTTCACTTATTCTGTTTCTTTCTTTTTTTCCTTTCTTAAATTGTTTTCTTAAATTAATAGAAAATAATTGAAAAATATTTTACTAATGAATATCGCGAAGATGCACGTTTTTTTTTTCCCAAAAAAAACCTATAGAACTCAATAAGAATGAAAAACTTCTCCAAACGTTTTGACCGGTATCCATTTTTTAAAACACCACAAGTTACCCAGACAAAGTACGACCACCGAAAAAAGAAAAAAATAGAAAAAAAACAGATCCCAAGTATAAGAATTTGCTGCCTTATATACCAATCGTGTATAATAATTCATATACCCATTTTAATTAGTATTGGTATATGCGGGGCAAGTTTAACTCATAAGTATCATGCACTTCAGGTATGTAAATCATCATTTTACATTAACACACACTCCAAATACTATTTAATGAGTAATATTTGTGAATAAAGTGGTCTCATTTTCGGACATTGTCACAGTGTGTGTGGATTCGAAATTGAAATTACATTATGCTATTTGCATAAGCAAATAGGTCATAATGCAATTTATATGGGTGATGTGATATTATTGATTTTTTTTTTTTTTTTTATACACATTGATTTATATGAGAATAAATCAAATGTTGTGTGAGAAATTATATAGTGTATTTGAATATCAGCAAATACACTGAAGTACATAATAGTTTGATAGTGTGAAAAAAAAAGAAGATTTAAAAGAGATTATATTCGAGAAAAATATGGAATAATCTCATGTATTTGTATTAAATACATGGGATTATTCTCGAAGTGGCGTGATTTTTGCAATAATCCATGAGATTAATACCAAAAATCTTTGTTCAATTTTTGAACAAAACAAGATTAAATTTTATGTTGCGCGTGTGCAACGAATTGAATTTAAAGTTCATTTATTGGAAGATTTTGATGAAAATTTCTAATAAATGTACATTTTTGAATATTTTAAAATTTGTGTGTACAACCGTCTGTAATAATACAGCGGCGTACGAAATATATTGATAAAAAAAAATAAAGGGGCATATCTGCTGTCGCAACAAAACAAACTTTTCCACGAACCTGTCGAAGTGGAAAAGATTGGAACACGGCAGCGAAAAGATAATGTAAAGTCCGTAAAGGACATTGATTCATAAAATGAAATGAGTAGTCCCACTAGGAAATTTTGACCAGAAGAGAAGTTTGGTCGGTGTTGACTTAACACAACAACGTGGGGCTCGTCCACACCCTGAGAAGAGTCTCAATGCCGGAACACGTGGGCAAGCCGGGCTGAACATTGATGATGGGGAAATAAATTTACACACACATACTCTGCCAAAATCCAAAAAAAAAAAGGAATTCCCATTATGATGATCTATACATTACGAATAAAGAAAATGATAGACCGAACCGTATTTAGATTTATATCTATTTCACAATAATGTGGAGCAAACAAATGTATTACCATATTTCGACAAAAAAAAATTTAAATTTTATTTCAAATCGGGACTCAACGCGAAACTCAGCCACGCGAGACCAGCGATCAAACCTTCAGGTGTTAAGAGATCTACGCCTCGACGTAGACCCAAAAATAAAAAAAAAATCTAGAAATGCAAAAACTCAAAAATTCATCACGAAAATGAATGTATGTATTAATATATATGAAAAAAAACCGAATTTATTTATAGAAACTTCAAAACGCGGACTCGAATAAATCTTTATCACACCGTTCACTCATAAGAAGAAGAAAAGAAAAGAAAAAAAAATCTTTGTTTCTTTCTCAAAAAAAATCAAAATATTAAAATTAAAAAAAAATCAAAATAGCTTTACTACCAAAACTAAGAAAAAATCAATATATTTTTATTATTAAAAGAAATCAAAATACTTTCATAAAAAAAAAAATCTAGAAATCAAAACATTTTTATCATCAATAAAAAAAATTTTATCAAAAAAAATATGGTGCAAAAAAATTAAAAAAAATTATATCATGCCATAAAAATTTAGCTTTTATGATGTTTATTTAGGTGTTGTGGCTTAGAGAACCTCAACGAGGGTAGAGAGGCGTCAGGGTAGACGACTTTCCATCCTACCAAAAATGGACCAAAAACATAGGTTTCCTCTATCAATAAACCAAAGGTTCAAAGTCAGATTGGGAAGTTACCAATAAAGTCCAAAAGGGACCACTTTGGAAGAAAGATTCAGTGTCAACATTTAATTAACACTACGCGTACTGTCGATGCAACTGAACGTAAAAATTCTCGAGTTTACACTAACAAAAAAAAAGCATGATGCACATGAAAAGAATTACCCGTGCAAAGAAGACGATCCGGTGAATACCAGTAATCGTTCTGACAAACGGTGTAATCCGTTTTACATGTCACCACCATTCAAACATACAACTTGGTCCGATTATCTCATGAGGTATTGTAGAAAGAATTACTCGTGCAAAGAAACGATCCTGTGTTTACAAAATCGTTCTGACAAACGCGTAGTCTCTCTACACATCAAGAGTACAAGCGAATCAAGGAAACAATAAACCACACGTGGTATATAAGACGACGTACCCGTGCAAAGAAGACGATCCCGGATGTACCAGAAACGTTCTGACAAACGGCGTAGATCATAAAATATACCGAACCAGGGACAAATCTCAAATTTCTTAATCAAAAACTTTTTATTCAACTTTTAAACTTTCTTATTTACTAAACCGAAGTTCTTAAACCTAAAATATAAGCGATTTTTATATAAACGAAATTTTACGAAACGAGAACCACGAGTGCATGCCACACGAGTGAAACTTCATCTTTCTATCCAAAAGTCAATACGGAAGGTATTAAAAATTAATCGAATTAAATTTCATATTAATTATGCATTTGAGGTATCACCGATGTATATTTCAATAAAACCTAAAACATAAGTGAACTCAATGTGCATAATCACGCGAAATAGATTGCCTTTACAAAACATTTCAAATTCTCAAAAAAAATATGGTTCATTATAAAACATGCGTATACTTTGAAACAATACCGCGTGCAAACAGCATTTCGGGTTATGCCCCAAAACCTGTGACAAACGACGGAGGTTGCAAAGTATAAAATTGAAACTACAGGATCTGAATATAACAAATTACTATGTTGAAGACACATAGCGAGCAAAGGCTCGATCTTGCACATGCAAAATCGTCCTGACAATCGACTATGTTATCCCAACAGGTAAGCTTTCGAACCGAAGATAAGTTATTAAGCATCAATAGGCAAGGTAAGTTGAATAAACCGGAAGAAAAAAAATTACTATGGAAATTAAAATAGAAATTCAGACCGAAAGGAAAATTGTACAAAGTTAATTACAATATTTAATAGCGAAAGTAATCGAATTTTTCAATTACTTTTGTATACTGAAACTACAAACATTTTCACAGTGCCGTCGCAACAAGATTTCGGGATTTGCACCGACCCAAAATCTTGGACTTACGTCACCGTGTTCGAGAATTTTATTACTCACAAAAAAAAAATATACAGGGTGTTTCCGTTACGCAGGTACAACAGGATACCATAGATAGGGCTCATCGAAACAAACAAAAAATCGTATTGGAGGGGGGGGGGAAATCCCAACGGTTTGGCCGCTAGAGGGCGTTGAAGTTTTTTCGCACTTCTTCCACTAAAAACCCCATAACTTTTTGCAGGGGCACTCTAGGGTCATCTTGTATTAAGCAAAAAGTCTCATTTTCGGACATTGTCACAGTGTGTGTGGATTCGAAATTGAAATTACATTATGCTATTTGCATAAGCAAATAGGTCATAATGCAATTTATATGGGTGATGTGATATTATTGATTTTTTTTTTTTTTTTTTTTATACACATTGATTTATATGAGAATAAATCAAATGTTGTGTGAGAAATTATATAGTGTATTTGAATATCAGCAAATACACTGAAGTACATAATAGTTTGATAGTGTGAAAAAAAAGAAGATTTAAAAGAGATTATATTCGAGAAAAATATGGAATAATCTCATGTATTTGTATTAAATACATGGGATTATTCTCGAAGTGGCGTGATTTTTGCAATAATCCATGAGATTAATACCAAAAATCTTTGTTCAATTTTTGAACAAAACAAGATTAAATTTTATGTTGCGCGTGTGCAACGAATTGAATTTAAAGTTCATTTATTGGAAGATTTTGATGAAAATTTCTAATAAATGTACATTTTTGAATATTTTAAAATTTGTGTGTACAACCGTCTGTAATAATACAGCGGCGTACGAAATATATTGATAAAAAAAAATAAAGGGGCATATCTGCTGTCGCAACAGCATTTTCGACGAGACGACATCTTCGTAATTTTCTGTTAATATGTGTAGTTTTATATAATATTCCTCATATTTAAAAAAATTAATAAAAACACTTACCTTAACTGTGCAATATAAAACATATATGTATTAAACTTTTAGACAATAATTAGAAATTAGAATTAAATTAACATTCAACACCTTAGAAAACACACAAATTACAAATGCCAGTTCAACAATGGCTTGTATTATATTTGAATTAAAAATGTCAAGTAATATCGTTACCATATACAACGTAATTCTTTACTCGACCGCCTTAATAAGGAAATATGTAATAACATTGCCAAGCTTGAAATATAGATTCATATCATCATGTGAAATGATTCTTGTTTTTGAAAATTTGTACAATGCAATAATGATTAATGACATACAAATGTAAAAAAAGAGTACAGATTTTAAAAAAGAGTACAGATTTTAAAAAATAGTATGTCTTTTCAAAAGGAGAGAGTACAAAAGAGGAGGTGTCAAAAAGAGTACTTGTACTCTTAAAAGAGTACGGTGGGTCACCCTCCCTACCAATGATGTGTATTTTGGACTCTCTGGGTCTGGATGTACTGATACGTGAAAAAATCTATTAGTTAGATCTATAGTACTGAAAACGGACGCATTTTGTAATCTATCCAAAACATCATCGATTAAAGGCAACGGAAAACGATCTTTAATTATAATTTTATTCATATTTCTATAACAGACACGCGGTCTAAAACATCCATTTTTCTTTTTTACTACAACAACCTGACTGGAATAGTCTGATGCACACGGTTCTACAACGCCTAACTCAATCCATTCTTCGATTTGGTGTTCGACAAATTCTCGTTCTCTAAAAGGTAAACGACGTGGGTGGTGATATATGGGTCAATGGGTGCATCATCTTTTAATATCAATTTCATTTCTATCTCTGTGGATAGAATCTTTTTTGGTTTATATGATTGTATCATATCTTTTACTTTTTCGATATTGTCTTTTTTAGCACTAGGATTGATATTTAATTCTGCTTCAACAACGTTTATATTGAAAATATTTACTTCTTCATCGTTTGTTAACTGTAATTTATCTTCATAAGCCTTAATCGAAATACCTTTTGGATAATAATTTCTGCTAGAGAACAAATTTTTTTTACCAATGATAGCTTCATAATTCATATATGCTTCAGCAACTACATAAAGACATAATTGAAATTTCGTATTTTCAATTTCAACATCTGCATAAAAATAGCCGATAGGTTCAGTTCTATTATTTTTACAATTTTTTTCAAATCCAACTAAACGAATGTCTGTATTATGTAAAATTGGTTTACCTAATTTTATATAAAAATCTTGTCTTATAATACAAAATTTACTTCCTGTGTCTAATAATGCATTAATATCAACATTTTAATTTTAATTTTTATCATAGTGATATCTTTTAAATTTTCAGAAATACAATGAAGATTGGACCCCGTATTACCCTTATTTTTATTTGTACAATTTGTTGCTATGTGCCCATAATCATTACACTTGAAGGATTTTGTTCCCTTTTCTTTTGATGGACAATATTTCGAATTATGCACACTTTCTCCACAATTATAGCACCGTTTTATAAAAGTTGTATTCTCATTTTTGTTGATTTTATTAATTTTGTCATTCCTTTTATATTCCGTCTTTTTTGCTTCTAATTTCTTGTTACTGCATTTTATTGTTTCATAAAGTTTCAGTTTTTCTTTAAATTCTTCAATAGTTTTATTGCCATACAAGATTATTTTGTGTTCATTATTATCTGATATACCTTCAATGACGTATTCCATCAACGCATCATCATCGACGTTACCCTGATTTGCTGTACCTTTCATTTTCAAAAAGTATTCCATTACTTTTTCATCTTTATTCATTTTTTTTTCTGATAAAATGCGATGAATTCTAGCACTTTTGCTCTTTGATTTAAATTCTTTTAGTAACGCTGACTTAAGGTATGACCATGAACAAGGTAAATAGAATACAATAGGTATGATTGAGCCAGTATGAAACGAAACTTCTCTCTCTTTGTCAGCAGTTTTTATACGTCACTCAGTGAAATTATTTAAAAGGCTAAATGTGTTTATGGTTAATGGTAGTGCGAGTAGTTTGTTTTTGTTATACAATATTATTTTTTTCTAAATATAAATTGTATTCTATTTACCTTGGACCATGAAGATATTCTTTTTTCGCTCTGGATAAAGAGTTTTGCCATTCCTCTTAGAGACTTTTTTGCAAATATAAACTTTTGTAATTCGTCCCATCTCATAATATTTGCAATCTCTTCAAACTCTTTTACCCATGCTTCTACGCAATTTATTTCATTCCCCTCAAAAGGTTTAATTGTATCTTCAATATCGTTGAAACTCATTGCGAAGCGAGGAACAAAATTATTAACACATGCTCACTTGACTTTCTAAATCATTTTCTTGCTCTTTACCCCGTGAATTTACATCACTTGTTTTACTTCCCACATTATTATCATCGTCTTCTTCTTGTTCATCGTCCTCTTCTTGATCATCGTCTTCTTCTTGTTCAGTGCATTGTTTTAATAAAGTTCTTTTTATTAGATTCTTAAATATAAATTCTTTTAAGTTATCATCAGTATATTTTTGATAGTTTATATCTAAAATATTGCAAATGGAAATTAAATCGCTTTCTGTTAAATTTTCATCAATGTATTTAGCCTTTTCGGTATATTCAGTACTTTTTCATCATATTTACAACCATTAAATTCTCTTAATTTTTTCCTGTTATTTCTATCGCCTTCAATTCCGTAAATAAATTTGAAAAGAGATTTGATGACGTATGCTTTTGCCGTAGAGAAGTTTCGCTCCACTCTTGATGAATCTCTTAGTTTTTCCATTACTTGTTGTGTTGTGTATGCTATACCAACGACTCCTATAGTACCAAGACTGAATGCTCAATTTTATTTTATTGTTTATATGTGTTGGAAGTACCAAATTAACATTACAACTTATTGTTTTTAATCAATTATAACTAAGTTGTGATTAAAGTTACATGAAAATTATGTTCTAATGAAATGTAGAGAAGATCCTTAGCTTTATTTTCACCGAATATATTAAATATCTATGAGCAACGTAAATCAAAGAAAAAAATGTGATAAATATTGAGTAACATGAAACTGAAAATCAATTTTCCCTGAAATCTCCCAAATTACTAAAAATATTAAATTAAAATGTTCTACAAATTTGTGAATTTTTATTAAATAAACATTTTTCCCGAACATTGTTATATCATAAAATTAACAGAAATTGAGTTACTAAAGAAAACTGAATTTTTAATTAAAATCACAATTATCTCTCTCATTTCTCATTTTTAACAGCCACGTCTGAAAATGTAGTACATCTTGAAAATTTTTTTTTTGTTTATGAATAAAATTTTTGAAAGAAGAAATAAACAAATGAATAAAAAAATTCGTGAAGTGGTACTACATTTTGAGAGGTGACTGTTAAAAATGAGAAATGAGAGAGATAATGGTGATTTTAATAAAAAATTATCAGTTTTCTTTCTTTATTCAAATTTCACAAAAATGGTTGCGTTTTTTCATTTTTTGTTTTTTTTTGTATACAGGGTGTCCCGTTTGGTTTGCTTAACCTTGATCTCGAAAATTATGCACTTTTTGAAAAAAATGAAGATAGCACACCGGTGCAGAATTAATTGAGCATTCTTTTTTTGCAATAAAAACTTGGGGTTATTTTAAGCCTTTTTTGAGAAAAACAGGGTTAAACAAAAATTTGGGAAAAATTTACAATATTTTGATTTTGAATGCGTGTAGCTTTTTAACAGTTAAAAGAAGAGGAACAAGTAAGGTATCGTTGAAAAGGGCAAAGGGTTCTTTACATTTTTTCTGAACACAAACTGACCCTTGAGTGCCCCTGTAAAAAGTTATAGGGTACATCGTGAAATAAGAGCACAAAAACTTCAACGCCCTCTAGCGGTGAAACCGTTGGGATTCCCCCCCCCCCCCCCCCCCCCTCCAATACGATTTTTTGTTTGTTTCGATGAGACCTATCACTGGTATCAAGGTTAAGCAAACCAAACGGTACACCCTGTATATATACAGTGACTCAAAATACTGTTCACAAGTTTAAGAAAAATCAGAACAAATGAGCATATAACGGGAACCTGTGGACATTTATGATTATAACTTGCACGTGTTTTTTCTCAACTTATAGGGTCATTATTATGCATAATAATTTATTCTGCAGTTGGTGTTTTTCAATTCTAGTGTTCATAAAAAATTCGTAATTGTCGTGAACAGTTTTTTGAGTGCTTTATTTCAAGTAATTATTTAACAAGTTAATACTACAGTCATTTTCACAAAAAAGTAAGACTAATAAATTAAACACAAATAAGTTTTTTTTTAAATCAGCTGGTTTATTGAAAGAATGAGTAAAATACTTTTTCGCAATTACTTTTAATAGGGTATCCAATCACCATTATTACGAATTATTAAATGACACCTTCGTTTACAGCTTTCAACTAGTTTTGCAGCATATTCAGAGGAGAAACTGTTCCATATCCTTTTCAAATGTCGTTTAAAACTGCTCAGTGTGTATATATTTTTTCCGCGAATCTTATGCTTCATTAAAGCCCATACATTTTCAATGGGATTCGCATCGGGTGATTGCGAAGGCCAGTCCATTGTCTGGCTACCATGTAGCGAATAACGAAAATATGGTCTCAAAATGAAATTGAAATCTGACTGTACCTACTTCTGGGTGAACCCAGCCGGTCATCTTCCAGCTGCTTCAGCCTGGGTGGGTTCTTTAGGATTCACCCTTTTCGAAGATGTTCGTTATTTCTACATAAGAGTAGACCGGCATACCAAAAATGAAAAATTCGTAAAAAGAAGTTACATTAAATCAAAGTGAGAAAAAAAAATCCTTTTATTGATAGGGGACGCGCTGGTCTCAACAGGATTCACGAAAAGAAAAACATAGGCATTAAGTGGACCATCTTCTACCAACGCCGAGGTTAATCAAATCACAACACAACACCCAATTCAATTCAGATATTCATTTTTTTTTATTCTTCTTTTTTTTTTTCTATTTATCAAACTCATACAATATTTGTTAAAAAAAATGTATAATATTATTATCTAAATAAATTCTGGATAAATTTTACACTTCTATTATTATTCTTTTTATTTTTTTTAATTTTTTTTTTTATAATTTTTTCTTTATTTCCTGATAGATTTAATTTCAAATTTCGTTTCACAATAGTTTAGCATTTTGAATCTTTAAAAATCCCTTTTTTTTTTCTTTTTTCTTTTTTTTTTACATTGTTTTTTCTCATTTAGTTCTCTAATGTATATATCTTATTTTTTTTTCTTTATGATATCCTAAGTAATGGTACCATCGACTTTACAAACGGTTTTATACAATCTTAGTATTTATTAGAAATGAAAATACATATACTTTTACAGTAATCTATGTAGTTACTCAAAATCTCAATAAAATAAAAAAAAATTATTTAAGTATGATAAACCTAACATATTCCTCAAATCAATTTTATAAATATTTCTTGCTTATTTAAATTTCCTTTTATTTTTGTCGAAGGATTACCCTGTATTGGCATATACCATAAACAAAAAAAAATTTTCTTACATACCAAAATTAAGCCAGAAACACAAAAAGAAGTGCGGTCGAATCCATCTGTAACAGGGTGACCTTTGGATGTATGTTCAAATCTTGTTTCTTTTTTTTTTCTTCTTTTTATAGTTGTTCTTTCTCTTTTTATAATTTTTTTTTTCTGATAATTCAATATTACTAATATGTATATATTTATTTGAAATTTACGTTTATTACAATATTTTAGAATCACTAGTTAGACTATTATAAGTTTAAAAAAAATATATATATTTTTTTTTATATTTGTATGATAAATTCATTTCATACTATAGATACACTTTTTTTTTTTTGATACTATTTGTTCAATAGGCACATGTTAATAAACTCAATTTAACCCCATAGAAATCACTTCTAGTAACTTGAATACAAATCCAATAAGTAGGTACTAATTTTTCTTTTTTTTCTTTTCAATGTTACTTTAATTCAAGCAAAAATTATTTTTATGGTTCAAAAACATAGACTTTAGTAAAAAAAATACGTATCTTTTAACAAATTTTGTAGAGATATTCTTCATTAAAAAAAAACTTTTTTTGTTTTTCCAGTACTAATGCATATTTTTTTTTCTTTTTTTCAAAAAAAATAAACTTATTAATCTATTTTTCAAAAAAATTTTCATCAAATACACTAGATATATATATTTTTTTTCTCTTTTCTGTTTCTTCATTATTAATTTGTAAGCTCTTGATTTTTTTTTTTTTTTTAATTATTACTTTATTTTCACTGAACAATTTTTATTTTAACGTAGATACTAAATAAACATTTATAGTTTTTTTTTTCTTTTCCGTTTCTTCATTATTAATCCACAAAAATTATCATCCGTACCAGTCAAGAAGTTACTCAGAAGTCTCGTGTCCAATGCCAGAATGCTCAACACGAACCCTATATCAATCAATTTGCCGAATGCCGACTCGTAAAATTTGTATGAGATTATATTCGAGAAAAATATGGAATAATCTCATGTATTTGTATTAAATACGTGGCGTGATTTGTAATAATCCATGTGATTAGTACAAAAATCTTTGTTCAATTTTTGAACAAAACAAGATTAAATTTTATGTTGCGCGTGTGCAACGGAATTGAATTTACAGTTCATTTATTGGAATATTTTGTTGAAAATTTCCAATAAATGTACATTTTTAAGCATTTTAAAAACTATGTGTACAACCGTCTGTAAAAATACAGCGGCGTACGAAAATATTTTTAAAAAATCAAGGGGGGTATTTGCTGTCGCAACAACCATTTTGCCGTTTCCATTCTGAACAAAGACGACTCCGGTGTTTTGGGTCATTGTCCTCCTGAAGAATCCAATTGGTGTTGTCTTTTCCATATAACACGTCTAAACTTTTTTTTGTTAATATTCTTTGCGCTTCCTTTAAAGTTGCCTTAAGATTTGTCTCAAAAATTTGTACTATTGCGTTATCTTCAGTTTTAGTGGTTGGCCGGGTTTTACCTCTTTCTGGCAAATCGTCTACGTTTCCTTGTATCTTATACCTTGATATCCACTTTTGAACAAAAGCCGTCGACATTTTGGTATATTTTGCTGCTGCCGTGGTCGTCATTTTTGGCCCTTTAGGGTGCAAAACTAAAAACACCACTTCAAATCGTTTTTTATAAATGTCACTCATTGTAATTTTGAACTGCACTCTATGAAATTAGAAAGAGAAATGAAAAAACAAGTCCAGTGCGAAAAACCTACTGAAAGGTAGGAACTACAGTGCGATGACCCGATGAGTCACATTTACCACGTAATAGATAAACGAATTGTGCGTCTTACTTTTTTGTGAAAATGACTGTAAATAAAGTCCAAATTGTATATTTCGGGCTAGTCTTTCGATATTAGACGGTAACTTTTCAATAGCTGCAGAACCACAAAGATGCAGCGAGTGACAAGTGCATCCAAAAACAAACAAATGTCTGTTTTGACTTTTTAAAAGACTTTTCAAACCAGTTTTCTCGCCCATCATTATAGAAGCATTGTCCGCATCAAATCCTATTAAATTGTTTATGGGTATTTTTAATTTTTCAAAAAAACCCATTATTGCTTTATATAAAGATCGTGCATCAAATTGTTCAATTTTAAGCAATGCTAAAAATCTATCTTTCACTTTTTTTTATGTTATAATCAAAGAATCTGACGATTATAACTGCTGCTTTTGTCGTTGAAATATCGGTCATTTCATCAATAATAATTAAAAAGAGAATTTTTGCTTTTGCAAAATTTCTGTTATTGTTTTTAAATATTCACTTGACATTATTTTAACTGTTTCATTTGCTTTTGTTTTACCACTGTGTAGTTCTTTACATATAGCGGAGTCTACAGCAACGCTTCCCAACAAACTTTTTGTGCCCAAATTTTGCTTAGTTACATCTTTAACGGTATGACATTCTTATAACGTCGTGTCTTGGGAAATATGTTGTCAATGTTCCTTAACCGATACATGTGTAAAATGACACAATATCCGTTACAAATACGTATATGTGCCTATAAAAGTTTCTGAAAGGAAATTCTAACTTCAAAGTTACTGTTACTTTGTTGAGACTTTCTTTTTTGGATTTGTTACGTAAATGTTTGTAGTTGTTGCACCTATTAAGTAAAAATGCCTATAATGAAACATAAGAAGGCACAGAAACGTAAATTTCTACAATAACGTTCCTTAAGAGAAACTATTTCAATGAAGAAACGATTCCCATTCAGTCGTGTTATGGATATATTTATCTATATATACTTTCTAAATTCTTTAAAATTACAACATATAGTTTTACTATAACACGCGGTATGGCTTCGTCTATAAAATTAATAATAGTTAAAAATAAACGTCCTTTTAGGACAACTTCGTCATTTTATAGAAAAGTTAAATGTTCTCAAAAAAATTTACTGGAAAATACATTTGGAAAAAGTTTATTACATAGAAATATTGCGTCAATTGTAAAACCAAAGCAACAAATATTAAGTTTTCCTATTAATAAAGAGCATAATACTAGTTTATGTGAAGAGTTTTCTTATTCTAGTGAAACTATTCGTCAAAATTCAGAAATTAATTTATCTAATGTTTTAAAGGGAATTATTGTTGATAGCCACAACAGTGATGATAGTTGTGATGATAATAATGTACAAGACTGCAATGATGATTTTGATTTTGAAAAAGTTGACAAAAAGTGATCTGTTTTGGAGGAATTAAGAATATTGGCTTTAAAACCAAAAATTTAACACTGATCTTTTAAGAATACTTCGCGAAAATGGTTTTAATTATTTGCCAAAAAATAGCAGAACACTACTATGTACTCCCAAATATATTTCAAATGTCACACAAATAGGCAATGGAACTTATTGGCATAATGGACTTAGAAAGAGCTTAACAAATATTTTGTCGCAAACTATTTTTCTTCAAGAGGTGTCATTGACTGTTAATATTGATGGTTTGCCAGTCGCAAATAGTTCTAAAACAGAATTCTGGCCGATTCTTTGTGCTAGAAAGTTTTAAATTTAGAATTATATCACTGCTTACCTCCTTTAAACAAATTTTTTCAATTTTCTGCTGTAACTCCTTCAAATATTTCTGTAATTTTACCTTCATTAGTCTCCATAGGTTTTCGATGGGTTTTATATTTCCAGGCCATCTTAGCGTTCTCACTCCTAAATTTTGTAAACAATCGCAAACCTGAAATGAAATCAAAGAAAACAGAGTTTATTTTAAATGTTAAGACTTCATAAGTTAGAAATCACATAAAACTTACATTTTGAGCTCTATGATACGGAGCTGAATCATCTTGGAAAATTACGGGTATAGAAAAATTCATCGCCAGCAATTCATCGCCAGCAATTCACCGCCAGCAATTCTTCGCCAGCAATTCATCGCCACAGCAATTCACCGCCAGCAATTCTTCGCCAGCAATTCACCGCCAGCAATTCTTCGCCAGCAATTCACCGCCAGCAATTCTTCGCCAGTGTATTTTATCGTCATATTACGAAAAATTTTTAGGAAAAATTAATTGTGTTGATTATGTGTATAATTATAACATATATTGCATTAAAACATAAAATCTTTGTTTGTATGTATATTTTGTATTCAAGAAATCATTTTTTTGTTTAATTTCAATATTGATTTGCATGTTATTCTATGACTGAAATTAAGTACGTATAAAGTTTTTTTTGGTTTTTTCTCTTTATTTAAAAATAAATACACTTGGTTTACTTGACTCACAATTTTTTATTTAATAAATTTACAACGCGTTTCGATTTTTACATCATCTTCAGGTATAATTAATTTTTAAAATGAATTTTTTAACAAATTTTTCTTATTTTTATACTTATTCTAAAACTATTGAGATAGAGGTAAAAGAAGTGGTGAATGGAAGGGTAGGGTAATTTCATTTAATAAATCATCATTGTTCTTTATGGCCCGTCTAATTTCTAAACATTCTAAATAATCTAATTTTTTTCCTTTATTTATTTTATGTAAGATTTTAAAATTATTTGTACTGAAACTATGGTATGTATTTAAAATATGTTGGGCTATTGCAGAATTTGGGTTTTCCTCTTTTACTGCTTTTAAATGTTCATTGAATCTGGTTTTGAAGGATCTACCTGTTTGTCCTATGTAAGTTGCATTGCAATTATCACATGACGCACGATAGACACCGGAATAAGAATAAGGATCATTTTTACTTTTATTATTAAATAATAAATTTTTTAAATTGATTCTGGTGGAATGTATGAATTTTAGATCGATATTGTGTTTTAAATATTTTGTTAACCTATTGTTTATATGACCAACATAATTTAATTTTCTCCATGATATTATGTCATGTTTTTGCACAGGGTATATTTCTTTTATGGTTTGTTGTCTTTGTTTTTTCTTTAAGAGGTTAAAAATGATTTTATTAGGGTATCCATTATTTTCTGCTATAGTTTTTATAATAGATAATTCTTTTTCAAAATTAACTTTAGAAAGTGGAACATTTAATGCTCGATTAATCATGGAGTGAAAGGAAGCTAATTTAATATTTAATGTATGGAATGAGTAGTAAGGGATTAATACATCTGAGTAGGTGTTTTTTCTAAAGATATTGAATTCTAATTTTTCTGATTGCCGCTTAATGGTGAGATCCAAATGGTTAATAACATGATCTTTTTCTTTTTCCATTGTAAATTTAATATTGTTGTTAAGGTTGTTTAAATAATTTAGAAATATATTTAATGAACGGTCTGTACTGTTCCACAAACAAATAATATCATCGACGTATCGATACCAGCAAAGAATATTTTTATAATGTGGGTTAATTGAACTTAAAATGATTTTTTCAAGGAAATTCATATAAATATCTGCTAATAGAGGAGAAAGCGGTGATCCCATCAGTAAACCGTCTTCAAAGGAAAAGAAGCCGTTGTTAAATCGGAAATAATTTTGTTCTAAACAAATTTTATAAAGAGAAAAGACCTTTTTTTGAATTTTTTGAAAAAGATGAAGATAGCACACCGGTGCAGAATTAATTGAGCATTCTTTTTTTGCAATAAAAACTTGGGGTTATTTTAAGCCTTTTTTGAGAAAGACAGGGTTAAACAAAAATTTGGGAAAAATTCACAAAATTTTGATTTTGAATGCGTGTAGCTTTTTAACAGTTAGAAGAAGAGGAACAAGTAAGGTATCGTTGAAAAGGGCAAAGGGTTCTTTACATTTTTTCTGAACACAAACTGACCCTTGAGTGCCCCTGTAAAAAGTTATAGGGTACATCGTGAAATAAGAGCACAAAAACTTCAACGCCCTCTAGCGGTGAAACCGTTGGGATTCCCCCCCCCCCTCCGATACGATTTTTTGTTTGTCTTGAGGAGACCTATCACTGGTATCAAGGTTAAGCAAACCAAACGGGACACCCTGTATTTATTGTTCAGTGAAAGTGTTGAAAAGAATAACTAAATATAAAAAAAGTTTGTTTTTATAGGCAGCTTGCCTCATATGGGATTGCTTTTTATTATTTTATTACAAATACAATATACATTTTAATTTTTTTTTAATTAGGTACTTCATAATATGTATTTTCTGCGTTACCTTCTGTTGTCTTCTGCATTACCTGGAATGTCCTCATAAATTTGTATTTGCTTATTGTAAAAAATCAATTAAATGGGTTTTCTATTGAATACTTTTTTAATATTATTATTAATATTAAACCTTATGGTTGTCTACAAGTTTTTTGTGTTAACGCTTTTTTTTAGATAAATTTAAAAAATAAGATAAAAAAAATATAAATGTGCCATATAGTTTCAAGAAAATGTTTTTTACGTTCACGTTTACATTTTAATTTTTTTTTAACTACTTCATAATATCTTCTGCGTTACCTTCTTTTGTCTCTGCGTTACCAATTACAAAAAATTTCTTGAAGGGAATACGAAATAAATATATATCTACATACGAAGTATACGTAATAATTTCAGTCATAAAATAACATGCAAAGCAATATTGAAATTAAAAAAAACAACAAAAAAAATGATTTCTTGAATACAAAATATACATATTAAACAAAGATTTTATGTTTTAATGCACATCTTCGGCTTCTGAAAGATGGTGCTTCAGCCATGCAGCCTTGTACCTTTCACCTTTTTGACGACGAACGTAATCCATACACTGAACAAAAAATATGCTTAAATATAAGGTAAATATTTATAAATACAATAAAAATTTCGTTAATATTTTTCCAAAGTTACATTGTATTAAAGAAACTGGTTTCGTTATTTCAAACTTTACTTTTAAGTTTACGATTCAATGTAAACTTTCGTAAGTGTGACGAAAATTATTTATAATTGGCTTTTTTCAATGTAAGTATTTCTACATATTTATTTAATGAAAACACATTATTAATTTCAAACGCGTTTTTTCTCCACATTCATTAATCCAACAAAATTATTCGTTAATGCAAGAAACACAATTATTGAATTATTTATGGTAACGAATAAATATTCATTGGTACAAGGAAAATTATACTTTAAATCTTAAATTTACATTCTTCACATGTATGAATTTAAATTATTGATTAAACGATTTCTTTTAATTGGTATAAAGAAAAAAAATACATTAAACCAAAGAATAATGTTCACCAAAGTCATGAGTACTCATGCTTGATTTTCTCAAAATATTTCATAAAACAAAATTTTCAATTTATTTAATTATTATTTGGTTTTTTTTTTAAAATTTCTAATTCTTGTATGAGGATTTGTGTTTTAGAATACTGTTTTTTTTTTTAAGTTTATTGCACTATAGAAGTAATTTTGAATGGAAATCCAAACAGCGATGCAAGCTTTTGGATATTCTAAATTGAAAACCTGGAAAATTTTATAACATATGTCTAATGATCTTACTAAGTTATTAAAAGGAAATTTAATCCCATCGAAATAAACAAAAAATTCGTTTACATCTAAAACTGAGTTTCCTATACCGAACACAAAAGGTTGTATGGGCTCCTGTTTAGTTTTTAAAAATGCTATATAATCCTCTATTACTTGAGCATTTTTTGCTATATAAAAAAAAGAATCCTGCGAATCCTTAATTGTAAATTTTGTTGTAGTTTTTTTTTCCAATAATATCTTTTCTAAAACGTTCCGTCGGTAGCAAGAAACTATGAATTGTCCAAAATATAACGGCATCTTCAGCATCTAAAAGAATTTATCGTTCGTTATAATAATAATAAAATAATTTTCAAATAGGATTCTAATCATATTATAACAATTTAAGAATTTTAAAAGTACTTACTTTTTGATAATGTCTGGTTCTTAATGGAGTTCAACATTTGTTTTATATTCCGCTCTTTTATATTTTCATTTGTTAGCAAGAATTTGAAAATTACATCTCACTCATTGTCCCATTTATTTAGGAATGAAAATCCATTAGAACTAATAATAATGTAATCCATTTCAATCTGTAAAAAATCAATTAATAAACCGAGACAAAAATAAATACAGTAAACTAACCAATCTAAATCCATTAGGTTTCCTATATTCTGGCCATTTGTCGAAAATTTCAAAGGTTTACAGGTTTTAATATCATTTAGCCTGTATTTACAACAGCCCAGCCTTTCCAACAATGGTCAAATTCTTCTGCAGTCAAGTTGTCATGTCATGCTTCAAAGACTTCACACATCTTTCAGCATCAGTCTCTGGATGGTTGGTTGGTTGACGTGGCGGTTTTCGAAATCTTTCGAAGACCCAATTAGCACTGAAAGTGCCGTTTTGATACCACACCTCGCGTAACCTTAGGCAATACCGGTAGATCACTATAGCCATCCTGTTTCATTCAGAAATCGTATAATGTCTCCTACCGTAACTTTTGATATTTCTTCAAGGCCTTTGAAGGAGAAGCTCCCCAACGTCTGGAACCTTGCTCTGGCAAGTGCCGGACAGTTGCAGAGGTAGTGAGTGAGGGTTTCTCTCTCATTGGCTTCCCTGCAACTACGACAGTTGGTATTGAAGGGGATACCCATTTTCTCTGCATGATCCCCTATTGGCCAGTGATACATGCCGTGATCCTGGCAATGTCTCTTCGGCTTCTGTTTATTAAGCTTTCAGTTCGCTGTTTGTTATAAGATGGCCATGTCTTTTTCGAGATTGCACACCCTGGAAGACCTTTCCATCGGGTGTTAGCTATTGCTAGAAAGTGATTGAAGAGAGCTCTCTTCACACAACCAAAAGGAAGATACACTTCCTTTGCCATAGCTTCGTGCAATTCCGACCCCTGTCTCGCCAAAAGGTCGGCTCTCTCATTCCCCTCAATTTTCCTATGTCCTGGAACCCAGAGAAGTGTGACACTAGCCTTCTCCGAAATTGAAGTTAGCTCTTTCCTGCACTGTGCTACCAGTTTAGAGAAGATGTTCGCCAAGGATAGCAAGTGTTTCAGCCTGGAAAACGCTTGCATAGTTTGGTAATCAGATAGATAAGGAGAGGTTATCTGAGAGCACTCCCGCTCCCACACCCTCGTTCGTCTTAGATCCATCCGTGAAAATGATAGTATTGTAATCACTCATCCCCTCCCCTCGTCTCCATTCTCTCCTTGTGGGGAATTTCACCTTGAAGTTCTTTTCAAGATAAAGCTTGGGAATGAGGTAATCCGTGGGCTTCTTAGCCCATTCAATTGATAGTTTTTCTAGAATGCAGCTGTGGCCATACGGTCTTGCGGTCCACCGCCCAGATTCTCTGAGTCTGACCGCTCAGTCTCTGGAACTGAAAAATTATATTACACAAAATCAATTTTACCAACAATTTTTGATTTAAAAATTACCAAGTTCACTTTCAATGAAAATTTCCGCGTTTTCCGTACTTTTTTCCAAAATTTTGGTAAGAGTTTTACTGGAGTTTTTCAAATTGCAAAATTTGTTGTAAATTCTTCCTCTTATACCTGTTCTATAAAATTCCTACAAATAATTGAAAATTGTTTTAAAAATAGAAGGAAAAAATATTAACAATAAATACTCGTAATAATAACTGTATTTACTTAATGTTTTCAATTTTTTGTTTTTTCCACTATTATTAACACAAAAACTTTTGCACTTGACTTTGATTATCCAGATTATCACATTCAATTGAGATTTATAACAAGTAGAAAGAAGTCGATACGGGCAAAAAAAACGGTACTTTGTAACAAACAAAGATTTTGTATTTCGTTGCATCAACAACATTTTTCGTTAGTTTAATGAAAGTTTTCTTTTGCAGCAATTAAAAATTTCTTTGGTATAATGAAAGATGTATGAAAATTAGTGGCACGCGTCAAAAAACAAACCGTACTTTGTAACCATGGAGGAAAGAATAATAAGGAGTGTGCTTCCCGGTGTAAACAATCGCCATTATCAACCAAATTCAACCAGACCAATCAGAGAGCATTTTAATAACAAAGAAAAATGACACTTGTGATATTACCAACCCAAATAATTTTTATAATATGTTGAGTAACTTGCTGCTTTTGGTTTTATATTGGATGGCATTATATGGGCATTATATGAAATTTAATTTCTATTTTATCGTCTTGAAGTAGTGTAGTGATTTAAATGCAAGATTTTTATTTATTTTATTAAAAATGAAAATAAAAACATATTAGATAATAGAAATAAAAATAAAAAAAATCCGTAAATTTATAACGTACAATTGTGTTTTAATCTTGAGAAATTCGAAATCCCTTTTAAAAGTATCTGGCAATGCTGCTTGGAGCAATCATTTTCAAAGCACACTCCTTATTATTCTTTCCTCCATGTTTGTAACTAAGTTCTTTTTTTTCGTTGCATTAACGAAATTTTTCGCTAATTTAAAAAAAGTATTCTTCTGCAGCAAAACAGTAGACCATACTTATATGTAACTTTAACGAAAAATTTCGTTAACTTTATACCTATGCATGACTTAGGAATACTTTTGTTCTTTTTGCTCAGCAACAATATGCGTTGTACAATTTCTACTGGTCTTTTCGTTAATATCATGAAAATTTTCATTATATTTATTTTATAAATTATCAAATACCTATATTTAAGAAAAAAACAATAAAAAATATTTCATATACATATTCAGAAATAGAAATAAAAAGTAAATTTTTTTTTTAATTTTCTAAGTAAAATATTTTTTATTGATTTAACAATTCCGTTATATGAATGAAATTAATTCTTCGAAAAAGCAAAATTTACAAGTAACAATGTAGAAAGAATAAAGCTTTACATTATATCAACTAAAATTTCCATTGAAATTTTAATTGAAAGTTCTCGAAAATATTCCATTGCGTTCATGAAAATTATTATTGAATGTACGTTTCTTTTCGTGTTATCAATGATTAACTTGAACATTGAATTTCTTATTCATAAAGCTAACGAATGAATAATTTCTTTTAAAAAATGTTTCCTCCAATTTTTCGTAATATTGATTAAAATTTTATTAAGTTAACGATTTTTTTTAATGAAAAAAACTAATAACTGGAATTCGTTAAAATTTCAGAAAATAATTTTTTCTGTGTACCATCTGAACCTCTCAAGTTAAATTTTGATTCGTCGGACCACAGAACGTTTTTCCAATCATCTAGGGTCCAATTAGAGTGCTACTTGGCCCATTTTAAGCGGTCTTGCATCATTTTCTTTGTAAGAAATGGTTTTTTAGCAGGTCTCCTTGCGTGTAAACCAGCTTCCCAAAGCCTTCAACGAACAGTGTGTATTCCTACATTTAAATTTTCTGTTTTAAAAAGTTCCTGTCTGATACCCTCCGCTGTAAGAGAACGATTTCTTAAGCTTCTGAGCACAATAAGGCGGTCAGCTGCTACCGTTGTGTTCCTGGTCGAATTTGTGCGAACTTTACGATCCACCGAACCCGTACTCTTGTGTTGTTGTACCCATTCTCGAACAGTAGCATGACTACAATACTACATCCTAATTTCCTTCCTATTTCTCTAATTCTAAAACCTGCTTCAGATAAAGCTACAATTTGTGACTTTTTTTCGCTCGACAACTAACAAGGCATGCTTGACAAATTTTCATCTCTTTTACACAATTTTATATCACTTGAAAATAAATCTTTACTCTTCACTTCAAATGGCTGACAAATGATTGATAATTAATATAACTACCTTGTAGGATCCTTATATAGTACATATAGTAGACGCTCGGTACAGTGAACCTAAAAAAACAGGGCATGTTCACTAAACTGAATTCTTCGATCGTGTGAACTTTTGAGTTTACAACATTATATAAATGATACTGAATACCTATTTTATTATATGATATTTAAACTTTATTTTATTTTTTATTTGTTTTTAATTTTACATTTTTTAGTTTTTGAAAAATTCCATTATTTTTGTTTGTTTTTTTTTTCGTTCTGAGTATATGATCAAAGCTTTTTCCCTAACATTTTGAATTGCTTGAATGTCTTTCAGGCTAATATAATTTTGATTGATGTGTTTAAACATGCAATAGCTCTTTCTGTTAAAATTTCTTCTTCAACTTATTCACACCCCTAGACTCATTTTCCGAAGAATAATTTTCGTCTTGATGATGTACCACTTGATCTTTGTTCCAATTCATGACACCTGTGACAGAATAGGTGACCTGGTTAATATTTTTCGTTTTTATCAAAACTAATCACAAATAAATTTTAAATTCTACTTGAGAATCTATTGCGTTCAATAGTTTGGCAGCTTCTTGAATCGGTTCGATATTTTCCCTCCTGTATCTGTCCAGCAAAGTCTGAATGGGAAGTTCGTCTTCATCAAATTCATCATCATCGTTTTTGAAAATTGGATGCCAACACTTGGCAATAACTTCTCTTTCAATTTTTGCCCACGAACTCGAAAGTAAAAACAATGCGTCCTTAAGCGTTATCTGGTTGACTTTCTCTGCAAAACTGCTTCCATCATTACACAGTATACGTCTTAATAGTGAGTTACGATAAAATATTTTTGTTAATCATATAGCATTTTGATCCATTGGTTGTACAATTGCTGTTACTTTTGGTGGCATGTAAATGACAGTGATTATGTCGTTTTGGAGTTCCTCAATAGATGGATGGCAAGGCACGTTATCTAATAATAAAACTGCTTTAAAGAGTAAGCCTTTGGTTTTTAAAAAGTGCTTGACCTAAAACATTAAAATTATAAGTTCATATAGCTTATTTTTAATTCAATGATTGCATTTTACCTCCGGTATGAATTTAGTAAAAAACCACGTTTTAAAAAGATATGCTGTCATCCAAACATTCTTGGAATTCATATATTCCACCGGCAAATCTAAATTTCGAAAAGCCCTCGGGTTTTTTGCTTTTCCTATAACTAATGGTTCGACTTTATGATTGCCAGTGGCATTGGAACAAACCAAGAAAGTGATGCGTTGATTCGACATTTTTAGACCTGATGCGGTTTTTTCACTTGATAAGACATACGTTTTTTCAGGCAGCATACGCCAACACAGTCCAGTTTCATCTGCGTTATACACTTGGTCTTTAGTCAACGATAGTTCATTAATTTTCCAAAGAAATGCTACTTTAAATGGTTCCACACTTTCTTGAGCAGATGATAATTTTTCTCCACAAATTTTAATTAATTGCAAATTCCATTTAGCCTTAAATTTTTGTAGCCAACCATTGCTGGCGTTGAAATTCCCGTTATTTTCTTTTAGTTTGTTATGAATTTTTTTAGCTTTAGCCTTAATAATTTCACCGGTTATAGGAATGTTTTTCTCCCTTTGTTTACTAATCCAGCTATAGTTGCCGTTCCATTTCAGGTAATTCACCTTGTTTTAATGTATGCCTTTTTTTAGTAACACACTTTTCATTTACACATTTTAGAATTTCTTTTTCGCGTTTTTTTAAAGCAGATATTGTGGATTTCGCTATATTGTATTTTTTAGAAAGTGAAATTTGTGTTTTACCGTTTTTTAACTCCTCAAGAATTTGAGATTTCTCATGTAACGTTAGATGCTTACGTTTATTCATATTCTTTGTTTTGTTAAAAGCCACACCTCTTTTCACAGTAACTGTATAATTTATGAACACACTATGTATGCAGTTAGGTCTAAACCAGTTGAATATCAAAAAGAAACTGAAAGACAATTAGGAAATATTTAAACATGTGAAAACTTATTACATAATGCAACAATTAGTGAGAAATCTTTTGTTCTTTAACACAGAAGTTCACTCTACAGAGAGAAAAGTTCATTCCAGTGAGTAGTCCATATAAAAAAATTAGTGGTTCACTGGACTGGATAGTTCATTAAGCTGAAGGTTCACTGTACCGAGCGTATACTGTACTTTTTCGTTGATTGACCTTTGTTGTAAATATACCTCTTTCCTTTAAGATGGGAAAACCCATATTTCTAAAGTGAATAGTTTTACTTGCTCTCGACTGTATATAAATTTGGCACATTATTAATTGGTGTATTTGACTATCCAGTTGATCTATTAGTGGGAGATTGGTGTGCGGTGTGGAAATTATTCTAGAAATAGAGGGAACTTGTAAATTATCAGGACAAGAACATGGTAGAAAAAGTTTAAGGACCGCGGTTTCAGGAGCCCAATTAATAGTGAAAATTTTAGGAAATAAAAATCATAAATTTCAAGTTTATGATCTCTTTTCTTGAAAGTGAAATTATTACATACAAAAAGTAATACACCAAATAAAAGGTAATTTTAATAGCCATTCATAATAAAAAGAAAAATTTTGATACATAGGGTGCAAAAAAAGTTACAGGTGATTTTGTGTTTTTTTCATGAAATAGTCCAGCGAATATCGTGGTACCACCCTTGGTAGATAGAAAAAAAAACACCCTGTATAAAGTGCTTAGAGCAAGTGAGCAAATATGTATTGTTCTTGCAAAACAGTTTTTAATTTTACACGCATTCATTCATTCACGCTTTCTACATTCATTACGCGGAAGTGAAAAATATCTTACACTAGGATTACTTTCCTTTCTATTGCCACAGCTCTCAACAACACATTTCACATACGATTTTTGAAAAGCCATATTTTCCCGAATTAATACAAATATAAAAATATAATACATATAAACATTTACTGTTTATTTGAAAAAAAAAAAAAATAATTATAAACTATTTAGGTATGTAATTTTATATGATAATTACCACTTTTTAAATACAAAAATTATGTTTTTTTATTTTTAACAAAAGATGTTTCACTTACTCTGAAATCACTACACAAATGAAATGAAGAGTAGAGGAGACTGTTGTATTTTTAACCAGTTTTCTTATTTTGCTGAATTTTTTAGTGTGTTCTAATAATTTTGTAGGAGCTTTAAAACATTTTACTAAAGTTTTTCAGATTTTCTGTTCTGTATTTGCTGAAATCTCATTCTGAAGTTTTTTGAAATTTTTTTTGGTATTATGTACATTGAAACTAAAAACACTGAACCATAAATAATTCAAATAATAATGAGTTACAAGAGAAAAGCTGACATTTTTTATTAAAAACTTTTTGATTAAAAACAAATAACTAGACATAAAATAACTTCAAATTCTTTAAAGAGGTAAAACAAAAATGTAACAAAATAAATAAATAAAAAAATTCATTTCAAAAACGTGATAAATTTAGAAAAAATCAATAATTAAGTTTTAATATCATGTTGTTTTTTAATTTTTCCAGTATATCGTCGACATTGAGTTGAAAATCCTCACTATCTGCGCTGAAGTCTTTCTCGGAAGATGAATGTTCATTTTGAAATGTAGTTGGCTTTACTGCTCGAGACTTTTATTGCCTCTTGGGTGGATAATCTGATTTCATCTGGTTTTCTGCAAGCGGATGATTATTTGGTTTTTTTTTTCGGGGCTTTAGGGTTTGACTTAATTTTTTTCTTACACTGGCTCACCATCAATTTCTGGGGTATTTGTCAAAATTCTTGACTTGCCTTTCTTTCTTCCTGTTGACTGTTACTTTCGTGCCTGTGCTTTGGGGTATGGTCTTGTCAATTAAGGGCTTTTTAAAACAACATTCGGAACATTAATTGGATTATTTTCTTTTTCGGCTACTGAGTAACACTGACCACTATCTGGAACAGTTTGTATCTGTTCCTGTATTGAAGGCAATCGGTCACTTACAAAAGAAGATAAATATTCATGTTCTTCAAATATATTCTTAATTATTGGCCAAATGTCAGTTTTTTGAAAACCACTGAAAATGTTTTTAATTGTAAAACTCTTCACATATGCTTTGTTTATAAATTCAGCCATATCGTAAATAGTAATGTTTTTACCGGGATTCGAAATCATCCATTCTCCAGCAGCTTGATTAAAATATTTTAAACGGGCCAAAAACTGTACGATTCAGTGGTTGTAATTTGTGGGAAGTGTGTGGTGGCAGAGTCAAGATCAACTCCAGATTTTTTCACTTCATCTATAATTGGTATAGAAATGTGGCTTTCATGGTTGTCCATTATAAGTGGAACCTTGTTTTCTTGGGAAGGCTTAACGTGTTCAGTGTAATGTTTCAAAAATAGTAAAAATAGAACTTCGTTGGACAATTCGGAAGGATTGGCATCACCCATAGAACCCACTGGACCATTGTTAAGCATTCGATCTTGAAAACGAACTCTTGGGAAAATTAACATTGGAGGGATATGATTATCAATAGCACTGACTGCGGCTATCTTGGTAACATTGACACCTCGTTTACCAGAAGTTACTGAACCAATTTGCTTTAATCCTTTTGGCGCTACAATTTTTTGGTAGATTGTGCACAGTAGAATTTCCTGTCTCATTTAAATTTTATATATTGTCAGGACTAAATGAGTCTTTCAAGTAGCATTCTTTTAGATTGTTGAAAAATAATTTAATTTTGTTCGCGTTGAAACCTGTAGCTCTAGCCAAGTCTCCCCGGATCTCTTGCAATTTTATTGACTTCCCACGAGGAAGGCATTGTTCTATTATTTTCTTTGGCATATTGGTAGGCCAATATTCAAGTTTTCCTTTTTGTTAGATCATAATGAAGACTCGCTGCCTTTTTTAGATAACTAACTAATGAATTCTCTTCTTCTGCGGGCAACACACGCCAAACATCATTATTTGCAGTGTACTTGTATTGCTTGTCAACTGAAGCTCGATGTTTTTTCAGATGTCGTATTAATGTCGCTTTAGAAATATTAGTTGCTTTCGATTTGCCACTTTCAAGTACTTGCGAGTAGATAAGGTGGAAGTCTGTGCTAAATCATCTACACGTAGCTACTCATGTAAAATTTTTCAAGTAGATACAAGTAGTTACGCACAATTTTTACAACAGAGGGCTTTATAGTTTAAAACTAAGAGCACTAGATGTGTTTTTCTTTTTTGTATGTATATTATGACAAAATAAAAATTATTTTTAGGTTTTGACACCTATCAAAATTTTTGTGTCGTTCGATTTACCCATTTATCCAAGACACATTTTAGTACTCGCAAGTACTTGGAAATGGCAAATCGAAAGCAGCTATTGTGTTGCTTTGCAGAAAAGCCAATTGTGTATTTTTTTTAAACATACGTCATTCACTGCATTTTAAGGGCAACCTTATTTATAGACAACCGCTTCTTGCTAGTTTTGCTTCTTGGCATAATAATGTAGATAATAGCTAACCGCGTTTCTAAAAACAAAAAAATAATAAGAAACTTATTTAATTTTTTCGATGACAAAGTATGTGAAAAAAAACTTTTGGACCTTGAACCAGTCCAAGGTACAAAATTCGTAGTTGTTTCCTTAAAATTTAATAATTTCGATTAAAATGGCTGCATATGTTCAAAACGAAAACACTACAATAAAGTTAAAGAAGAACAATAATCACTACTATATTCATTGTAACATTATCACATTTGCATGAGTCACAACATTTTACACAGTTCATCAAATAAAACAAAATTTTCCAGCCTGAAAACAAATTTACCACAATAATTAAACACTTCTCCATGCAAAAGAGCAGAAGCAGAAAAAACACTGACCGTGTGCGTACGCGTAGTACTTCGATTGAAGTTTGAGCACAGTGCTACTAACAGTATTTGATTTATACAGGGAAATTTTAATAATGGTTTAAAGTACAACCTGGTTCAAGGTACATAAGTCTCTCCTAACTAAAAAAAAATAATGAAATAAACTAATGAGGTTTTCATTAGAAGAAAAAAAAAATAAAAATCATAAAATCAAAAAAAATAAGAATCACCTATTTATTGATCTTACCCTCTATAAAGTACTGAGCATACAAAGAACAAAAAAATAACCAGAGTAAAGAAATCAACTATTCTAGACGCCGCGCCGTAGTGTTCTAAATTCTTCTTTTTATACATAAATTTTCTACTTATTTCTAATGACAACAATAATATTAAAGTATTATATAATAAAATTAACATTTGATTTAATATAAATTTGCTACTCAATCATTTTTTATTAATATTTAAGAATTAAAAAAAAAAAAGTGTATGGCATATGGGGAATTCCATTTGTAACGGGTGTGACATTTTGACTCTTAAATATTGAAAAACTCGTACAACAATTGCATTCTGATTATAGTTTTATTTTCTTAATATGCCTTCTAGTGAAGGCAAACGACGGTTACGATAAAAAAGAAAACTTCAAATATCCTTAATCAGAATCGCCATTTTAGTAGCGTAACGGGTGTGACGCTGACGATTTCAAACTTTACAGATTTCCGTGTATTTCACTAAATATCCTAAAATTTTCATATGAACAATTCCAAAAATTATTTTTTAATATACTGTAGACACTTGAAGGAATCTAAGGGAAAAATTTTATGAGGATTAATGCGATAATTTTTTCACAATTAAATAAAAAGAAACGTAACGGGTGTGACAGCATTACAAATTTCTATTAGTGAGTAGCAAAAAATTTGTTTTTAACATTATGTTTCATCTTAATATCATCAATAATTTAAAATTAATAGTGTTTGGCGTGAAATATTCAAAAAAGAATATTTACGTAATTGTTTTCACAAAATGCTTTTATTTTGTTTTTTATATCTATGTCGATACACTTCTTTTTCTGAGGCGATGTAAGAGGGTTTTCGATGCTTTAGAAGGTAAAATTCCACGTATAACTTGTGTTATAACAGCAATTTTCCTTGACGGACCTAAAAACAAATTTTTTTCAACTTTGTTAATTGCTCGCGTTAAAGATAGTTTTGATTTATAGGACCCTATTGTCGAAGTAGATGGTTCTAAAGCTGCAGATAAATCCAAAGCTGAAAATGATTCTGACAATTTCTTTTTTCTATCTTTTTCCCTATGCTTTTTTGTCTTACCTGATCTTTTTGTCGTTTGATAAACAATTTCTCTCCGTTTTTTATCTCGAATTTTTTCATTTCGAGGTGTGCCTTCCACTTTTCAGGATCGTTTTTCAACTTTTCTCTATACTTTTGCATTCTATTTGCAAACTCCATCTATGAAATTGTCAAATAAAAAATTTCTTAGATTATTTAAAGTAGTACACATTTATAAGTACAAAATATGTAACGGGTGTGACATATACTTACATTGCTTGGTTACGAAATATAGTTAATAATAATAAATTTTAAAAAACACTTCGAGTATGCTACGTACTTTCTTCTATTTTTGACCAAGTGAAACAAATTCAGAATATGTTACTTTTTTCTTAAAATCAAATAAATACCATTTTCACGAAACGGGTGTGACACCAGTCTAACACTTTTTACAAATAATATTTTTTTATAAGTATGCTAGATATTTAAAGAAAAAAATTTGCAGGATAAAAGATGAAATTATTAACTGCCAATACATATAATCTATATATATAAAACTGCAATGTCCTTTCGTGTGTAGCCAATAGACTCGCGAACCCCTCGACGGATTTTGATAAAATTTTGTGTATGTGTTGCTTATATTGTGAGAAAGGTTTTAGGCATAGTTTGATTTATTTACGGTGGTTGGTGTTGTTCAAAATTCAAGAAATTTGGAAATACATGAATTTTTGTATTGAATGTCATTTAGAATATCGCATATACATTGAAAAAAAAAATTTTTTTAACGAAGCAGGCGTATAAATAAAAAATCAATTTAAAAGTATTATATTAGCGGGCCCGGCAGACGTTGTTCTGCCCTTTCGGGTAGGTGGCGGGATGAGTTTGATTTGGATTCAAATAATAATAATATCAACATGTTTCCCATCAAATCCACTAGAATTGTGGATGAAATATCGAGATTACATGACAGATGATATTTTACGTAGAATGCGTCGCACCACTTCAAATGTAGAATTACTTATCACAATGGACATGTATAATGAAGCATTAACACAATTAGGCATGATATCGCCAGATCGTCCAATGCACGACATATTTAATCAAGATTTCAAACATGAAAAACAATTTGATTGCAAATTGCAATGAATTGAGAACATTTGTACAAACAAATACTAAAAAATTGAATAATCAACAAAAACATGCGTACGATTCAATCATGCAAGTTGTTAACGACGAAAGTGGTGGAATATACTTTTTAGATGCGCCTGGAGGCACTGGAAAAACAATTTTGATTTCGTTGATTTTAGCAGCCATACGATCGCAAAATAAAATAGCATTGGCACTCGCTTCTACTGGAATTGCTGCCAATCTATTGGATGGCGGTCGAACAGCACACTCTGCACTAAAGCTGCCATTGAACATGCAGTTCGCCGAAAACCCTACATGCAATATCCCTAAGACATCTGAAATGGCAAAAGTTTTGCAACAATGCAAAATAATCGTATGGGATGAGTGTACTATAGCCCATAAGAAATCATTAGAAGCATTAGATAGAACATTACAAGATCTACGAGGAAATCAAGAATTGTTTGGTGGTGCCGTCATATTGTTAGCAGGTGATTTTCGACAAACATTACCTGTTATTCCTCGATCTACTCCTGCAGATGAACTTAATGCGTGTTTGAAATCTTCAAATTTGTGGAGACATATAAAAACACTTACCCTCAGTACAAACATGCGTGTTCAATTGCAAAACGATACATCTGAAAATGAATTTTCGAAACAATTGTTGGACATTGGAAATGGCAAAATTCCAATCAATAATTTAGATGGCTTCATAACACTACCAACCACTTTTTGTAGTAAAACACAATCCAAAGAAGAATTGATTCGAAGCGTGTTCCCAAATATAGCACAGCAACACAAAAATCATGTTTGGTTGAG
This sequence comes from Bombylius major, assembly GCA_932526495.1. NCBI lineage: Eukaryota > Metazoa > Arthropoda > Insecta > Diptera > Bombyliidae > Bombylius > Bombylius major. Next base: position 24,355,603 of record OW052043.1, read on the forward strand.
CGAACGAGCAATATTGGCAGCAAAAAACAAAGATGTTAATGATCTTAACACGGCTATTCAAAATGACATAACAGGTATATAAGTTACATACAAGTCAGTAGACACTGTTATGAATCAAGATGACGTGGTGAATTATCCCACCGAATTTTTGAATTCACTTGATTTGCCAGGAATGCCACCACATAATCTACAATTAAAAGTTGGAGCACCAATTATTATGCTTCGTAATATAAATCAACCACGACTTTGTAATGGCACCAGACTTGCAGTGAAAAAGCTAATGAAAAACGTCATCAAAGTAACTGTTTTGAAAGGAAAATACAAAGGCGAAAACGTTTTGATTTCCCGAATGATTCCAATGATTCCATCCGACTTGCCATTTGATTTTAAACGACTTCAATTTCCTGTTCGCCTTGCTTTTGCGATCACCATCAATAAGGCACAAGGCCAGTCTTTGGAAGTCTGCGGTATAAATTTGGAATTTCCATGTTTTTCACATGGACAGCTCTATGTTGCATGCTCACGAGTAGGCAAACCATTGGCATTATTTGTTTACACGACAGATGGAACAACAAAAAATGTTGTCTACCAAAAAGCTTTACAATAAGCATTTTTTTCAGAAAAGTTATTAAAACTTCATTTGAACACATTATTTTAATTAGGATAACAACTTATTTAATTTGAAAAAAATAATTTGAATTTTTGTCGTATGTATGCATGAAGTATATTTCCAGAAATCGATAGTTTGAATGCAAATTAAACTCATCCCGCCACCTACCCGAAAAGACGGAACAACGTCTGCCGGGCCCGCTAGTTTTTTTAATAAAATTAAACATAATGAAACTTTTAAAAATAAATCAAATTATTAATACATATATTTGTTGAATATTGTATATAAAGACAGATCAAACAAAAGTACAGGTAAAATGTAACGAGCTGAGGCAAAGTGAATTTTTTTTCTTATTAATAATTATGTAAAAGGTACTTTATATCCCTGACGTTTTACTTTTCAGATTCATTCATTTTAATTTTCAGGATCGTTTTGCTTGAAATTCCCCATATGGGATCGAAACTCAAAAAGGCACAACTTTTAAGGCGGATTAAGGAATTTATTCTACAGGAAACATTGTTGCTTACGTTGCACATTTGCAGACGTAATTCAATCTTTTTGTTTACCAGCATAGTACAATATTCATAGTTAAGAATGCTTTTGAGTGTGGGATGATCTAAATAATAAATTTAAATTATATGTTTAACATTAACAATATTCACATTAAAAGTGTTAAGAATGTTTTTTTTTTTTTTTGTTTTTTTTTTGAGTATAGGGTGATCTATTATAAATATTAAACCTAAACTATTTGTTTAACATTCTTCCCCCGTTGATCAGTGATCAAAATAATGATGCATCATCCAAATCAAAATGGATTTTTGATTTAGGATCTTTAAGTTCCCTGCTGCTTCGAGTTTCTTGTGGTGTTGACTTGGCTGTTTTTACTTCTTGCATTTTAGATGGTTGCTTTATATTGATGTTTTTGCTCATAAATTCTGGATCTGTTATTCTGGATGTATTCCTTCGATGACGATGCCAGCAAAGGTAACCCATTATTAATAAAATAATAATATGCATATGTGAGATACTGTGTATTGGTGTAAATCATGATTACTGATTTCTATTGTTTAATTTTCTGCTTTCTCGAGTTCGACGATCTGTCTCCGTATATTTTTTAGTTCTTCCAAAGAGCCCGTATAGTTCGATAGAAGATTTTTTGCGTTGGTTTTGAGGATTTTGATTGTTTTTTCAAACACCTGCCCAGATGTAACATATGCAGTTTTAAGAGATGACGAATATAAATAATGTGGTTGAATATTAATGAATTCATCTTTAATTACACAATCATCGTTTAATTCAATTATTCCTGAGCCATTCAACGTACTTTGTGTTATGTTATTGTGGCAAATTGCATTTAAAATAAATAAAATTTGCGTGTAGTATAACCATTGATTCCTTTGGAATAATTGTGTCCATCTTGATGCTTCCTGAACTTCTTTAAATTGACATTTTCCAAAAGCAGAAGTTTGGCTTAGTGCGCACTCATTGCACAATTAGAAAATTGTGATGTGTTGTGGTATAACTGATGATGTTGCTTGCGTAAATAATTTAAGCTTGTACTTATAGTACACGATAAGATTTCTGATTCTGAGATTGGATAGTACTTAATTACCTCTGTGTAAATCTACCAGTAGGTAATTTGATTTTATGACCAAAATTGTCGTTTTATCATTAGGTGGGAAAGGTACTAGTACGACGTCCAATAATTCAAATCTTTCTTCCAGTATGAGTGGAACCTTTAGTCTAAACATAACATAATTTTCCATAATTCTTCCTTCAATAAACGTCATACTGTACAATTCCAGAATGTTGTTTTGATGGTAGTCCTAATGTTGATAAATGTTGTTTTATGTTTATAATTTCTTGCTTTAGTTGTGGGTTACTGATGATACCAGGATTTATCTTTCCGTGATGAGTATCGATGATAATTGATAAAATTGCATTTCGTACTTGTCTGTAATTTTCTATCATGAGTAAAAGTGAAAATGCAGCTTGATTGAATGCTTGTTGAACCGTTTTCTGATTGAATTCTGTAGTGATCATACTTATTGACTTATCAATTTCTTGCATACATTTATCATATTCTGCGAAATGTTTCCCAGTATCTGATTGAGTTTTATTCATTAATTCATCAATCCAAGATAGAAGTTTGATTTTAAATTAATCTCAGTAACTGTTGATTTTGACCCTTAAGTTGTGTGTTCTAATTGGTTTGCGTACTCACAGTCTAAACTGAAAAAAAAAAGTTCGCCAGATTTCCCACTATATTCAAATTACCTCGTTTGAATCTTGATCTATTGTTGTTCTGTATCAAATATTTATTTGTTGATAAGATTTATATTTCCCATCCGTTCAAGAAGTATTCCAGGTGAGTTCAAAAAGTATTCCAGGTGAGTTCAAAAAGGGCTTTACATTGAACGCCTGTGTTCCTAGAAAAAGATTTAATAAGGTTGTTACTAATAATGTGGTAACTACTGCACTGGCACCAATAACCCGATTTCGCTTAGAGGGTGGTTCAGTGTTTTGGACTTCATTCTTCTTCTTCTACTTTGTCATTGTCATCTTGATTTACAGGCAGAATTGCGAGTTTATTTCAACGCTACAATAAAAGCATTTGTAGTCAAGTCGCTCACCACTTCCAGGAGTATAACTTTTTGTAGGTCTTTTTCGTCTTAAGTAATATTTGCAAGAAGTTTGAAGTTTTGCTTTGACATACATATGTAATGCATTGGTTGACTATGCTTTGGGCTATCAGTTTACTGTTATCAGGCCAATAAAGTCTGTTGTCCTGTATGCATGTTTTCATTGTGTATCTTTATCATTACCATTTTTGTGAACCAATGTGAACTTGGCAATAGAATAGGGTGTTTCGCTTCGTAACTCAGAGCAGATGACACTAATCTTCCTCCTACTCTTAGAATTCCATCACTATCTATAAACGGAGATAAACTACTTATGCTTCTTCTTGATGACACAGCTTGTGATTTTTGTGAATGTGTCAAATCATCTTTAAAGGTCTCCCATTGAAATATTCGAACCACAGTATTTAAAGTAGCATTTAAATCGTTCTCAGTTAATATTTGTATAGTTGAAGTCTTTCTATCTACTTTTTGATATTTTGGAGACATCCTCAAACAATATGATATAATTTTTGTTAGTCTAGTTAAAGAATTTTTATGGTTAACTTTTTCTAATATACTTTCGTCTGTAGTCACTGGAAGTGAATGCAAGTGAAATTTGAACTGTTGACTGCTTGCTGCAATGTTTTTTACTCTTTGTTTTTTATTCTATTATAGACTCCTCTGGTTTGTAATCGGATGGCCAACTGGTTTCTGGCCCGTATAAGAATAAAGGTCCATATTTCCATATGTGCTGATTTTTGAATTTTTTAGCTGTCACTCCTCTAGATATTAAATATGCCGGGTTGTTGCTGATGGGGACGTGTTTCCGTTGATGTACACTGGTGAGTTCTTGAACTCGCCCAATTCTATTTGAAACAACGGTTTCTTGCATTATAATCGATCCAATTTAAAACTATTATGGAATCTGTACATAAATAGTTTTCCACTTCACTGAGCTGAAGGTTATGCTTAATTCTGTTGTGAAGTTCTGCTGCCATTACTGCCTCAAGGAGTTCAAGTCTTGGTAAAATTTGTGACTTAAGTGGTGCCACTTTAGAAATGTACTGAAATCGTGTTATCCTTGAAAATTCCTCGTAGATACACAGCAGCTCCATAAGCTTTCATTGAAGCATCGACAAATGTATGAATTTGTGCTTGAGTGGGTACCTTTATTGAAAATATATATGTCTTGGGAATCTAAAATCATTCAATTCAGTTGAATCTTCTCTAAACTCCATCCAAGCATTATGGAGTTCAATGGGTAGTGCCGAAAATAATAGAACATTAAGATGTCCCAACAATACAATAAAGCTTTTAGATGAAGGACCATGCCACAGCGAGAAATTTGATCGCTATACTTTTTCATCAAAAGTGCATTGCAGGGATGCAACGAGCGTTACTGTGAATGTAAGTCTTTACCTTACAATTGCTTTTTCAAATAGCGACAAACCATAGCAATCAACACCAAGCAATCAACTACAATATATAAACGTATTTGAAAAGTTAAAAATAAACTATTTTTGTTGATTAGATTATTTTTATTAATATTAATTTCACTTTACAAAAAGAAAAAAAATAACAAAAACTTTGAATTAATAAAACAATTATAAACCAAAATAACAAAACAAAACAAATTCAATGGAAATGTTTAATAATAAACTGAGTAAAAAAAAAATTCTGTTGATTATTCAAGAATAATTTCTTCCTCCTTCTCTAAATTAATGTTGCGACTCAATAAAAATAAATGCAATTGTCTAAGGTACAATTATAGCAACATGATCCACTGGCATTTAAAAAGTCTTTAGATTTTATTAAAGCGGTAACAGTATTAACAGCAAGACGGTTTCTGCATTTGGTTTTGATTAATTTTTGGTGAGAAAAAATCCTTTATACTGTCGCAGACGAATGTAGAATTGATAAAACACCTTTTCCTATTCTATAAATATTTGGAAAAACAGGGCTGATGAAACTCGTTTTTAATGCTTCCAATTTCTTTCCAGAACTCTGAAATAGATAAGTCTTTAAATTTTTCAAGTTCCTCATAATCTGCTAAAGCTCGATATTCATAATTTATTTGAGCTATATTTTTATGTTCTTTTTCAGGAAAATAGTTGAACGATAAATGATACAATACTACTGTTGAAACTTCTAAAACATGGACTGCAGAAAAATTTGGGAAAAAATTTAGTATTTCATTATCAAAATATACTTTTTCTTGTAACGTTTGACAAAAACTTATATAGAATTCTTTTATCGTGGATAAAATCTTCTGTTTAGCATTTGCATGCAGCTTTGTTTGTTGCTAGATATAAATCAAACTCAGTTCCACGATATACTTCATTAAGATTAAAATGTTAATTCTATTCAGTTAATTCAATTTGATTATTAGGTGTTTTAACAACCTCAAAATCTAAGAATCGATCGCAAGACTTTTTCCTTATCACAATAGCAATATTTTTAGAATACGTAAGATCTGTACTTTCATCAATGATTATTGAATAATATTCTTTATGTGTTAATTGAGAAATACATTCAATATTTTTTGGAGCAATGATGTTTTTCAAAATTTTTTGTGCTTTGCAGCGGTGAATGTTAATTCTTTTTACAATTTTAGAGCCTGAAATACATATTGGTTTTTAATAGCTTGTTTAGGTGGTTCAAGCATTTAAAAGGTAAGTTATGTTGTGCTACAAACAAACATAATTTTGTCTCTAATTCCTTGGATTTCATATCCAAATATCGTTTGTCTTCTGAAATCAAACAGCTTTTTATAGAGAATTTTGTTTTAGAACTTTCAACATTTTTAATGTAAGTTTCATTTTCTTCATGTCTTTTAAAATGAGTGTAATGTGTACCTATTTAAGGTAGAATTACAAAATTTACACATTTTTGTTTCATCCTTGTTAACTAGCCAATCTTTGAAGTCATCTTAGTTCTTTGCCTTTCTAGAATAAATGATGTTGGTGTTGATAAGACAACAAAAAAGAGTCCGACTAAAACTTTTTTCAAAGGATATGTTTCGATTAAAAAAGTCATTCTGGTCACCTTATTTTATTATCAATTTACCAGCCATCAATGTCATCTTGTTTATTTCTGTTCTTTCTTACTGATCCAGTGCTACAATTATGATCGCTTGTTGTTTCAGTTAGCTTTCGTTTTGTTGTGACCCAACTGTAATATAATAGTTAAAATAATTTGTCAAGTGTTTCAAATTATATTATACATATGATATATTCACATTCACATGTTTACTTACTCAGCTTTAATAAGATTTAAAATAAACTATTAACTTCGTAACACATTTCACAAAATGGAAGAATTCAAAAGAAACTTGCAGAAAAGAAAACGATTAACGAATAACGAAGTCATATTTGAATTTGACAATTGAGATTATGACTGAACAGTGATGGTACCATATAAATAAGTTGCATTTGACAATAGCAGTGAACAGTGATAGGATAAGACAAATATACATAAAGTTAACAGAATGAATTTTAAAAAGCATCGGAAAGACGCGTAAAATACAATACAAAAAAAATTAATAAATATTTGATTATATTAAATAAATATTGCGGAGTTTATTCAAAATAGTTGAAACTCAGTAAAATGTAAGAAAATTCCGTGATAATATAAGTTTGTAAGGTAGAGTTTCAAATGTAAGGAAAACCTTACAAATATAAGGTTCGTAACATCACTGGTGCATTGCAAAGCTTTAATAAAATTTCTCTAAACTGTTACGTCATTGATTTTGAGAATATTTTATGATGTCATACATTTAGATTACTTTGATCATACATACATACATACATATGTAAAAAATGGAAATTTTCAACAGAAATCCGGCAAATAATGTTGGGCAAAAGGTATTAATCGCACTACAAATTTTCCATCAACATCTCTTTTAAGGTTCTTTCGAAAATGTTCTTCTCAGAACGATTTTTCATTGGTCAATTTATTCTTTTTGATCGTTATCTCTTCTAAAGCCCAGAATTTCTCTATCGAGTTTTTTAATTGAGATTCTTCCATTGTCCCTACTGCACATACACTTTCATCTATTGTTCGCTTGATTGAACTTTTCATGATATTGCCCAGTCGAACACAGTATTTTGAAGAATAGGCCTGTTTTCTCCAAGCTTTTTCTGACCCAGCATTAGGAGTTCATAGTATAATTCAGCTCCAATGAGCAAATCTATTGGAGCTGGGTTATAAAATTGTCTATCAGCCAGTTCAAATTCTTTGGAATGTGTAATTTATTTATGTTGTCTACAGTTTGATATTTTTTGGTTTTGTATTTTCTGGAACATTTTCTGATTCCTTGATTTTAAGATTCTCAATTTGTTCTTTAAGTGCTATTATAGCACTTTGAACAAACAAATCATGATCCGGAAAATGCTGATGAGTATAACCAACGATTCCTATAGTACCAAGACCGAATGCTCAATTTTATTTTATAGTTTATATGTGTTGGGCGTACCAAATTGACATGACAACTTATTGCTTTTAATCAATTATAACTATTCGGCAGTATCATTTTCTGAAAAATTTGCAGTGTAAATACTTCCAAGTTCTTTGAAATATTTGATATTATCAAAATCAATTTCATTTATTTTTCCATTATATACGTATTCATCCTTTATAAAACTATTCAAAATCGTATTGTAATAGGTTTTTAACGTCGCAAATAAAATGTGAGTACGAGGAGATTCCGCCTGAAATTCCAGATTTATTTTGTTTGTTAGATTAAGTGTTGTGTATTCACCGAATTTGCGCCTATAAGGTTGCACTATGTTGTGAATCAATTTAAACGCCATTTGTATCTTCCTCAACTTTTATTTATTAACTTACAATACACACTTTCACGACATTAACTTAAATCTATTTTCCACTGTCACGACACCACTTATCTTTTCTACTCTATTCAGTTCTTGACTGTTCAACTATTCTCAATTCTTCACTATTCAACAATACCTTTCGTCGTTATTCAATTCTATTCTTTTTATATGCTTCGATTCTTTTTTCCCTACTTTCTTTTCATTGAGTAATATTTTGTTGATCAAGCTACTTTTTCTTACACAATTATATTTTATAATTCGTTATTATTTCCTATTCTATTGACCTATTATAATTACAAATATGTTTATTTGGGATATTAATATTCAACTATGCACTTTTTTGAACTAGAATATTGTGAACTTAATCTAATTAGATCGAATTGAATTTGTTATGCAAGATTCTATTATTTTACTCTTAAAATATGTTTTATATATCATATATGTATATATATGTATATAATTATATATTTATTCATGTAACATATCTTCCCCCTGAGAGAAGAAAATTTTCAATTTATTGGAAATTTTCGTGACAGTGATTTTAAAGTATGCTTATACTTACTTGATTAACACAAATTTTTTTTTTGAATAATAAATATTTTTTTTTTTTTTTTCTTAGTACATATATCTTTAATTACTTTATGAATGAATGAAAATTTTAATTTGTTTACAATTTGCATATTACTATGTAATACGAATATGTATTTATATAAGTATCTAGTATTTATTCATATATCGTTATAATTTATGTTAAAACTACACCTGGTTATACATTATACATATACATATATGTATATTTTTTTTTTTTTTTTATCTTCTTAGTGTTCTTCCGATTTTGTATTTTGTTAATTACTGGTTATTCGTATTTCTGCTTACGGGACAGTTTGTATGTTTCTTATCTGTGGTGGTTGATTGCTTGTTGCTAAGTTTGTTTGAGATTGGTATTTTACTTTTGGTTCACTGTATGTAGATTCTAAATTATTTCTGAGTTTATTGTGCTATTATTTTGGTTCGTTGATGTTATTTTGCTTTTTGTTCTGAATTTGCTAATTACTTTAATTGAAACCCAACCCAAAATAGAAATCATTGCAATTGTACTTACTGATAGTGACGCTATTGGTAGATGTTGTTGTTTACTTTGTTCAGATAAGTGTGTTTCGTAGGTTCGTACTTGTTTTTCTAGTTCCTCGATCCAATAAGTATTTTGATGTAATATGTCGTTGACATTGTTGTCTTTTACTATTGGCAGTGGTTTGTTTTTTGTTACAGATAGGGTTTGAAAAACTTTTTCCATCTGGTCCGTGAGTAGGTATTTCGAGGGAGGATTTATATAAGGTTGGTTAATTTTTAATTCTCGTGTTTCGTTTCCTTCGTAAAATATGATTTGGTTCTGTATATTAAAATGGCATGGTCTATTGAGTGTAAATATACCACTACCTATTATATTATGTGTGCCGTCGGTGCAAGTTATGTGCATATTGGTTTGCTCAACTGAATTGAATAACCAAGTATTTCTTTGTGTTAATTTGGAAATTAACAATGATGATTTTTGACGAATTAGATATTCACAGTTATTGGGTTCGTTGAACGGATTTGAAAGGAAGTTTAAAGGGCATAGCTTGGACACATCTCCTTTAGTGATCGCAGTTGTTATTGGGCTAACATATATAGTTTCGTTAAATGTTATTATCTTCCGATCAATTGTTAATTCATCTTTTTTAAACATCATAAATTCTTGAGTAAGTAAATTGTTTGCAACATATCTGTAGTTTGTATTGAGTATTAGCAAAAACCATATAACTACAAAGATAAACAATTGCCATATATCCTTATGTCACCATTAATTTTTACTTCTACACCTGATATCAGGTGGCTACATGTTTACTGAATGTTATCAACATTTTATGCTTATGCAACAATTTTAAAATCCAGAGCAAACCAAAAATACGTTGATGTTGCTAAACATTATAATGTACCCAATAATGTGTCTGTTTACCAAATATAAATAATGGTTGTTGCTACGGCAACATAAATTACGATTTATACTTTTGAATTTATTTTCATTTTGAATAAAAATACATATTTTTAATTTGAAATATTATTTCTATTATACCTCTAAATACATACTATATACATACTCGTATATACAAATACTATATACAAAATACATTTTATTTTTCAAATTTTAAAAATATATTTTAATATTTTTCATCTTCATTGAGAAATATGAAAATTTTATTCGTAATGAATCAGGAGATCAGAATCAATAGGCACGTTATTTCATTTTCTATTACATTATAGAATATTTAGATATGCTAGTTTTAGAAATACTATAATGTTTATTCATTAAAATTTAATCTAAGCAAACTCTGATTTTAAAAATTCTTTTTTTTAAAGCAAATATGTATTTTTATTCAAAATGAAAATAAATTTAAAAGTATAAATCGTAATTTATGTTGCCGTAGCAACAACCATTATTTATATTTGGTAAACAGACACATTATTGGGTACATTATAATGTGTAGCAACATCAACGTATTTTTGGTTTGCTCTGGATTTTAAAATTGTTGCATAAGCATAAAATGTTGATAACATTCAGTAAACATGTAGCCACCTGATATCAGGTGTAGAAGTAAAAATTAATGGTGACATGAGGATATATGGCAATTGTTTATCTTTGTAGTTATATGATTTTTGGTATTAGTGAATAATTGGAGTTTGTATCTATTGGAATCAAGTGAACTTGTTGAAGGGTGAATGGCGGGTGATTATAGATTGGTAAGGATATTTTGACTATTAGATTTCCGTTTAAGATTTGACCCTTAATTTCGAGTGATTGTAGTATTATTTCTTGGGTACATTTTATTCTAATATCTGTAGAAACAAATTTGCGGTATATTTTAATTATTTGAGATGGAGGAATAAGTAGAGGGTGTAACTGGTTATTTTTTATTGCTATTAAAATATCTATCAAGTTTTGTTGTTTAAATTCCACATCTAAAATTAAAATTGTTATTGTGTTTACTATTTCGTTCAGTTTTTGGGTCCTTATTACTCCATCACTTAGTTGTTGGAGTTCGTTCACGGCATTTGTGAGCTCTTCTTGTTTTTTCTGCATATTTTCTACTGGTTTCAGAATTTTCTGGTATGTAGACTTAATAATTGATATTTGTTGTTTTTGTAATTCTAGCATTTGTTTATTGTTACCTTCCAGATCCTTTATTTTACTATATATTATCTCTCCATCGTCGTGGTCCAGGACTCCAAATAAAAAATGAAGCCCTTTGCCCAGTCCATCGAATAGGGATCTGCGTTGACGATATCGACCGGTGAGTTCTGCCAATGTTTTCGAACGTTTGTTAATGTTATTTAATAAATTTTGTAAAACTGTTTTTTGAGTCGTACATGTAAAAGTTATGTTCAGGGCTTTATCACAGGTTTTAATTAATTGTGTGTCGATATATTTTATAATTTAAATTTCTTGCAAAATATCTGTTATGTTTAATTCTGTGAATATGTTCCATTTCTCGTGGTATGCGTATAATTTTCCTATTTCTTTAAATAAAATACCAGTGTTTTCAATTTTTGTATTGAATATGGTTCGTTCATTCCATCTACTGGTGATAAAAGGTATGTAAGGTACAATACGTACGTTGTTGTTATGTAGAACATTTCTGTAAAATATAAACACGAGGTTATTTATAATACGGTTTAAGTCGATTATTGTGTACCGTGACTTCTCTTTTACCTACTAAAATAGTTGTATTAACGTCACTTGGAATTTTAATTACCTTGTAAGGTCCTATCCATATTTTAGAAAATTTATCCTTTTTCAGAGCATTTTTTAATAATACATTATCGCCGATGTTGAAGGTTATTGGTCGACTAGTTTTGTCTTAATATTGTTTTGATCGTTGTTTTTCTCTAATGAGGTTTTGTCTTGCAATTTCATACGTTTTTTGTAATTTATAACGAAGTATGTTGTAATATTTTTCGTGGTTGTATACTGGTTGCGGGGGTCTTATTAAATTTGTTGGTATCTCAGCTGTAAAACCGAATAGGCAGTCCATCGGCGTTAGTTTTGTGCCTTCATGTGTGCTGTTATTGTATACGAAAGCTGCAGTTCTTAAGAATTGGTCCCACGTTTTGGGATTCCCGTCAATTGTTGATCTTAAATATTCTACTAGGGGTCTGTGTGCGCGTTCCAGTGATCCGTTTGATTGTGGGTAATATGCTGTGGTTGAGAGCTTTCGAATTTTTAATAATTTACACACTTTTTTAAAGACTTCGCTCATGAAGTTGCTTCCTTGATCAGTCACACATTTTTTGGGGATGCGATAACATGTGATAATTTCTTCGAAGAAGTGTTTTGCTACCGTCTCTGCATCAATGCTAGTTAAGGCATACCAATCTACAAATTTTGTTAAACCGTCCTGGAAAGTTAGAATATATTTATTTCCTGTGTAAGTTTCTTCAAGTGGGCCTACTATATCTAAATATATTTTGTCGAAAGGTTTTTTAGCCGTATCTGTTAACACCATTGGCATACGATATTGTAGTGACGATTTAAATTTTTGGCAATAGTCGCATTTCCTTACATATGTTTTTATATCATGAAGCATTCCTTTCCATCTGTCCCTTCGCTTAATTTTTTTGTAAGTTTTCAAAATTCCTTGGTGTCCCCCTAAAGGAGAATCATGGTAATCCTTTAGTATAATCTTAATTTCTTTTGGATCGGTAAGAAGTTCTATTTGGTCATTATCTACGGCGATATCCTTAATACTTGTTTCTGAACTTGTTTCATTGTTTTTTGTGTTCGATTTTTCCTGTAACGTTTCCGGATTTTTTCTTTCTTGCTATACCTGAGGTGTTGAGTACTGCTGATCAACTTCTTTTTTCTTTGTTTGGGCTCGTGTAATCACCTGTATTTGTGCTGAACTACTGTGTGTTGATACATTTTTGTTTTTAGTATTTATTTTACCTTCAGGTATATTATGTACTTGCGCGGTAGTAACTATTACATTTTTTTGTTTTGTGATTCTATTTGTTTCAACCGGAATACGACTCAAAGCATCTGCGTTTGTGTTGTATTTCCCTGGTTTGTACTCTATTGTGTAATCGAATTTTGATAGTTTATATTGAAACCGTAAAAGTCTTGAGGAGGGTAGAGATAGGAAAAGTTGAAAAAATTAATCGATTACTGTAAATCGATTATCTGAAATTTACATAATCGGGTAATATAAAACATCGATTATTACGTCAATTAATCGATTAATCATCAGGGGTCAACAATTTCGCTTCTATAAAAGTCAACAGTCAACACATTCAGAGAGCCTACACTAAAATGGGTAAGGAATACCCGAAACATATTTTACTTCTAATCTTTTTCAATGATTGGTACATAATGCACATACATACTCATATGTTTTGAATAAAGTGAGAATTATTTTGGAAATAATTTTTAGCAAAATAAAAAAAAAAAAGTTAAATAATATTAACAAAAATGATAACGATTGTTTGCTTTTTATGTACTCTTTTCCAGTTATTTTGATAACACAAATTAAACTCAATTTTGTTTTCTAAATAAAGTTTTAATTTTAAAAAGTATAAAATTGCTCCATAGTAGTAAGTATATTGAAGAAATAAAAAAACAAAATAAAGAAACTAAGGCCGCTTTTATGATTTTCGATCAAAATTCAATCGAATCGAATGAATATTCACAACATACTTTTTGTCATTCTCATACAAATGCTAATATGTATATGCAATATGAATTTCATTTAAAATATCTAGTAATCTATGATTTTTGTTTTATTCGATTGCAATCGAAAATTATTTCGATATTTTTTTTTTGATCGAATAAATTGTTAAACAAATATTTAAAATCAAAGATCACTAGATATTTCAAATGAAATTTATATTGCATATATTAGCATTTGTATGAGAATGACAAAAAATATGTTGTGAATATTCATTCGATTCGATTGAATTTTGATCAAAAATCATAATAGGACCCTAAAACAAAATAAAATTTAAACTAAATAAAAATCAACAAAAATATAACTCGTATTCCATTAACATTTTGTATAACCAAAAATGATTTGAAATAGTGATGGGAACTATCGAATATATTTGACTATCGAATAAATGAATAATGAATAGTTTTAACTATCGAATAAACGAATAACGATAGTTTTAACTATCGAACATATCGAATATATTCATATCTGAATAAGTATTATAGGCTAACAAAATGAATTTGTCCATGTATGGGTATTACATATGATTTCCCGCAAAATAATACAGATAAATAAAGTTAACTTTATATCTACGAGTTCGTTTTTTATTTTTTCAAAAATAACATACTATTTTAAATAAACGGTTTAAAAAACAATCCATAACAAAACAAAAAAAATAATCTAAAACAAAATAACAAAATAAAAAATAGAATTAAATAAACTTTTTGCAAATTGCAATACAGCAAATTACCACTTAAAAATAAAAGTTTGTTCACCATTGCACCTGTTAAAAGGTTTCTTCTGTTCGTCACCACTTGGCCTGCTTTAGAAAATAGTCGTTCTGATGGAACGGACGTTGCGGGAACGCATGAATATTTCAGGTGGATTTTGTATAAATTAGGTAAAATATTTTTGTGACTTTCCCAAAACTTCAATGGACTTTCTTGTCTTTGAACGTAAGGAAGATTCAAATATCGTTTCAATTCGACGTCAGCTGAAACAAGATTTCCATTGCTACTTGATTGTCTTTTCATCTTGTTATCAAGAAAGTTCCAAATGTTTGAGGAAGTTTTGTTATCTTCTAATTCTTTATCGATTTCATTCGAAGAATTTATTGAATTTTCATGCGTTTCTGCTTTAGCTAGTGACACCAGTTCTTTTAAAATCCATTCTTGCGTTTTTGTTGCATTTGCTTCGAAACCAAATCCAGCTTTTTTGAAACGAGGATCTATAAATGTTGCTTTTGCACACACTTTATCTGTCTCTAATAAGCCAAGTCTTTTATTGACTAATTCTGAGAGACGTGTCTTTAATATTTCTCCGCAAGTTGTCATTGGATTTATGGAGTTTAAGGCCATTTGTATTCCTCTTATCAAAGGAATCACTGATGACAGGGATATATATTTCTCTCCTGATAACTCCACGGTCATATCATAAGCATGTTTCAGAATTTTTATACAGTTTTCGATTATTATCCACTCGGGATTTGTTAATAATTCAGGAATGTTAATACTGGTCAGTATTGCTAAAACTGCTGACAGTGGTTGTTTTATTTTGTGCAGTCTTTCAATCATAATATACGTAGAATTCCACCTTGTGCAAACATCTTGCTTCACAACAAGTTCAGGTAAATTCATTTGCTTTTGCATGTTTTTTAATTTCTCGCATGCCACAACACTATGTTTAAAATGTGTAACTATGTTTCGACATTTTTTTAAAATTATATTCAAGTGTTCATTTGTTCTAATGGCTTCGGTTACACTCAGATTAAGTGTATGCGCTACGCAAGGGTGATGACGTTTTTTCAAATCATCAATAATTGCTTTTTTTATATTAGCACCATTGTCACTAACAACAGTTACGATTTTGTCAGAAATATTCCATTCTAAAAATGTATTTGAAAGATAGGTTGAAATATTAATTCCAGTATGTTGTCCCTCCATTTCAGTTACTGTTAGTGTAGATGATTTCAGGTTTCCTTAAAAGGTAAGATTATAAATTTAAATATGTTGTTATTCAATACTGAAAATATATAATAGTTTTTCACTAATTATTGTACCTTCAAACAAATAATGACATGTGACACTCAAAAAGGCTTTATTATTTAATGCAGTCCAAATATCGGTGGTGATGGAAACAAAAGACACATTTTCAAGCATTAATTTAAGTTTATTTAACTCAACATCGTAAATTTCTGGTATTATTCGAGTTCTTATTGTTTTGCGACTTGGAAGATTGTAATGGGGATTAAGTATCTTAGAGTATTTAATAAATCCTCTGTCTTCAACAATCGACAAAGGTTGAAGATCAGTTGCGATCATCTTGGCGAGTTCAATATCAAAACAATTTTGTTCACTTTCTGTTAACGTCTATTTACTTTTATTGTCCCAATTTAATTTTGACTGAGAAAACTCGCGTTTACGTTTAATGACATCATCAGATTTTTGTTTTTCTAAATTTTTGCATGACGAAGATTCAACCAAGTCTACTGTAGGATGTTTCCTTTTAATATGATCCCACAGGTTTGATGTATTACCAGAACATTTGTAACTTTTTTTACAAATTTTACAAACAACTAAAAGATCATCTTCCTTATTTTTTTTAAAAATATCCCACACGCTGGACCGCTTTTTGGTGGATCTTTCACTACATAAATTTGCCATGATGATATTTATATCCTCGTGGTAGATTGGGGTTACAGCAGCAGTCAGCACCAGTAAGGTAACAAACAAAAAATATAAGTTTGTTGCTTTTTCTTTACTTTACTTTGTTAATAACGTAAAGAAAACTAAAAAGAAATCCATATACATATATTTAATATTTTACACAAAAATAAAATGTGAAATTCTAATTTCTTATATTAATTTACTTACCATCAAGTATTAACTATTAACTCTAAATAAACATTAACTAATTAAAAATACACGCGGTTTATCTATAATCGAACTGCGAACATATTGAACAATTTTCATGTTTCATTTGTCAACTGTCACAATAAAAATTACTTTTTTTTTCAACGTTGTCAACTTGTTTCGTTAAACCGTCATAAAGTGTTTATACCTAATCTCATATCGATATAAGGTTGTTTAAACCGGTTTGATCGTTTTATGTATAATATGTAATTCGATTATTCGATAGTTTTATTCATTATTCGAATACATCGAATAGTACCAACTTAGATATTCGAATGAATATTTTGAAGCTGACTATCGAACTATTCGATAGTTGGTATTCGATAGTTCCCATCACTAATTTGAAACGAAGTATGCTTGGTAATCCTTTTACTTTGATTGCAAAAAAAATTGCTTTTCCATTGAGTTTAAAAACAGAAGCTTTTGTAGCCATTTGCGTTTCAGTCTTGATCTTTTGTCAGTTAATATATTTCCAGCTTTTGAGAACACTCGCTCACAAGGGACAGATGTAGCTGGAATTAATAAATATTTTTCAGCAAGTTTCCGCAAACGAGGAAATTTGAGACCTTCTTCCTGCCAAAATTCAAGAGGATCTATATACAAGTTCGTTGCCTCATTTTTATAAATGGTTAGTTCCATATTAACATTGAGTCTTTCATTTCTCATCTTATTTTGCTCATTTTGAATTTCTTTTTGCAAATTCCAAATAGATGAAGACAAAGCACTTTTTGCTGTATTTTCTTGTTGGAAAGCAGTTTGTTCTTCGTTCGAAGAAAAACCTTGTCTATGAGAATTTATTTCTTCTTTAATTAAGGATAAAGCATTCGCAGCCGTTAAAGCACAATCTGCAAAGTTGTCTGTTTTAAAACGAGGATCTAACACGGTGGAAATTATTAAAACTTTATTGTTTTCATATGTTAAAAATCTCTTTTTCATTTCATTTCTCAAATTTATTTTTAATTTATTTGTTGCAAATGACGATACATAAATTCCCTCCAACTGTTTTTTCAAAAGGAAGCACATTGGAACAATTTTACTTGATGTCACATTTTTCTCGGATGAGAGCTCTTTTGTAACTTCCGCAAAAGGTTTCAAAATCTCTATAACTTCTTTCAATATTTGCATATTTGAAGCATTAATCATATCTGGAGTCTTAACTTTTGTACTAGAACTAGGCACTGAAAATAAAACTGTATTTATGTCATCTGAAACTTTTAAAAATCTTTCTATCATGTCGAATGACGAGTTCCATCTTGTAGGACAACTTTGCTTCAGCTTTTCAGAGTTCAGTTTGCGGAGAGCATCTGCTGCTTTCACACTTTGTTTAAAAAAAGTAACAATTTTTTTAATATGAATAATTATACTTGCAATTTCTTCACATTCTTCTATTGCATTTATTAAAACAAGATTGAGAGTATGAGCAAAACAACCAAAGTGCCAATTTCTTTCAACAAATGTTTCAGCTGCCTTTTTTATATTTGATGCGTTGTCAGTTACGATTGCAATAATTTTCGACCTATCTATTTCCCACATCTGTAACACAGAGTTTAAGAAAGCACTTATATTTTCTGAAGTGTGGCTCTCAGACATTTCAACTGCACCTGCACAAACAGTTTTTGCTTCAAAATTTTCTCTATAGTGAAATGTTATTCCTAAATAACTGGTTGTATTTTGTGTGTGAGTCCAAATATCAGTCGTCGTAGCTAATCTTTCAACAGCTTTCAGTTTATTCTTCATCAACTGTGATAACACTTCATATTTCTCTTCAATTCTAAATTTTAAACTTTTACTGCACGGCATATTAAATTTCGGACATGTGGCTCTCATCAAATGTTTGAATCCTTCAGATTCTATCAAATTGAATGGCAAATTTTCTTTGCAAATTAAAAACATGATGGCATTTAATATGGCATTAAATTTTATCCCGCTTTCTAAAAAATGATAAAATTTATCAATTTGCACTATACAATAAATTATGTAATATGTACATTACCTTCAGTATAAGAATTTATTTGTTTTATGGCGTTTTCAATAGTAATTTGTTGACACTTTACTTCTTCTAATTTATTATGTTCTAAATCATTCGAATTATTAACCTTTGTTTTTTTAACGCTGTTATCATTTTCCTCGATTTCACATTCATTTTCTTCAGAATTGTTACTTTTGAAGTAACTCTCTAAATTTTTATTCGTCTGAATGTATACAATCAGAGTTAAAAATGAAAAAAAAAATCTTACAATTTTTCAAACAAAACTCACGAAAAAGTTATTTTTATGCTTTTTTCCATCTCTTATGAGCATGAAATTATTAACTATTAGCATAGTATTTTCTTACCTTACTTCCACTGTTTTCTCTACTATCATCTTGTTCCTTATCCAAATTGATTTATGAAAAGATTTATAGATACATTAATAACGTAGTTTTCGCCTTTTTCATTTACAATTTCATTTATTTTTTCTCTGTTATTATTTATTTCTTTTAAATGAATTTCTTCAAATTTAACAAAACTTGTTGTTCTATTTTCTTTTATTTTTGTCACATAATGAGGTAAAATTATATTATCGTAAATTTTAATTTCAGAGTTTTCGTACAATTCATTATTAATTCTAATTCTACAATTTTCGTATTTTATAATATTATTTTTTGAAATGCTTAAATTATAATTGTTACAGTTTTGCTCTATTTTAGTTTTTGCAATGTTTTTAGTTATAATAATACTCGGTATGATCTCTTTTATAATTTCTTTCTCAGCTTCTTGCATTTTGCACCGCGCTTCTTTGAAATTCATTATATTTTGGATGCATTCATTATCAATTTCTATAAGATTTTTCTTCAAGTTATCTTTTACGTTTGATCTATAAATAATGTTTTTATGATCTACTAATATGCTGTATTCGTTCAAAAGTATGGATTTGTTCTGGTTGTTAGGCATTGGTTCGATTAATATTTTTGATAATGTTTCTTTTGTGTATTCGGGGATTAATAAAATGATTATTACTTGATCTACATGGAACGCGACCACAATTCTAATATCCTTAAAGTTTTCTATGTCTGATATCAGTGTAAGTTCTTTTTCTGTGAGAATGTTTTTGGAGAGTATACCTAGTTTGCTAGTTAATATAACCTGTTCTATATCGTCTATATGGTTTTTGAGTAAATTTATGTCATAATTAATTTGGTATAACTGTTGCATGTATTCTACTTCATCTTCTAATTGGAGAATTCTGTTTTGATTCTGTTCGTTGAAATTGTTTAGATATCTTGCTATAAGTCGCTGTTGTTTTTTTATTTCGTCTGTTAAGTTTTTTATCTGAGTTGAGATTTCGTTATTTATTATTACTTGTTTGTTGTTTTCGTCTATCAGGTTTTTATTATTCTTCCTAAGTGTTTCTAATTTTGTTTTTATTTCTTGTTCATCGTCATTATCTAGTGTCCCAGCTACATATTTAAGTCCAGTTCCTAATGCGTTAATTAGTCCTCTTTGTTTCCTAACGTGTGGTTTAAGGTTATTTATTTTCCTTTCCAAGAGATCGAAATTATGGTTAATTGTGTTGAACATTGGTTTTATATAATCTGTTTTTCGTTCTAAAAGTTTGATGTTGTTGAAAATTGTAGTTTTAGTGTTTTCATATTCTGTGATATTTATTACATGTATAACTTTCTGAAATTTGTCTACGAGTTTCTTATCTTCTAATTTTATTGTTATGTATCCATTATTTTCGTTTAAATTTTGAATCTCAATTATTTGAGATAGCACTTGTGGGAGAATCGTTAGAATGGTGAGGATTATTTTTTTCATTCTGACCTGAAATGAAAATTTTTCTTTTAGTTTTGGGTTTTATTTTACTCCTAATAGTAGGGTTATTATTGTTTTGGAATTTTTTCTTTCTTTTTACGTGTGATTTGTAATATTTTAGACCTGTTTGTTTATCTACTACATGGTTTTCATCAGATATTTCCATGTCCAGTTTCCTAAATTTCGCGTGATTCTTCCCTCCCCGAATTTCTTTGATAAAATTGGGGCCTGGTTCTACCTCTACGTCTTTCCTACTCTGATTTAATTTATTTATTACCTTTTCTTTAATTTTCATTATTCTTTCTCTAATTTCATTATATTCTTCAGTTTTTATATTTCCGTTTTTAAAGTCAATTGGTTTTCTGTTTGTCGTTGAGTGTATGGTGTTGTTATAAAATCGTATGATTTTTAGAAGTTTCTCTTCGAAATTATCTGTATCTATATTTTTGTCGTGTCTTAGGATTCTTAGGTGTTCATTGATTGTGTTATGTAGCCTTTCAATGTCTGCATTTGATGTGTGGTTATTATTTGAGGTGAAGTGTATCTGTATGTTCTCGTTTTCTAAAAATTCTCTTAGGGGAAGTGCCTTAAATCCTAGTTCGTTATCTACTGTGAAATTTTTCACACTTCCTACAGCTGCTATATACTGCAAAATAGCTCTTTTGAATTCTACCCATGTTCTCGCATTAATTTTAATGGCTTGTGCAAATTTACTGAATTTATCTATGAAGGTCAAGAACAGATTTTTTTCTAGTGTGTAAAAGACATCTATATGGACATTTTGGTTTGGGCCTGTTGGTGTTTCGGTTAATTTGAGTTTTTGATTGATTGGTTTCCTTTCATATTTTTCTATGTTGCAGATTTCACAATTATTAATAAATTGACTTACTCGTGTGTGTAATTTAGGGTGAAAGTATTTTAAGTTTAATTCTTTACATACTTCTGAGATACCACGGTCCACGGTGATTGTTTCTTAAATGTTCTTTTTCAATTATGTTAACTAACTTGTCTTCGTCTGTTATATCTTCCAAGAGGTTTTTACATCTTATTAGTTTCATGTTTGAAAAATGGTTGTGGTGTGTTTTTTCTAAAATTTTAAGGAATTCTTGGTCTTCCACTAGGATTGCGTTAAGATTTTTAGGACTAAAGTGAGATTTAAAAAGGGTTATTGTGGTTTCATTGTCTAGTGTTTTTACGTAGATTATTTTCCTATTTTTATTGAATATTGTTGAATTTTTTATTTTAAATGGTCCTGAGTTCGTCCTATGAATTATAATCTGATTTTTGAAAACATTTAAAGGGGTTTTGCTTAAAGTAACTTGATTATCGTTTTGATTTTGTACTAAATTTACCTCTATTCTTGATAGCGCGTCTGCGTTGCTGTTTTTAGTGCCCTTTTTATATTTTATTTCGTAGTCGTACTCCGATAATTTCAATCGCCAGCGAACTAATTTTGAATTTGGTTCTTCGATAGAGAAGACCCATTGGAGGGGTTTGTGATCGGTTTCTATAATGAATTTTCTACCAAATACATACGGGCGAAAGTACTTTGTGGCCCAAATTACTCCTAGCAGTTCTTTTTCAATTGTACTATAGTGCTGTTCGTGTTCGTTTAGTGTACGGCTGGCGTAGCATATAGGGTGGTTTTCTTGTGAAAGTACAGCACCAAGGGCGTATTGGCTTGCATCTGTTGTGATAGTGAATGTTTTGTTGAAATCTGGGTACTTTAGTATGGGTTCGTTCATTAAAAGTCTTTTTAGTGCTTCAAAACTATTTGTATATTCAGGGTCGTCGATTTTAATTTTCTGATTTTTCTTTAAATATTTAGTCATTGGTTTAGCTATTGCAGAATAATCTTTTATGAATTTTCTGTAATAACCTGTAAGTCCAAGGAATTGTTTGATTTGTTTTGGCGTTTTTGGTAAAGGGTAATTTTTTACACATTCGATTTTTTTTTGGGTTAGGTTTGATGCCTTCTAAAGTGACGACATGCCCTAAAAATTCAGTTTCTTGTTTTAAAAATTCAGATTTATCTAACTGTACCATTAATTTAACTTCTTCTAATCTTTTAAAAATTTTCGTTAAGGAATCTAGATGTTCCTCTAGTACACGAGACAAATTTTATTTATATCTTTTAGCACATAGTTCATTAATCGTTGAAATGTGGCGGGTGCTGTTTTGAGGCCAAAAGGCATTCTGAGGAACTCGTAGTGTCCGTTCTCAACACTGAATGCTGTTTTGTGTATGTCCCTCTCATCGATTTCAATCTGATGAAATCCTTTAGCGAGGTCCAACGTTGTAAAGTATTGGCATCTGCCCAATTTTCCTAATATATCCTCTATATTTGGTATTGGGAATTTGTCGTCTATCGTAATCTCATTTAGCTTACGATAGTCAATAACAATCCGCCATTTGACTTTGCCACTGGCGTCCATTTTCTTAGGGACGATCCAGACGGGTGCAGAGTATGGGGAATTGCTTGCCCTAATAATACCTTTTTCCAGCATTTCGTTTATTTGTTTCTCTACCTCTTGTTTATGGATATATGGGTACCTGTAGGATTTAACAAATATAGGGACGTCATTTGTAGTACGAATTCTATGTTTGATAACGTTTGTAAAAGATAAATTTGAATCTTCTGTGTAAAATATTTTGTGAAACTGTTTTATGATTTAAATAAGTTTTGTTTTTTCTTCGTTGTTAAGATGATCAGTGCGAATTTGTTCTAACAAAGGTTTTTTTTCATCGCTTTGAATTACGTTGAAGTTTTGGTGGTCTACAATTTGAGTCTGAAGGGGGTCGAAGTTAATTATTTGTTGTTTGTCAGTTTTTATTTCGAGTTTTGCATTTATTTTGTAATCTTTTACATCGTAAATGCCTTCGTGTAGAATTACTTGGCCATTCGGGGACTTCTGCTCACCTAAATATGCCAGTCCTTCTTTTTGTAATACGGGAACAGTCACGTGAAAATTTCCTTTGTTTTCTAATTTATAGTTAAAGTTTATTTTTTTATTTTTGTGAGAAATGTAACTTTATTTCGTTGTTTGTAGTAACTAGTAATTGCTTTTCATAATCTAATTTTACTTTAAGAGGAATTAATACATTGTTGCCAATCAAGCCATCGTAATATTCATGAAAGGGGTATATATATACTTCTATTTTCTTTTGTGGGTCACCTAACTCTTTAAAAAGTGGAATCAAAGCTTTATGTGTAATTTCGACTTCGTCTCGTAGTGTTTTAAGATGGATTTTGTTTTCTAAAGGGTTCAAGCAATGAAGGGTTGCATATGTTTGGGTTGATGATTGAATGGGTTGCACCGGTATCTATTAGAAATTTTAATGGTCTGGTTTTACTGTCGACTATTATATAGGGTAGTTGGTTGCCGAGGCCTGCGAAGGAAAATTTTCTGATTGTGGGGGTTGTGTAGTCATGTTGAAATTAATATCCATTGGCTCTGGTGGAGGAAAACGATTATTTTGTTGATAATTATTGGATTGATTTCCAAAGTAATTACTGGAATTATTGTTGTTATTAAGGGTGTTTTGGGCCCTATTTTGATATGATGAATTATTTTGTATAAAGGGATTTTGTGGACCAGGATTGGGAGAATATTGCGGGCGTTGGTAATGAGGTATTTCATTTCTAGAGTTTTGACTTCTGTTATTTGTGTGTTTGGAGTCTTGAGGTTTGTTGTTACCATACCTATTGTAGTTGTTATTGTTGTTGTTAATTTTATTGTTGTTAGCATGAAAGTTTCTTTGGTTGTTATTCATGTTTTGACCTGTATTGTTATATCTGGTGTGGTTTCTTGTATTTGGATTAATTGTTCTGTTAGGTATGGGGTTGTAGTATGCGTATCCACTTTCGTGCAGTATATCCATAGCAGCTTCTAAATTATTAGGATTTCTACAATGTAATAAGGATTTCATGGGCTCAGGGACCTTATTTTTGAATATTATTAATGCAGAGGCTTTATTATTATTAATAGTGTGTTCTACATTTGCAAGGTCGTCTCCTGCAGTGAATCTTGTTTTTACGTTAGGTAGTCTTAATGTAGATTTGATTTCGTTATAAAAGTCGACACAATTTGTTTTGAAGGCTATGCTCCTCATTTGGTCAAATAGTTCTTCTAGACTGGAGCGGTCACCGAATTTATTTATTCGAATTTTTTTTTATTTCTAGCCAACATGTAACATGGTTGTTAATTTCTACACTTTCCCTAGCTTTGCCCTTTAATTTTGATTTTATAATGTCAGAAAATATGCTTTGTGATAAGGCGTCATATCGTAATAGGAGAGGGTGTATTTTGTCAATGAGATCGACAAAATTTTGAAGGTCTTTATTGTCGCCATAAAATTCTGGAATTTTACTAAGATATTTAAAAGGATCGATAGTTAATGTGAGTGGTGGTGTCATGTTTGATTTAGGGATATTAGAATTGTTGGTGTTTGTCACAAGATATTGCGTATTATTTGCAGAAGCTGAGATTCCTACCTGATCTGAGCCTTTATTTTCGTTAAAGTTTTTGTTTGTTGTAGGGGAATTGTTTCTTACTTCTACCTTATCTATCTTAAAATTACCTATCAAATTTGTTAGATTTTCAATGCTATCTTCTGAAATAAAATTGTTCATACCCTATCCTGTTTCTTCTTCTCCCTTTTTTTTTTTGTTATTTCGTTGAGCTGATGGGTCCTTGAAATTGTCCTTTTTCCTTTGTTCCTTTTTGAGATCGTTAGATTTCACTTTTTATTTGGCACTTTATATGTTTTTGTTTGGTTTTATTTTAAATTGTATTTCCATATTTTACACTTGACACAAAGAAAAAATTTCTTGTTGTGTTTTTTTTTTTTTTTCTTCAAAAAAATTGTTTAAAAAAAAAAAAATTTGTCTACTTTTTATTAATTTTATCAATGTTGTGTTTTAAATATATCGACAACTTAAATAAGTATATGTAATGCCTTGTAAATTTCACTGTGTATTCACATTTATTGGTTTGTTTTTATTTTTTTATTATTATTTTTTTTTTCTTCTTTTTTCACTTAATTTTGATGTTTGTAGTTCAACAATTTTCACTATGTTGTCTCTTGTTGTCTCATATCACCTTTTTTTTCTGATTTTAATATTTTAATTTATTTTTTTTTTGTATCACTTTCTCTGATTTTAGTTATGTATCACTTCTTCTGATGCATAAAATCTGATTTTATATCACTTCTTCTGATATAATTAAATATTTACTATGTATCTTCTTTTGATGTGCTGTAATAAAGCCGTAATTTTTCGTTATATAAATATTACACAAAGGCACATATATTTTTATCATTAAATTCCACATTCTTATAAAATTACCTATCTTGCATTTTCATACATAAATCTTATCATAGATTTTGCGTTCTTAACTTCTTGTTATGCACATATATTTTTATTAAAACCCACACGTTCTTATAAAAATTACTGATATTGCATTTTCATATGTTATGCATTTTTTTAACTGCTCGTTATAATTGTAATATTCTTTTTCTCATGAATTTTGTCGATTCCGCGTCTTTACCTAAAATGAAATATGACACCTTTTAAAAAATTCCTAACGCGACAATAGCTCGAACCTGACAATAGAAACACATTATTCTATTCTTGTTCTAACTTCCATGAAGATCAGACTTAGATCTTTATTCTTTAAGAAAATTGTGAATAAATTTTATTGTTAAAATTTGTAATAGTAAAGTTGGTGTTTTTTTTAAAAATTAATCTCATTAATTGCCACTACAAAATTTGGTGTCAGGTGTGTGGGGTAATCAAAAATAAATATTAAATATTTTGTTGATCATCCCAAAAAATAATAAAAAGTGGTGTGAGAATTTTTTTTTTTTAACAAAAAAAAACCAATTCGGAGGTTCATCATACTTCTTATCAGCTATTACTTCATCATCGTAGAACTTTTTTTTTTTAAAGAGGACAAGAATCAACCTTTTTAAGGGAAATTATTTTTCTACTTCATCATCGATTTCTTCTTAATCATCGTGGAACATCTTTAGGAATATTTGGGTATCAGGTAATCTAATCAGTTAAATAATTATATATATGCTGGTGAAAACCTTTTTTTTAAATAAATAAATATGAATAAAGAATAAAAAAAAAATGTGTAATTAAAATTTTTGAAATGTTTTTAATAAAAAAAAAATTTTGGCAGTAAATATTTAATTTAAAATTTACAGTGTAGTGATATGTAAAACAAATCCCTGATTAATTGCTGAAATTCGCGCATATATCAAATACCTTTATCTCTAAATCAATATATATAATAAATTACTCTTTCTCTCCGTTGTTTGAAAATAAATAGTAAAAGTTAGTAAATCTTAGAAATTGTTCTATGAGTAAATATTTTCTTAGAAGTGCTAAAAGACGGTTACAGTTTGTGAATAACGAAGAATCCGGTTCTGACGAAGACAGTGAAAATTCCGTCCAAGATTTGAGAGACTTTAACGTAGAAAGTCCCCACGATAAAAAATTTGATAATAATCCGACATCGTCCGAAACAGAAACTGAAAGTGAAAATTCAGATTCGGTTTACAATTCTGCTCAGAAAAGTTTTATAAAAACAAGCCCTGATAGTTCTTCTGCCGAAAACGACACGACTATAATGCTTGGCGACAGTTCAAATCCACAACCCGCTCTGCAAAACATCCCTACTTTAGACAAAAGTTTCGCACTCAAATTTATACCTGAATTCAATGGGTCAAAAAATGACTTCCATAAATTCTCAAACTGTTGTGATCTTATTTATAATGACCAATTTTCAGAAGCCGATAAAAATTTCTTTTTAAATATTGTAAAAGCAAAATTAGTAGGTCAAGCTTATAACGTAATCAAATACAAAAGTTTCAGTAGCTGGACAGAATTAAAAAAAATCCTTTCAGAACAATTTCTAGAATTTAGAACTTACGCCAAGATACAAAATGATTTAGTTAACTGTCGACAAGGTTTTAAAGAAAATGTCCGCGCTTTCGCTAATAGAGTGGAAAAGCTTTTATCCGACCTCAATGATGTTTGTATTGTCAATGAAGGCGAAGGTGCTAAATCTGTTATTACTACGTTAAATGGCAAAACAGCATTAAAGTCCTTTGTGGATGGATTAAACCCTTCTATTAGACTGATTATTAAAGCAAGTAGGTATGCAAATTTAAATGAAGCTATAGAAGCAGCTGTAGAGGAAGAAAAATCCTCACCTAGTTCCTTTAAACCATTTTCTTCTAATTCAAATTCGAAAATTAACTGCTCTTCTTGTCACAAATCAGGCCACTCCAGTTCAACCTGTTTTAAAAGAAACAATCAAAGCCTGCCTCGTTATAAAACGGAATTAAAACGTGAAAATCAGTCGCCAACGCACAACGTACGTACATTAACTTGTAGCTATTGTAAAAACATTGGCCATCACATTAAAGATTGCAAAAAACGTATTTACAATGCTGCAAAAACTAAACAGGACAAAAATACAAACGTGCAAAATTCTCAGGGAAACGAGACAGGGCCTGGTGCGAAAGGAGGCGCAGCCAGAGCCTCTGCCCTTCAAAATCAGCAAAATTAATTTCCTCCGAATTCTACCGTGAAAAGGAAAATAATACTAAATCGTGTAAAAATGTTACTTCGAAATCATTACCAGATCATATTAAAGAAAATAATACTAAATCGTGTGAAAGTTTTAATTCTAAATCATTACCAAATTATATTAAAGAAAATAATACTAAATCGTGTGAAAATTTTACTTCTAAATCATTACCAAATCATATTAAAGAGAATCCTACAAAATCGTGTGTAAAAAATTCTAAATCATTATCAAATTTTAATAAAGAAGTTTTAACTAGTTCCTGTGAAGTAAATTCTTTTAAAAAAAATTCTAATGCGTTTTACCATTATCCTAAAGTTTATAACATATCGTTGAGTAATAATGAAAAATACGACTCTGTCCTTTTACCTTCAAGCTCTGTTTCCAAAGGCGAAGTTTCGTTGCTTGTTGACAGTGGAAGTGAAGTTTGCATTTTAAAACTTGCTACTCTTGTTGGCGACGAAATAGTCGAAACTGGTCTAAAAGCCAAATTAAAAGGAATAGGAGATGAAGTTAAAGAAACACTGGGAATATGTTATCTTACAATAAATTTTGGTGCCAATTCTTTTCGATATCCTTTTCACATAGTAAATGATAATTTTCCAATTGCAAATGACGGAGTTTTGGGTAACAACTTTCTTGAAGTATTTAAGGCTAAGCTTGATTTCAATAGAAAAGAATTATCCGTTTATTTAGAAAATCAAGAATTTGTGTTTGAATTATTATCTTCTTCCTCTAAAACTCGAATACCTGCCAGAACAGAAATTTTAACTTGTATAAAAACATCTATAAAAAACGAATGCATTTGCCTCAACAAAGAATTGCCGAATGGATTATTAATTGGAAGTAGTATCTCCTCTCCTCAAAATAATACTTGTATAATTTCGGTGGTAAATCCTAATGAATATGATGTAGAACTTGATTCTGATGATGTTGACATTAGGGATGCTTCAGAATTTCAAATTTTATCTATTTCAAATGATCCTAACTCGTTTATCGACTTCGAACGCATCCAAAAGATAAAAAAGGAAATTCGTACGGATCACATGACTCCTGAGCAAAAGGATAGCATTCTCGAATTGTGTACCGAATACTGCGATCTTTTCTTTTTCGAAAACGACAAGTTAACCAGCACTAAAACTATTTACCATAATATTCCCACTCTAGGTGCTTCTCCAATTTATATAAAGCCGTACAGGCTCCCCGAAGCTCAAAAGGAAGAAGTAAATCGACAAATTGATAAGATGTTAAAGGACGACCTAATAGTTGAATCCAAAAGTCCATGGAATTTTCCTTTAATAGTGGTTCCAAAAAAACCAGATCTACGTGGAAACAAGAGGTGGCGAATTGTTGTCGATTTTCGGAAGTTAAACAATGTAACTGTCGGAGATGCATATCCTCTTCCCAATATTACAGAAATTCTAGATTTGTTAGGATCCTCAAAATTTTTCTCAACGCTTGATCTCGCTTCTGGTTTTCACCAGATTGAAGTAAATCCTGTCGACCGCCCTAAAACTGCATTTTCTACCCCTTTGGGTCACTTCGAATACAAGCGTATGCCGTATGGTCTTAAGGGTGCTCCAGCTTGTTTTCAACGACTTATGAACAATGTATTAGTGGGTCTCCAAGGAATAAAAGTTTTTGTATACATGGACGATATCGTCATATTTGGTAAAACCTTAAGTGAACATAATCAAAAACTGCGTGAAGTTTTCGATCGTCTACGTTTGCATAATTTAAAACTGCAGCCGGAGAAATGCGAACTTCTCCGTTCAGAACTCTGTTATCTAGGGCATGTTATCAATGAGAAGGGAATATCTCCAGATCCTAAAAAGGTAGATAGCGTAAAAAACTTTCCAATTCCCAAATCTCAAAAAGATGTCAAATCTTTTCTTGGCTTAGCTGGCTATTACAGACGATTTGTCAAAGATTTCTCAAAAATTTCAAAACCGTTGACTGATTTATTGAAAAAAAACAAAGAATTTATATGGAATCATAGCTGCACCGAATCATTTAATGTTTTAAAAAATGCTCTTATTAACCCTCCCCTTTTACAATATCCCGATTTTTCTCAAAATTTTATCCTTACAACTGATGCCAGTGGATACGGTGTAGGCGCAATTCTCTCGCAAGGGAAATTAGGAGAAGACCACCCAGTAGCTTTTGCATCTAGACAGCTAAGAAAGAGTGAAATAAACTATTCTACAACAGATAAGGAATTGTTAGCGATTGTGTGGGCAGTCCACCATTTTAGACCTTACCTTTTTGGTAAGAAATTTACTATTTACACTGATCATAAGCCTCTTGCATACCTTCACAATTGTAAAGATACTAGCTCCAGAATGATGCGCTGGAAGTTAAAACTGAGTGAGTTCGATTATGATATAGTATATAAAAAGGGCTCTCAAAATTCAAACGCTGATAGCCTTAGTCGTATTCCAAAATCTTTAGAATCAGAAAAATATAATCAAATTGATATTCAGCCTGAACGAATCAAATCAGACCCCTTCCAATTTTTTACAATTACTGAAAATACAATGTCATACTCCCACTTTGAAGAAGAACTAAAAAATAAAATAATAATTAATAACCTTGTCCAAGATAATGACAATGACATTTTCGCAAATCCACCTACCTTTATCGGAATATTTATAAGAAAAGAAGTACATCTGGATCCAATCACCGAATCTCTAGTTAAAACCTTTGGTCATGAAAAAAGACTAAAATCCCAACAGTTAATAATACATAGTGCAAAAATATTACCATCTGACTCTGATACAAGTAGAAAGGTCATCTATCTAGTAACTAATTCTGAAAGTAGCCAAACTACATATAAAGATTTCTTTAACTCAATTATTTCGCTAAAAAAGTGCCTTCTTGAAAACAACATAGATAATATATCTTTTCTAAATCCCGTTAAGACATCTCCATATAGTCATTTGAATTATGAAATCATTCGTTCAATATTCCGTTACATCTTTCGTGGCACAAAAATAAAAATAAGTATTTATCATAATAATTTTAAAGCACAATATACTGAGAGGGAAATACAAGAAATCTTGAATGAGTATCATGTTAAACCTTTAGGAGGGCACTGCGGTGTAAACCGTACTTATAAACGAATCAAACTAAAATATAAATGGCCCAATATGTTTAAAGACATAAAAAGATTCATAAAACAGTGTGACGTTTGTAAACGAAATAAAGTATGTACCTATACGAAAGAACCATTGATTATTACCTCCACCGCAAAGGTACCATTCGAAAAAATATCAATGGATATCGTAGGCCCTTTACCCGTCACTACCTCAGGTAATAAGTACCTTCTGACCATCATTGACGATTTAACAAAATTTAGTGACGCTATTCCAATCCATTCACAAGAAGCCAACGTCATTGCTGAAAAACTCGTTACAGAAATAATCTTTAAATACGGCACTCCCAAATATCTTCTAACAGACCAGGGTCAAAATTTTGTTAGCCTTATTTTCAAGGAAGTTTGTAAACTGTTCAAAATCAAAAAGATCCAAACCACCGCCTATAGACCGCAAAGCAATGGATCGTGTGAAAGAATTCATCGAAGCTTTACTGAATATCTGCGTGGTTTTATAAATAAAAGCCAAGACGATTGGGATACATGGATAAAATATGCTGTATTTGTGTATAATACTACACCAAACACTAGTACTGGATTTACACCCTTTGAATTATTATTTGGCAGAAAACCCGAAATACCGTCCACATTCTCAAATCCCCCAGAACTTCAATATAATTACGATATCTATTGCAATGAATTAAAATCGCGGTTACAACATGTCAATGAAATAGCCAGGAACAATATAATTAAGAGTAAAGAAAAAAATAAAACTTATTATGATAAAAAGCTAAACCCTTCTTCTATTAAAATTGGCGATTTAGTATATGTTAAGAATGAATCCACCCAAAAAGGGAAAAATAAAAAACTCCTTCCTGTGTGGAATGGACCTTATGAGGTCGTTTCAACTAGTGGTGTCAATTCCACTATTCTTATAAATAAAAAGAATGTGTTAGTCCATAATAACCGCCTCAAACCACAATGACTTTTATACCATACATAGTTTAAAATAAAATAGTAAAAAAAAAAAAAAAAAAATATTATTATCACACAATATAATTAACATAATATAATAATAATAACATATCTAATATAATAAGAATCACTAAAATAATACTAAAATTTCAGGTACTAATGGCGAACTTAAAATTATACTTTTTACTACTATCAAGCTTACTATTCTTATTTCAATGTGACGGTTCAAATTCTAATACATATAAAACTGAAAGATTGGAAAATTCTCTCGGGTATTTCTACGAAAAAGTTGGCAAACTAAAGTTGTCTAATGACAACTGGAAATTATTGGTTCACGTTGACCTTCAAGATTTTATTGAACAATTTCATCAAGTAATCTTATTAAGACACAAAATTCAGGAACTATGCAAAAGCCAGCATAGCAACTTTGATTGTAGGAATCTGCTCCCACAAATAGAACAAATAATTATTTCATTACAAGCTCAAAATCAACTAATTAGTCATATATTAGGCCTGAAATCCAATCTCGTGAGCAAAAGAGGACTTGTCGACGCCGTTGGAAAATTATCAAAATTTTTATTTGGTACGTTAGACGAAGACGATGCTAGATTTTACGACGAACAAATAGAAATTCTCAATCAAAACCAAGAACATTTCCAAAATTTAGTAAAAGAACAATTAACTATTAAAGAATCGATGGTTAACCATATAAATAAAACTATACAATACATCCAAGAACAAGATAATAAATTGAATAAAGCTATTTTTAATATAAATAAATTTAGAGAAAACATTAATAATAACACAGTCTTAATACAAAAAATTTCAGCAATTAATGAAGTATTTGTTATTTTTATTTCAATTGCTGATCGATTTTCTATCGTTCAGAGTCATATAATAGAAATATTAACCTATGCTATAGAAGGAAAATTACATCCATATGTCATAGATTCAAATAATTTAATAGAAGAAATATTTAAAATAAAACTACATTTAACCAGTGATATAGATCTGCCTATTACTCCTAATGTAAACAATATTAATCGTCTGTACAAAATTTTAAATGTAAATGTATATTATAGCAATAAAAAATTAAATTTCTTATTAAAATTACCAATAGTTAAGAACTTAGAATTTGAGATTTTTAAGATCACCAGCATACCACGTAAAATCAAAGGTAACGCATATGAAATCCTTATACCTGAAAAAATATTATTGATCATCGACACTACCAGACAGCATTACTTCACATATGATTTACACGAATTAAGAGGATGCAAAGAAATTTCAAGAAATAGCTTCATTTGTGAGCAAACGGTACCTATACAGATTTCAAATAACAACAACATCTGTGAAAGAAGTTTATTCGATCCTGTGACAATAAAACCACAAACATGCGCGTCGAGGTTAATAGTTCTTAATAAGCCAATCTATTTGCAACTAGCCACGCCGAATTCTTGGATTTATGTAATACCAAACAAGGAATTCATCCTTTTTCAATGTAAGAATAAAACATTACAAGAAACAATTGAAGGGACTGGAAAACTCGAAATTCGTAAAGATTGCGAAGCAAGATCGGCAAATATGATATTGAGCTCCAAATCAGAATTCTTCAAATCTGTCACTATTGATAAATTTTTCACTGCTGTCGACAAAACCGAAATTCATATAAATGATCACTACTTGGATACTTTAGAGGAAAATATTGAGTCATCAAACAATTCACAAACATTCAACATTCAGAATCAAATACAAAATTTAAAAAAGATAAGCTTTGATATTAATAAAATAAAAAACAAAATTGTACCTATTTCAAAAATCAAAAAACATTCATATTTTATCACTGTACTTTTAAATTTAGTTTCTGTAATTAGTTTTATAATCTTAATTTTCATAATCTACAAATGTATTTACTTAAGAATTATCAAATGTAAAAAACAGAAGTCTAACCTTCATGGAAGAGAACACTCTACCAAAACCAAAAAGCAGCACAAGGAAAAATCAAAAGTCAAACTACAATCAATCGCCCCTGTTTCGGAAATATCTAAATCATGAAAATCACACCCTATTGCTGGGAATGATTTTCATCCCCTAGGGGGGGCATGTAATAAAGCCGTAATTTTTCGTTATATAAATATTACACAAAGGCACATATATTTTTATCATTAAATTCCACATTCTTATAAAATTACCTATCTTGCATTTTCATACATAAATCTTATCATAGATTTTGCGTTCTTAACTTCTTGTTATGCACATATATTTTTATTAAAACCCACACGTTCTTATAAAAATTACTGATATTGCATTTTCATATGTTATGCATTTTTTTAACTGCTCGTTATAATTGTAATATTCTTTTTCTCATGAATTTTGTCGATTCCGCGTCTTTACCTAAAATGAAATATGACACCTTTTAAAAAATTCCTAACGCGACAATAGCTCGAACCTGACAATAGAAACACATTATTCTATTCTTGTTCTAACTTCCATGAAGATCAGACTTAGATCTTTATTCTTTAAGAAAATTGTGAATAAATTTTATTGTTAAAATTTGTAATAGTAAAGTTGGTGTTTTTTTTAAAAATTAATCTCATTAATTGCCACTACAGTGCCATTAAATGTTAAAACATAAATGTGATTGATTTGCACATTTGGCACATCCTACCGACTGCGCCAGTTGAGAAATCGAATTAAAAGGATAATAAAAAAAAATAATTTAAAACACAAAACACAAATTTCAATTGAGAAATTATCTATTTATTCATTTAATTATACTTCACAAATTACACAAATTATAACTTTGAATTTTGATTACACTTTCTTAAATTTTCACTTAAAAATGTAACACTTACTATTATACAAAAAGATATATTATAATTATAATAACTTCGATCGGTGACCTCGAACTTCGTAATTCAAACTTCAGACTGACTCTTCTTTAATTATTCATCTTTTATCACAACTCGGTTTTCAATCAATTTCTTATTTTCTTTTTGCTGATTTCATGTTTATTGCACCGGAAACTTGTGTTAAGAATTAGGTGCAATAATCATGCGTTTTGTAGTTGATTACTTTTGCAAAAATTTAATTTACACGCGCTGTGATTTTTATTTTGTTAATTTAGCAAAATCGAATTGAATAAATAATTTTGATTTTATGATAACCTAAGTTTTAATTATTTTGTTAATTTAGCAAAATTGAATTGAAGTTTTAATTATTTTGTTAATTTAGCAAAATTGAATTGGATAAATAATTTTAATTTTATTGTAATTTAAATTTTTAATAATTTTTGTTAATTTAGCAAAATAAATGTAATTAACTTATTGAATGCAAATACTAGATAGACAGGGTGTTTTGTTTATATAATGTGTACGGGGTTTTCATTCATAACACTTCACCTCTAAGACGAGTCTTAACAATTTCAAGGAATGCGGAGTGTTCTGTACTTTCCAAACATCTTAAAACTTGGTTACAGCAACCTAAGAATGTTTGTAATTCACTCACTAGTTTGGGGTGAACTTCGCCTGAAAACAAAGGTACCATCTGAGATGTTAACTTTGCTATTTTTTCTTAATCCACCATTTCCGTTAATATATTTTCACGGTCGCGACTCAAAGACAATGAATTCGAATTTTCTTGTATTGAACTTTCCAACCAAGGCAATACAAAATCGGATGAACTTACAAATTCTAAATTAAAACTATTATTACAACTATTTTCGGTATTTATTTTATCTTTATTTGTATTTTCACTATCTTTAATTTGATTTTCACTTATAATTGAGTAAGAGAGTCCTTGAAATTCCTTTATCACTTCGCGAAATTTTTCCGTATCTTTTTTAAATTTTTCTACAGAAGCTAATCTATTTTTTCTTGTTTCTTTTAATTTCTTATCCAAAATATTAAAACACGGTAGTAAATTTCTATCAGACTCTTTTACTCTAACAGTTAAATTTTTTAGGTACTCACTCAATGTACTTTCCTGACTGTTGTAAACCTTTCTGTTCCCTAAAGTTAAATAAGTTGACTCCAATGATGTTCCTTCTTCAGTTGCTACTGCTTCGTCCAATGACTTTTCTATGTTTTCCGTAATTGAAGATAAGACGCCTATTTCCTCCTCGCTGCTACTGGACATCAATATTTTAATTTCCCTGGGCACGGATGAAGCCCACTTATTTCCCTCGTTGAAAATTAAAAACTTTTGTGAATTCACTTGAGCATAAAAATTCTAATATTTTTACTAATAATTATTAAAAAATTTTTTTTTTTCTTTTTTTTTTTTTCAAAAAAAATGTATTAAAAATATTTTATAAAAATTCTAATATGTTTATTAATCACTTAATTTTTTTTTTTTTTTTTTGTTGTAAGTGCTTATTTCATGTATGTAGATAAAATTTTTACAAAACAAAATTTAAATTCTTATTTTAATTTATAAGAAAAACAATAATGATATGTATTTTCAATCGTTGAATTTTTATTCTTTTTAAATTTTACAATTATTTTAATTTTCATATACATATAATAAATAATGTCAAATTTATGTATTTATGTTGTGGATCAATTTATACGCCATTTGTATCTTCTTAAACTTTTATTTATTAACTTACAATACACACTTTCACGACATTAACTTAAATCTATTTTCCACTGTCACGACACCACTTATCTTTTCTACTCTATTCAGTTCTTGACTGTTCAACTATTCTCAATTCTTCACTATTCAATAATACCTCTCGTCGTTATTCAATTCTATTCTTTTTATATGCTTCGATTCTTTTTTCCCTACTTTCTTTTCATTAAGTAATATTTTGTTGATCAAGCTACTTTTGCTTACACAATTATATTTTATAATTCGTTATTATTTCCTATTCTATTGACCTATTATAATTACAAATATGTTTATTTGGGTTATTAATATTCAACTATGCACTTTTTTGAACTAGAATATTGTGAACTTAATCTAATTAGACCGAATTGAATTTGTTATGCAAGATTCTATTATTTTACTTTTAAAATATGTTTTATATATCATATATGTATATATAATTATATATTTATTCATGTAACATAAGTATGTAGGCCAGAAAATGTAAATAAAACTTATAAACGTCATTGAGCTCTAGATTAACTTTTTGTGCTAAATCTGCATTAGGAGAATCCGAAGATTCAAATGAACAATTCAAAAAATAATATTGAAGAGCTGGCCATTGTTCTAGTATTCTAACTACCACATGTTCTATTGAAAGCCACCTTGTGGAAGAAACTTTTAAAATTTTATGTGTTTTTACATTAAAATTTTCTTGAAATTCTTTTAGTTCAGTCTGTCTCTTAGGACTATGCGAAAAGTACAAATAAATATTTCGTACTAAAATTTCAATATTACACGGCATGACTTTCGCTGCAGCTGAAGAGCAAAGGTGTAAAAACTGACAAATGCATCCTAATGTGAATAAATGTGGATTATCTTTTAAAAACAACGTCTTTACACCACCTTTATTCCCAGTTATCACTGATGCGTTGTCACTCGCAAATCCTATACAATTTTTGAACGGTATCGAAAGTTCCATGAAATATTTACATATACTAGCATAAATAGACTCTGCATCCGAACTCTTCAACTCTATCAATGCCAAAAACCTATCTCTGACTTTGGAACAAAGTTTATCTATATATGAAGTTAGGAAACTCTTTTTCTACAAATACACATACAACTGATAACAACACATTAACAAAAAAATCCATTAAGTGGAAGTAATAAAGAACTAATAACTTGTTTCATGTCCATTATCTTATACGATTTGCCTATAAGAACGAAAGAATACAATATGAGTCATAAAAAAAAATGATAATACGTGACTGTACATGCATATTTTTCATAATGTAATTTTAAAGGCGGGATGAAAGGTTTTTATTTGTATGCGTGAAACACGTAAAATATAGGGAAATGTGAGAAATGGACTAGTACAAATACATACAAAGGCAATGTAAACATTGTATTTTTGATATTTTCCCATAATGCTTTTTTAAAGGCGAGATAAAACGAATTTATTTGTATTTTGGTTGTTGTTTCAATTATAGTACAAGGTGATACAGGATATTTTTGATAAAATTAGTGGATATTTTTTTTCAAAGTGAATTTGTGATTTATATATGTAATATATGTACGTATATATATTTTTTTGAAAATAATACAAATTTGTTTTTGAAAAATATAAATAATAATAAACTAAACAAAATAAACAATAAAAACAGTGAATTGTTGTACGTAGTTGATTTAATTAAAAACCTTAAACCTGCACCCTGTAATAATGTTTCGATTTTCACATTAAATGATGTCACTTTTTTTGAATTTTTTATCTTTTTCTTACAAACAAACTCCTTATTACCATCTATTTTTTGCAAATCCGTTAAGGACATTTTAATAACGGGACCAAGGTCAAAAATTGATAAGAAAACATGCTTTCAGTTTCCTAACTTATATATAGATAAACTTTGCTTTGGAAATACTGAAGTCAAAATATCTTGCGACCAGAGTTAAACACTTGCAAGTACTCACATCGGTTGTCTCGTCGACAATAATAGAGAATTTCTGCTGTTTTAATATATTCGCAATATCTGAATTTGCTTCTTCTAAAAGCACAGTTTTTACAACTTCTGTCGCTTTGGTTATACCGATTTTTAAATCTTTTACTATCTCAGAAACAGTAGCTATACTCTGTATTAGTTCCACTAAAGGGCTTATCAAAGTGAAAGTCAGGTTGAATTGAAGTAAGAACATAATAATACGTGATTCGGCTGATTGAACTTTAGCAATTTTAGCTTTAAATTCATTGGTTTTGTTCTCAATTTTCGGTTGAAATTTTAAACTGAGAATAGCTTTTCTATGACGCTGGGATTTTTCATGCCGGATTAAATGTGGTTTGTTGTTTGTTACAAGATAAATAGACAACAGATTACAGAGGTATGATAGAGCCGTGTATGGCAGCAAATTTTTTTTATCTATGATAGTTATTTTTCACTCATATTCCCTCTCAATCAAAATTTATACTACTCTCTTACGTCAACAGGTCCATTTGATGTGACAAGTTAGTTGTGTTTACAAGCGAATAAAATTATTTTTGTGTTTTTAATAAAAATTTGAATAATTATAATTTCTAAAAATGAAGTGTTCGGTTATTAATTGTAAAAATAATAAGAGTGGAAAATATTTTTAATAAAACTGAAAAAAATTAGAAAATATATTTAATTTTATAAATAAGGAAACAATTAATGAGAGTGCAAATTATTCAAGTAATCTTCAAAACACTGCAAAACATTGATTTGGAAATAAAAATTAAAACCTTATTTTTTAGATGCAGAACGTTCTTTAGAATTAGAGAGTTAAATAAAAAATTTCTATTTGATAATTGAAATAAAAAACGCAAAAAAACGTTCACTTAAATATACTTTTTATTTCTAAATAAAATTCCCTCATGAACAAACATACCTATTGATTCCTATATATGTACACCAAACACATGGACCCGGTGACGTCACAAAGTCATAGCTGAGAATTTAGCTGGCTCTATCATACCTAGTTCATACCTCTGTTGTCTATTTATCTTGGTTTGTTAGCTGTACTTGACAGAATTTACAAAATGCTTTGTCATTTTTTTGTGTAATCCATTTATATTCTTCT
Source organism: Bombylius major (assembly GCA_932526495.1). Lineage (NCBI taxonomy): Eukaryota > Metazoa > Arthropoda > Insecta > Diptera > Bombyliidae > Bombylius > Bombylius major. The sequence continues at coordinate 24,395,462 of OW052043.1, forward strand.
TTCCACTTCAACCGAAAGCAATGTTTTATTTTATCAGTGTTTACCTGACTTTAATCAATATTATCACTATATTTTATAAAAAATAAATTAGAAAATAAAAAACTAACATATACATATACATGATCCTTAATTACATGATAAGGGATAGCGGTATTGAACTGAATTTTTTTTTGTTTTACTATACATATTAGCTTTCAAAATAAATTAAAAAAAAATTTTCGTTAGTGGATTTTTTTTTCAGGAGCCCAATTATTTGAGAAAATTTTAGGGAAAAAGAAAATCATAAATGTCAAGTTTATGACCTCTTTACTTGAAAGTGAAATTATTACATACAATAAGTAATACACCAAATGAAAGATAATTTTAATAGCCATTCATAATGAAAAGAAAAATTTTGATACATAGGCTGCAAAAAAAAGTTACAGGTGATTTTGTGTTGGAAGGTCTTGCATAAAACTCATAATTTTGAACGCCCTCTAGCGGCGAAAATAGACACGATCGAAAGTTTCGCTGGTACAATTTTTTTCATGAAATAGTCCAGCGAATATCGTGGAAACAAAACACTCTGTATGTAGATAACTAACCTGCTTGCTTTTCTTTCGATATTTTCAACTGTAGAAGTAGAAGTTTGCTTATTATTCGGTTTTATAAGGAATCTTGTTAGACACTTTTAAAAAAAAGAACTATATTTTCTTTACAGTTCTTTAGTGATGACATAAACTGTGATTTTCAAAGAGCAGGAGCAAACTGTGATTGCTCTTTTCAAATGACAGTGATTGTTGAAAGTATTGAAACCTGTGATTTAGCCACAGACTGCTATTTTGTATCTTTTATGGCCAGTTCCACAGTCAAAGTTTAAACGGAGTTTAACTCTTAAACTAAGTTTAGGCACTTTTTTCAGTTTCACAGTGAACGCTTAAGTGTTAAACTGAGTTTAACTTAATCCGTACGAATTGAGAGTTTAAACTCTATTTGAGGTTTAAGTAAAAGTCAAAAATAAAATGAAAAAACAACTGTCATCTATCTATCTGTATTGTTTCTAAATCTATTATAAACTGAAATTTATATGAAAAAATTTAAAATGTCACAATAATTGCCACTGCCGTCTAGTGGCTATACAATGACATCTACAAGTTTCTCAGGTTTTAACCTAAATTCATTCACAATGATAGGTTTAACTAAAGATAGTTAAACTACAAATATAAGTTGACTGAGGACTGAGGAACGAAAAAAAATTTAAGAGAAGTTTAAACCATGGTTTAGGTTTAACTTAAACTCCGTTTAAACTATGACTGTGGAACTGGTCATTAGTGATTGCTCTTTTTTTCTGTGACTGTGAATACTCTGTATGATTCACTACTATACTAGTGCCGACTAAATAGTGAAATAATAGCAGATGAGCAGACTGCGATTTTATTTCTCTCTCTTTTTTGGATTTTCATTTAACCAGAACATGTTTGGTACGTATGTATATATGCCATATATGCCATTTTAATTTTTTTTTGAAATTAATTTTTGACTCGAAGTTTAAATTAATTTAAATTAATTATTAAAAAGAGATGTAATGACGATTAAAGTAATTTCAATGAATAAAATTTGAAAATAATTTGGCAATTCGAATCGAATACAAACGTATTTATACTTATCAATTTCAAAAATCGCAGTCACTGTTCTGCTCTTTATTTCAAACCAAGTTCGAATCAAATACAAACGTATGTATACTTACATATATATTTTAAAAATCGCAGTCACTGCTCTGCTCTTTATATCTAATCTAAGGATACATACTTTTTAAAAATAAAATCACAATAGCAGCCATGAATCGCAATCACAACCATGAATCGCAATCACAACCATGAATCGCAATCACTGCTCTTTTTTTAAAGAACAGTCGACTGTGATTGCTCTTTTAACAAACCTGTGATTTAATCACAGGTTCCAAAATCACATAACATCACTACAGTTCTTTAATACTTTTATTTGGTAAAATTTTATTAGATTACAAATTACAAACACCTTTAAAACGTAAATGACTATCAAACTAATTAATTAATATTTACTGGTTGGAGACTGAATTTCAACTGACTGCGTTTTTTAAAAATTTTTATTTGTTAAACGAAAATCAAATCAGTTTTTTTGTCTATGTTAGTAAAAATAGAAAAATGCATTGCTCTATAAATTAACAAAATATTTTCTTTATCGTTATATTTTTCTTATTAAATTTTATTTTAGCGGAGGCGGGGTGTTATATTTCTTTTGCATAAGTATATTACGATCATAATTATTTGAAAGATTAGCAAAATTCTGTGGGAAGATAGTAATGTGGTTATGGGAACATAACATCTCCCCCCTTAGAAAAAATTGATTTAATGTATTTGATTGAATCAATTTTTAATATTGAATTCGATATCATTTAAAGTAGAATGAGATGAGTAATTTTTTAAATTTTGTGATTGGTATGTCTTTTTTATGTGTTTAGTTCTAGATTTTGGTACATTTACTGGTTGCTTAATTGGTTGATTTTCGTTTAACTCTACTGAATTAATAGTTGAAGTACAATTTTGATCATTTACATATCTTACTACTATATTTTGATTAGCTACAGTTTGTATTGCTGGTTTTTTTAAATTCTTAATGTAACAATATAGCTTAAATATTACATATATAAACATTAAAGTAATAATCACATAAATTATATTTGTAAATAAATATGGTTTTCTTAACAATATGGGATATTCTTTTGCTTCTTTAATTCTTTTATTTAAATTTTCTAAATCATTGGTTATTGTTTTGAATTTATCTAAGTTGGTATTGGTTAGTATTGTAAAGATACAGGAGAAAGTTTAACATATTCATTTTCAGTGTCAAATTTATTTTTATTACAGCAATCATCAAAGACAATATTTACTGAAGGTATAACTGATTTAAAATTTGTTTGCACCGTGTAATCTGGCATTAATTTATTAAAATTTAAATGTGCTTCGCAAGGACTTTCCAAAGACAAGCGTTTTGTTCCGATAAGATATTCTTTGAATATTTCTTTAGATCTGTTGCAAGAGATAACTAGGGGTTTCTTCTCTGAAGATACTAGAATCCATTTATTGAATTTTAGCTTGTGTATAACCTCGATAGTTCCATATAAGAATTTTGTTTTGCAATTTTTTGGAATTTTATTTGATATGGTTGAAAGAAGATTTATTTCACAAATATGTAGGATTTTGATTTGTAGGATATAAAACATCATTTTTACACAAGTGATGTTCATTTATAAGATTTTTACATTCCTTTATATCGTAAATAATTGAATATGATGCTTCATCTTTTGATAATGCTAAATAATCGTAAGTCGGTTGAATATAAACGAATAAATTGGAAGACTTATTATAAGGAATTGGTCATGGTAACAAGTGATACAAAGTAAAAAGATTCTTATCAGTTAATGGCAAATTAATAATGAAAATTAGATTCGAGTTTTTATAATAAACTTGTAAATTTACTACATCGAATAAGTAATGCATATATTCTATTTCCAAAGGCACTGGAAATTCTAAATCATGAGGTAAATTTTGAATATTATTAAATAATTCATTCAACAATTGGGTAGGAGTTATGATCATTGGATGTAAAGCATTTTTTTTGGCAAATAATATCACATTAATGAGATTATCTACTTCTTCGTCTATTTCGTTTGATAAGAAGTTGAGTAATCCAATGTGCTGTGCAATTACCTCGTTCCTCTTTACATTTGATATTGCGTCCGTTACTAGTTTGTTATATTTTTCGATTTTCTTTAAATTTTCGTTGAGTTCATGTTCACGAAGTTTTTGTGTGCTTGCGATATCTTTGAAATTTTCTATTGTAGTTTTTAGGATTTGAGTTTGCTGTTTCATGAAGTCTAAATTCCGTTTTCCATTTTCTGTGACATCCTTTATTGCATTTTCATAATATTCGGCGTCGTCTGCATCCATTGTGCCAAAAACTGTTTTAAATATTTTTCCACCAAGATTGAACCATCCTCGTTTAATGCGAGTGTGGCGAATTAGATTTTGTAACAATCGAAATTTTGATTCTAATATAGGAGTTTGAATTTCGACAAAATTTAAAAACTGTTTGCAGTAATAAGTTTCTGTGACATTATTTAATTTACATGCGTTATGATTTATAATATGTATTCTTAACTAGGGAAATTTTTTCGGTATACAGTGACGTTTACATATGTGATAATTTTCCAAGAAGAAAGTTGAAATTTTGTGTATCCAATATTTTCGAAATAAATTCCGGAACTATTTGAGATTGTTTCCAGATCAAAATTCGCAGTAGAGCCAGGAGTTGCAGTGAACCTGGAATTATTCAACGGGTTTTAGTCTATTTTTATGAACCTTTACGTTTTTACCTTTAATTTTTAATATAATATTTTGATTACTATGTAACTTCACTATTTCATAATAATTTGCCTTTGTAATTTGCTCTTAACTTTTTACTGAGTTTTGCTCCGTCATCTCGTAAGTATACAAATTGACCTACATGGTATTCTGGGATATGAACATTCCTATCATATCTCTCTTTTGACTTATGTTTGAACTGAACAATATTGTCTTTAGCTAATTTTAATGATTTGTTTAAACGGATTTTAAGTTGATCGACATAATTGTCGTAGGAATATGTTGGTTGAGTTTCATGTTTTAAAGAGCTGGGCATTTTAGGCTTGTATCCAAAAAGAAGCTCATGCGGGGAAAATTTTGTTGTACTGTGAATCGATGTATTGTATGAAAACATTGCAGTGGCAATCCAGTCGTCCCAATTGTTCAAATTTGGGTTTAAATAGTGTTTTAAATAGTCTTTCAATGTAGAGTGGGAGCGTTCAAGAGCACCATTACTTTGGGGGTGGAAAGCAGTTGCATGGATTTGTTTGATGTTTAAAAGTTTGGAAAATTCTTTCATTAATTTGGAAGTGAAATCATAGCCTTGGTCAGTTAATATAGAATCAGGTATACCATAATGGCTAATAAATTGAACTAGAATTTCGGCTACAGTTGTAGCTTCGTGGTTTGGAACTGGATATGCTACAGAAAATTTAGTTAAATCATCCTGCATAGTGATGATGATTTTGTTTCCTTTTTCGGTGATAAGGAGAGGTCCAACGACATCAAGATTAAGTTTTTCAAAAGGTTTGGATGCTGTAGAAGTTATCTGCATAGGAGCTTTGAAAGTTTTTCTAGACGTTTTGTTTATTTGACACGACTGACAAGATTTAATGTATCTTTTAATTTTTTTCTTCATCTTAGGCCAATAATAGGCTGAGCAAATTTTCCTGTAAGTTCGATGGAAACCACCACATCCAGAGGATGGATCATCATGATATTCCTTTAGAATAATTGGGATTTCGTCTTTATTGGGAGTAATTATTTTACTATGATAAATTTCGATTTTGATTTGTGTTTTACGAAAAATAAACTGAATCATATTCTTTAATTTTGAGAATTTAAACTGATTGATTGAATCTTCAAAGTCCGGCAATGAGATAGTATCAATTTCGTCTTTAATTAATTGGTCTCTCAGATTTTGGACAGTATAAAAAAGATCTTTATATTGTGGTTTTTCCCAACGGAATTGTTTAATAAAACAGTGGTATATAAATTTTTTATTTGATTTATTTAGAGATTTGAAGTTAGAATAAATTTCGTGAGGAATATTTTGCAAAACTTCTTTATTTTGAGATTTAGAAACGAATTCTGAACAGAATTTATTTGATTCATGTAAGTCGACACTAGTTATATAAGCCACATGATGGTTTGACTTTGTTATGTGAGAATCATTTTCTTCGAAACTATATACTTGAGGTGTAAGAGAGTTATAAAAGAATTTAATGTAATCATCGTATGAGTCCTTTTGAATGTTTGATATGAGGTTTACGTTGGCAATAGAGATTCGAGATAAACAATCGGCATTTGCATTTGCTCTTCTTTGCTTGTAAACAATCTCATACTAATACTCCTCGAGCTTCAGACGCCACTGAACTAGTCTGGATCCAGGGTCTTTGCAATTAAAAAGCCAGACCAGTGTTTTATGATCTGTAATTAATTTGAACTTTCTGCCATAAAGATATGGGCGAAAATGATTTACAGCCCAGACTATCGCGAGAAGTTCGCGTTCAGTAGTGCTGTAATTTGTTTCAGCACTATTAAGAGTTCGAGAAGCAAAGTCTATTGGTAAATCTTTACCAATGGAACCTTGTGAGAAGATAGCACCAATGGCTACGTTAGACGCGTCTGTTGTGACTAAGAATTCCTTTAAAAAATCAGGATAAATGAGAATAGAATTTTGGATAATTCTGTTGCGAAGTTCTTTAAAACTTTCTTCTTGTTCGAACCCCCATTCGAAAGTTTTTTCTTTCTTTAATTTGGCTGTTAAAGTCTTAGATATTTTACTAAAATCTTGAATAAACCTCCTGTAGTACCCAATGAGACCTAGAAATGCTTTGATTTCTTTAGGAGAGGACGGTCTTGGAAATTCCCGAATTACCTTGATTTTATCAGGATTTGGGCGAACTTCATCAGAAATGATATGACCTAAATATGTGACTTCCTTTCGGAGAAATTTACACTTGTCTGGTTGTAATTTCAAGTTATTGAACTCTAAGCGTTCGAAAATTTTGGTGAGTTTTTCCTCATGTTCCTTAAGGGATGATGCATATACAACTATATCATCTAGGTAAACGAAACAGTGAGTGGAAGTGAGACCTGTCAGAACCGAATTCATCATTCGCTGAAACGTAGCCGGAGCATTTTTAAGCCCAAACGGCATTCGGTTATATTCGAAATGTCCACCAAGAACAGAGAAAGCTGTTTTACATCTGTCTTCCTTGGATACCTCTATTTGATGGAATCCAGATGCAAGGTCTAATGTTGTAAAATATTTGCTGTGACCTAATTGATCGAGAATTTCTGAGATGTTAGGTAACGGATAGGAATCGCTGACTGTTACGTTGTTCAGTTTCCTATAATCTATTACGATTCTCCATTTAGGTCTGCCAGAAGCATCCGTTTTCTTTGGAACTACCCAAAGTGGCGAGGACCATGGAGAAGTGGAGGGTCTTATAATATTTTGCTTAAGCATTTTCTCGATTTGATTTTTAACTTCTTGTTTGTGGCATTCAGGATATCGATAAGATTTAGAAGAAACTGGTTGTGAATTTCCTGTATTAATTGAATGTTTGATTGAACTTGTACAAGTAAGTGAGTCACCATCGATAAAAAACAATTTATTGAATTTTGTGCAGATTTTCGTTAGACTTTCTTTTTCTTCGGAATTTAAATGTCCCATTCGAATTTGAGATAAAACGAGTTTGTTACGGTTTACATTAAAGTCGAAAACAGTGTGAAATGTATATATATGTATTTTCTGGAATTGGAAGAAGAGTGACTCTGGCCTTTGTAATAAGGACTCTATTTTCAAGAGTGTTGATAACTGTAGCAAAGGACTTATTATTATCATTAACAGAGGTTAGAGCTCTGCTTAAATAGACTTCATCCATGATTTGTGTATCTGGTAAAAGACCTTCTTTTATCTTGGGATTTAGGACTTCTACTTCAATTAGTGTTTCGGAGCGAGCTTGCAAGATAGCTGTATTAGAATTGGTATCGATTGAAAATGGTATGGAAACAGTGTTAATACCGTCGATTTTGAGTTTTAATTCACTGGTTTCATAATTAAGAGTTGATTTGTATTTTTCTAAAAATTCATTTCCTATAATTCCTTGGTGTGGAATGTTTGAATTAGAAGCTATAATTTGAAATTTATGAGATAATTGGTACTTGTCGATTGAAATACTTAGAAAACAATATCCAATAGTCTTGATTGGGTTATCATTGTTGTCGATTCCCCGAAGTGTTAATATTTCATTGTTATGATACACAGTTCTCGGATTCAAAGCGGAGGATTTTACAATGGAAATATTTGCACCACTATCGATTAAAAGTTTAAGATTTTTGGTTTTCGATTTTGACAAGGAATGATAGTAGAATAGTATTTGAGTCGTTTAAAACTAATTTAGATTGATTGCAGCAGTTTGACCAAACTCTCGAGATGTTGCTGCAGTCACATCGAGAGTTTGTATGTTTCCCGAATTGGGCGCATTTGATTGTGATTTGGTATTAGATGAATGTGATTGTTGATTTGAGTTTGAAGAATCTGATTTAAGATTCCGTTTATTATTATTAGCCCACATTCTTTTCCTGCATTCAGAGATTTTGTGTCCCTTGTTTTTACAATACTTACAGATTTTAACTGGTTTTTCTTTTGTTGAAGTTGAAAGAATGTTCGAATTGTGTTTGCCAGTATTTTTGTTTAAAATTTGTTTTTGTTGTTTAAAACAATTTTGAGTATTATGGCCTATTTTCTTACAGATGTTGCAATATTTTTCCTTATGGCTGTGTTTGTTTAAAAGTAGAGAAACCTTTTCTTCCTCTAAAGCAAAATTGAAAGCTTCATTTAGAGTATTTATTTCTCTTGCTCTTAATATTTGACTTATTTGAGGTTTGACATTAAGAATAAAAGTATGGAGTGCAAGATCGTTCATTGAAGCTAAACGTCCTGGCAATTCTCTAGGATCATGGTTTCCTTGATGTACTAAAGTTAAAACCTTTTTGAGAGAAGTTTCAATTCGAAGCATGAATTGGGTGATAGATTCTAAAGATTGTTGTTTGCAACTAAGTAATTCCATTAACAAGTGTCCATGGGTTTTTTTTTTGTCAGAATACATGGTTTTTAAATACTCTTTTAAGGAAGTCCACGAATGGAAAATATGGTTTGAGCAGGCGGATTCCGCTTTTCCAGTAAGCTGGGCCTTACCCTAGGCTAGGAGTACAGGCACTTGCTCTGCACTTGCCAAATTAAATGCGGCATCGCTATTATTTAAGAATGGGATTAATTTGTCACGATCGCCATCAAAATTCTTTATAAGTTTAAAAAGGGTATTAATATTTAAAAATTCACAGGTTGTACGACCTTCATTAGATGAAACAGGAGATTGAGATCTTGACCTTGCAATATTTCTATTTCTTTGATGAACTTGAAAATTTGGATTACGAACTAGAGTTTCATTGGCACCTTCTAAAAAATCGTTAATACTATGAGCTGGGGTAGACTGAGTACCGACTAATGGCTGATTAGCAGATTCAATTCTTGGATTACTAGGAGTTCTGGGTACGACGGCAGTATTTTGTGTCTCATCAGTAATACCTTCGTTCGATCTTCTAGTAACATTTGGGTTAGGATTATTGTCTTGTCCCCCTGTTGTCTTTGACCTTGTTGTAGGCATATTTTTTTTTTTTTTTTTTTTTTTTTTTTTATCACTGAGTTTTCAAATATAATTCAAATTAATTTTGTTAAATTCTTTTAAAATTTAAGATTTCCTATTTCAATTATTATTTGCAATATTTATTTGTATAATAATTTGTATTACAATAGTACATATCGTCGGCTTAGAGCCAAAGGAACGTAACTGAAAAATTTCCAAAATTACTTTTTTGATATTTTCTGATTCTTTATGTTGAAATCTTTTATTTTTTATCTATACTTTTTTAAAAATAAAACAGTATCACATCTTTTCCACTTAAACGTATCTTCTTTTTATACATTATTAGTTAGAACCAAACAAACGTATCTGCATTCTTACGTATCTTGGGCATTTCCCATGATACAACAATTTCCAAAGAGGTAGGTACTATTTTGTCGAAATGTGTATAGAATGTTTTACGGCAGGTAAAATCCTTATAATTACTTTGAATCCTGTTAATTTCAATATTGGTCATTTATAACATTTTCATCATTATTGCTTTATTTTTTTGTTTAATAATAACCGACAGTACTTGTTATTAACAAAAAATAAATATTTTCAATTGTTTACAACGTGCTAATTGTTAGCAAAAATTTTGTTATTATACATATTTTACATTTTATGACAACAATGAAAAAAATACACCTATCATAAAAATAATTAAATCAAACAATCAGGACTTTATTTTGAAATAATATAAGATAGTCCTGATTGTTTGGTTTAAATGTGCACATTTTGAGGATGTAATGAATGAATGCATTTCATTCAAATTTTATATAAAAACCATCTGATCGTGAAAAATTAGTACATTCAGTTAAGAGTTATCTATGAAGAAAGTTTTAAAAGTGATAATGGAATATTTTTCAAGTGACATAAATATTTTTAGTGAAAATTCTAGTGATGAATCCATATGATTCTTCTTCAAGTAGAAAAGTAGGAAATGGTAAGTTAATCATTTTTATTTTGTGAAGTCAAGAAAAATATAATTAATAAATTTTGATTATCACATAGATTGCCAAACTTTACCAAATGAACAACAAGAAACAATAATTTGTGTACCTCCTGTGTAATTTTTCATACTGATAGGCCCAGAGAATGAAATTTACAATCAAGCTTGTTTTATTGTTTTCATGAGAAGAACATCTATAGAACCAAAACCTAGTACGAGTAGAGGAGTTTTTCGAGAAAAACTTGTACGAAGTTATTTCTTTGGTTAAGCTCAGTTACAAACAATTTTGAGAAAAATGGATTTATTTTGTTTGTTCAACGAATCCAAACTGAAAAAAACAAGTGAAAACTCTGCAATAAATTTGAAATATAAGAGAAAACGAAACGTCTGCGAATGGAAAAAAAATAAACGCAAAGCACTTCGAAATTATGGAAAAGAATATTTAACAGATACAGGTTCAATTGTTCCTGCAAGAAAATGCAACCCAAAACATAAAGAAAGCTGTCGAAAAAAATGTAGTGAGAAACTAACTATTGACGACTGTAAAAATATTATGATGGTCGTGCTGTCACTTTATTTTCTGATTCCTGTGGAGGACAAAACCGAAATATTAATGTATGTACCATGCTTCTAAGGGCTGTATTGTCATTGGAAATACCCGTTATTGACCACTACTTTTTCGAGCCAGGACACTCTATTATGGAATGTGATTCTGTACATGTTCACATAGAAAAAGCTTCCAGATCTATAGACATATTTGATCCATCAGGCTGGTATACTGTCGTAAAAATTGCTTCTAGAAGTAGAAAATATGACGTAATAGAAATGCAACAAAGCGATTTTCTTAATTTTCCCAAATTGCAAAAAACTTCGGTAAAAAATAAAAGAACTGATGATAAAGGAAAGAAAATCAATTGGTTTAAAATTGTGCATTTCTAATATAGAAAACATGAAACAAACATAATATTTTTCAAATACAACCATGACGACGAATTCAATTCATTTCATGTTACAAAATTACGAAGAAGAGTGACAGAATTCTTGGAAGCTGCATATAATACTCCATTGAAGATTGCTTTAGCAAAAGCAAAAGACTTGAAGGATTTATGTGTATCTGGTCTTATTCCAGAACACTAAAGGCCATTTTATTATAATTTAATTAATTCTGCAGAAGAGAAGGATGACCTTTCAGATTCAGATGAATAAAAATTTTTTAATTCCCAAAAAACTTATATCTATTATTTTTAATAATTACTTATAAGTGAAAAAATGTAAATTCTTCAATATATTTTATATTAAAATAATTATATGAAAAAAAAACTTTTTTCTTTTCAAATTCCACAAATGATTTTTAAAATTTTCAGAACTAAAAAAACGTAACTTCAAAAAGGTTTCAAAAATAATTCATTCGAAAAAAATTAAAATCATTACAACAATTTAAGTATTTTTATAAAAGTATAATAACTCATGTTTTTTATTAGAGTTTAGCGGCGAATTGACCAACAAAAATTTTTATATGGAGTGGTGCTTAAGGTTCTTTATTGAGTTTTTGACAGGGGACAAACTCAATCTTCGAGGCCAGTTTCTTACTACGTAGTGTTTATCTTTTGCGTGAGTGTCTCATTCGCATAGAAAACAACAAAATTTGTATATATCTTCCTTGCAGTCCGGTTAACATTGCTACAACTTTTAGATTAGCACAAATGCTCCACGAACACTGTGAATATTTAATTTTTTCCAGTAACTACTTCATATTTCCACAGTTTTCTTTCATGTTCGCTGTATGTGGGAGAGGGACTGATAGATACTATTTGTCATTGTGGAGCAAAACAGCTTTTAAACTGATTTTAGACGAATCAATAAAAATTCGTCATTCCTCAGATCTTTCAGGGAAACCAAGTTCTTGAAGAAGTCAGCGTTATTAAAAAACACCAAATCGCCATAATTATAAAACTCGAAATTCAAAGTTTAAAAAATATAAATTTATTCAGCGATATAGTAGTGACAAAAAAGAGTCTTAACTTATTTGAGTCTAAAATACAAATCTAATCTTATTTTCTAATAGGTTCTTATATATACTTTTTCCTTAAGAGCCAAATTTAGTGAAAATTTTTTTCGAAAACAACAACAACATCGTCTGAAATGTATTTGTGTCTTCATCAACACAAGCAAATAAATTTCTTCTAAGTGTTGGTGTACATGATTTGAAAAAATTTCAAACCCAGTTAACCATCGATGATATATATTCCACCTATCTAATCTTAATGTCAACAGAATTTGTTCTCGTGCTCTAAAAATCCAAACTTGATATATCAAAAATACGTTCTAGGTTAACTGGGTAGCGATCATATTGCATGGTAAAATGTGTACATCTTTTCTTTTGTTCTACAGGCTACAGCTAGCATACAGCTGTTATGCTATGCTATGCTGACGTTGTTATTGTTTCTTCTCAATGGCCAGTACCAGAACTGTCTTCTTTCAGCTTCCCCACTTTTGAATAAAATGTACTACAACTCGCCTTCTGTCTTCACCGGTTATTGAAGCTGAAAGAAGACAGGTCTGGTACTGGCCAATCATTATTTTCCACACAGTACGTACAATTTACCTACGTTGAATAGTTTTCATTCTTTTATGAAATCTTTGCTGTTGCCTAATTTTTGACTAATTTGCTAAATAATTTTTAAATAAACGCTATGCACTTTGTAAAACTGACAACACAATTATTTTGAACAGACTGTATGAATATATCATATCATATAAAAAATTATACTCATGCAATATAAAAGGAAATTCAATTAGAAGAGGTAAATTAAGAAACAGATTGTATTTTGGGGATCTATAATTTCCGGTAGCAAACATTCGAAATAAAAACACCTACAACACCTCTACAAAACTCCCTTCGACAAACAACTTTTCTTTCACCTCAATGGGGCCCTCCTTGGTTCATACCTTGATCTTTGAAAAAAGTAAACATTTTAATTCTTGAACTATTTTCTGACTTATTGCATTTTATTTGACTCAAATCGATGCAATACAGCCTGAAATATAATAGTTCAAAGTTAGAAAGTCACATATCCTTCCATGTAAAAATTTAAAAAAATAAAATAACTCAAAATTTTTGAATTTTACATAAATATTTTTTCGTATATTTATATATGATACAATGTGCAGCCTAAGTAAACAACAAAAGTTTTACATGCTGCTTACGTACTTTTTATCATCACACATACTACCCTACAATCGCAATTTTTATTGCATCGCGTTTATAGAGTTTATACTATCTGTGTCATTCTTATTCCAGCCTAAAGGTATGCAAAAAAAATCCTGTGATTAGAAAAATTGATAATAAAATTTTATGAAAAATTAACAATTTGTTTTATTTATAATAATTAAACTACGTAACCAAATTCCTTGAAATTTATTTTAAACTTTTTGGAAAAGGTTAAATTTAAATCTTATAAAAAGAAATCACAAAATCTAAACGTTTTAATACATGAAAAATGTGTGAAAAGTTGAGTGAATTTTTGTTTTGTCTGTACCTTGGTAAATCGAATATAAAAAAATTTAAGGATCAAAATTAAAAAATGTGTTTCGCTTAAGCACCACAATTCCCTTGCACCTATCTATATTCGAAATTTCATTAAAATCGGTTGAGAAATGTAGGCTGTAGGCGGTCACTTTGCAGGCCATTTCACTAAATTTGGCTCTTAAGTAAAAATAATACTACATACTCTGTTACATAAAATACAGTTTATACTTTACAGTTTAATTCATAGTTTTAATATTTCTTGGAAAGAAGGTTAAAGGATAACAACCGTTAAGGGTAAGGATATATCATGTTGTTAGCATAATTTATGATCATCGTAATTAATATAGTTTATGTAATAATAATAAAATATGTTTGGTCACATTTCTTAGAGAAAGGGTTAAAGGATTAGAACCGTTAAGGGTATGATTTATGATCATCTTAGTTAATATAATTTGTGTAATAAAAGATGTTTGATCGCATTTCCTGGAGAAAGGATTAAAGGATAACAACCGTTAAGAGTAAGGACATACTATGCTATTGGTATGATTTATAGCTAATATATTTTATGTAACAAAAGGTGCTTGATCGCACTTCACGGAAAAGAGGTTACACAGCATGCGTGTTCTATATTGTAATATAGATCTTACATAAATGCTGATATAACTTCCCCATCCCTAAGACTCGACTCCTGGCGAGTACTGTGATCAGAAATTTTTATGTTTATGTTATTTTTGGGTTTTTTAATTTTTAAATACAAGTAAAGTGTAATTAATACTAAACTAACAATTATTAATGTATCAGTGGTTATACTTATGTAATGTGATTTTATGTTTTGACTTTTTGTTTCTTTTATTTCTTTGATATTTTCAATATTTTGTACATGGATTTTTTCTATTGTATAATTATTCAACACTTTATATTGAATATTTTTTATTGTATTTGGTAGTATTATGTGCTCCATATATGTTGAGATTTTATTTTCAAATTTTACATTTTCAATATTTATTTCACAGTTTTCAAATCTTATTATATTGTTATTAGTAATATTTATTTCATATTGATCATTTAGGGTTACCATCTTCAGACTCATAGGAAAGTAAACCTTTCTGATTAAAAACATATGTTAAAAGAGTATAAAAGAGTACATTTTTAACACTTCATATTTCGGGTTTTCGACAAAAGAAAAATACAAAAGCATTGAAATAAAAATAAAAATTTTAAGGATGGAATAACTAAAGGATATTTTATAAAGACAAACAACAGATTGTGATACATTGTTATATTTCAGTCAAAAACTATTATCACTTTAACTAACAAAAAATTAACAAAAAGAAAAAAAAAACGAAAACAAAACTTAACAAAAAAAATCAGCAAAAATATTAAAGTTGTTAAAACTAGTTATTAATTTTACATATTATTGCAAATTATAAATTTAATTTTTTACAGGTCATTCGGATTTTCCTTATTACAATTAAAATCATATTTTTGTTGGCTTTGAACTTTTGTTAACAACTCTTTATCTTCTAAAGCGTATTTATAGAACGTTTAACAGTCAAAATTTTTTAAATTAAACTGAACCATCAATAAATTTTTGACAGATTCTGGCAGAAGTCTGTTTCTTTCATTAGTCCACTGAGCTTTCATTAAACTGAAAATTCTTTCAATTGTTGCATTATGAGCTGGTATAGCGAAATAAAAGCTGCAAATTTTTCTGAGCTCTGAAGACGCACTTAATCTCCGATTATTAAAAAACTCAACCCATTTTTCATCACTTCGTTTATGCCAAAATTCCTCGTTCTCCTGTTTTTCCATCAAAAATTTATTTAAGTTAACACTTTAATCAAAAAGTAATGAGTCATTTATAGAAAATCCTTTTTCTTCTAAATACTGAACAGTCAATTCAATATTTTGCCAGGTAGGTTTGCTATTCAAAGCTATCCAATTAAAAACATCGATTTCATCCAAAGATTCTGTCCATATTTTTAAATATTATGTAGCTCGTTCATATACATGTAGTAATTCTTTCTTCATAGCATTGCTTTTTTAATCATCGTTATTCTTTTTTAAAATTTCTTTTACTTTTAATGGAAGAAAACTTTGAGTTTTTCTTTCTTCTAAAATATATTCTACACTCTTCAAAACAGAAATAACTTCGATAATTGAATTTTTTTCGTTCTCTATATTTTCTATTTTTGAATGAAAAATGTACATCAAGGAGTGCACAAACCATAAATAGCTTTCATTAAGTTCATTTTGAAAAAATAGTTTTATTAGTACAGGCACTTGGTTTTGCGATAAAAAATACGATTTTAGTGCACTATACAATTTTAAAATTCTGTCGACTGCAGGAAATAAGCTAAGCCATCTTGTTTTTGAGTATGATAGGAGTTTTTTATATTCTATATCCACAAAATCACAAAAATCTTTTAAAGACTCGACCCGTATTGTATATATAGAGAAATTATTATATATCTTTAATATTATTGAATCTATATCAAGAGATAGTCCATCATTTTTTCCCATTCTTCATTATATTTGCACTTTCTGCGCGACATGTCCTATGATAATAAGGAAAAAACAAATTAACTTCAATAACACTTTCAATTTCTAATTATCAACTACTCACTTTTTTATCTATATTTATATTTCCAATTTTAAATTAAAATACATATTAAATTTCTTTAGAAAAGGCCAATCGAGCAATCAAATCACCAACCTACCAGACAGAAGAAAGAAGAGAAAAGAAACTTAATTTGACAAATCTAAACTTGATCAAAGAAAACATAAAATGTACTAGATGACTGTATTATACGTAGCACGTAGTACAATTATTGCTACTACAGTTGAATCACAGATGGTGCTTAATTCTTCCTTCCCAAATCCAAAAAAATATTTCA
Organism: Bombylius major; assembly: GCA_932526495.1. Classification (NCBI taxonomy): domain Eukaryota; kingdom Metazoa; phylum Arthropoda; class Insecta; order Diptera; family Bombyliidae; genus Bombylius; species Bombylius major. Next base: position 24,412,174 of record OW052043.1, read on the forward strand.
GACAATTTCAAAAAAAGTAGGATAACAACAAAAAAGAGTACATTTAAGCAAAAATGTAAAAAAGAGAGAGTACGTAATTTCTGTATTTGAAAAGAGTACATGTACTCTTCAAAAGTGTTGGATGGTAACCCTAATCATTACATGTGTGAAATAATGTCGTTATATTAATATTTTTGGTTACAATTATATTTTCTGTAATTTGCTTTATTTCTCTTTTTTTTATTAAGTTCAAAATTACAAATAATGAGATCATTGTTAAATATATTACTTATACACTTATCGCCTATTGGTTGTAGATATTTAATTACATTGTTATTTTTTCCTGGTATTTTATATACCTTCTTATTTTCTATTAAAACATTCTTATATGGTGTTACAATTTGATAGTTTTTGTCTTTATTTGGAATTGGTTCTATTAACATTTTAAAGAATTTTTGAGTTGCAAAATTTGGTATCTGAATTATAAAAAGAATTAGGTTATTCATTTGTGCTACACTTAGTTTAATGTATTTCATTTTTTCAATATTAATATTATAGGTTTCTACTTCTTCGTACGTTAAGATATCTTTACTTAATATTTCTAACCTACTTAACAATATTATTTCTTTAATATTTTGAACATAATTCATTAGTATATCAATATTTTCGCTTAGGTGACTAAATACAATATTTTCTTCAAACTTAATATCTAATCCATATAAACTTTTTTCTAGAACATTTATTTTGTTTTGTATTAGAGTTTGTTGGGTATTTATGTGTTCTGTTATTTTGTTCATTTCTTTTGATAATTGCTCATTGATTTTTATTTGACTATTTATGGTTCTTATAATTTCGTGGTTACCTTCGTCAATTGCTTTAAAACGAATTGCTATTTCTTGAGCATCATCAGCATCCATTGTTCCGGCGATAAAATGTAAGGCACTACCCAAAATGTTTATCAGTCCTCTTTTTTTTATTTTGTGAGGTAATAACTTTGTAAATTCATTTTTTAGATTTTCTAATTTATATTTAAGAGAATGTGGGATTGGTAGTGACGTATTAATAATGGTGTTTTCGATTGATTGAATACTAACTTGAAGTTCAGTTAAATTAACTTGATGAATTACTTTAGTATAATTCTGGATAATTTTGACTTCGTCAAGTCGAATTAGGGTGAACCCATTTCCATTGTTTATTTCTGTTATTTCGATGAATTGTTGAAAGGTTGGTACAATCAGTATTAAAAGGATAAAACCTAGGGAAATGAAAGAAATTTTTGTTACTATTGATATTTCTTTTTTTTACTCAATTGTGATTTATAAATAAATTTATTTCGGGGATCTTTGTAGTGAGTATCATTATGGGGAGTAAGTACTTTTGATATATTTATCGGATCTAGTTTATTGTTTCTTTGTGGATTTTTGACATATTTTGGATTTAAATTTACTTTTTTCCTACTTTTATTGTGTTATTTAATTCTGTTTTCTTTAAATAATTTTTGTTTTTTGTGAATTTTTGCATATTCTTCATGCGAGATTTTACGAGTATGAAAATCTATAGGCTTTTGTCCAGTACTTGAATCTCATTGTTATTAATTTCTATTCTCGACAATGCATCAGCAACGACATTTTCTTTACCTTTGATGTATTTTACATCGAAGTTATACTCTTCGAGTTTAATTTTCCATCTTTGGAGCTTTGAATTTGGTTCTTTCAGGTTGCTAAGCCATTGCAATGGTTTATGATCAGTTTTGACTGTAAATTTCCTGCCATAGAGATATGGTCTGAAATATTGAGTGGCCCATACTATGGCTAATAATTCCTTCTCGATAGCAGAATACCGATTCTCATGGTCATTTAAAGTTCTACTTGCAAAGCAGAGAGGATGTCCTTCTTGAGAGAGGGCTGCTCCAAGTGCATAGTTAGATGCATCGGTTATTAAGGTAAAATATTTGGAAAAATCAGGATATTTTAAGATAGGGTCGTTTAGAATGAGTAATTTTAAAGTTTCAAAAGATTCTTTGTAATCAGAATCTTGGAAATTGATTTTCCTATTCTTTTTTAATCTCAGAGTCAATGGCTTTGCTACCTTTGCAAAGTCTTTAATAAATTTTCGATAGTACCCAACTAGACCTAGAAAACTTTTAATTTGTTTTACAGTTTTCGGGATTGGAAAATTTACTATCGCCTTGATTTTATCAGGGTTAGGTTTAATGTCGTCCGTGGTTACAATGTGACCTAAAAACTCAGTTTCTTTTTTTGCAAATTCGCATTTATTCAATTGAACTTTTAAATTTGCTTTTTTCAAAGTTTGAAATATTTTTCTTATGGATTGGACATGTTCAGCTAAGCTTGAACTGAAAATAATTATGTCATCAAGATACACTAAACAAATTTTACCTATGTGTTCGGCTAACACTGAATTCATAAGCCTTTGAAACGTTGAAGGAGCATTTTTCAATCCAAAGGGAACTCTTGTAAATTCATAATGACCATTGGTGGTACTAAAAGCAGTTTTCGGGATATCATTTTCTAAAATTTCAATTTGGTGATATCCCTTTGCGAGATCTAATGTAGTGAAATACAGTGATCTGCCTAGCTTGTCTAAAATGTCGTCAATATTTGGGATAGGGAACTTATCGTCTACGGTGACATCGTTCAATTTCCTATAATCGACGACAATTCTTCATTTTTGCTCTCCCGATGCGTCTGGTTTTTTTGGAACTACCCAAATTGGAGATGAATAAGGAGATTGCCTTGGTCGAATGATACCTTGGTCAAGCATTTCTCTTATCTGCTTGTCTACTTCCCTTCTGTGTATTTCAGGATGACGGTATGTGCGTGTATATATGGGATATTCATTTTTAGTTTTAATTTCATGTTTAATTGCATGAGTAAAACTTAGGTTTGAACCTTCGTAAAAGAAAATGTTCTTATATTCCTTGATAATCGGAATTAAGATATTTTTTTCTTCTTCATTTAAGTGTTCCATTCTAAGTTCACTTAATATATTACTTTTTACTTTATTAATTTCATCTGGATTTTAGAAATTAGCACTAAAAGTATTATATATTTCATATTGACGTTCTTCATTTTCGTTGAAGAATAATGGGATTCGGGTTTCATTTTTTGTTATTATACATCTATTTTTATAATCTATACTAGCTTCAAGGGCTATTAAAATATTATTTCCTATGATACCATCATATTTATCATGGAAATTAGTTTCTAGGAATTTTAACGTTTGGTTATCACCGAATTCATTAAAACTTGGAATTTCTACTTGTTTATCACATACTACATAATGTTTTAATGTTTTTAGTATGATTGGATCTGCTTTAATTAAGTATTTAGGGTTGCAAATTTTAGGGTTGCAAATAATACTCATACAAGCGCCAGTGTCTATTATAAATTTTAAGGGCCTTATTTTATTTTCGATTTTTATATAAGGTAATTTACTGTTTGGTCTAAAGTTTCCGAGGCAATTAAGGGAAAATTTTGCACAGGCCTTGACAAATACGTCCTAGAATTTGTGGAAAGATCTACATACATAGGTTCAGGAGGGGGTTAATTATTTCGTTGATTAAAAGGGTTATTATTGTACCGTGAGTTTCTGGAAAAAGCTGAATTATTGTCCCTCCCGTTCCTGTATCTATTAACAGGTTGAGGTTGATAAACATTACGCGAAAATTGGTAACTTTGAGGGTGCGCTACATTACTTGGATACTGAAGATGGTGGTTTTGCTTACTTTTATTTTGCATTGTTGTGCTTTTTTTGTCTTGATAAAGGTAACCACCATCACTGAGAATCCTTAATGCTTCTTCTATAGATTCGGGATTTCTACTTATTAATATGGATTTCATAGGTTCCGTTATTTTATTTTTAAAAATTTGGAGCCCTATTTGTATATTATTTTTAATTTTTTCTTTTGTGTCTGTTTCAGATAAATTTGCTTTTTTGCACTCAATATTTGTTTTATTATTTAAATTGCGAAGCACACATTGAATTTCGTTATAAAAACTTAAGGTATTATTCTTAAAATTAATCCCTCGTAATTCATCATATAACTGAAATGAAGTACGTTGGTCTGAAAAACTATTATAAAGGTCATAAAGGACTTCTTTTAAATCTATCCACTTTTTTATGTGGTTATGTATTTCTATAACTGTTCTAGCTCTACCAATAATTTTAGACTTAATTATAGTGTATAATATTTTCTGGGAATTTGCATCATATTTTAAAAAGGTTGGCATGAGGTCATCTACTGCATCCACAAAGGTTGTCAGTTCCTCGGTTCAACCACTGAATTCCGGCAATTTTTCTATATATTTAAGGGGTTCTATAGATAAACTTAACATACCTGTTGTATTTGTTGTTACCGCCATAGTTTTTGCTGTTGTTATTGTAGAAATAGTTGTTGTACTGGAACTTGTTGTAAGGGAAGGTCTCTGGATTTCTTCACTTTTCTTAGATTTTAACTGTGACACCCACATAAATTTTTATATTATTTATTTATTTTATTATTTTTTTTCTTTTTCTTCATTATTAAATTATTATTATTATTATTATTATACATATTTCTACTTTTTTTTTTTTTTTAAACTTTATTATACATATCATAAAAACTGCAAGCACTTTATAGCATTTTTATCATTTAAAACTTTTAGGATATATGTAGTACAACTAATTCAAAGTGTATAATTTTTATTTATCACAATCTAATAAAATTTGTAATTTTGGAAAATTAGTGTTTTTCCTTCTTTTTTTTTTTTTTTTGTAAAATAATTCAATTTAATTTTACAAACATATAATATTTATAAATCACAAAAAAAAATATTTTTATTTGAACAAACACAAAACTATTTCTCACTATTTTCTTTTATTTTACTTATATATACAATATAATTCTTTTTTATTATTATTATTATTTTTTGTTTTTTTTATATATTCGTCTTAATTGCACCACATCACTTTAAATCACGATTCCAAGTGAATTTAAAATCATTTACTCGAAAAACGTTTTTATTCTTTAAATTTCTTAAAAAGATATCTCACGATTTTTGAGATATCCTACCGACTGCGCCAATTATAAAACTCGAAATTCAAAGTTTAAAAAATATAAATTTATTCAGCGATATAGTAGTGACAAAAAAGAGTCTTAACTTATTTGAGTCTAAAATACAAATCTAATCTTATTTTCTAATAGGTTCTTATATATACTTTTTCCTCAAGTAAAAATAATACTACATACTCTGTAACATAAAATACAGTTTATACTTTACAGTTTAATTCATAGTTTTAATATTTCTTGGAAAGAAGGTTGAAGGATAACAACCGTTAAGGGTAAGGATATATCATGTTGTTAGCATAATTTATGATCATCGTAATTAATATAGTTTATGTAATAATAATAAAATATGTTTGGTCATATTTCTTGGAGAAAGGGTTAAAGGATAACAACCGTTAAGAGTATGATTTATGATCATCTTAGTTAATATAATTTGTGTAATAAAAGATGTTTGATCGCATTTCCTGGAGAAAGGATTAAAGGATAACAACCGTTAAGAGTAAGGACATACTATGCTATTGGTAAGATTTATAGCTAATATATTTTATGTAACAAAAGGTGCTTGATCGCACTTCATGGAAAAGAGGTTACACAGCATGCGTGTTCTATATTGTAATATAGATCTTACATAAATGCTGATATAACTCCATCTTTGGTAAAGTAACATAAATTTTTGCAAGTCCTTGGGATTTTGTACTCAAAACGAATAAAATATGCTATATATGTTCTCAACACCTGACTTTTTTTGTTTCTGTATTTAAGAATAGATATAACTTTTCGCTGCATGTTTAAATTTTGTGCAAAACTTACCAAAATATCCAGTTTAAAACAGAAACACCCACTATACAACTTTTTAACGTACTGCGCGTAAATAATATTCAAAAAAAAAAAAAAAAACCAATTGGACAAAAACATGTACAGCTGTATGCGACTAATTTGAAACATCTGACAAAAATGACCACTTAAACAAAACTGATTAGTCATAGGAAATACAGGCTTATATAGGAATTTTTAACTGCCTGTGAATAAAGAAATGTAATAAGTATATATTTTCAAGGGTTTTTAAGGTAATATAATAATTATTATGCGATAAAATTTTTAAAAAGAATCGATACAATTTAAGGACAGGAAAAGCCCAAATGTACTTTACATAGCAAGTCGTTTCTAAATATTTACAAAAAACTGTACGTGACAGAGAGAAACGGACATCAGATTTAGATTCAGCTCATTAAAATTTCCTTATTTATAGTATTTCTATGTGAAGGAGGATTTTGTTGCAGACCAGTGTATTTTTGTCTACTTTTTCTATGAAAGCTGTTGTAGCTTTTGCTTCAACAACTAAATTAATTTCAAACTTTTTCATTTCTATTAAACACTGAATTCCTTTTGCCACACTGCGACTTAGTACTTGCGCCGCCAAGGATACGCTCATTTTTTGAAAATCAGTGGGAGCAATAATATGTGAAAAAGTAAGTAAGCTTTTAGGATACATTTTAGTGACCGCATTTTTTTCAGTTTCGAAAAGAAATTTTATTATGTCCTAGCTAATTATACCATCAGAAGTATTATACTAAGGTCCGAATTTAATAAATTAGTTCTGAATGATTTTATAAGGTATTATAAGATTTATAAGATTTTATAAGGATTTTTTAAAAAATTGAATAAATAAAATTTACTTTAAATGCAAAAAACTTGTTGTTGTTGGCTGTAAATAAAAGAAACTTCCAATTGAACACCAAATTTTTTTATAAATTGGTGCCCAAACCAGAAGTCCCTATTAAAATACAGCCGAATCCTGAAAAATAAATGAAATAAAGAATAAAATAAATAAAATAAGAAAGGAAAAAGGACAGCACAAGAAACAAACACTTAAAATAAAAACAACAAAGAACACATCCAAATTCTTTTTCACAACAACAACACAACACAACACAAACACACACAATTCACACAAAAATTTCGAAGATCTCGAATCTTCTTTGAAACTCCAATATGAGATAGAAAATAACTTCTCTCATATTGGAAAGTAACAATGACTTTCCAGAGAAGATTCGAGAAATTTCACTAAACACTATAAAAACAAGCACCCACAAAAAAAAAAAAATTTTTTAGTTCAATTTAGTTGTTCAGTTGGTGATTTTCATTTTTGCAAGTTATTTTTGAAACGATTTTTTTTAGTGAAAACTTAGTTTTTTTTATATAGTTCAGAATTAAATTTTTCTTTTTTTTCTCTTTTAATAGTACAAAAATAGTTTTTTTCTTGGTTTTTTTATATCACTTTTCTTTCACTGCACATTTTTTTTTGCCGTCACTAAAAAGGTACGAGGTACGTACATTGTTTTTTATACTACTTCATTTTTTTCTACACAAATTTTATTATTAATTTTCACTTATTTTACTTACCCGTCTTTATTTTTTCTTTTACCTTTTTCCTACTTTCACTTTTTTTTTTTTTTTACCACTTTAATTTTATACACATTTTTTAAACATAACCTCTTTTTTCTTCCACTCACATTTTCTTTTTTAATCACAAGAGCGCGTATACTCCGCAGTACCGAACCGGTACTAGTACTGTTTTGGTCCCGGTATATACGCATGGTACCGAACCATTTTAGGCCGACCATTTTGGTGCGAACCAACTAATTTGGTCCTCCTTTCTTTGTTTATTTCCAATTAATTTTGCACAAAAAGAAAAAATTATTGATAATTGACACTATACACAAATAGAAATTATTAAATCAATTAACAATGAATGAAATATTTGAGTTTGACAAGTATTTTTTTCTTTCTTTTTTCGTTATTTGCACCTACGGTATATACAGGCAGTACTAAAATGGTTTAGTCGTACCAAAATAGTACTAGACCGGTTTGGTACTGCGGAGTATACGCGCTCAATAACAACTTTATACTAGTATATCACTGCACTTTCTTTTTCTCACTTTCCACTTGTTTTTTTATTATTTTTTTTACACATATCCCTTTTTTTTTATTCTAATTCACCCGCGACGCGATTTCATTAAATAATTTATATTTTGCGAACCCTTAAACTTTTAAATTAATCAAATCAAGAAACAAACGAAATCTCCATTTCGTTTGTTTACATTTGATTCACCTAAGTATAATTTAATTAAACATCTGTCAAAACGGACAAGTGTTGCCACAGCATCTGAATTAATAATTCACTCTAATTAAAATCTATCGGTGTTGCCAACTAGTCCAGAGCAGCCAAAATAGCTTCGTGTAAACAGATAGCAGTGAACAGCCAAATATTAAACTTCATTATTTTTTTTAAAATGTTTTTATTAGCTTGTTCTGACTCAAAAGTATAAAATAATTTTTCCTAGCCACATACACATTCTCAACCCCATACAGATAATCCTGAAAATTTGTGATTGCGAATTTTTAATAGCTATAAAAATACTTGTAAGATTAAAAACGAAAAACATGGGGCGCAAGATAAAATAGTAAGAAGTGTAAAGAGTAGTGCAAGTTAATAGTAAGAAGTGTAAAGAATAGCGCAAGTTAATAGTAAGAAGTGTAAAGAATAGCGCCCCACGTTTTTCGTTTTTAATCTTACAAGTATTTTTATAGCTATTAAAAATTCGCAATCACAAATTTTCAGGATTATCTGTATGGGGTTGAGAATGTGTATGTGGCTAGGAAAAATTATTTTATACTTTTGAGTCCGTTTTAAAAACGTTTTATATTAAAAAATTTTTTTTATTTTAATTATTATTTATTATTCGACTTTTCTTTTTTTTTAGACAGTCAATTTACCAGTTTTAACCCTAAAATTGCGAATTAGTTTGTTTTTCTCTTTCTTTTAATACTCCGTTCGATTTAAAATAAATTTTTTTCCTTCTGTTGAAATTTGTTGTTTTTACCAAGTTTACATCGACCATAGACCCATTTGTAGTTAGATCGCTCCCCCCGTTCAATTCTCTCTTAGTGTAATAGGCCAAAAATAAAACATTTGTACTAAATTTTTCTTTATTTTTTAAATCTCGTTTGTTCTATCATTTTGAATTAGATTTCTTTTTTTTGGTAATAGACCCTAAATTTGTAAATTCTGTTTTTATCTATAATAAATATCAGAACTTTTATAAAATTGTAAAACTGTCTTTTATTTCGTTATTTCCCATTTTTTCAGACTTTGGCCCACATTTTTTCTACTTTTCTTTCTCTTCTAAAAATCCCTCTCGGACGCCTTATTTCTTCTTCTTCTTTATATTTTTTTGAATCCATTGTTATTCTTCGCTCACAAAGGCCAATTTTGTAACAATATTTAATTTCATTATAATTCATCCTGTTACATTTTCCTTTTCATACATTAATATACATACATACTTATATTTTTTTTTTCTTTAATCACATATATACATATATGTATGTATATGAATATATATATGTACATATACATAGATAAAGAGAAGAGAAAATAAATAATGCAATGCAAAAAAAAAACTACTGGATTCGAAAACCTTCAATAAAGATAGAAAAAGAAGCATAATTCAACTCTATCCCCATGCATATATACACATACATACGTATCACTAAAAGCATCTACGGATTCGTAAATTGATGCAATAGGTCTTTTGTTTTTTTTCTTCTTTTTCTTTTTATTTGAAATACTATGTTAAAATACAAAAAAATATTTTACAATGAATTTAATTACAAAAAAAAAAATTAAATAATCTTTAATTTGTGCACATTTTAAGTTAAAACAATTATTAAGGGGATTCACTCTTTGGTGCAAATAGGTATTGCATCGTTGCATTCGGTGTATCGTAGCACGAATTGTTGTTGTATCGTAGCAAATTCGTGCTACGATACACCGAATGCTACGATGCAATACCTATTTGCACCAAAGACTGAATCCCCTTATCATTTTATTTTTTTTTCTCTTGAAAATAATATATTTGCGCAATTACAATTTTTGTTTTTTTCTTGTTGTTGTTGATATACAGGGTGTTTCCGTTATCACCGACCAAAAGGATACCACAGATAGGTCTCATCGAGACAAACAAAAAATCGTATCGGAGGGGGCAGAAATCCCAACGGTTTGGCCGCTAGAGGGCTTTAAAGCTTTTTTGCTCTTATTTCACGATGTACCCTATAACTTTTGACAGGGGAACTCAAGGGTTACTTTCTGTTGAAAAAAATGTAGAGGACCCTTTGCGCTTTTCAACGATACCTTACTTGTTCCTCTTTTCCTAACTGTTAAAAAGTTAGACGTGAATTTTTTTCAAATTTTTGTGTTTAACCCTGTCCTTCTCAAAAGAGGCTTAAATCAACCCTCATTTTTTAAATAAAAATCTACAAATTTGTAGAACATTGTAATCTGATATTTTTAGTAATTTGGGAGATTTAAGGATTCGCAGTTTTATGTTACTTAATATTTATCATGTTTTTTCTTTGATTTACGTTGCTAATAGATATTTAATATATTTGGCGAAAATAAAGCCAAGGATTTTGTCTACATTTCATTAGAACCTAATTTTTATGTAACTTTAATCATAACTTAGTTATGATTGATTAAAAGCAATAAGTTGTCATGTCAATTTGGTACGCCTAACACATATAAACAATAAAATAAAATTGAGCATTCGGTCTTGGTACTATAGTAGTCGTTGATATAAACCATCATTAGGCATTCCAGAACATTCGATTACATTATTCTATGAATAATGTATATGGGTATATGATTATGGAGGTTGGCACCACCGATCAACTAATATAAGATAGGACACTTCGGACGTGTTACAAAATTTTGTTGTGACCTTGGTACCGTTATTTTTTCGACCTTGTGTTTTCTGCTAAAAATAGATAGTAATAAATATTGCAAGTTGTAAGAAAGAGATATAAAATTTGGAAACATAACAACATGTGGTTTAGAAATTGAAACACGTTTATGGGGTGCAAAGAAAAAATATACAAGTTTATAAATATTTTATGTATGTTAGAAAAACAATTGTTGAAAAATAATCAAAACTTTTATTTTCACTGTTAAACATTGTGAATTAAAACTTTTCTACTACAAAATAAATTTTTATTCTAACATTATAATACAAATTTTACAAAAAACAAATTACATGTACGAAACACTAAGAATTTTATTTTTTTTATTGAATTTCTTCAACTTAAAATATCACAAGTTAACTAAAATTTCACTAATTACATCTTTACAGATAAAATTAAGTCTTTAAAAAATTAATGATTAATAATTTTTTCTTAGAATTTGAAAAAACGGAAAATCCATCAGAAAAAATAATAACACCCTTTGAAATTTCATTTCAGGTAACACACACAGAAAACCAGTTCCAGGTCGCCTTTAAAAATACGTGATAAAAAATGTATTCATATTTCCTTCACTTGAGTATTAGTAAATTTTAAATTTAGTTTCTTTTCTCAGTGTCCGTATAGTTTACATTGTTCATAGCAACCTGAAACATTATGAAAATGAAAAACACATACTATGACGACAGTTCCAGGCCGCCTTTAAAAATACGTGGTAAAAATATGTGTACATATTAAATATATGTTTTTTTTATATTTTAATGTACTATTTTGTATGCATTCTTTCTCATTGCGATTTCTATAAGAATATTGTATTGAAACAAGTCATAGCTTCTATACTGTTTTTGCTTATGGAATTTTTTGAATTTTTTGGAGTTCAATGATCGCAAAAATTGCATATGTATTTGTTAAAAAAATCATGTGGCGAGTGTCCATACTTTATAAATTTAGTTTTACGTTGGTTGGCACGGTGTGTGTGCACTTGAAAATTTGTATTCAGTGCTGTCGTTTTAACATTTGTTAGAGTAGTATTTTCAGGAAATTAGGGGAGTATTTGGCACGTGAAAGTAATATGTTATATAAAATATAAGTAAAATGATATTTTGTAGAGAAGGGTGAAGTATTAATATAGTATTATAAAAGTTAATTGTTTAGGCTCAGTATTTTGTTCTTGACAGAATAGTTTTTTTGTTTTGTTATTTACATTTTGCAATTTTTAAACTTTTGACCATTCGATTTTATTATAAAAACGATGAGAAATTCAATCGATTAACCTTTTTTATTACAACTAGGCCAGATTTCATGATTGAAAATATAAAAAAATATAAATATATGTAAATAAAAAGTACTTCTAAGAATAAAATACAAAATCTTTATTCAGTTCGATTAAAATTAAAATAAAGTACAAATTTATTTGGTACAAAATAACAGCAAAAAAAAAAAAAAGAAAAACAAAAACAAAAGATAAAACAAAAACAGTCACATAATTAAAAAAATAAAATAACAAAATATAGAAAAATTAAAATTAATTCATTAAGATAGAACAGTCACATTTGTACTTATAAAAATAAAATAACAAAATATAGAAAAATTAAAATTAATTCGTTGATACAAATTCTAGTTTGCAGCGTATATTTATGATATTTATTAATAAGTTTATTGGATGGAATGAAATTTATGGAGGATGTACTTGAAATTAATTCTTTAGCCATCATAATGGCTGTTACCGTTTTAGTATCCAGTGAATTTCTTTTCTTATCTTTTATTCAGTTTAGTTGTGAGAATACTCTTTCCACTGTAGCACTACTATGAGGTAGGCTTAACATAGCACCAACAAACTGTTGCGTTTGAGGGAACATTTTTTCGTTAACGCCGTTCTTCATGTTGAATAATTCTTCACACTCCATCGTTTTCATTTCTTTTGAAACTACTACATGATTTTTAAGTATTCTCCATTCTTCATCGAGGCTTTCTATATTGTCATCATTTATTAAATTTGGAATTATTTCCATTAGAGGGACTAAAGATTCACCTAAATGTAATGGACCCAAAATTTCCAGTCTAGTTAGGATTTTGCTACCAAAATCTATTCTTTTCAATATTTGTTCACATTTTTCAAATCAATATTTTCATATTCATCATTAAAATCATCAATGTTAAGAAAATTTGACAAAATCGTCCTTAAATACGTTTTCAAAATTGCAAGTATTTTAAAGGTTTTTGGTGATTCGGATTGGAATTCTAAATTAATTGCATTTGTACTTTGTACATTAATTCCAGTATATACTCTAAAAACAAGAGGTAAGTTTTATTTTTATCACACATTCCAGTGATTATATGTTCATTTACATCGCCATCTAATTGGGTAGTTAAAAAATAGTGCTGCAAATGTAACCACTGCTCCAAGATACGCTTCACAACCTGTTCATATGACAATCATTGAGTGGAAGCGGCTTTTAAAATTGCATGTTGTGGAGCTTCGAAGTGTTCTTGAAATTCCTTGAACTCAGTTTTGCGTTTAGCACTATGGCTAAAATAATTATATACTGATTTAACTAACTTTTCAATTTCAACCGGAATTTCCTTAGCAGCTACACTGTCTTTCACTTTTTTGACATTTTCATCGAAATACCTTACTACTACAGCAAGACATTTCTCTGTGTTTATGTCTGTTATTTCGTCAACAATTAAGGAAAAAGGTGAACAAATTCCATTTAAACCTTCTTCAAGGATTAATGTGTTAACAACTTCGGTTGCTTTTGTTTTCCCTAACTTCAGTCTGATGCAACACATTTTATTAACTCGATTAAAGATGAAATTAAAACAAATGGCAAATTGTGCTCAATTAAAAATAAAATGATTCGAATTTCTGAAATTTTTTAACTCTTGCTTCGAATTCAGGGTTTTGTTCATTTATCTTAACTTGGCCTTTCAAAGTTTTTACGCTGTTCATATGATTTGTGCTACTGTCGTGACGACATATATGTTGCTTATTATTAGTTAATTTAATTCTACAATATTTACAAAAAGACTTTCCTTCTACATCAGTAAGCCAAGGGAAGTCTTGTTACCATGATTGGCGAAATTTTTGTATAAATTTTATTTTTTTTGGTGCTATATTTTCATGGTATTCAGCTCCACATAGCTCTTGTGTCTTCGATGTCTGAGCCTGAGATGTATTAGAATCTCTTTGCACCGCACCGTATCGGTTTTAACTAAAGAACTATTTGTGGAAGTTGAAGTCGATGATATTGTTGAGTTTGGTGTTTGTCCTTTTGGTTTTTTTACAATGAACTTGTCTATTTCAATAACACTAAAATTTCATTCAAAAATTTAATCAATACGTATAATATTGTCCATTTCAAGTTTAATATGTATACCTACCTACATATGTATTTATTGGTTGAAAATCATTTTATTGAAAAATTGAGGTGAAAACTAAAACACTGACAATGACACTAATGACATTTATCTTGTTTATGCATAACAGTTAAAACGTTTTAACGCTAAAACGTTTTAAACATCGTTTTGAGATAATACACTTTGATTGGTGTTTATGCATAGTATAACATTTCGTTCCCACTCAAGACGTTTTAAGTAATGTCATTTGTTGTTCTGGTGTTGTTGTTCATACAGTGTTACCACATATATTTTTTTTATTCACTGTCATTCAAGTGAACTAACTGTGTTATTTTTTAAATCCAGTTAAATTTTTTATTATTCGTGCGATGCGATGGAGCAATATCAAGTTATCCTTAATGTTCCATTGTTAATTTTGTTGAAAAAAATAAGAATAAGAAGAATATTAGGCTTTTGCAATATTTTTACACGGAAAGACGAAGCCTTTATCAAAATTATATAAAAAAGAGAAAACTTTTACGGTATAATTTTATTACTCAGTTAGATGTACCTACAAAGTTTTTTAATGTTACTGTACCACGATTCACATCAATTTGCAAGAAATCTAGAACTGAAGATTTTTGGAAAAATGTTGTTTTGGGATTTGGTACAGATGTAGAGTTTTTTGATATGTTTCGAATGAATAAAAATACATTTTTCATGATCTGTGAAAAATTAAAATCTCATTTGGAACCTTCACCAAACTTCATTACCACACCTGTTTCTATAGAAAAAAAAGTGGCTATTACATTGTATAAATTAGCAAGTTGTGCTGAATATCGTGTTGTAGGTGATGTTTTTGGTGTACACAAAAGCCCAGTACATAAATATTTGTACCAGGTGGTGAGAGCAAAAAAATTAATTAATATAATACTTTATAAATAAATTTATTGTACTTAATTTAAAGCCGCACGCACTTTGAACACTTATACTTGTTTATTTGTAAAGAAACACTTGATAATAAAAATAACCGCCCATCAAATGTCATTTGAAATTTTAAAGTGAAGTTACTAACACTAAAGTTTATATTGATTTTCAGTGTGTTACCAACACTATTTTGAAATGTCAAATATGACAATTCACTTAAAACGAAGTAAGTGTTTATGCACATTTTAAAAACGAAATGAAGACGGAGTGAGTTAATGCGAAGTAACGCTTAGCATAAACAAGATAATTGATGTTTCAATTTTCAATTTTCATTAAGTCTTGAACACAATAGCCCATCTACCTGTTCGCTGTCACCAGCAACGTTAGTTTAAAAACTAGTAATAATATGTAATTTGTTATTTCTGCTCAATAGGTGTCTCCACCATCACATTTATAACATTATTTTTGCTTCATTCATCATATTTACTCATAAGTCATGTCTTGTTTTTCAAAATATCTTTTTTTCTCTATGATTATAGTATAGCTGTTCTTCGTTGTTATAGCCTAGAGGGTAGTATTTTTGGCTCGGGGGTAGCACAGCAGTATCAATGTTTTACATAGCTCTTCTTTTTACTTTTACAAGCGTCTTCTTTCTTTCTTCTCAATCCATTGTACATACACAAATTTTTCAATGTATTTGAATTTTAAATTCTTCAAAAACATTGTTTTTGTATACAGGGTGTATTCTTTCTAACTACCAAGAGGGGTACCACGGTATTCGCTGGACTATTTCATGGAAAAAATTGTACTAGCGAAACTTTCGATCGTGTCTATTTTCGCCGCTAGAGGGCGTTCAAAATTATGAGTTTTATGCAAGACCTCTCAACACAAAATCACCTGTCACTTTTTTTGCACCCTATGCATCAACATTTTTCTTTTTATTATGAATGGCTATTAAAATTACCTTTCATTTAGTGTATTATTTGTTGTATGTAATAATTTCACTTTCAAGAAAAGAGGTCATAAACTTGAAATTTATGATTTTTTTTCCTAAAATTTTCTCAATTAATTGGGCTCCTGAAAAAAAAATTCACTTCGTATAACAAATTCTAGAATATTAAAAATATTATAAAAATTGCTTTTCTAATCATTTCCTGTTGACAATAATTTTAATTCTATCAATTTTGTTTATTTCATCACTTCCGTTCGTATGTAAGCTAAAGTGTTAACGTAATCATTATTATTTCCTTTCTTAATTTTTGAAATAAATAGAATTCTGCAATTTCTTAATTTTTTATATTTATTCTTAATTTATTTAATATATCTTTAGATTGTTCATTATCGATATACATAAGTCATATTATCATTACATATATTTTCTATATGTCTTATGTTCGATAATGTAACATGTAACTCCTCCTTCACTAGACTGAGAGTTCTCCTGAACTCTGTTAATTATTTTAAATTTAAGATTTCTTTTTCCTAAATGTAAAGAAATGAGGCTAATAAATATTATTATTGATAATATTGAGAATGATCCTAAGCCTATGTTGAGTTTTTTTTGATATTTTAATTCTTTTATTTCTTTTATATTTTCTTCTTGTTTTATTACTAAGTATGTCTTCAAACGTTAATTTTGTATTATTTGACTGTAAATTATTGTTAATTGGAACAATGAATTTGTTTACAAATTTCTTTATGCTATTACTATATTTTTTATTATCAATTTGTGTAGTACAGTTTTCGTAATTTATAAAACAATTACCATTTAATATCAACTTTCTTTCGTCACAAGAACTATTAAATATCTTATTTTTTATATTGTTCAATATTAAAATGTCATCATCTACTTCAATCAGTGTTGTTCCGTGTAATCTACTTCATGTAGACTACGCTATTGTTTACGTGTAGACAATTGCCCGTCAACAATTATTAGTTGTCTACTCGTTATTGTCTACGTGTAGACTGTAGACAATAGAAGAATTAGGTTTTAAAAATGATTGAAAATTGATTAAAATTTACTGTAATATAATTATAAATATAATTATATTTAAATGAAATTTCTACTAACCTGTGACCTCTAAGACGATTGCTAGCATATTTTGCAAATTTCTCTTACACAATCTGCAAATTGCTACATATTTATTATTGATTTTGCTTAAATCAAAGCTTAATTCTTCAAAACATTTATTTTTTGGGCGCCCTGGCATCTTGTCTTTATTTATCTATTTATTTTACAAATAAGTATATTGAAAAACTCACTAGAAGTTGTACCTGTAGTCTGTTATATTGTAACATAATAATGTAACTGCACTTGATTTTTTGACAGAAATAAAAAAAACACAATTGTTGACATAGTCACCGTTATTGTTGACATAGTCGACGTCATTGTCGACATTGTCTACGGATTTTCAATTGTATACGCTGTTGTCTACCTCATGGCGTAGACAATTAAAATCTACGCGTAGAGGAACAACACTGACTTCAATAAATTCTTCTTCGTGTTTCTTTATACATTTACAATTATTTTTAAATATACAGTTTTTGCTGAGTTTTAATTCTTTTAATGTTTTTTTCTGTTCGTAAGTATATGTTTTATTGTTTATTTCTATCGTAAATTCTAATTCTTGATCTATTTGTTTTTGGTTTGGGTTAGTTATTGGAATAATAAGTTTCTTATCGTATTTTCTAAATTGTTTTGGAATTTTGATTGCGACTATAATAGATTCGTTACAATATTTTGCTATTCCTAACCTTATGTGTTCTAGTTGGTGATTATTTATGTCTACGACAGTATTTAAATGTTCCTCAATGTCTTGTCTGTCATAGTCGTCCATTGTCCCGAATATCCATTTTAAGGCGGCTCTACCTAGGTTAAATAGTCCTCGTCTATGTCTTTGTGGGGTAAGTGTCTTAATTTGGTTTTTTATATGTTCTATTTGATAGACTGCGATGTCTTTATTGATGCCGAGATCGTAGGAATTAATTGTTTCTTCTAATTTGTTTGTTATTGTTAAGATTTCCTTTAGATTTATAATATGTAGTATTATGTCAAAGCTGCTTACGAATTCCACCTCATCCACTTTTATTTTCGTATACCCTACTTCGGAGTTAATTTTCTCGATCAACAAAGACTGTTCCGTTAGAGGAGTCAGTAGCCAGAGGATCGTGAATAATATTATTGCCTGAAAATTTAAAAGGACGTTTAATATTACTTTCATGAATACCTTCAAGTTTACATTTTCTAAACTTAGGTTCTTCTTTGTGCCTAATTGATTTATAGTTCTTAATAAACCCTTCCTCTCTTTCTTCTTTGTAGTCTTCCCTAGTTTCGTTCCTCTTAGTTATGGTTCTGTTTTTCACGTTTTGTAGTCTTTTGTGAATGATTTCGGGGTCTATTTTGTGTTCTTGGATTTCTATGGGGCTGGCTTTTATCTCTGAGTGGTAGGTATTGTTGTAAAACCTGACCGCTTTTAACATTTGTGTTTTAATTGGGAGCTTTTCTTCTAAATTGAGTACCCGAATTTTTTC
Organism: Bombylius major; assembly: GCA_932526495.1. Taxonomy (NCBI): domain Eukaryota; kingdom Metazoa; phylum Arthropoda; class Insecta; order Diptera; family Bombyliidae; genus Bombylius; species Bombylius major. Next base: position 24,430,814 of record OW052043.1, read on the forward strand.
AGTTATTGTATTGTTGAAACGTTCTATGTCAGAATTACCGGTATGACTATTAGGTTTTGTTGTATGAAATTCAATATTCTCTTCCATACAAAATTCTTTAATATTTTTGGTGTTGAATTCGTTATCGAAGACAAATTTTTTGGGTTTACCTTTAATAGTTAAATATTGCCTAAATTTTTCTATTATGGTTTGAGAGTTTCGGTCTTCTAAATAAAGACATATTAAGTGTTTGGAAAATTTATCTATAAAATTGATAAAGGCATGTTTGCTATTACTTGACATAGGTGTCTATATGAATTATTTCGTTGATTCTAGAAGGAGTTTCTGAAAAATGAAATTTATTTTTGATTGGGTTTCTGTCGTACTTTCCTTTTGCACAGATATCACAATTATTAATTATTTCATGAACTGCAATTCTAAGTGTTGGGTTATAAATTTTATTTTTGATTCCCTCGTATGTGGCTACAATTCCTGAATGTCCTACTTCATTTTATGGAAAAGGGCTATCTGTATCTGTTTATTGACTTCTTCCTTATCTTCTACAATTTATTTTAATATGAAATAACTTGTTGAAACTCAAATTTTCAGTTTCTTCTTTTTATTTGTCGTTTTTTTATTATTAAAATGTTTTTATTAGCTTGGTTTCTTGTCTGTCTGTTCGGTACAAATTTGGAAATTGATTTTTAATTTTTAACCAACTTTTTGATGAGATAGAGACTTGAAACTTTCAACATAGCTCAGAACTGCATGACAATGCAATATTACATCGCTAATGAAAGATTTAAGATTTTACTTTTTATGATATTCGATCCTCAAATTTGGTCTAAAACAAATAAAATATTAATTTTTCTTTACTAAAATTTAATCTAAGCAAACTCTGATTTTCAAGTCAAAAATATTTTAGTATGCTTCATTTCTCATTTTTAACAGCCACCTCTGAAAATGTAGTACCACTTGAACAATTTTTTTTTGTTTATGAATAATATTTTTAAAAGAAAAAAATAAACAAATGAATAAAAAAATTCTTCAAGTGGTACTACATTTTCAGAGGTGGCTGTTAAAAATGAGAAATGAGAGAGATAATTGTGATTTTATTAAAAAATTATCATTTTTCTTTATAAACTTAATTTCTATTAATTTTATGATATAATAATGTTTGGGAAAAATGTTTTTTTAATAAAAATCCACAAATTTGTAGAACATTATAATTTAATATTTTCAGTAATTTGGGAGATTTAAGGAAAAATTGATTCTCAGTTTTATGTTACTAAATATTCATCACGTTCTTTCTTTGATTTACGTTGCTCATAGATATTTAATATATTCGGTGAAAATAAAGCTAAGGATCTTTTCTACATTTCATTTGAACATAATTTTCATGTAACTTTAATCACAACTTAGTTATAATTGATTAAAAACAATAAATTGTAATGTTAATTTGGTACTTCCAACACATACACAAAATGAGTATTAAGTCTTGGTACTATAGGAGTCGTTGGCTGTAGTCAGAAGGTTTATTGTCGTCGAATTCGTACAGTTCTTTGAGTTGATAACTTATTGTTCTAATAATATTAAATTATTCTTTGAGGTTACTTACTTTTAGGTTGCGACATTCATCAAATAATTTCTTATAATTTTTCCTCGGTCTAAATTCCGTTTTTAGCTCTGTTTTCACTTGCTCCTATGTTAGATTATCGCCAGATAGGCGTTGTATACACCTCCTTGCATCTCCCTGTATTTTTTCTTTAAATATCATTTGTAGGCCAAACTGCATTAGAGGTACATTATTAGCACATAAAGATGCTACATTTTCGACGGAGTGAATAAATTCTTGTAGGCTATAGTCTCCCTTGCCGGTGAAGGTTTTAATATGCTGAAATCTATTTAGCACTTGATCCGCTGTGAGCTGGAATTGAGGAGTCCTATCTTGTTGTGCCAATTGTTGCCGTAAAACTTCTATCTCTCTTTGGTTCTGTTCGATAACTTGTCGTAATTGTTGAATTGCTTGTTCATCCATTATGTTGTTAACTTCTAAATTTCTGTTGTTAAAAAATATTTTCTCCCTATTCTTTTTTGCACAATCTTTTACCATAAATTAATAAATACTTATCGAAGACCAACTTGATTATTAGTAGAAATTTTTTTGTTTTTTTTTTGTTTTTTGTTATTAAATTTTCATGTGTATTCAGAAAACTTTTCTTTCACTATTTCGTTTATTACAATTAACTAGTTGTTGAGGATCATATAATTCACGATGTCTATTTTAATTTCTTCTTTGTCTAACAAACACAGAATTTCTTCTAGTTTCTTTTTAATATTTTTCACTTCTTTAAATTTTTTTCTGGTTAACACCATTGAAAAAAGAAAGAGAAAAAAAAATTACGAGCTTTAATTTTGACCTTAGTAAGTTCGAACACTGGATCCTTATTCTTTGGAAAAGGATCCTACCGACTGCGCCATTAAGGTTTTGGTATACTTTAATACACAAAAACAAATTTAAATAAGAAAACAAACACTTTTAGCTTCAGTTAAAAGGGAATTTTATTTAACTTTAGAATATAAATTTTACAATAAACATTAAAACGAACTCTTCAGAGTCGTTTTTACAAATTTGAAGTTGGTCTTAAGACTAATTTTTAGTTTTACAATACTCTATTATTACAAATTCTAGAATATTAAAAATATTATAAAAATTGCTTTTCTAATCATTTCCTGTTGACAATAATTTTAATTCTATCAATTTTGTTTATTTCCTCACTTCCGTTCGTATGTAAGCTAAAGTGTTAACGTAATCATTATTATTTCCTTTCTTAATTTTTGGAAAAAAAATAGAATTCTGCAATTTCTTAATTTTTTATATTTATTCTTAATTTATTTAATATATCTTTAGATTGTTCATTATCGATATGTCATATTATCAATACATATATTTTCTATATGTCTTATGTTTGATAATGTAACTCGCGTGGGAAACGGAAATAAAAATTACAGTTCATTTATTGGAAGATTTAGATGAAAAATTTCCAATAAATGTACACTTTTGAATATTTTAAAAAGTTATATACAGCCGTCTGTAATAATACAGTGGCGTACGAAAATTCATGGACATAATATTAGAGGACATATCTGCTGTCGCAACAATTATCAATAGTTATATTATTCATGTGGAAAAATTTTCTATTCGTTCGACCTTGATCGCAATCTGTAGCTTTAACATTCAACTTTAAATAGTTCCAAACATCAATGCATTTTTCAATTTGACTTTGTAACTTTTCTGCTGGTATATTACTGGGACAAGCTGGATAACATAACAGGTGCTTTTAGAATTCTCATTTCATCGAAAATAAGAGCAACGTTTTTTTATTTATCTGGTAATTTGGATACCTGGTTAGCTATTTCCTCTATCCAGTTGTTTAATGAAGAAACACTGGGTAAGCGAAAATCTAAAACATCACGTAAGAATCTATATCCACTAGATGAACTAAAATAAATGCATTGTGTGATTCATTTTTGCGAAAATTTAAGAATTTTTATTAATTTTAATTGAACTAATAGTATCACATATAAAAATGGATTCTAATTTTTTTTCCAGTTTAAAATTCTTCTTTTCGAGCCTTATATATCGGTTTTTCTTGGATTTGTATTTCTGTTTAAGGTTATTTTGTGCAAGTTTCAAACTTCTTACTTTACTTTGCAAAAAATTAATTTTTCTTAAATATTTTTTCTCTTTTTCGCAGGCTCTGATACTCGTAGAACATGTTATTTATAAATCTTCATTTTGTTTTCAATCTAATATTACAGCAGCACGATTTAATTTCTCAATATCAATATTTTCATTAGATTGACAACTTCTACTAGCATTGACATAAGTACGGACTTCTTTAGAAGTATAAGAAAATACGTTATCTTCTTTGTCCGAAATATTTACCAAAAAGGTCAAAAAAAAGTGAAGGATAGGCTCCTTTTATTTAACCCTCTTTCTCCTAAAAATTTATCTTCAAAATGTATATTGTATGTATATGTAAAGTCGTTTGTTATGCAAAATTATATAAAAGAACTTATGGAGTAGAAAAGAAAAATTTATTTCTACACCCCTTTTAATTATTTTAGTTTATCAAAAATTAAAACCAAGATAATTAGTTTGATATTATTTATTAACAAAAATATTTATAATAATTTATTAATTATGTATTTATTTATAACAAATTCAAACTGTTTCAAACAAAGGCTAAAAAAAGAATGATTAATTTTTATTAACAAATATATTCATACATAATCCAAGTTTAAAAAGCTTTTCAAGTTCCTTTTCATTACTTATTAATATACTTACAAATATAATGCGAATATGTGACAAACTACTTATTGTTATATTTCAAGATACAAAACTTCGAGATATGACCTCATACATTATGGAAAATTGCTGAGGTAAGTAAATTTTATTCACACTTAGAACTAACTAATATAATTGTGTTTATTATTTGTCGACAGTAACAATATGAAACTTTTAGGTATGTATAATCAAAGTTGTATAAGTAGAAGATGCCCAACGTCCATATATCCTCATGGAACTCAAAATTTTTGATCTGGGGCGTGATATCACACCCCACAACATGTTGCTTATACATTTGTTTCTAATAGTCATGTTTATAATGATATTCAGTAGCAATTATCAACAATTTTACTCATCGTATCAACATTTTAATCATGAACAAAAGGCAGTAGAATCGAGAAAGTTTAGAACAGACGCACAAGTAGAGTGCGGTAAAGTAGGAATAAATTCTTTACACAAATGTTGCTTAGTTTGAATTTTTTTACTATACCTATATTAAAATTAAAAACAACAAGTAACATTAAATATGAATTGTTGGTATTCTCGCTATATATATAGCTATAGCTATATACATACATAATTCTAACATACACACATTCGAGCCATACTTTGCGTTGTTTTCAAATTATAAGTAAAAATTTTTAAAACCATATTATTATTATTGACTTGAAGAAATTTGAAATTTTTTTCGTTTTTCTTATTTTTGTTGTTGTTATATTGAAATCCAGTTTTAACCAAATTTTGTCTTTCTTTTTAAACTTGCAGGTATAAATGCATTTTATAATTTTCTATTTTCATTGAAAATTCGCATATAATTTTGAAAAAAAGTTATTTCATATTTTTTGTGGAAAGATATGTAATTTGTCAGTTTTGCACTATTATATTTCGGACTTTTAAACTGATTTTCCAGTCCTTGAGTTCAAAAGCAAGTTATTTTTCTTTCATTGTGAACCCAATTATGCATTTAGCCAATTTTTCCAGCATACCTTTGTTGTAAAGATCAGTTTTAAAATATGTACCTATACATATGTACATATGAGAATTTTTAAAATTCTTTTTATCAAAAGTCGTTTTTTTTTGCAATAGATATATATGTATTTTAGTGTAAAAATATGACATAGGGAGAATACCCAGTAACGAGCCCCCTTAAAGAAAATTTTTGCCTTTTCCTTATACCACGGATAAAGTATTTAAATAATAATTCCAACCAAGAGCAAAATAAACTTTCTGAAGGGGCTAGATTTGAAATTTAAAAATACCCAAATGGGTTGCAAAATAAACCTAAAATTTAAATTATGTATTTTTATTTAAAAATGTTACATTTATATTGAAATATAGGTAGGTGAGTATTTAATGAGCTTTCTACTTCTGTGAAAGTACATTAATTTTTGTATTTTTACTTGATATATTTTTTTCAACCGACCATGAACAATGCTTCCGTATCAGTACCGTCAGAAGGAATTCTAAAAATTTCTTTCTATGAGTAGCACATGGATTACTTTCGCAAAACCAATCGCTGTGATGTTCACTTTTGTTTGTAAATTCTATGCACTCTTCTGATATAAACTTTTTTATATTTTTAATATGTAATTGAGTTTTAAAAATTTTACTAAAAACCAAACAGTGAGCTTTCGATACTTCAAATAAAATATCTGAAGGTGCATATAAATTTCCAAAGTCGCAATTCCTTAAGTAATTTCTAGAAAAAACCAATAATTCAGATGGTCGAGTTATAACTTCATCTTTTTTTCGAAAAGTATCTTCACAGGTGTCACAAACAGTCTTTGAGATAATTTTTTGAGCAACATACCCAATAAAATACCTCATTGATGACATTTCAATAGATGAATTGATATTATTAAAAGTATCATCTATAAGTGAATTTTGCAATTCATTTTCAATTTCATCGTATGTGCTTTCATCTAGTTCTACTCCAGTATCATTCTGATTTAAATCATCTGTAATGGAATCCGTGGTATCGTTAACTAAATCATTTACATTAATATTCAACATATTGTCTTCATCTTCTTCACAATTAGATAATTGATTGAATTGGATCAAGTTAATAGATAATACTTTGGATAACAGTATATTAATTTCATAGACAGAAGGATTTTTATTATGACCATATCTTGCTCTTAAAACACTAAAAAGATTTTCAACGATGTCTTGGTTTAATCGTTTTGTTAGTAAGAAATTTATACCATTACTATTTTCTGAGCCATTAATGTCATTCATTAGTACAATAACTCCTCGTAGAGTTTGCTTCATACCGTCCAAACAATAAACTGCATTTTTACTAGGAATAAGAGAGATGTTTTCTAAATAATCTATAAATTCAAGAATAAAATTGTAAACTTTATTTCTAAATTTGACCGCAGATTTAAATTCATTTTTATCATATAAAGTTCCACTGTTCAAACAATCGAATATTTTGTCAACCTTTTTAACAAAGGCAGCAGTGGACTTTGTAGATATATCTGAATTTTTTTTAAAGGCGTTTGCTTCTCTAGCAGTGTCAATGCCTGCAGCTACACTTTTGCTAAAAATTTGAGCCGCATAACACACTCTCATTTTAAAATGTTTTTATTAGCTTGGTTTCTTGTCTGTCTGTTCGGTACAAATTTGGAAATTGATTTTTAATTTTTAACCAACTTTTTGATGAGATAAAGACTTGAAACTTTCAACATAGCTCAGAACTGCATGACAATGCAATATTACATCGCTAATGAAAGTTTTAAGATTTTACTTTTTATGATATTCGATCCTCAAATTTGGTCTAAAACAAATAAAATATTAATTTTTCTTTACTAAAATTTAATCTAAGCAAACTCTGATTTTCAAGTCAAAAATATTTTAGTATGCTTCATTTCTCATTTTTAACAGCCATCTCTGAAAATGTAGTACCACTTTAAAAATATTTTTTTGTTTATGAATACATATTTTTGAAAGAAAAAATAAACAAATGAATAAAAACTTTCAATAATAATTTCAAATTTATGGCCATTTTTCTTGAAAATGGGATTATTACATACAATAAGTAATACATAAAATGAAAGGTAATTTTAATAGCCATTCATAATGAAAAGAAAAATTTTGATACATAGGGTGTAAAGAAAGTTACAGGTGATTTTGTGTTGGGAGGTCTTGCATAAAACTCATAATTTTGAACGCCCTCTAGCGGCGAAAAAAGACACGATCGAAAGTTTCGCTAGTACAATTTTTTTCATGGAATAGTCCAGCGAATATCGTGGTACCCCTCTTGGTAGTTAGAAAGAATACACCCTGTATGTATATACAAATATATTTGTTTTTTAAAATTAAAAAAACTTTTTTAGTTTTACTTATATTGTTTTTTAATGTAAAATAATATCAATAAAATCGATTGTCAAATTTCACATAAGACTAAAAAGCAAAAAATAATTAAAATAAAAAAATTTTTTTAATATAAAACGTTTTTAAAACGGACTCAAAAGTATAAAATAATTTTTTCTAGCCACATACACATTCTCAACCCCATACAGATAATTCTGAAAATTTGTGATTGCGAATTTTTAATAGCTATAAAAATACTTGTAAGATTAAAAACGAAAAACATGGGGCGCAAGATAAAATAGTAAGAAGTGTAAAGAGTAGTGCAAGTTAATAGTAAGAAGTGTAAAGAATAGCGCCCCACGTTTTTCGTTTTTAATCTTACAAGTATTTTTATAGCTATTAAAAATTCGCAATCACAAATTTTCAGAATTATCTGTATGGGGTTGAGAATGTGTATGTGGCTAGAAAAAATTATTTTATACTTTTGAGTCCGTTTTAAAAACGTTTTATATTAAAAAAATTTTTTTATTTTAATTATTTTTTGAAATGTATTGGGTGCAATATGGCACTCAGTAAGTTTGCAACACATTTTTGTAATTTTGCTTTTTTCCAATTCATAAAGTTCTCTGATCACATCAAATGATACAATTCCATCTGGCGTGTTCATATTACGTGATAACCAAACATTTCGCAAAGATTTAAGTAAGTGTGGAAAATCAAAGATGGCTATTATTCTTTCGTTTTTCCAAAAAAAAGGCTTCTCTGGGGTTACTCCTAACTCCTTAAAACACTTTCTGTTACTGGAAGCTTGATCGCAAACAATTGCTTTTACTTTAAAACCCATTTCAGATAAAATTTTCAAATTTTCAAGTAATAATGATTTTAAGAGGGAACCTGTAAGACCTTTTTCACTAACAAAGTAATTTAAAATGCTTTTCCATTTATCAAAAAGACCTCGAACCATGAATACACCAACTTCTTTTCCAACAAGTGGACTTCGGTATAATCCTACGTCCTCTATTCCGTCAATCAGATCAAGTTGGCTATTATATGTCAAGTCTTTTCTCACAATTATTTCGTCAAAAACTAGGACAATTTGTTTTGACCTTTCACTCATTTCTTGGCATATTTTGTGTAGCATTGGAATGGCAGAGTTTTTAATTCCAGGTTGTAAATATTTCACAGGAGCCCAATTATAAAGAGAATTTTTGTGAGGTAAATTCAAATTCATTCCATTGCGAAGGAACATATACATACTTGTAGATCTGTAAAAAATATTCAAGCACATAGTTCTCTCTTTCTCATTATACTTTCGGGCTTTTTCATTTTTCAAAAGCATTATGCTTAAGATTTTGGCATTTTCTGACACGCTTAGGTCTTTTATTTGACTTTGCAAATTCACCTTTTTTGTTTTAGCCAAATTTCTTTTTTTCATTTTTTTGTAATTTGCTGCTACAACATGTTTTCCTTTTTTCAAGGCTTTAATTCTCTTAGCAAGTGTATTTATTTTTTTTAAAGAATTAATATACTTTTTTTTAAAAACCTCTGCCGCTTTTTGGTTTTTAAGGCAAAGGCAACAAGCTCCAACTTCAGAATCATTTTCTGATAATCGTCGCCTTTTTATTGAACTCATTTCAATATCAATCATCATTGAATTATCTTCTAATAATTCACTCTGTCCTTGCAAATATTTTGTTGGAATGGCATCTCGTTTCAACTTTTTTTGCCCAATGAATTCCTCACAAAAATGGTTCTGACAAATAAATAAACTTTCTTGTCCCTCATCAAATTCACAAACTTCTCTCCAAAGTTTCCCACTAACAGTATCAGAACCAGGGAATTTGAAAATCTTCAAACCAGGACACGACCTTCTTGATTTTCCGCAGTGTTTTATACTACACTTTACAGCACTTAATCTGGAATCCATACCAAATTTATAAACGAAGAAAATAGTTTTGAAAAAAACTGGTCTTTGAATACTATATAATTTATTCCCCAAGAAAATACCAAAAATAATAGAAAAGGAGTTTTGAAAAAAACTGATTTTTAAAATCTTCAATCCGCAAAATAACCACACCAATCAAGCATTCAAAAAAGAATGAAATAAATATCGACAAAATGTGGTTAAATCTGGATTTCAATATAACAACAACAAAAATAAGAAAAACGAAAAAAATTTCAAATTTCTTCAAGTCAATAATAATAATATGGTTTTAAAAATTTTTACTTATAATTTGAAAACAACGCAAAGTATGGCTCGAATGTGTGTATGTTAGAATTATGTATGTATATAGCTATAGCTATATATATAGCGAGAATACCAACAATTCATATTTAATGTTACTTGTTGTTTTTAATTTTAATATAGGTATAGTAAAAAAATTCAAACTAAGCAACATTTGTGTAAAGAATTTATTCCTACTTTACCGCACTCTACTTGTGCGTCTGTTCTAAACTTTCTCGATTCTACTGCCTTTTGTTCATGATTAAAATGTTGATACGATGAGTAAAATTGTTGATAATTGCTACTGAATATCATTATAAACATGACTATTAGAAACAAATGTATAAGCAACATGTTGTGGGGTGTGATATCACGCCCCAGATCAAAAATTTTGAGTGCCATGAGGATATATGGACGTTGGGCATCTTCTACTTATACAACTTTGGTATAATGTAAACAAACTGTTTTATAATTTCCATTTTTTTTGATGGCTTATTTTATTTCGCTTCTTTTTTTCATTTTGCGTTTTTATTTTATTTTTGCCCCTGTCTGAAATGTTGTGCAAATATCAATTGATGTATATATTAATACGTATGCATATTATTCCATATATAACTCACCAAATTTAGCTAGGGAAATATAAGTGCTTTTCAAAATTAAAATAAAAAATTAAATTTCTGATTGATATTTCTCACTCTCCTTTTGTTATTACATAAACCAAAAATAGTATATAGGAAAAGATAAACATTTTCATATGTCGAAATGGAAGCAATTTTATTTTTGCCATTACCTGATATCAGGTGGCAACATGTTGAAAATTTTCATTAAACATTCTGCATACACTTCGCATCACTTGGATACATAATCAAAAATCTTTATCAACAATTTTCAAATTTTTGCAACACTTGATCATCGTCTATTAAATGGTAGCAGTGTAGGAATTTAGAAGAGACGGACAAAATTTTGAGGGGATAAGACAGCACAAAAAAAGGAAATGTTGCTGTTGTGTGAAGCAGTATATTATATATTATATATTATATAATGACGAATATGTATATAATATATAATATACTGCTTCACACAACAGCAACATTTCCTTTTTTTGTGCTGTCTTATCCCCTCAAAATTTTGTCCGTCTCTTCTAAATTCCTACACTGCTACCATTTAATAGACGATGATCAAGTGTTGCAAAAATTTGAAAATTGTTGATAAAGATTTTTGATTATGTATCCAAGTGATGCGAAGTGTATGCAGAATGTTTAATGAAAATTTTCAACATGTTGCCACCTGATATCAGGTAATGGCAAAAATAAAATTGCTTCCATTTCGACATATGAAAATGTTTATCTTTTCCTATATACTATTTTTGCATAAACTTAACCACAATAACAAATGACATGTGTACATAATTTGACACTTTGCTTTTATTAGCTGCGTTCCATTCGGCTACTCCGGAGTAGATAGGCGTAGTTGGGCGTAGTTAGGCGTAGTTTGTTAATGGAACGCTAATTTTCAGGTTTGATTCAAATTCTAACCTGCAAATTTGAACGTCAAAAAATAAATTTCTGTTTTGTGACTGCTGAAAAAATCTGAAATAAAACACACTGTTGATTGCACAGAAAAGTATATAATTAATTAAAACATACATTATTATCATCCATTTGAAATTAACTAGGTATAATCAAAAAATATGTAATAAGAAGAACTCTTATAGCTTTGTAATTTCAAAATTCAAAAACTTTTGAACGAATTATGAGCAGAGGGGAAAAACAAAAGGGATATGTTAATATGTATTATTTTACTCTCAGAGCTTTTAATTCAAAAATGATTTGAAGCTTTTTTGTAGTTTTCTCTAAACTTTGACGTCATACATTATGATTGCTTTGATCATGTTTTGGCATATTTATGTTAAAAATTTTCATTTTTTACAAATGTATAACAAATTAATATTTATCATAATTGCATTGTTGCTATGGCAACTTAACAAATTACGATTTATACTTTTTATTTTTTTTTTCGTTTTGAATAAAAATACATATTTGCTTTAAAAAAAATTTTTTTTTTGAATATGAAATATTATTTTTATTATACCTCTAAATACTATATATACATAGGTACATACATATACCTATATATTTTAGTTTTTGTAATTATTGTGATGAAAATATTTTTTTTTTCAAATTTTAAAAATATATTTTAATATGTATATTAAAAAGATATTATATATGTATATTATTTAAGAGAAGATACTTTTCTACAGCATTTTTGTTGTTGTAGATTCTAATAAATAGTTTTCGTATATTTATACCCGATATATTAAATAATTTGCAAATATATACATATGTTTTTAAAAAATCAATCAAAGTAGGGAAAAATAAAACAATTGAATTTTAATTTGATCTTGCAAACGAAAAAAAATAAAAAGTATAAATCGTAATTTGTTATGAAATGAAAATTTTTAACATAAATATGCCAAAACATGATCAAAGCAATCATAATGTATGACGTCAAAAAATCCTCTCAAAAAAAATGACGTCAAAGTTTAGAGAAAACTTTGAGAGAACATAACTAAGCTTTTAAAATAAAAGCTTGGGGTACTCGCGCCAGAACCCCAGAATAAAAATTTTTATATGAAGAAATTTTATATGAATAAGAGTTCTTCTTATTACATATTTTTTGGTATAATTCATTAATATTTTATTAATTTAATTAATTTTATTTATATTTATCATTAATGACCAATTTAATTATATTTTATTTATATTTATCAATAATTACAATTTTATTAATTTTAATAATTTAATTAATTTTATTTATAGTTATCATTAATTACCAATTTAAATAATAATTAATTCATATTTTATTTAAATTTATTATCAATAACCTAAAATTTAGAATATGTAAACAAACTTTATAACCTCTAAAATGAAAAATCCATATATTGGATAATAGAATAACTTAAAACCTATTGTGGTGTATTTTAGTGGTGAAATATGTATATCAACTACGCCCAACTACGCTTGCTTTCTACACCTGAATATGAATAGGAGTAGTTGATGGGAGTAGATTCATCTACGCCTGAAACCCCAATGGAACGCAGCTAGCTATTCAAGAAAACTAAATGTTACCATGTTGATTGAATAAGAAAAAGTTGCCAAATAGTTTTTTTTTTTTCAATATTTAAACTGTCATATTTATTACGTTGAGCGAATTTTCTCGTTTTATGAATATTTTAATTTCAAAATATTTTATTACGTTATATGAAAATACGTTATGCAAGATTACGTTATACGAGGTTCAACTGTGGTATAGCACACTAACTCACTAAAAATATATGAAAAAAGGAGCTATACAGGTTTTAGTTCATTTAGTTCAAATACTCACTAAATATATATGAAAAAATGGAGCTATACAGATTTTAGTTCAATTAGTTCATTTAGCTTAGTAAATCTATTTTTTCTTTCATATGTTTTCATATACAGTCACTGAGTCATGAATCTTTAAAGAGCTATGTAGTTAGGAGAATTTTAGTGAATATCACTAGAATCACGGCAGTGGCTTTTTATAATTAATTTCGCTATATATTAAATTTTCAAATTTGTTATTCAATATTACTGCGTAACTAATTGCATTGTTATATTTTTAGTGAAAAACATATCGTAGAATATAATAAAAACAAATCCTCCAATGTATTACAAATAAACAAATATAGTTTTGCAAATAGCAACACAATGCATTGTTTTATAACTATTTTAGCAATTATAATTACTAGCAACGCTAAAAACTAGAAGGACATTTATAATAATTTATGCTTTTAGACACACTCTGGAAAGCTTTTCGAGATTATGTGAATAACTACAAATGTAGTGCAAAAATCAATTTTTCATTATAAAAATGCGAGATTCTGCTATAAATAATGCTATAAATGAAAGTGTTACATAGTACCAGAAATTATTTTTATAGCCAAATCTCACAAATAAAACTCATTTGTGCTATATGAATTTACAAACAGTAACATACTGTAGAACAACCCTTGGTAAGAATATATCACAGGAACAGGAATAAGCTATTTTTATAACAGCTATGCCTATTTTCCATAGTAGAGAAAGCTATATCAAATCACAAATTTAGCAAAAAAATATATCTGTGCTTGATAAAGGGTATTACTACATGAGTTAAATAAATAACAAAATTTTTATTTTGATTAGAATTAGTTTTTTTTTTATTTTTTTTAATTTATTTCTTAATTTTTTATTCATTGAAAATAATACATACATATTTCAATTTAAACTATTACAAGTACTTATATTGTATTTAACATTTTTTGCGATACCTTATCTGAATAGTTATAAAATCTAATTTAAAAAATTATGTTCGTTAAACTTAATTAAATCACTATCATTTGTGAATGTAATTCAGTAAAATAAAATGTTTCAATAAATTCCAGAATAAACTTTTCGACAAAGAACATTTTAAAATATTAAAATATTAAAATATAAAAATATTTTAAAATATTAAAATATTAAAATTAAAATATTAAAATATTTTTATCAGCTTGGTTTCTTGTCTGTCTGTTCGGTACAAATCGTCGCCTGTATGCAGAAGTATTCTATGTCCATTCAAGTAAATTTTTCAGGAGAGCGAATTAAAGTTTTCTTTTGACATATAAAATTAAAGGAGCAAAATAGTATTGATGTTTTGATAATATTTCATTATCACAACGAGAGAACTTGAAAATATCTTCTTTTCAAAACCATTATCCTTCAAACTCAAGGATTAAAGGACATAGGATATTTTTGCTTCCAAATTTATTGATGCAAATCCAGTCTATGTCCATAATACAGACTTAGGATTTTTCTGCACTTAAGTTATAAGAATTTTTAGTCTACATTACTATATTTTTAAAACACTAAAGCGGACTTAGGATGAAAATAAAAACAACTTTTGTTTTGTTTTCAATATTTTATTACAAAAATAATAGTCTTCACTCTTCAGTAAAAACACAATATTCAATTAACTTTAGTATAAGTATAACAAAATAATATTCAAAAAAAAACAGTCTTCAGTGACTTTAGTATAACAAAATAATATTCGAAAAAAAACAGTCTTCAGTGACTTTAGTATAACAAAATAATATTCAAAAATAAACAGTCTTCAGTGACTTTAGTATAACAAAATAATACTCGAAAATAAACAGTCTTCAGTGACTTACAAAATTAATGATAGCTAATCCTCTGTTTCAAAAGTTTCTTCAGTAGCCTTGGATAAGCTGTGGTAGAAAGGATGATAAATTTCTGGAATTATTTTTGCCTCACACAACTGGTGCAAGTCCTTCAATTTCGCTTCAGAGATTGGTAATTCAACTTCCCTCAGAGGCTTTAAATTGTACTCTTTCAAGCTACGTATTTCTCCTCGTTTTCTTAGCAAGGTATTTACACATTTTTTCGCCCCATCGTAAGCGTACAGGTAAACAATTTTGTATGGGTCGCTGGGATGAATTTCAATAACTTTTACCTTATTCCACATAACCTCTTCTCCCGTATCGTCTTTTTTCCAATTCTTTGTGCAATCGTTCAACATTGTTTTCAAATCGAAAATGTCAGCCTTATACATTTCCTTAACTATGTAAGGCTTAACTTTACAGGAAATGCGTGCAATGTTGTACCATTCGGACGGACTAAAAACGGGAATGTTTTTGGCAGTTCGTTCAATTACACTATGAACTGAATCACCTTCGTTCTGTGTATGTCCTGATTCCAAAAAATTGTGCGTTATTTCAATTGAATATTTAGCAGCACACATCATGTACATACAGAAAATGTATCTGTTTCTGTTTTGACCAGCACAGTTGTCTGTATAAAAACTAAATTTCTTGAATCCTTCCTCAACTTTGGACTTTATAAACGATATCACCGAACTCCCAACTTCACTTGCACCGCGTGCAGCTATACCTTCATGCCACATATAACAATACCCCTGACGATGACCAATATCGTATACTGTCAGATTGTAAGTCGATAATTTCCTTTTATAATAAAGTTGAGAAACTTCAGCTTTTGGAGTAATTAAAACCTTTTATAAATCATACGCCGCAACACAAAACACTTTTGATTTCTCTGCTTGCCTTTTCTCATCTTCCTTTTTTTGTCGTGAATGTTCTTTAGTTTTTAAATGTATATCAATTTGTTCTTGCATTTCAATTTTCTCGTCAGAACTGGAATTCTTGAGTTTATTGCACAGATCACACTGATCCTTTTTTGGAACATGAAAAGCCAGATTGAATTCGGTGTTGAATACTTGACGATAGGTACAAAATTTAGCATAATTAGCAATTCCTTGTTCTGAACAATGTTCTTTGTACAAGTCATATAATCTTGTAAGATTTAAAGATGAGGGCAAGTATTGCTTAGCTGAAGATTCTCGACAATAGTGACTATCTACCTTGTCAATACTATTTATATGTGCCCTAACGGTTTCCTTGATTTTATTGGGCAGCGGGAGTTTTCACATCCTTGACTGCCACGCATGTCCTCTTCTACTACTGCTTGCTCTTTTTCAAAGGACTTTTCAGCCACAGTCTTAACCATTTGGTGACTTATCGATAATGTATTAAGAAACATCCGTTGACACACTTTAATTTTAAAACCTGCAGTCACATTAGGTAAGAAATAAAAAAAAGAATTCCTTCGACTACTGCAACTTTCCTGATTTTCTTTCTTATGTCTTAATCTTTCCCTTTTCTTTACAGTAATTTCTACATATTGCTTGATAAAATCTCTTTGCCTATTTATATCCGATAATGCCCAAAATTGATGGAATATTGTTTTCCTGGCATCTTCTTCGAATTTGATTGAACAATTAAGTCGGCAGTTTGGAGGACAAGGCAGTTTAAGTTCCCTTTTTGGAATAAGTTTATTTCTCCAATTTATGTATTCTTCTCCACTGTTCCTAAGTCTTTTAATTTGGTTTCGTCTCCAGTTTTTTTCATTACGCCGTCTTTTCCTTGGAGCAAGTACTTCACATTCATCAACACTTGTAGTTCTTGTGACTCCTGCCTTTATGTTTGCTTCTGAAGATGTTGTTGAAGTTGAGGACGAGTGACTTGGACAATATTCTGAGTCAGAATCAGTACAAAAAGGATTAAGCTCATCACTACTTTCATTAGAATGTACAGCTACGTTGTTATGTTCACGATTCTCCTTATCGTATTGATATTCAAGATCAGGTTGGAGCGGCATTAGTGGTCCATCCACTGCTGGTGAACTGATGATATAACCGGGATCTGAATTTTCAGACAAAATTAAAATACATATATATTACATGACAATACCATTATGTGCAACAATCACTACTTACCGTTTATATTATCCTTTTTATTTTCTAAAATCATGTTAACTAACATTCGACCTCTCGAAAATCGTTCCATTTTTTCTATTTTTATAAAGTATCCTAAGTCACAAAGAAGTAGAATGTAGTTCATATATGCAAAATAATTTTTTTGGACAGAACTAGCCTAAGTCCAAAAATTAGGAAATAGAATAGTTCTGCATTTAAAAATAAATTACCTTGGACTTAGGCTTCTTCGGTTCAATTAAAATTTTGAAAAAACGAGCAGAAAAACACACGAACTAATTTCAACAGCGAATAAAACACGACTGAGGCAATGAATGAACATAAAAACTCAAATTTGGATAAAAGTGGACATAGAATAGTTCTGCATTCAGCCGACGAAATTTAGAAATTGATTTTTAATTTTTAACCAACTTTTTGATGAGATAGAGACTTAAAACTTTCAACATAGCTCAGAACTGCATGACAATGCAATATTACATCACTAATGAAAGTTTTAAGATTTTACTTTTTATGATATTCGGTCCTCAAATTTGGTCTAACACAAATAAAATACTATAATGTTTATTCCCTACAATTTAATCTAAGCAAACTCTGATTTTCAAGTCAAAAATATTTTAGTATTAAAAATTCTTTTTTATTTGATTAATCATTTGTTTTGCACATCAAATAAAAGTATCTCTAATTCATTTAGAAAAAAAAAACCATATTGTCATGATTTACACCAATACTATCAATTAATCCAAAAGTTGGATAATTATTCTTATTTCCTATTTGAATAACCATTCCATTTTTATTTTGATGTTATTAACAGATATCCAACCATAGTATTTTAAACCAATAGGTATGTACTTATTAATGATTTAATATGCAGATAATTGTCAACAATAAAGTGTTCATCCTTTCCGTATTCAAGAAAATGAATGTATCTCCTTTACTAAACCACGAGCACTCCTTTAAAAGGTATCTATCAGCCAAGGTTTTACAAAGATTTTTTCTAGAAGTAGTGGACTTTGCAATATCTTTTGGGTTTTCGAACCCAATTTTTACTAAATATTCCTTTAATGAATTCCCGTTCACTCATTTTAATTTATACTCATACTGTCCAAATGAAAAATATAAAAACACTTCTAATTTTCTGAACATATAAATTCACTTAATTTTTTTTTTTTTTTTGTTAAATTACACCACTTGATAGACCGTCTAAACGCTATGACACTCAGTATAAGAATAAAACTTAATGTTCATGAAAAAAATATTCAGCTATATTACAAATACAATTAGCTCAATTATAGCTAGAGTATATAGATATGTGAATAGCGCCTATAACACATACATATATTGCATTTCCGGCTATGTGTAAAGCAAATTTGGAAAATCATTACAATAAATTCAGTTTTCGAATATAATCATAATAATATAACATCTAGAGCAGATATATAACTACAAACAATTACTGTAGCATGTTTACTGCACTTCCAGTTATATGTAAAACAAATAAGGAAAATTTTTAGACGCATCAAATTTTTTAATATAGGTAGCTATGAATGTAATAAAATTTCATCTTGGTGGTATTAAGAAATATGTGTACTTCTGACCAACTGTATTTTACGCAATGATAAAGATTATGCTAATCAATGTCTTTTTATTACTGGGAAAGATATAGTATTGTTTTGCTATAAATTACTAAATAATTAGCTCAAGTTACTATAAAATACACCATTAAATGAAATATTATTTTAATGAACGCTATTATTTCTAACAAGAAGTGCAACAAAATTATGGCTTTTTCCACATAGCTTTCGATAATATACTTATTTTTTCCGTGCACATGTCTATCCTATAGTACCAAGACAGAATGCTCATTTTGTGTATGTCCATAAATATTTTGAATTAATTTTACAAGTGATAATGGTTACACTTTAGACTTTAGAATGGTTGAACGACATGAACAACCAAGATAAAAATAATTCGGATTCATGGACTGTAATTTACTTTTAACTCCATTGAATTTACTACACATAACACATCACAGACGCATTATCAGTAGCTAAACCTATTAAGTTTTCTACAGGTATTTGGTTCTTATAAAGATGATTAACAATAGTTTCATGATAGCAGAAGCATTACTTCCTTGAATTTCTACAAGATCAAAAAAGCAATCTGTTATTAAGTTAGTTTCTTGAGGTAAGTATCTAGATATTAAAACAAGACATTTTTTGATACTTATGCCCGTGCTTTCATGTATATTATAATTAAAAACTTCGTCTTTTTTAGACTTTCAGAATTTGTTTTCATTGTGAATAAAGCAATTACATTATTAATCATTGCAGTTACTTTTTGTTTTACCACAAATAATTGAATCCGAATCAGAGAAAACTGTTTTCAACAAATAAGGCAATGTATCCATTGTACTGAAGGTATATTGTGTTGTACATAGTATAAAACTAGAGTTACCTCATTTTTTATTTTTAGGCGATTATTATTATTAGAAATGATGTCGCTGTTATCAATAACTTTGTTGTGAGTAGTGAATTAAAACACAGTTTTATTCAAATAAAAATTATTACTTTATTTTCGCTTGGTTCAAACAATCAAGAAATTAAAAGAAAAGTTAAACCAAAGATTTTTAGTTTTGAGCTTTACGACTTTAAGATTAAAGTTGTCTCTAGCTTTATTTTAAGAATTTATAATGATTAGGAATGCAATGGAATTTGATATCCACTTGCAACGTGACGAAAAATATGAAAAAGTAGCAAAATTAAAAGGAAATGCAGTGTTAATAATTAAATAAAACCAATTAAATTTCTAAGAGTCTGAAAATAATAAAATGCGTTATCAGCAAGTAAGACGAAATGGAAAAATGAAATTACGAATTCTGATGTTGGATATATGACTTTACAACAACTTTATCTAGTTTTTTTTTGTGTTTTTATTTCTATGATTTTACGAACATGTTCATCACTTCTCCCATTTCGATCAATAATATATTTTCTTGTTAAAAATGTTTTGCAACATACTTACAAAATGCTTTTGTATTCAGTTGTTTTAGAGAGTGAAACTATTTTTCGCATTCTAACTTATATGTTCGGATTGGCCCAACAGTTTTGGATAATTTGATCTAAAACATACAAGTAATAAAACTAACTACTCGTATAATGTAAATACTTAGTGTTGAACAAATTTACTTTAAAATAGAATTATCTTCAATTGCTGAAATTTTCGTATCAGATTCAACAACAACATGAGCATCAGGAATACTTTTACTTTGTCTGTTTTTTGAATCAGTCCATCTATTAAAATTAAAATTAATTATAAAAAGAATAAGTTCACTTTTTTTTATTTTGAGATACATATGTATTTAATGTTTTTTTATTTCAGTTCTTATACATATTTCATACAACATATAACAACTTAATTTCTGGTGAAAAATTTTGCGGCATAATAATCTATAATAGCTTTAATATTATAAATAGTTGAGAGGGCATATCAATCTTCATTTGAAATTTGCTTCAACTCATTTTTCATCAAAAGTGGACTTATACGTTATACCACTTTCAAAAAAAAAAAAAAAAAAAAAAAAGGCTCAATTATTAATGAGTATTTGCTTACAATATTGTATTATTGAATTTTGTTTTAAAGGATGCTCTTGGACCAGTAGAAGGAAGACTTTTTTGTATTTATTCCAGTCTTATTAATTTGTCTTTCTTTGTCTTGATTTTCTTCATTTACGTTATTTCTGTTTAAAAATAAATATTAATAAAATTAATGTTGCTATAATTATTGAACATGAAAAACTTACCTTGGTATAGGCGAAAAGTAAATTTTAATCATTTTAAATACAGTTCACATCAGCTACATAACTTAATTCGAATTAGTTTAGCGTTAGAATAGAAACTTCACTTTTTTTTCACTTTTATTTTATTTCATTTATTTATTTCACAAGAAAAATTAAGTCCACAAGAATTAAATCTTTTATCGTACAATATGATGAAGAGAATAAATAAATTTAAAAAAAAAATATAATGATAATAATTAAAGTAAAAATAAACTAATAATAATAACAGAAGAAGAATTAGAATATCCAACTCCTTGCCTACGTACGAGAAGATAGAAAACTGCTTATTATAGATAATGATGAATTAGAGAACATAACGTTTTTCGCTAATTTGAACAGTAAACCATTATGAGATACACAGTCGAAAACTTTCGAGAAATCCAATAATCAAAAAACAGCAGCATGAGAACTGACCAAGGATTCCAAAATATCTGAAATAACTTTGATAAGTGTTATTTTACAGCTATGCAGCAGATGATGCAGATTGCCATTGCGTGAGCAAACTTCTTTTATTTAGATGCTCAACAATTTGGGTACACATGAGTTTTTCAAGGATTTTTGATAGAAAGCATAAAATATTTGAAATTTAATAAATTTGAAAATAAAATAACAATATCATGTATGATAACGTATGCATTGAAGAGTTTAGTTTTCAACTTTCACAGTATTTTGCGACGCCATTTTTATATATGATACACAAACATTTTCATACAATAGGTTCGTACTTTTTATTTAATCCCACTTCTGAATATTGTAAACGCAAAGTTACATTTACCTAATTTTTATTTATTGAATGTGCACCGCGAAAAACGTTGTAAGTTACAAAAGTAGAAGTTTTCAGTAGACAAAAAAAACCGATGTAAAGAGTGCTATTTTTTTTCTTTTTTCAACAGGTTGAATGAAATTTTTGTTACATTTTTTTTCATATAAATTTCAATAAAAAAAACCATTAGGACTATGTTCTAGAGCCATTTAAAAATATTATCAGTGGAAAAACGTTGTAATTAAAAAGTACAATGGCTCATACAAACGTTTTTCTAATTTTTTTTATAATTATTTTATAATTAAGTAGTTTATAATTATTATAAAACGGTATTGTAAACACGAAATCTTTCTTCGCTTGTTGTTGTATGTCGGATATAGTAGTGAACTGGTTGTAAATTTTTGTCTTCACCTTGTTGCATTCATATTCCGGAAATGCCAATTTATTGAAATGCGTTTATAATCCCAAATGACATTTTACAGTACTCGTACTGTGCATCATTTGTGTCAGACGCAGTATACTTGCGAGAATTTTCGGCAACTTCAATTTGATGGTACCCTGAACGGACATCAAATTTCGTAAAATATTTATTCCCTTGTAACTGACACAACTGTTTCTCGACAATCTCGCACGTACCTATTTCTTCGATCGTTTCAGCAAAATAGTGACGAAATTCATTAACCAAATCAAGTGTTTTTCGCTTATTATTTTCTGGTATGTCATCTCCGATGCTAATTTCTTCAAATTTCTGTAAAATTTTTTTTCTTGTTTCTCGTTATGTATTTTCTAATTTTCAACTTCTGATTTTCTTGTACAAAACGTATGTATGTTTGGATCGGTAAGACAGTTTTGTCCCAGTAGCACATTCGTAAGTAATTCATCGCCGACCACAAACAAACTCGTTTTTAAAATACTAATACCGTTTATTTCAAGCTCAGCCTCAAATTGATGATTACATAACGTATAGCTTCCACCAAAAACACTCAGAACTTCAATTCTGTTCATAATAAGGACGTCATCGGATCGTCTAATTGTCGAATAATTACTTCCCAAATCTATATATTTGCCATTAAAGTTCTACCGTTGACTTTGATTTTCTTATATAACATCTTCGTCGTAATAATTTTAGTTTGTGCAGCACTATCTGTTGGACACTTTCCAGATTCATCTGTTGTTTTATTGCAATAGGTGCATCTGAATTTTCGCTGGTGTTTTAGACATTCTCTAGATAAATATCTTTTTGCTCGACAGTTGAAACATTTAAAGAATGTTTTTTCGTTATAAGATGTTGAAGATGAAGTAATCGTTGGGTGTAAACGAATTTCATTTTCCTGATGAAATCCTGATGATCTTACTTTTTGTTTCGTTGGCTTTATGCTGCAGTACCATTCAATTCGATCAAGTAGATCTAAAATTTTCCATACTCGTTGATCCTGTAGTGATACATTAAAGCAAAAAGATTCTATATAGGAAGAGGTAGCATGTAGTATAAAAATGTGTATACCACAAATTCGAATCTACTTAGATGGGGAGGGAAAACGTGCGGTTAGAACAATGTAATTCATAACTTGGGGTACTGATATCAGTACCCCAGTACAAAAATTTTCGGATACACATTTTTATATTACATGCTATCTCTTCCTATTTAAAAACTTTTTGATTAAAGCTATCATCTTTCATTCCTAAAATAAAGTATTTGACTAACGCAGCTTTATTAACTTTCGCTGGTAACCCTATTTCAAACTATTATGATAATGACTCAGAAGGTTGTCGTTTTCGCTTCATAAGATTAAGATGAACATCAGCTTCGTTTACAACTGGTGTGAATCGTTTAATAATTTTACTTTTCATTTGTTCCAAGTTCGTAAATGTTGGAGAAGTATCGAGCCACACTTCCAACGACAAAGCATTTTCTCTTAACCCTTCAATGCATGACTTTTTATTAACACCAAAAAATTATTTTTAATTATAGTTCAAAGAGATATCAATTCTAAAATTCAAAACTCCTAACAGGATTCGTTAAATTCGGCTATTTTCATTGACATCATATATGATATTCTATGCAGTAAAAGTGAAACTACAAAGTTATTTCTTGAATATTTCATTAACAATATTTGAAAATCTTTATCTAACAAAGGACGAATTTTGAATAATAATCGATCATGTTGTAGGTAGTTTCTAGAAGTCATGAATTCATTTTTATTAAAATGACGATTTTCCCTAATTTTTTCAAACCTATTTACACCCATTGTATTCTGTATAGTTGAAATTCTAATTTTGATATTTCAATATTTGCGCATATTTTGTATATTGACTATTGATGTAAATAAGCAAATGCCGATATACTTATAAATATCATCGAATTCACTGAAAATGTATCATTTGAATTTTTCTGCTGATAAGTTTGTCTGCTCAACATTATTTTTTATAATGTCGAAAAATTTGTATGCTTTCATGCTTTCACGTGCATCTTGAATATTGATCCTTTAACCAGTGGCGTCTCGAGACTTATTCACTTGGGTGTGCTGCAGGGTAATTGAGGAAATTTATATATATGTTAAGGTGAATGAGATAAATCCGGTAAATGTGATAAATCCTGTAAATGTGATTAATTCGGTAAATGTTATTAATAAGGTAAATGTGATTAATTTTCGAATATATATAAAATTAACTGCCGAGTTTATATAATTCCCCCCAACTCGTAACTTAGTGGTGATTATAGGCTGTCCGGTTAAAGATTTTTGCTACTTTTCTAGTAAAACACCCTATACTTTTGTTTTTGCTTTTTGGATAGGAATGATACGCATATTTAACAAAAAGGAATCCTTTGCCCTTTCAAATATGTATAACCACCACTAAGTTACGAGTTGAGAATCATATAAACTCGCCGGTTAATTTGATAAAAATTCAAGAATTTATCACATTTACCGATTTATCACATTCACCGTAACATATACATGTATAGATTTTATGTACATATATAGTTATAAGTGATACATATACGAGTTTCCACTTCACCCAGAGGGTACCGTATTCAGAGCGTTAACCAATTTTCCGAACGTAAATTTTACTTCCCGATTTCCTGGTAGAACTAAGATCAGACATATTTGGCTTTGGTTTGCCACTTTCCAAAATACTCTTTTTTTTATCATATTCATGCCTATTAAAAGGACTTTTTAATAAATATTCTATAACACAATCGCAAACGTCCATTTTTTCTAAGACAATGCAAGAATAATTAGACAACTTCCTCATAACTTAAAATGTAAAATAAAAATAAAAGATACCTGAAAAAAAAAATATATATTTTTTTAAATGTAATAGTTAGCCTTTTTCCACTTGACAAAGTATTTTAAACAATTTTTATCACAAAAAAAGCACTTTTAATGAAAGAATAATGCACAATTATACATACAGAAGTAGGCACTAATAATTCGTTAAATTTGAATCCAGTAAATAAAACTGAATATTAAATGAGGTTGTATAAGGACATTGTTTCACATTTAATTATTCATCAGAGTTGGCGCGGACTGAAAATTTTCTGGATCCACTTGGTAGAAAAAAGTGGATTCATCTTAATTTTTGGTAAAATGAAAAGATATTGTTTTTAAAACAAAACTAACATTAACCTTTAGTAGGTATAAGAAGATAATACTTAAGTAAGTAAGTAAAATAATTTTTAAAAGAAAATTTCTAATCAGAAAAGAAATGCATTTAAAAAAGAGCCATTGTATGCAATTTTCAATTTTCAAAAAAAGTGAATCCAACTGCCATCCCTGAATTCTTAATGCTTTTTTATATATATTATAGCTGTGTTATATTAGAACTGAGAAAGTGAACAAATAAAATTTTTGTCACTTTCTTACTGACGAGAGAGAAAATAAGTGCCAAAAAAACGTACTACCTCAGTGAGGAAGTGAAAATCTCAGAATTATGACTTCCTCAGTTCTAATAAAACACAGCTTATGTTTCTGGTTTGCATTTCTTTATGTTTTTTTTTTAAATTTTCATAATCTTAAATTTAAATTTTGTAAAAAAAAATGTTTTTTAAAAATACAAATTAAAAAAATTCAACTATGAAGTAGTAGAAAGTCTTAGGTATCATTATTTTTATATACTTTTTATCCACTTACTTTTTCCTTTGTGGGTAAGAGTGTTCCTCGTGACGTAATTGAAATTTTGGAAAGAGTTTTAGGGTAGTAAACGTGAACAGATTTACATGGGGTTTTCGGATTTGGGATGAGTTAAGAATGCTTCCTGTCTAGAATCGATCCCTTTCTTGAAAATAATTAAATATGATGGAATATTCGAAAAATATGAATTTAAAGAACGGAGTAAGTTACTGAGAAACTTCCGAACGCCCTCGAACAACTAACTCTTTACTTGAATATCATCGTAGTTACAGAGGCTTTATAATCAATTTTTAAAAAGTATATGTTATAAAAGTTTTTTTAACCTTTAAGCTTATTTGTTTGTTTTAATTTAAATGTTCCTTTCCAAAGTCCTCATTTTTAACAGCTTCTACAATTGAATAATAAAAAATAGTTAACAGTATTTAAAATAATCTAAACAGTATCATCTTAAAGAACTTACCAAAATTATTGTTTTTAAACATATTTAATAATTGTGTGGGGAACAGTTTTCTCGCTCTATCCCAATTGATTTTTAAAATAAGATCGGGGCCAAAAAAAAGTGAGTGGGGTTTTCCCAATCAACTGTTTGATGTATGCAATCTGAAAGTAAATAAAACAAAAATAAGTTCAATTATATACATTGAGATATACAGATAATTTAGGATGCACTTGTTTTTTAAACTTACAATTTCATTTTCATTTATTTTTTGGGCTTCTTCATTGAGATTTTTCTTTGTCAAAACTTACCTTATAAAAATTCTGGTAATTAAATTTTTAAAAAACTTCTATTGTATTCACTTTTAATAAATAAAATTAAATTTATTGAAATTTTTACACTTTTTTAATATTTTTAAATCTTAATTTACACTTTTTGAAATAAACACTATATCTGCACTTGTTAACTCATCAAAAAATAAATGAATTTCATAATGTTTCTTAAAACATTCGGTACAATCGGCACGTGTATAACGGTATTTGCAACGATAAATTTTTATTTCTTCTATTGCATCATTTATGCCTTCCAAAGAATTTCATTGCTTCGATTTCGGCCGAGTCATATTCAACAGATATTTTTTATTCTAGAAAATATTTTTAAAACTTCTAATAGCATTGTATTAACCTTCCAAAGAATTTAGTTAGTTCGGTTTCTGTCGAGTCATATTCGACAGATTTTTTTTTGGTTAGACAAATTTTTAAAACTTCTATTACCATCATTTATACCTTCCCAGGAATTTTATTACAATTTACTTTATATTTTCAAACCTTCTACATGCCTTCCTATGGAGGGCCTTCTGACTTTTCCAACTGGGATATTTAAAATCTTTTTGGTTTTAGTTAGGTATGAGTTGTATTGTGCTAATAGCTAGACGTGTTTGATATTTGTTTCGGTGTTTAATAAATTTTTGTTTGTTGCCTTTCATTATTTTACTACTTAATGTTTTTTATTATTCCTTTATTATTATCACGTTCATACCCCATACATTAATTGAAAGTTTTAAAAAAATTTTCACATCATAATTTAATTTTTAATTTTATTTCGTTTCCATCATAGTGTAGCGGTTTTTTAAAATTTTTTTTATCACCATATAATCTGGTTCACTGCAATAGTATCAGCATATTATAATTTATACAATAACAATAGTAACGGTTATTGTCTCAGTTATTCAGTCTATCTTGTACTTGCTTTTATAATCATGCATACACGGTGTTTATACTGTGATCAATATAAACATAAACTTACAAACAGCAATTAGAATTATGTAAGTTAACAACAATTATCAAAAACAACCAATATTAAACATGATTGAACTTGTTCAATACAATAAGTTACATGCGCATCCGGTCTTTTGCCGTTTTAATAATTTTTGCACACCTTGCATTTCCGTTACTTGTTTACTTCAACCGAACTTTTTCAATTCCCATAAAATAATTATTCGGGTCTTTTGCTGTCTTAACAATTTTTGCACACCTTGCATTTCCGTTACTTGTTTACTTCAATCGAACTTTCTCAATTCCCATAAAATAGTTATGACATGTGTACAAATTGAATAATGTTGATTTGCATAAATTCCCTACCAATATTTAATTAGTAGAATTAAGAACAATCGAAATTGTAATTATAGAATTAAGAAAATTTGTGAGTCAGAAAAATTTTGGGATTCAATAAATGAACATCTAAAAAATAAATTCTCCTAGTTTCATTTAATTTAACTGTCGCCCGAGCTAAAAGTCTATACGGTCGAAATAAAGTGTAATTGTGTAACGTGTTTGAAATGTTTGTTTATAAAATTTTACACAAATAAAAATCCAATAAAAATTTTTTCACTGAATAAGTAGTGAACCAAAACTATCACTGTTTACATAAGAACACGGTGGTAGCAACGTAGTGGAAATTTTTGAAAAAAATTCAAACAAAAACAAAGCAGAATTATCACTGTTACCGTGAGAACACAGGGATAGAGCCACCAACACAAATACACTAGCTGGCAGTGGATTGGAACGTACCACGAGTAGGTTAATCACAATTTTCAACGTTTTTAACTAAAAGGGACTATTACGGTCCACCCTCCTTCGACCAAGACATATTAGAGGAAAAATTCAGCAGTAATATGGTGAAACTCCTGCCTATTTTACTGTAAGTACAAGCTTTTTATAACACAAAAAAAAAAAAAAATTATTAGAAATCTTTTTGATGAAAAAAAAAGAGGAAGAAATATTATAAAATTGTTCTATTTAACATTTTTTATCAAAGAAAATATAAAAAGATAAATAAAAAATAAAATTTTTAAAAATTCAACAAATATTATATAGAAAAAAATAATAAAGGAAAAGATAATAAATAGAAATTGTTCAAGTTTAAAGTATTATCATTTAATTTAATACTTATATATGTATAAACATTTGTGTTAAAAAAAAAAAAAAAAAAAAAAAAAAAAAAAAAAAAAAAAATAGAAGAAAGTCTCAGGAAATTATTATTATTATTCTATAAAAATAACAAATAATTTTTCGTTTTCTCATAATATAAATTTTTACAAATTTTTAATTTAAACAAAAATTTTCTATCTCAATAATATTGTTGACTTTAAAAAAATTTTTTTTTAAATTTCACTAAAAGAATTTTCCTTTTTTTGTGTGTGTATATTGAAAATAAAAATAAGATATAAAAAAAAGTGGTTTTGTCTTTTCTTGCTTCAAAAAAAAAAAAAAAAAAAAAAAAAAAAAAAAAAAAAAAAAAAAGTAAATAAAAACAATAGAAAATTAATGTTTTGGTATAAAAATATATTACTACATTACTTTTGTGAAATGTGAATGTGAATGTGAAATTGTGAAATAAATAAAGAAATTGTTACTCTGGAATCGAATTTGTGCAAATCACCTATTCAAATTTGAAAATTGACGATTTTATTAGATCACGAAAGTCACATTTTTGTTTTTCTGAATTCTACGTACGTTTTCGGAAAATTTTGGAAATTTTTTTTTTTTTTGCTCAAGTCAGCCTACTTTATTTGTTAATCATATTCGTTAAAATAAAACTTCATAAAATGTCAATGGACGTTAAACAAGATGCAATAAAACAACTGACCGGAGCTGTTAATGCTCAAATTGCACAAATAAGGGGTATAGAAAATCGACTATTGGCACTAGAAGCAAACAAAAAAACCCAAAATCCATTTAATTCGATACCGACTCCGAAAAGTGAAGAAGATTTAAAAGACATTTGTAGACTTCCAGATAGCGTAAAGAAAATCCCAATTTTTGAAGGAAATCCAGTACAATATATACACATCATGGGTACACAATGTAGAGGGAATTCTATAAGATTACGAGATTGTGCGTAGCACACCACTGTATAGGGCCATACTGAAAAGTATTCGACAAAAGATACGTGGAAAGGCAGATGCAGCTCTCATAGCCTATAATATCTTTGACGATGATTGGGGGGCGATAAAACAATGTTTATCCCTTCACTACGCAGATGAGAGAGATCTTCGTACTCTAGATCAGCTTAGCATGCTAACCCAGAAAAATTCAAGTATTGACGAGTTCTACGCCCAGGTCAATTACCATTTCTCCCTTATTGTGAATAAGATAAAAACAGAAGACTATACTCCAGAGACAATGGCAGTACTGATTGAGACATATAGAAATAGGGCATTGGACGTGTTTATCAGAGGCTTAAATGGTGAATTGTCCAAAATGCTAACAATCCAAAGACCTCAAACACTGCCAGAAGCATACTCATTTTGTTTAGAAATCCAAAATTTGAATTTTAGAAATATTTCGGTCCACATGAAAAACCCCAATAATGCGATAATAAGTCCAGTAAATAAAATGACGGAAACTAGAAAAGATCAACTGGGAAGTCGCAAAATGATGCACCAGCAAAACAATATGCCCCTGCAGTACAAAAACATGTCGTATAACATACAACACAACTTGAACAATAGACCTCCACTAAGACCAGCCCAACCAAAACCTGCTGTGCCCATGGAAATAGATCCATCGATTCAAATAAGACAAGTAAACTACATGAACAGGCCAAATAATCCCAACATGACATCCGTGCAAACCAGAGCTCCAGGAGACACCGACCCCTACGTATCTATCAGAAATACTGCATATAGACATAATGGAAATGCGTAATGAGAAATTCATTTCATGCGTAGACAAATATTCGAAATTCGCGAAGTTCTTTCATATAAAAAATAAATCAGTTTTACATTAAAGAGATAAGTTAATATAAAGATCTTACACTAATTTTCAGCTCCAAAAATTCTGGTTATGGACAATGAGACAAGTTTCATAAGTCCTATCATATCTGATTATATGAAAACCTTAGGTATACAAGTCTACTATGCACCCTCCCAAAGAAGTGAGACTAATGGCGCAATAGAGAGAGTTCACTCAACGATTATAGAAATTTTGCGCTGTTTACAGCTTGAATACGAAGAACTGACATTGAAGGAGTTGATAAATATAGCCCGTAGACAGATACAACAATACTATACATTCTGTTATTCAAACCTAGCGATATTTTCTTTGGCAGGTCACAACAGAGTTGCTACGAAAAGTTAATGGATCTTCGCCGCAAAGTAAATGAGAATTTAGTTGAAAGATTAAAACGAAATCAGAAAGCGAGTTTAAAAAGAGCAAATGCTAAGAGAGGAAAACCGAAAACGTATGAACCCGGTGAAACAATATATACCACTGTTAAAAAAAATTCAGGAAAAACATAAACCCAGATATAAAAAAGAAATTGTTGCCAAAGATAACAGAGTAACAGTCACGACTACATCGGGACGACGCATTCACAAGACACATATAAAAAATATAACACAATAAAATTATTCTTTTTCAGCACTACAATTTGTACACTAGCGGTATCATTTGACATATATAGCTATAATACACCAATAGTAACGCTCAAGATAGGAGGCGGACGAATTACAAACAGCAACTTCAAGCTAGTCCATATTATCAATCTCACAAATTATAAAGAAGCAGTAGAAAACATTGTACCTACCATCGATATCTTCTGATCCAGATCCAGATGTCAGTGATGTTTTATATTTGCTGTGCTCTCTGTTGAACTGTACCTTTAAAGAATGTATTTTTTTTCTATTTCTTTTTGAGGAACTTCAAGTTTTTCCGCCAGCTCACGTAAAGAGTCGTTTTTTTTTTATTCTATCTTTATAACTGGGATCTTTTGGATTCCACAGGCATTCAGCAAATTGCCACAACTCAATTAATTTTATTGTCTTAGTTTTACTCCATTCCATAGTTTATTTTCATAAAATATTGTACATACATATAAATAAAATGCTAAATTTTTTTTTAAACAATTAATCACAATTTCACTTTCA
Organism: Bombylius major; assembly: GCA_932526495.1. NCBI lineage: Eukaryota > Metazoa > Arthropoda > Insecta > Diptera > Bombyliidae > Bombylius > Bombylius major. The sequence goes on from OW052043.1 coordinate 24,462,631, forward strand.
CAGTCAATTCAACAGCTATGGGTCACGTACTTCAATAATCAAGAATAAGACGAGAAATACAACCTTGCAGCAACATCAAAAACAACAGTGAAGAGGCAACAATGAAATCAAATTCTTAAAAATGCTGCCGCTACTGCTAAATGCTACGACATTTAATTTGCTAAAGCAGCATTTGCAATGGTGTTGCTGTTGCTGCTGCTATTGCTGCGAGGTTCTAGTTCTCGCATGTTTATCTAAACAAATTTAATGTTATCCATTCGTCTCCGGTTTACTTAAATTTGTTGTTTAAACTGAAAAATGTTTCAAAAATCACTTGATGTTTCATAAACTTGTTTCAAGTTTTATAAATTTGTTTAATAAACTTGTTTCTAAACACGAAAATTTAGAAACAAGTTTAATAGTGGAAATGTACGGTAAAAGCAATTCTTTATATTATATACGTACACATCACGGCATACATATGTATGCAAGGCAGTGTAAAGAAAATTTGTCTCTTGTACGTGACGTCATCGCTATCGAATTTATAAATTATACGAAATTGAATTTATTTTTATATTTTTCATAAAAAGTGAAATCAAAAACGAAATTTATATTATTATGTAGATTTTATTGTTTTACTTTTGTTTATTTTTATTTTTTTCAACTAAATATGTACTTAATAACTAAAACCAAAAATTAAATTTTGTTTTATTAATTTATTTATTTTATAGTTAAAACTACTTACACTATGTTATAGTTTTGATCAATTTTCGTTTTTTTTGATTTGTTCTGTAACATATTTCTATTTAAATTTCTAATTCTTATGTACTATCTAGTTCTAAAATACAATTTTTAACTTCTAAGGGTAGCAAAATATTTGTGGATTTACTTATATGATAATTTAAAAACTCCCTACTTGTAATAAAATTGTCACCATTTATATTTATGAAAACTTTTTCACATTCCTTTATTTTATTTGTGAAAATACTGCTTGGCTTTTTCAGTCCTCCTTCTGACACCTGATCGACCCATGTGAAAGTAGCCTCAGATGAAATTTCATTTTCTAGATTTAATTTTTGATTATATAATATCCAGCAATATATTCAATGGAATCATCCTCTAAATCATTCAAGCCTATGTCAGAAATATCTTGATATTCTATAATGCTTCCTGTTCATCCGATGGTATATTTAGTGTGTCATCTGCAATTTCAGCCGATATGGTTTTTAAAATATTTCCTGTCACAAGCTGATCTTCAAAAACTTCATCCTGGACTTCCACGTTACTAAATGTACTCACTTGTTGTGAGCTGTCTGATCGTCCTGCAATTTATACATAAAATAAAGTAATTATAAATAGGTACATTAGATAATCGTTATTTTTGAACCTCCCCTTCACCCTGAAAAGCACATAAGAAATTAGTATAAACATTTTATATTAGGATAACACGAGGAAAATCTGGACGACACTTCAACTGGATTAAAAAAATTTATAAAAGTTACCTAAAATACATAATTTTAACCTATATTTGAATTCTAATGCAGTCGGGTGATCATGAAGACCCCCCTTATATCTGATGTAGCCAAAAAATCTTTCCAAATCATCTTGATTTATTCTTCTCGTTAGGATATATGAAATGCTGTAGTTCTCACACAAATAAGAAAATAACTGCGGCAATGATAAATTATTTAACAATATTACTTTTTGAAAAGGTAGTAGATTTTTATGATTATTAACACGCATTTTGCTTATTAATTCAGTCATAGATGAAATAATTTTTCTGTGTTCTTCGTGTGCTTGGCCATGTGTTTTTATACGTTGACTGGAATCAACCGAAACAGATGCAGCATTAAATAAATCAAACCAATCGTTTATTAGTTTTATGAATTTACTGCACTCTATAGCATTTTCTGATCTTATTTTGCCAAGAACTACACACCTTTCAATTGATTTTGACACAGTGTGAGAAAACAATTGTGCGGCTAATTTTACTTTTTGTCTTGCAGAATCACGAACATCCAAATGTTGCAAAGTTAATTTATAACTTATTTTTAAGTCATTTTTCTGAAGATTTAAAAGGTCTGAAACCGGTGCAGAATTAATCACTACGTTATCAACCACAAAACCGTTATCAAGAAAGTGGTTACGTAGCAATTTAATTAAATGTGGAGTGTCTGCAAAGACAAAACATTTTTGGTTTTCGGCTACTGAAGAGTATGGCTTGTTATGAGAAATGTTAAGATCATTCCACAAACGCATATTTTTCGGATCCAGATCGGACACTATCGCAACAACTACGAGATCTATTTTTTTTAATTCTAAAATTATTTCTAATAAAGTGGAGGCTTTCATAGCACTGTCGTAATAGTAATATAACATACTATCTGTTTCTAATTTTTGCAAAGGCCACGAACCATAGCAACTTGTACGTATGCAGTTTTTTTCAAAATTCCTGGCTTTTTGGACTTGGAAAATCGACGATCGCTGAGATCTTGTCAGGATCAGTTTTCAAACAACCATCACCGATGATGTAACCCAGATATTTTATTTCTTTCTGACAAAATTTACTTTTCTCGACATTAATAGTTAGTCCTGACGTTCTCAAGCAAGTTGCGACTTTATCTAACATTTGTAAATGTGTTTCGAAATCTCTCGATATAATTAATAAATCATCCAGGTGAACAAATACATTGTCGCGTAGTTCCGACGGTACGACTTTATCCATCAAGCGACACATTCGCTGCGGAGCATTACATAAACCGAACGGCATCACGGTAAATTGGTAGAGAGGCCGGCCAGGTACTGTGAAGGCTGTCTTTTCGCGAGATTCCTTTTCAAGGGGAATCTGCCAAAAGGCATCCTTCAAATCGATCCCTGTTATATTTTTTGTGTCAGACAAGCGACTGAGCAACCCGTCAATGTGTGGCAAAGGATATGCATCCTTCTTTGTCACAGCATTGACTTTACGCGAGTCTAGACACAACCGATTCTTGCCAGGCTTTCGTACCAACACCACGGGCGAGTTCCACGCGCTTTGCGATTCTTCAATAACTCCCATAGCTAACATTCGGTCTAATTCGTCGTACATTAGTTTCTGGATCGCGAGCGATACCGGATAATGTCGTTGTTTTATCGGAATCGTATCACCTGTATCGATAATATGTTTTTCCAAGGACGTTTTACCTAACCCGAGTATGGAGAAAGACGGAAACTTAACTTTTATAGCCTCTAATTTGTGTTTTTGATCGGGGGTTAACGCATGCATTTTCGGATCTTGAACATCATCGATATGAAGTTCTGAGATACTTTTAGGCAATAAATTAAACTTTTGCCAAAAATCAATTCCGAGATACAACGCTTGAGACAAGGTTGGCACAATAAATAGGCGAAGTGGTTTACAGACTCCGTTGTAAAGAACTTCAACGTCAATAACGCCTTTAACCTTGTTCGCACTACCGTCAGCTGTTTGTATAGGTGCTGAAGAACTAGATTTTTGAACACCTAATTGTTTTAAAATTTCGCGAGCGTTCCTTCCTAAACAGCTAATTGAAGCTCCCGTATCTAAAAGACCGAACAAATCTATCCCATTTATATTAACTTTAGCGTAAGGACGTGGATCATTTGGTAAACGAAGTTGATTCAAAGCCTCCAAAGTATTCCGAATTTGCTTACGTATTCTAAAACGTTGACGACACTTCATAATTCTTTTTGATACCAATTCTAAAATAGAACCGAGAATCCTGTTTCGACATTCGTTATATTTTCGCAACTTTTCAAGATATCGATCTTCAAAAATCATTGTGACATTAGCATGTGTTTTTGAATAAGATGGTTGACACATTGACGAATCTGGTGAATTGGTTGACAAATCTGGTAAAGTTTCGAATGAAGGTGTAGGCTGACGAGCGCTGAGGCAGGTATCTACATGTGGTGGGCCGGAGCTCTGACTATTCACAGGCGGATCTTGTGTTAGGGTATCATGCTCGTGAGCACGGATCCCAACATCCTGTATAACCTGGCACGAATCAGGTACCCGGTCCATCACATGAGAACCATCGGCCACAATCGACAAACCCAACTCTATTTCTTCGTCACAGCAGGGGTTCTTGGTTCCGGGAGACGACGTGTCAAACGAGTCGTCCCGGTGTGCGTCCCGTTTGACACTCCGTTTTCCGGGGTGCACTTTTTACACAAAGGAGTGGTGACTCCTTTGAGGCCACATTTAAAACAAAAGTAATTTCGTTGAGGTACTGAACATTCACGGAAAGAATGACCCTTTACCTCACAATTCCAGCAAACGTAATGTTCAGACGAGACATTATTTAAAGCACATAATTCAGGAGTAGTCGTAGGCGTGTCAAAATTCGAATCATGGGCGTCTTCATGTATCCGGTGGGGGAAATTCGAAAAATTTTGAGAAGATTGGTGACCAGGGCCACCATGGTTGACAGGGGAATCAGGTTGACGCTTCTCGTCAAAGACACATGAGTCATAGGGGGAAAATATTTCAGAAACATTGCGCGGTTTAGGGCGCAAATCTATTTCAGACCACAACTTTTCAAATTTGCGAGCCAAGTCGCGTAATTCATCAAGTGAAGAGATATGATGAAGAAGTAAAGCATTACGCAATCTTGAGTTCATGTTCCGTCGAATAATCTCAATTAATTCTTCCTGACTCATAGGAATTCTGAGGCGTGATGCCAGACCTTGCATATCTAACCGAAAATCGCTGAAGGTTTCATTAGGCTTTTGGTAACGTGCGAACATTGCTTGCCGAATCTCGAAATCAGTTGTTTGGCTCCGAAATTCGTCAAGCAATGCTCGACGTATCTCTCGCCAAGAAGCGCACGGGCTGGATCTGCGGAACAGCCAGTACCAAGTTAAAGCTTTGTCCGTAAGAAAACGACTGACATGTGCAGCTAGCGTTTCCTCCGAGATACCATCGGCGACCGCCAAAGATTCTATTCGAAAGAGAAATTCTTCTACGGGCAAACCTACTCGATTGCCTGCAAAGGACAAGTTCCATCTTTTTAATGGGCTTGTGGATCTGTAACCACGACGTGTTTGGAAGGATTGTGGTGGCACAGGGCCATAACGATAGTTATTAGTATTAAAATTCGGATTATGGCTCACATTAGGAGAATTTAATACTTGAATATTTTGCCGTACGTCACGACGTATAGATGGTAAATTTAAACTAGAAACTTGAACATTAGGTGACTGTTCGGGGATGGTTTGACCACGGTGAGTGGTAAAAGAGACCGCTTGAGGTACTGCGTTGTTTTGATGTGCTAATAAATGCGTGTTTTGGACTGTGTGAGAAAATCTATTTGTTGTGGCGGGGAATGTCGCGTTGAGATTATAATTTTGACCGTCCACGACTCTCTGTGCCATGTTAGCTTGATTGACACTACCAGTAGTTGAAAAATTTTGAGAGACACTTGTTGGGTTAAGACTTTGCAAAGAGTTCGGGATCGACGAAGTTATGGGATCAGGAGGGAAATGTATAGATGTGTTTTTATTTTGTAAATCTTTATTAGCATATACAATTGTAACTTTCTTATTTCTATTGGTTTTGCGAGGAGCTGGATCCGCCATTCTTTCTTTACTGCCCAAGATATTCAAATCTTCCAAAGACCCTTTTGGTGTACTTTTCGGTAACGACTGCGTGTTGTCAAAGTGTATGTCACCGCCAGTTGCTCCTTCTTCAGTAATTTGCACTGTTAGGAAGTCATCAAGCATTTGAAGGCCCTTCTGGATACTTTCCCCTATGGATGAAACCGTATGATGCTTAGGATGGCTAATTCTCACTCTGTCCACTCGGCGTAAAAGATGCAAAAGCTTGGCTTGAGCGCGAAGAGCCAACTCGGTGTTAGTAGTCCATTCATGAGGGTTCAATTCATTCAGCAACCCTTCAGCTTGACTACGTAAGTCTCCGATCTCAGCATTGATTGAATTAATAATTTTATCCACCTTAGGGATGTTTCCAGCTTCCTCAGCTGCTATCTGATCACACAAAGTATTGAAAGTCTCAGGATCAGTTGGAATGAGATTCCTGATGCGGCACTCGTAATTATATGCCTCTTGGTCCAGAAGACTAGGATCCATAATGAGTGACAACAGAATTATACAAAAAAAATTAACACTGTTTAACAGTGTATTCAAATATTATGTCCATTCGCGAAAATAGAGTTATACTTATACGTGTCAACTTGACCGGCAAACAAAAAAAAATCTCTTTGCGGTGGGAAATTTTTACTGACTGTATGTATGTGAATATTTTATGTATTAATATCGCCGTACCCAATACTTAATTATGTATACTACAATCTTATTAATAAACTTTCGTACTTACGTGTTCGTATGTTTATTTTAGTGGTGAAAAGAAAGGGAAAAGAAATTTCAGATAATACCGATGAAACAATGATTTTTCTGAAAACTTGTTTAATCGAAATTAATAAATGATATATTTAATAATGTTAAAATTCAATAATGCTCGATAATGTAATAAATTTTCATGCAAATATTACACTAATTCTTAATTTTTATTAGAGAATTGGAATAACCTTCATTAAAAAATTATATATACCAAAATAGAATTAATTTTCGTTTAATAAGGTGTTGTGAAATTTAGAGCCTTAGAATTTAGAAATCGTTCGCCTCCTGCTTCACAAATTCGAATGCAAACCCAAAAAGAACTCGTGAAGGTTTGGCAAATGATTCGAGTGTAAACCGAAAATACTTTAAGGCCAAATACCAACTCTGTATTAAATATAAAAAATGTAAATTCAATGTTATATATATAGCTGGCAAATACCACGTCGCAAACGATAGACCATGGATGTACCAAGCCTATGTGTCTTACGGGGTTTACCAGTATAGGTAAATATTAAACAGTCTGACTATAACAAATATTTATGTGAAATAGTATTTCGCGTGCAAAGAAGACGCTCCTGGTTGTACCAAAACGTTCTGACAAACGTGAAATACAGTTCACATGTCAAAATAAATAAATAAATTTTACCATAAGGAAGATATAATTCAAATATATGGCCAAATACCAAGAATTTAGCATAAATCTAAAGAAAATTCAGACCAAAATTAATTTGAACGACTAATGACAATAAAAAAAACGGCACGGATGAATATTCAACAATATCAATTAAGTATTCAAAAAAAAATACTGATTGAATCGTTAAAAGGAATCATTCGAAGCATTTAGAATATAAAAAAAATATTCATAACTACTGAACAATTTGTCAACGGAACTCTACTAATGAAACTTGGCTGGCAATAGCGTCGCAACAGAATCTCAACATTATATCCATTAAGAATTCTGGACATACGTTATTGCCGACACGAATACAGAATCAAAAAAAAACGCATAATAATTACACAGTGAAACTTTAATTCGAATTTAAATTGAAAACCGAGTGATTGATGTACAGGGAGGACGCGTGGAATGGAAGATTTTCACGATTAACACCACTATTACTCATGAAAACTCCATGTTACCGAAGGTATTTAATACGGAATCTAAATCAGACACAAGATGTAGGGTGCCTGACGTTGGGCGCCATATGTTATAAAATTAAACGGACGGAACTCTTTGATGAATGGGTAGATGCTTCCAGGTGTCCCCCCCGCCGGTCATAGTATCCAGCTGCTTCAGTCGGGTGAGGGTTCTTGGGGAACACCCTTTTTCGGAAGTGGTCCGTTTATTAGAACATAAAAGATTAGACCGGCATTCAAATAGAAAACATAGCAACAGAGGTTTTATCAGGAAGAAAAAAGTCATAGGAACAACTCGAGAAAATCGTAGAATTTTTCATTGTTAGAGCCAATCTTTATTTCGTTCTTCAAATCACCCAATTCAAAGGGAACAAGCTAATCACCTCCTTCCATCGATGAGAAACCAAAAATCACAACACCCTTTTATTTTCATTTAACAAATGTAATTCATTTTATTTATCTTCTGTATTTTCAAAACTTATTATTTATATAAAAAAAATTCCTATACATGAGTAGGTTACAATTCCAAAAACTCATTAAAACGATTCATTTAACTCTTGAGATGAAAAAAAAATCATCAATCTATTAATAAGAGAAAAAAAAAGTTCCATTACAAAAATTTAGAGTCATCCTGTTTTCAATTCTGTAATTTATAATTTATATTATAATTTTTTTTTTTCTTCATTTTATACATTTCTTTTAATTACAAAAAATTTTGTTTGCAATTGCAAAAAAAAATATATATAACTACCTTCACCATCTTTTTTTTTTTCTTTTCTTTCGGGATCCCATATGCAATAAATTCTTTAAAGTAATTTTTCATTAATTCCACTTATCTTCATTTATGTTACTTGTCTACATTGATTTTACTAATATAATGATATGACTACTTAATTTGATCCTGCTTAAAATTGACTAACTAGGCCTATATTCTTTATTACATTCTGATTTTATATTATTAAGAAAAAAAAACTAAGATTTATTGCATAAAATTAAATTTAACATACCGTACAGCAAAAATTATAATTTCCATCTTTTCTTATTCTACCTTCCCTTTTTTTTTCTTTTTTTTTCTTTCGGTTGATTTTGCTTCTCCTTTTTCCACTGGCAGGTGCCCATTAGGGTTATTTGATGTACTATTAGATGTTTAGGTGCCTCTTAAGATGAAAAATAAGCTGAACACCATATGCTCCTTTCCATTTGTTTTTTTTTTCTTTTGTTTTAAAATAAAATTCAATAATAGATATATAATTTTATATAACAAGTATCATTCGTAAATACGTAATACTAAACCAAAATTTATTCAATTTATAGTTATTTACAACAAAATATCACTAACTTTATAAATTTAAATAGTTAATTGGATTAATTTAGCTCATGTATATGTATATGTGTTATATTATCTTTTATTCGGTTGAGTATAATATTATTATCATATAACAGTTTTTTTTTCGCTTTTTTTTTTTTTTTTTTTTTTTTTTTTTTATAGTTTATGATGTATATAATAAAAAAAACATATATCTATATACATAATGAAGTATGGAAAACTATCTTTTTAAACACCCAAACAAACAAAAAATTCTGATATTCATTTTGCCTACCCTTTTTTTTGTTCTTTAAAATACCACTTGAACACTTTATATTTTGTTTAATCCAATTTTATAAGCATAACAATAAAAAAAATCAATTTCTTATAGGCTAATTTAAACATGTTAAATTCATTTTTTTTTTTCTTTACACTCTTTCATTGTAACTTTTTTTTTCTTCTTCTTTTTATTCACAAATATCTTATTTCGGTTTTCTTTTATATTTCTACATATTTTCCTTTCTTCTTAGGATTAAAATAAAACTAGAACACGTGGTAAATCCAACCCTTCTTTTCCTTTCCTTTTATTATATTTCTAAATATATATATTTTAGATTTTATTTTAGCGGTGCTAATTCTTTTTTTTTTTTTTTTCATATAAAAATATTCTCATACATACTTTCACTAAAAGAACTCTTTCAAAAAAAAAAAAACTAAATTTATTGAACACAAAAAAAATCTGAAATTGGTGTAGCACACCTTTTTTTTTTTTTTTATACAAAAAAAATTTTCCACATTTCATTTGATATTGAAATTTGATATTAAGTAAATAACTTCATGCAATTATATGGGTCATGTGATTATACTGATTTTTCCCCTATATTGATGTATATGGGAATAAATCAAATACAAAAAAAAATCATTGGTATATTTGGTAATTAGCAAATACCCTAATGCATATAATGATTTGATGTTAGAGCAGATTGAAAATATTAGACCATGAGAGTATTGGAGAAAAGTATGGAATAATCTTGTATACTCATGAAATTACACGAGATTATTCTAGAAGTGGCGTGATTTGCCATAATCCATGAGATTAACAAAAAAAATCTTTGTTCAATTTTTGAACAAAACAAGATTAATTTTGTGTTGCGCGTGTGCAACGGGAATAATATTACAGTTCATTTATTGGAAGATTTTGTTGAAAATTTCCAATAAATGTGCAAATTAGAATATTTAAAAAAATAGTACATCCATCTGTAATATTACAGTGGAGTACAAAAATATATGGACACAAAAAAGGAATTTTTGCTGTCGCAACAAAACAAACTTTTCCACAAACCTGTCGAAGTGGAAAAGGTTGGAAAACGGCAGCGAAGGGATAACGTAAAGTCCGTATAGGACATTAGTTTATGTCTATAATCAGTCCCACTGAGAGCTTTGACCGAAAAGGAATAAAAGGTCAGTGTTGCTTAAGTACAACAACATGGGGCTCGTCCACACCCTGAGATGAGTCTCAATGCCTGATCTCGTGGGCCAGCCGGGCTGAACTTAATAGTATTGAGAAGGGTTAAGTTCACACACATCTGACAACATCCGATCTTCAAAAAAAATTTATTTGCTATCACGATGATGATTTATATGTCTGCATGTGAAAATGTGAATAGGCCAAGAAGGAAAATTTTGGTTTGAGAAACCATCAAACACATGTTTAATTGCTGAAAAAAAACGCATTATTTAGATTGACCAGATATACTATGTATATATCAGGAAAAGGTTTCATCCTATAAAGAGTGATGCATATTATTTGGATGAGTTTACGTGAGGTGCCTCACTTAGCATAAAGTGAGGTAAAGAAGGTGAGACAAAACAAAAGGAATTAAAAGTGAAGTATAATTAAGACGATTTAAAAAAATCAGTTTCGTGATAATGTGAGCGAAATTGGATAAGAAACTCTAGTGAAAAGGGGTTCCAAAAATAGAACAGGGGTATTTTGGATAATAAGAAATCGTTCATATCAAGCTTTAAGGTCTTTAGCGTGGAAGATGCCATCATACTTCCCTTGAAGGTCCTCTACCTCGTACATACTACCACCAATGCATCTTATAACTCTGCACTTTATATATTTCTTTGCTAATTTTGCGTTATATCGAGCTCGCCACGTGATGAATGGCTTTGTCCCAATTAGCCTGATCTTCCTGGACGTAAGATCTTACAGCTTCCAAAATTACTCGATTAACGCGTTCAGATGCATTAGATTGCGGTGTATACAAGGCCGTTCGTATATGTTTTACACCATACGTAGAGAGAAAACTTTGAAATTCTTTTGATATGAACTGCTTGCCATTATCACTATGTAAAAATTCACAAACGCCAAATAAAGGGAAAATATCGTGTTCTATAAAGTGAACAATTGCCGAAGCGTTGGCCTTCCGCAGAGGTTTCAAAAACACGAATTTTGAGAAATGATCTAAAACAATCAAAAGTTGAGAATTACCGTTCTTGGTTCTGGGATAAGGACCAAGCAAATCGATATAAAATCGCTGAAATGGTCGTTCTGTGACAAGCCTAGCTCCCATGGGAGGTCTAGGACAAAAATTTGGAGATTTATTTTCCTTACACACTTCACAATTACCTATCCAAGACTTAACATCAGACAAGAGATTAGGCCAATAATACTTTTCAAGAATACGCTTATATGTTACTGCAATGCCACCATGACATGTAACGATCGATTCATGGACACTTTGAATTAGAGTTTTTCTAAGAGATTTAGGGACCCACAACTTCCAAGGATTTTCAATATTAGGAATAGTCCGAAATTTAAGACGTTTAAACAATTTACCATCGTTTATTCTAAGATCAGGCAATTTACTTTGATTGCTTGTCACGAAATTTAAAAGTTGGACGTACTCATCATCGCGAAAGCTTTCTGACTTTAAATCGACTTCAGTTAGATCTAAGCCCGTCGTAATTTCTTCACAAAACGCACGAGAGAGCGAGTCAGCGACCACATTTTGGGACCCTTTTCGGTGCTGAATGGTAAAATCAAACGCTTGTAACTTTAAACTCCAACGCGCAAGACGACCACTTAAATCGGATTGAGACATTAGCCATTTCAGACTCGCGTGATCTGTAATTATTGTAAAACGTAGGCCTTCGATATATGCTCGGAACTTTTTAACACATAACACGGCAGCTAAACATTCCTGCTTTGTCACTGAGTAGTTTCTCTGTGCCTTATTGAGCTTCTGTGACACATATGCGATAGGACTTTCGTCTCCCGCCTCCGAAAGTTGAAATAGGACGCTCCTGCGCCCACTTTTGACGCATCGCATTGAATGAAAAACTCTCGTGAAGTCAGGGTTGTTCAACACTGGAGCTTCTGTCATGCTTCTTTTCAACTTGTCGAATGAATTCTGAGCTTCGTCAGACCACGTAAAATGTTTCGACTTCTTTAAATAATCAGAGATAGATGCTGACAAAGAGGCATAATCCCGAATAAAGCGACGATACCATCCCGTCATTCCTAGGAATCGACGAACTTGTTTAGAACTTTTTGGACTTGGAAAATCGACGATCGCTGAGATCTTGTCAGGATCAGTTTTCAAACAACCATCACCGATGATGTAACCCAGATATTTTATTTCTTTCTGACAAAATTTACTTTTCTCGACATTAATAGTTAGTCCTGACGTTCTCAAGCAAGTTGCGACTTTATCTAACATTTGTAAATGTGTTTCGAAATCTCTCGATATAATTAATAAATCATCCAGGTGAACAAATACATTGTCGCGTAGTTCCGACGGTACGACTTTATCCATCAAGCGACACATTCGCTGCGGAGCATTACATAAACCGAACGGCATCACGGTAAATTGGTAGAGAGGCCGGCCAGGTACTGTGAAGGCTGTCTTTTCGCGAGATTCCTTTTCAAGGGGAATCTGCCAAAAGGCATCCTTCAAATCGATCCCTGTTATATTTTTTGTGTCAGACAAGCGACTGAGCAACCCGTCAATGTGTGGCAAAGGATATGCATCCTTCTTTGTCACAGCATTGACTTTACGCGAGTCTAGACACAACCGATTCTTGCCAGGCTTTCGTACTAACACCACGGGCGAGTTCCACGCGCTTTGCGATTCTTCAATAACTCCCATAGCTAACATTCGGTCTAATTCGTCGTACATTAGTTTCTGGATCGCGAGCGATACCGGATAATGTCGTTGTTTTATCGGAATCGTATCACCTGTATCGATAATATGTTTTTCCAAGGACGTTTTACCTAACCCGAGTATGGAGAAAGACGGAAACTTAACTTTTATAGCCTCTAATTTGTGTTTTTGATCGGGGGTTAACGCATGCATTTTCGGATCTTGAACATCATCGATATGAAGTTCTGAGATACTTTTAGGCAATAAATTAAACTTTTGCCAAAAATCAATTCCGAGATACAACGCTTGAGACAAGGTTGGCACAATAAATATGCGAAGTGGTTTACAGACTCCGTTGTAAAGAACTTCAACGTCAATAACGCCTTTAACCTTGTTCGCACTACCGTCAGCTGTTTGTATAGGTGCTGAAGAACTAGATTTTTGAACACCTAATTGTTTTAAAATTTCGCGAGCGTTCCTTCCTAAACAGCTAATTGAAGCTCCCGTATCTAAAAGACCGAACAAATCTATCCCATTTATATTAACTTTAGCGTAAGGACGTGGATCATTTGGTAAACGAAGTTGATTCAAAGCCTCCAAAGTATTCCGAATTTGCTTACGTATTCTAAAACGTTGACGACACTTCATAATTCTTTTTGATACCAATTCTAAAATAGAACCGAGAATCCTGTTTCGACATTCGTTATATTTTCGCAACTTTTCAAGATATCGATCTTCAAAAATCATTGTGACATTAGCATGTGTTTTTGAATAAGATGGTTGACACATTGACGAATCTGGTGAATTGGTTGACAAATCTGGTAAAGTTTCGAATGAAGGTGTAGGCTGACGAGCGCTGAGGCAGGTATCTACATGTGGTGGGCCGGAGCTCTGACTATTCACAGGCGGATCTTGTGTTAGGGTATCATGCTCGTGAGCACGGATCCCAACATCCTGTATAACCTGGCACGAATCAGGTACCCGGTCCATCACATGAGAACCATCGGCCACAATCGACAAACCCAACTCTATTTCTTCGTCACAGCAGGGGTTCTTGGTTCCGGGAGACGACGTGTCAAACGAGTCGTCCCGGTGTGCGTCCCGTTTGACACTCCGTTTTCCGGGTGCACTTTTTACACAAAGGAGTGGTGACTCCTTTGAGGCCACATTTAAAACAAAAGTAATTTCGTTGAGGTACTGAACATTCACGGAAAGAATGACCCTTTACCTCACAATTCCAGCAAACGTAATGTTCAGACGAGACATTATTTAAAGCACATAATTCAGGAGTAGTCGTAGGCGTGTCAAAATTCGAATCATGGGCGTCTTCATGTATCCGGTGGGGGAAATTCGAAAAATTTTGAGAAGATTGGTGACCAGGGCCACCATGGTTGACAGGGGAATCAGGTTGACGCTTCTCGTCAAAGACACATGAGTCATAGGGGGAAAATATTTCAGAAACATTGCGCGGTTTAGGGCGCAAATCTATTTCAGACCACAACTTTTCAAATTTGCGAGCCAAGTCGCGTAATTCATCAAGTGAAGAGATATGATGAAGAAGTAAAGCATTACGCAATCTTGAGTTCATGTTCCGTCGAATAATCTCAATTAATTCTTCCTGACTCATAGGAATTCTGAGGCGTGAAGCCAGACCTTGCATATCTAACCGAAAATCGCTGAAGGTTTCATTAGGCTTTTGGTAACGTGCGAACATTGCTTGCCGAATCTCGAAATCAAATGTTTGGCTCCGAAATTCGTCAAGCAATGCTCGACGTATCTCTCGCCAAGAAGCGCACGGGCTGGATCTGCGGAACAGCCAGTACCAAGTTAAAGCTTTGTCCGTAAGAAAACGACTGACATGTGCAGCTAGCGTTTCCTCCGAGATACCAACGGCGGAATTCTTCTACGGGCAAACCTACTCGATTGCCTGCAAAGGACAAGTTCCATCTTTTTAATGGGCTTGTGGATCTGTAACCACGACGTGTTTGGAAGGATTGTGGTGGCACAGGGCCATAACGATAGTTATTAGTATTAAAATTCGGATTATGGCTCACATTAGGAGAATTTAATACTTGAATATTTTGCCGTACGTCACGACGTATAGATGGTAAATTTAAACTAGAAACTTGAACATTAGGTGACTGTTCGGGGATGGTTTGACCACGGTGAGTGGTAAAAGAGACCGCTTGAGGTACTGCGTTGTTTTGATGTGCTAATAAATGCGTGTTTTGGACTGTGTGAGAAAATCTATTTGTTGTGGCGGGGAATGTCGCGTTGAGATTATAATTTTGACCGTCCACGACTCTCTGTGCCATGTTAGCTTGATTGACACTACCAGTAGTTGAAAAATTTTGAGAGACACTTGTTGGGTTAAGACTTTGCAAAGAGTTCGGGATCGACGAAGTTATGGGATCAGGAGGGAAATGTATAGATGTGTTTTTATTTTGTAAATCTTTATTAGCATATACAATTGTAACTTTCTTATTTCTATTGGTTTTGCGAGGAGCTGGATCCGCCATTCTTTCTTTACTGCCCAAGATATTCAAATCTTCCAAAGACCCTTTTGGTGTACTTTTCGGTAACGACTGCGTGTTGTCAAAGTGTATGTCACCGCCAGTTGCTCCTTCTTCAGTAATTTGCACTGTTAGGAAGTCATCAAGCATTTGAAGGCCCTTCTGGATACTTTCCCCTATGGATGAAACCGTATGATGCTTAGGATGGCTAATTCTCACTCTGTCCACTCGGCGTAAAAGATGCAAAAGCTTGGCTTGAGCGCGAAGAGCCAACTCGGTGTTAGTAGTCCATTCATGAGGGTTCAATTCATTCAGCAACCCTTCAGCTTGACTACGTAAGTCTCCGATCTCAGCATTGATTGAATTAATAATTTTATCCACCTTAGGGATGTTTCCAGCTTCCTCAGCTGCTATCTGATCACACAAAGTATTGAAAGTCTCAGGATCAGTTGGAATGAGATTCCTGATGCGGCACTCGTAATTATATGCCTCTTGGTCCAGAAGACTAGGATCCATAATGAGTGACAACAGAATTATACAAAAAAAATTAACACTGTTTAACAGTGTATTCAAATATTATGTCCATTCGCGAAAATAGAGTTATACTTATACGTGTCAACTTGACCGGCAAACAAAAAAAAATCTCTTTGCGGTGGGAAATTTTTACTGACTGTATGTATGTGAATATTTTATGTATTAATATCGCCGTACCCAATACTTAATTATGTATACTACAATCTTATTAATAAACTTTCGTACTTACGTGTTCGTATGTTTATTTTAGTGGTGAAAAGAAAGGGAAAAGAAATTTCAGATAATACCGATGAAACAATGATTTTTCTGAAAACTTGTTTAATCGAAATTAATAAATGATATATTTAATAATGTTAAAATTCATTAATGCTCGATAATGTAATAAATTTTCATGCAAATATTACACTAATTCTTAATTTTTATTAGAGAATTGGAATAACCTTCATTAAAAAATTATATATACCAAAATAGAATTAATTTTCGTTTAATAAGGTGTTGTGAAATTTAGAGCCTTAGAATTTAGAAATCGTTCGCCTCCTGCTTCACAAATTCGAATGCAAACCCAAAAAGAACTCGTGAAGGTTTGGCAAATGATTCGAGTGTAAACCGAAAATACTTTAAGGCCAAATACCAACTCTGTATTAAATATAAAAAATGTAAATTCAATGTTATATATATAGCTGGCAAATACCACGTCGCAAACGATAGACCATGGATGTACCAAGCCTATGTGTCTTACGGGGTTTACCAGTATAGGTAAATATTAAACAGTCTGACTATAACAAATATTTATGTGAAATAGTATTTCGCGTGCAAAGAAGACGCTCCTGGTTGTACCAAAACGTTCTGACAAACGTGAAATACAGTTCACATGTCAAAATAAATAAATAAATTTTACCATAAGGAAGATATAATTCAAATATATGGCCAAATACCAAGAATTTAGCATAAATCTAAAGAAAATTCAGACCAAAATTAATTTGAACGACTAATGACAATAAAAAAAACGGCACGGATGAATATTCAACAATATCAATTAAGTATTCAAAAAAAAATACTGATTGAATCGTTAAAAGGAATCATTCGAAGCATTTAGAATATAAAAAAAATATTCATAACTACTGAACAATTTGTCAACGGAACTCTACTAATGAAACTTGGCTGGCAATAGCGTCGCAACAGAATCTCAACATTATATCCATTAAGAATTCTGGACATACGTTATTGCCGACACGAATACAGAATCAAAAAAAAACGCATAATAATTACACAGTGAAACTTTAATTCGAATTTAAATTGAAAACCGAGTGATTGATGTACAGGGAGGACGCGTGGAATGGAAGATTTTCACGATTAACACCACTATTACTCATGAAAACTCCATGTTACCGAAGGTATTTAATACGGAATCTAAATCAGACACAAGATGTAGGGTGCCTGACGTTGGGCGCCATATGTTATAAAATTAAACGGACGGAACTCTTTGATGAATGGGTAGATGCTTCCAGGTGTCCCCCCCGCCGGTCATAGTATCCAGCTGCTTCAGTCGGGTGAGGGTTCTTGGGGAACACCCTTTTTCGGAAGTGGTCCGTTTATTAGAACATAAAAGATTAGACCGGCATTCAAATAGAAAACATAGCAACAGAGGTTTTATCAGGAAGAAAAAAGTCATAGGAACAACTCGAGAAAATCGTAGAATTTTTCATTGTTAGAGCCAATCTTTATTTCGTTCTTCAAATCACCCAATTCAAAGGGAACAAGCTAATCACCTCCTTCCATCGATGAGAAACCAAAAATCACAACACCCTTTTATTTTCATTTAACAAATGTAATTCATTTTATTTATCTTCTGTATTTTCAAAACTTATTATTTATATAAAAAAAATTCCTATACATGAGTAGGTTACAATTCCAAAAACTCATTAAAACGATTCATTTAACTCTTGAGATGAAAAAAAAATCATCAATCTATTAATAAGAGAAAAAAAAAGTTCCATTACAAAAATTTAGAGTCATCCTGTTTTCAATTCTGTAATTTATAATTTATATTATAATTTTTTTTTTTCTTCATTTTATACATTTCTTTTAATTACAAAAAATTTTGTTTGCAATTGCAAAAAAAAATATATATAACTACCTTCACCATCTTTTTTTTTTTCTTTTCTTTCGGGATCCCATATGCAATAAATTCTTTAAAGTAATTTTTCATTAATTCCACTTATCTTCATTTATGTTACTTGTCTACATTGATTTTACTAATATAATGATATGACTACTTAATTTGATCCTGCTTAAAATTGACTAACTAGGCCTATATTCTTTATTACATTCTGATTTTATATTATTAAGAAAAAAAAACTAAGATTTATTACATAAAATTAAATTTAACATACCGTACAGCAAAAATTATAATTTCCATCTTTTCTTATTCTACCTTCCCTTTTTTTTTCTTTCGGTTGATTTTGCTTCTCCTTTTTCCACTGGCAGGTGCCCATTAGGGTTATTTGATGTACTATTAGATGTTTAGGTGCCTCTTAAGATGAAAAATAAGCTGAACACCATATGCTCCTTTCCATTTGTTTTTTTTTTCTTTTGTTTTAAAATAAAATTCAATAATAGATATATAATTTTATATAACAAGTATCATTCGTAAATACGTAATACTAAACCAAAATTTATTCAATTTATAGTTATTTACAACAAAATATCACTAACCTTATAAATTTCAATAGTTAATTGGATTAATTTAGCTCATGTATATGTATATGTGTTATATTATCTTTTATTCGGTTGAGTATAATATTATTATCATATAACAGTTTTTTTTTTCGCTTTTTTTTTTTTTTTTTTTTTTTTTTTTTTTTTTTTTTTTTTTTTTTTTTTTTTTATAGTTTATGATGTATATAATAAAAAAAACATATATCTATATACATAATGAAGTATGGAAAACTATCTTTTTAAACACCCAAACAAACAAAAAATTCTGATATTCATTTTGCCTACCCTTTTTTTTGTTCTTTAAAATACCACTTGAACACTTTATATTTTGTTTAATCCAATTTTATAAGCATAACAATAAAAAAAATCAATTTCTTATAGGCTAATTTAAACATGTTAAATTCATTTTTTTTTTTCTTTACACTCTTTCATTGTAACTTTTTTTTTCTTCTTCTTTTTATTCACAAATATCTTATTTCGGTTTTCTTTTATATTTCTACATATTTTCCTTTCTTCTTAGGATTAAAATAAAACTAGAACACGTGGTAAATCCAACCCTTCTTTTCCTTTCCTTTTATTAAATTTCTAAATATATATATTTTAGATTTTATTTTAGCGGTGCTAATTCTTTTTTTTTTTTTTCATATAAAAATATTCTCATACATACTTTCACTAAAAGAACTCTTTCAAAAAAAAAAAAAACTAAATTTATTGAACACAAAAAAAATCTGAAATTGGTGTAGCACACCTTTTTTTTTTTATACAAAAAAAATTTTCCACATTTCAGCATAGCTTTTGGTTTTTTCTTTCATTTATTATTTTTTTTGTTTTTCTCGGCATTTTCAAATTAATTGAGGTTCACCATATTTATCGTTTACTTTTTTTTTTTTTTTAAAACATCAGAAAAAGATTTTATTAAATCACGAAATTAAACAAGTATATATTTTTTTTTTTGTTTGATATTCTTCACTATCCACTTATATAAAATATTTTTCACAAGAACAAACTGACCATGACTAGTCTTTACAAACTAAAATCCACTAATGATAAACACATCATCGATATACCGCAGAAGCGAGTTAAAGTCAAAAGCAAGTCAAAAAAAAAGTAGAAGAAGCCAGATGAGTAATTTTTACAACCTTTTTATACAAAAAATGTGCCCACTAATCCCCTTACACATTTATATTTGGTAGTGGTGAATGCGCGGCAATTTTAACACATCATTATCCCAGCAGGAAAATAGCCGATGCATTACATTGGTAATCGATGAATTCTTCGATGAAATGGACATCGATGAAAAGATACATTACCAGGTAAACGAATGTGTAATGTGTAGCATATTCATTTGTACATTTGTTATGAAATTATGCGTCATTTTCGCGACTTCATAAAATTTCCGTATTCCATTTTGCGTTTTGTTTTTATTAATCATATTCTAGTCTAATCTAGTCTAGTAAAACGCGGACATTTCTAAGTATAAGTTCATAGTGAGTGCAGTGAGTGTAATTTAATTGTTATTAATTAGTATATAAATATATAATATAAAATATAAATTTATAAATTATAAATTTTAATAAAAATGTTTTTTTGTAAAAAAAATTTATTTTCTGTTTATTTTAATTTTGTTGTATTTTTCATTGTTCTTAATTTTTTAAGGTATTGCTTCGATCATTTCATACTACAAAAAATTTCTGCTATACTTTCTCTTTTAAAAGTTCTTTTGTCAAATATTTAAATTTTAAATAAGTGAATTTTAATATTTATGTGTTTTATAACAAAAATGTTTACAAGAAAAGAACTCCTATAAAGAGAAAGTATCGCGGAAATTTGTATCCCATTTTATTCTTCCACTGCCTACTTTTACCATGATTACATAGTATTTCATCGATTATTTCTTCTATTACCTGGTAATTATACACTTCATGTATTACGTGGTAAGTGAAGAAATCTTCGATGATTTGAACTTCGCTTACTTCATCGCTTACTTGGTAAGTGAAGAAATCTTCGATGATTTGAACATCGCTTACTTCATCGCTTACTTGGTAAGTGAAGAAATCTTCGATGATTTGAACATCGGTTACTTCATCGCTTACATGGTAATCTATAGGAGGATGCATTACTTTTCAATGACATCGCCATGTTAAAGTTCATCGATGCTGTAACCAATAGCTTATCCATTCTATAACTTACCTCTTCACTTACCATCGCTTACCATTTCCTGCTGGGATCATATAATGCCGGTGTACATACATCACCATTATTTATTCCAGAATACTCCATATATTATTTTACGAATAGTATATCTGTGTAAGTAATTATGGAGGTTGACATAGTGTGCGTGAACTTGAAATTTGATATTAAGTAAATAACTTAATGCAATTATATGGGTCATGTGATTATACTGATTTTTCCCCTATATTGATGTATATGGGAATAAATCAAATACAAAAAAAAAAATCATTGGTATATTTGGTAATTAGCAAATACCCTAATGCATATAATGATTTGATGTTAGAGCAGATTGAAAATATTAGACCATGAGAGTATTGGAGAAAAGTATGGAATAATCTTGTATACTCATGAAATTACACGAGATTATTCTAGAAGTGGCGTGATTTGCCATAATCCATGAGATTAACAAAAAAAATCTTTGTTCAATTTTTGAACAAAACAAGATTAATTTTGTGTTGCGCGTGTGCAACGGAAATAATATTACAGTTCATTTATTGGAAGATTTTGTTGAAAATTTCCAATAAATGTGCAAATTAGAATATTTAAAAAAATAGTACATCCATCTGTAATATTACAGTGGAGTACAAAAATATATGGACACAAAAAAGGAATTTTTGCTGTCGCAACACAACTTTAAGAAAATGTCAGCTAATTTTGATAGTGTGTCTCTGTTACTCAAATATGTTGTCTCTTTCTTTAAGTACTTAAAATTTCCAATAGTATTAATACCGTATCATAACAGCATAAGCAATAAATTATCTGATTTTTGACAAACCTTTTATACGATTTCAAAGCCTCCTTCACCAATTGTTTCTGTTGTTTTTGTTTTTGCCTCTCACTTCTGTTTGTTATATTTTCCAACTTTGGCAAATTTATGGTTGGTATGGCTCCTTTTTTCAAGAGTCTCTTCTCCATTGGCATATTGAGCAAAATTTACTTCAACCTGTAATCATTTTCAACAAAATGTTTCGAACATATCTTAGCTGTCCTTAAATTTAATTGTTTTTGAACACCACAAGCGTTCAACCATTGTGCTGATACAATTCTGTCTTTTGGGAATGTAAAATATTTAATTTTATTATCAGTCTTTTTTCCTTTATAATTTGAGCAATTATCAACGGCACACTTCACCATTTTCACGATTTTTCAAAAATTTAAAAAATTATAACAAAACACTAAATTTATTTCAAAAAAACTCCACAATAAACAATCACTTTTTCACAATAAACAATCAAATTTTTCACTTTAACTCTTTTTAGACGAGTACGATGACGTCTTATTCAACAGCTGTCTGTTTGACAGCTTGACTTTTTACACTGCCTTGTATATGTATGCCGTACATACACATAATATGTTACATGGTGTAATGATATATAAGGTGTGTGCTTTAGAAACTTCGAGTTGGCATTTGGTAATTTAGTGCTGCCATATATTATTAAATAAAACAAAAAAATTTAAGTACTGATGGCTCAGGAAAAGGATATTTATTTCTTCTCATGTATTTATATGCGCGTGTTCCAGCTACGTAATGCCTCATTGCAGAAGAAATATCTTCTTCTGTCCGACGTCTTCTTTTATTTCCATTTTCTAATTTCTTAATTTGACCAGGTGTCATGAATTCTCCTAGGGATAATAGTAGCTGTTGATGCTTTTTTTGAATTTTTCGGGAATGTGTAAAAACTTATTTTTAGATTCATTTTTCTCACTTTTTCGTAGTTATTTTTACATTCTTTATAATTAATTTAATATTAATAATTTATAATTAAAAAAAAATAACAGGAATAAAAATTATTTTCACACAATTCACAACACGAAATGATTTTAATATAAATATCATTCCACCATAATGGAAAATAAAATGCTAGTGACAGCACTTTTTTTCAAGCTAAAATGTCAAATTCTTTTGTTAGCAAGCTGGGTTCTGATTGGCCAGTTCGATTCGAAATTTGTTCACGTTTAAAGCACACACCTTATATATCATTACACCATGATATGTTATATGTATGCTCACGACTTCAATATAAAGTCAAAGCTCTTGGCGTCGTAGCATTAACAGCATACATTCAGTGTTGTGACCACATCAGGTTCAAATAGTAGTATATCTGAGGAATGAATAGTAGTAAATTTTGACAAAAAGTAGTAGAAATGAAAAACGTTTATTATTTACATAATTTATTATACATGTATATATAAATGTATTCATTTGTAATAAAAGTTAAAAAAAAAACAATAACAAAAATGTGTTTAAAACAAAATAAAACTTTTTCAAAAGTATTGTAACTTGAAAAAATTAACAAAATCAAAAACAAAAAAAAAACCTTAGCTCTTCAATTCAATATGTAGCTTCCATTGCTGAAAGTGTAGCGGTTAATATATTTTAGAAGCTCTGTGAATGGCTCAAAAACATCTTCATCACTTTTTATTAATTCCTTACTTAATAGAATATTTTTAATAGTATTAGTTTTCAGTTGGTTTCTTCTACAGTCTTTTATAATTTTTAAGTCAGAAAATTTTCTTTCCGCAGCAGCACTACTATGTGGGAAACAGCATAAATGAAGCATATGTATATGTATTATATATAGACAACTCCTTGAAGCTATATTCTCCTAAACCATTTTGAAGATTTTTTATATTGATCCAATATTGAATAATGTCATCATTTTTACAGGATTTTAATACGGATTCATTTCCTACTAGGTCTCTCCATTGTGAGTTTAAAACTTCTATAGCCACATCATTATATGGAAACTGTGTTACAAATTTCAGTATTGATGGCAGAGCCTTGAATTATTTTAGAAGGATCCAAAAACTATAATAATTTCAATTTTGAATTACAACTATTTTCTATGAGAAATCGTTTTTTTAACTGACTGCATAGTTCTATATAATAACTATGCATAATTTTCCGCATTTCAGTAATTTCATTGTCTTCTACACTTTTTTTCCAAAATAAACTTTTAAAACTCTAATCCAAAATACATAGAGGAATAATCAAGATGATATTCTTTATTATTGAAATCTATGGTCAAATTTATGTAATCAATTCTGATAAAATTCTTAAGAATTTTCAAAAATAATTTTTTAATTGTTTCAAATAAAACATGAATTTTAGTACTTTCAGATTGGAATAATTTATTCAATTTGTTAATAGTAGCTAAATTTTCTTCAAGAAATTTTAGATATACAAAATTCCTTTTATTTTTAAAAAATGCTGAAATAACGTGTGCAGATTCATCTTTAGGTGTTTCAAAACAATGTAGCATAAAATAATAATTAAGAAGCGGTTGCCATTGTTCTAGTGTTCTCTTTACAATTATTTCTACACATAGCCACCTCGTTGGACAAAAACGTAATACTTTATGTATTTCAGCATTAAAAGCATTTTGAAACGCTTGTGAGTCAATTTGCATTACATTAAATATTTCTTTACTAGTTCCTTCACTCATTTCATTCAGGCTGAAAAATTTATCTTTGACCATCATTTTTATACTATCATAATAACGAACAATCATCACAAGACATTTTGTTGTGGAAATGTCCGTAGTTTCACCTATAATTAAACTAAATTTATTTTCTTTTAAATCTTTAGAAATTTGTTCAAGCGTTAAAATATTATTGACCATTGTAGTATAACGAAAAAAAAGAAGAAAATTCAAAAAAAATTTCAGCTATGAAACTGTGTTTTGTGACACACCATTTGAACCAATATGAACTTCCGGGTGAACCCACCGGTCAGATTTCCAGCTGCTTCAGCCGGGCGGGGTTCTTTGGGAACACCCAGCCGGAAGTTGGTCGTTATACTTACATAAGTTTTACCGGTAAAATATATTCATAGATTTTTAAACAGTGCAACTTAACAAGGAAATTCATCAGACAAAATCGCGAAGTACCAGATAACATCTTTATTGATAGAGAAAGCCCAGTGTTCCAAGATATCACCAAAATTCAAATGTTAAGAGGATCATCTTCATCCTTCCATGAGATTATTTAAATCACATAGATACAAAAACAAATAATATAAGCGAAAGTAGACCATCTTCCCCCTTGAAGAGATCATACACACCACAACACCTTATCTTAAAAATCTGTTAGTGCTTTAATAAATTCATGCTTTATTTTTCCATTTTCATTATTTGAATTTACAAAAATCCATTTGTTCTTTTTTTTTCTATAATTTTTCAATACAAATTTAATTTACGATTCTATATAATATCTAAGATACATTTACGTAGGGATCTCTGTAATTACAATGGAAACACTTTTATTTTACTTATTTTTCCCTCTTACAACAAAGAAATCCCTTTATTTATAAATTTATTCATGTATCTATATTTATTCATGCATCTATATTAATTCATGTATCTATATTTATTCATATCTCTATATTTATTCTTGTATTTATGCTTATTCTTGTACTTATGTTCATTCTTGTATTTATATTTATTCTTGTATTTATGTTTCCCAGTACTGGTGATTTCTTTATTTCTTTCTTAAAATTCTAAATATTTCCCTATGTGTTAATTTATTAATGTGGTAAAGGAATAATAAATTTTTTTTTTTTTTTTTTTTTTTTTTTTTTTTTTTTTTTTTTTGTGTTATTAGCTCTTATATAATATTTTTTCTTCACAGTGTCTTATAAAAAAAATTATTTTTCCTTTAGAACACATATACGCTTGTACAATAATCTAACCCTATGATATCTGAAGCCATAATTTTAAAATTTTTCTTTTTCGTCTATTTTTTTTTCTTTCTACTAAAACATAGTGACAAATCTAAATGCTTAAACTACAGTACCTTATAATTTCATTTTTTTCTGCTGATCGATGTATCATGCGAGGTCCCGATATAATTGCGGTTGCAGTTTTAGATGATGATGACTCCTATCCTGTTTTTTTTTTTTTTCTTTTTCTCAAGTGCATTTAAAGAAACTCCTCACTTTTTTTTTCCTTTTTTTTTCTTTATTTATTTAAATTTTTTTTATTTTATATTTTTTTTTCTTTAGAACCCTTTTTTTTTTTTTTTTTTGCTAATTTCATTATTATTACAAAAAAAATATTTTTTTTCTTTTTTTTTTCTTCGAAAATTTAATTAAATTTTTTTTTTCTTTTTAGCCCATTAACTAAGTATGTAATATGAATTTATATTTACATACGAATTTTAGCAACTTGAAAATTCACTCATCGAAAAAAAAAAACTCTATTAAGTATACTCCATTCACTTGTAACTATTAATTTCAACTCGATAAAAATTTTTCTTATATAATTCATTAAATATTTAATAACTTTTACAAGAATATTTTACTGACGCACATGTTAAATGATAAAACTTTTATCACAAATGTGATATCCTAAATTTAATGGTATTTCCATGTAACATTATAAGTTCACATGAATCCTAAAATGATATACATACTACTATGGGTTCATGGTTCTTACTGCATGAATTTATGTATATTAATAATCTTTGTATATGTATACAAATTAAACTAATCACTAGTTTTTTTTTTTTTTTTTCTTGGTTTTTCTTTGTTATAACACGTACTTTAAACTAACCCAAAAAAATCACTTTTAAGGAGAAACTTCTTATTACCTTTTTTTTTCTTGCATTAGATACTAATTTATCTTGTTTATTTTCACAGAAAATAAAAAAATCAATCCTAATTCTACGAATCTTTATTTTAACTCATATCTTTCCTTTTTTTTTCTTTTCTTTATTTTGTTAAGCTTGTTAAATTGTGATCAAAAAAAAATTTTTACTTTTATTAGATTTTTTCCTTTTTCTTTTCTTCTTTTCTTAATAATTTTATTTTCCAAAACGAACACGTTTTTTTTGTTTTTCTCTACTTTTTTTTTCTTTTTTAAAGTAAAATTGAATTTTTTTACGAGCCGACGGTCAATAAAAAAACTTCTGTTCTCCAGGTCGATACTAAAAAGAATGATCACTCAACTCAACAAGCAAAAAAAAGTCAATTCGTGTCTTCCCGAAAAGTATAAAACCGAAGTAAAAAAAAAACATGTATCAAAATTTGTTGATTCCTATACCATATACCAATCGTGTATAATAACTCATATGCACATCTTAATTGGTGTGGGTATATGCGCGGCAAATTTAACTCATAAGCATCATGTACATCAGGTATGTAAATCATCATTATACATTAACACACACTCCACATACCATGTAATGAGTAATATTAGTGAGTAAAGTGGTCTCATTTTCGGACATTGTCCCAGTGTGTGTGGATTCGAAATTGAAATTACATTATGCTATTTACATAAGTAAATAGGTCATAATGCAATTTATATGGGTCATGTGATGTTAATGATTTTTCATACACATTGATTTATATGGGTATAAATCAAATGTTGTGTGAGAAATTTATATGGTGTATTTGAATATTAACAAATACACTGAAGTGCGAAATAATTTGGTGGTGTAAAGAAAAATGAGAATATTTGAGAAAAATATGGAATAATCCTATGTATTTATATAAACACATAGGATTATTCTCGAAGTGGCGTGATTTTTTTTTTATTAATCCATGGGATTAATACAAAAATCTTTGTTCAATTTATGAACAAAACGAGATTAAATTTTTGGTTGCGCGTGTGCAACGGAAACAAAATTTACAGTTCATTTATTGGAAGATTTTGTTGAAAAATTTCCAATAAATGTACATTTTTAAACATTTTAAAAATTATGTGTACTACCGTCTGTAAAAATACAGCGGCGTACGAACATAACAAAAAAAAATGAAGGGGGGGGGGCTATTTGCTGTCGCAACACCATTGATGTAGCTTTTTTCCTTCCACATTTAATACCTTTTAGAAATTCCACGATCTGATAACAGTTTATTAATAAATTTAGGCAAAAAATAGGTATGAAAAAAATCGAACAGTGATCAAATAACAATTTTACAATTTACAAAACAAATATGTATCACTTCAAAATGAAGTTTACCTTTTGGAATGTTATATAAAACGACTTTTTTTCCTGTTGGTGGTGAAAAATGTAAACATTTCAAACAAGTTGAGATAGACTCTTTTATTTTGGCTTTCATTTGTGGAAACCAATGTAATTTTCTTTAAAATTCGTAAAAATTTTGCTACCAACATGAGACAATGCTTCATGATGTGGTTGAATAACATTCCTTTCCATCTGTTTTGGCACAAAAAGTAATATGTACAAACTTTTCCACGAACCTGTCGAAGTGGAAAAGGTTGGAACACGGCAGCGAAAAGACAAAGTAAAGTCCGTAAAGGACATTGATCCATAAATGAATTTAAGTCCCACTGAGAATTTTGACCCGAAAAGGAGGAATAGGTCAGTGTTGACTAAACACAACAACGTGGGGCTCGTCCACACCCTGAGATGAGTCTCCATGCCGGAACACGTGGGCAAGCCGGGCTGAACAAAAAAAGAGGGAAACAGGTCCACACACACATTAACCAAGGTCCAAAAAAAACGAGTTTTACTGAATTTTGCGATGATGATTTATATACTCATTCGTAAGAAATAACATTTCGAGCGAAGTGAGACAAAGCCAGGAGCAATAAGACACATTTTGGACAAACAAAAAAAAATCTAGTCAACAGGTTGATTCAAAAGTCAGTTTACTTTCTTACTCGAAGAGGGTAAAGTGAACCAATTAACAACACCATTGCCAGGTTTACAAAAAAAAGATATCACATTGGAAAAATTAGGCCAATGATTGAAGATAAAATGAGGCAAGTTATAAAAAAAAAATAAAAGCCATATGGCAAACAGAAATGGTGTTATGCTTTGAGATCTTTCGCATGAAAAGTCCCTACATATTTACCTTGTAGGTCCTCTACCTCGTACATACTTCCACCAATGCATCTTTTAATTCGACTTTTTATAAATTTGTTTGCCAATTTCGAATTAAATCCTTTTGCGAAATCGCTTTGAGTGAAATTTCGCCTATAAACCTCTTGACCAGGTCGAAATTTCACTGTTGTGGTACGGAGGTTGTAAGATCTTTCTGCTCGTTCGTGAGCTTTCTTCAGGCTCACTGAGACTTGGTCACGGATCTGTTGAAGCTTAGCAGATTCAGGCAGATCGATGACCTCTCCATCCATCACACAGTCCAGCTCTCTCAGAACACGATATGCCGAGGCATGCCTTACCATAGGGAAACCAAATACCGTCTGGTAAGGTGTGCGCTCAATAGCACTGTGATATCGAGTTCTAAGTGAGCCAGCTATGCGGTGGATGGCCTTGTCCCAGTTCGCCTGGTCTTCTTGAACATAAGACCTTACAGCCTCTAAAATGACCCGATTTACGCGTTCAGATGCATTTGATTAAGGCGAGTACAAAGCAGTGCGAATATGTTTTACACCATACGAAGATAAAAAGTTTTGAAAATCGTTTGAAATAAATTGCTTACCATTATCGCTGTGTAGAAATTCGCAAACGCCAAAAATAGAGAAGACTTCGTGTTCCAGGAAAGTCACAATAGCAGGGGCATTGGCTTTACGGAGGGGTTTGAGAAACACGAACTTAGAAAAGTGATCAAGAACGATCAAAATTTGCGAATTTCCTGATTTAGTCCTGGGGTATGGACCAAGCAAATCAATATACAGACGTTGAAATGGTCTTTCGGTAATGAACCTAGATCCCATAGGAGGTCTAGTTCGAAAATTAGGGGATTTATTTTCCTTGCAAGTTACACAAGAACTGACGAAATTTTGAATGTCACCAATCATTTTAGGCCAATAGTACTTATCAGACAAAAATCGGTATACAACAATAACGCCACCATGACAAGTAACTTCAGACTCATGAACATTTTGGATCAACGAATTACGAAGGGATTTAGGGACCCAGAGTTTCCAAGGATTGTCGAAAGATTCCGAAGTACGAAAACGGACACGTTTGAACACTTTACCGTCGTAAATTTTCAAATCTGGCAACTTATTCTGATTGTTCGAAATAAAAGATATTAATTGAACATATTCGTCATCGCGAAAGCTATCTGAATTTAAGTCGACTTCAGTCAGATTTAAGTTCGTAGTAATTTCATCACAAAACGCGCGCGAGAGCGAATCAGCAACCACATTTTGTGAGCCTTTGCGGTGCTGAATAGCAAAATCGAAAGCTTGCAATTTCAGGCTCCAACGGGCGAGACGACCACTTAAATCTGGCTGAGACATCAACCATTTCAAACTCGCGTGATCCGTAATAATCGTAAATTTAAAACCTTCAACGTAAGCTCTAAACTTTTTGACGCACAACACCGCGGCCAAGCACTCCAGTTCTGTCACGGAGTAGTTCTTCTGCGCTTTGTTCAGCTTTTGCGAAACAAATGCGATGGGATTTTCATCACCCGCCTCCGAAAGTTGGAATAGGACTCCTCCTACGCCCACTTTCGACGCATCGCACTGTATAAAGAACTCCTTCGTGAAGTCAGGATTTCCTAGCACGGGCGCGGAAGTCATACAAATCTTGAGCTTCTCAAAAGAGTTTTGAGCTTCATCGGACCAAATAAAATTCTTCGACTTCTTCAAACAATCAGAAATAGGTGCTGAAAGAGACGCATAATCGCGAATAAAACGACGATACCAATCGGTCATTCCTAAGAAACGGCGAACTTGCTTAGGATTTTTCGGACTTGGAAAGTCAACAATCGCGGAAATCTTTTCAGGATCGGTTTTAATACAACCATCGCCGACGATATAGCCAAGATACTTAATTTCTTTTTAGCAAAATTTACTCTTTTCGACGTTGATGGTTAATCCCGACATTCTTAGACAAGTTGCGACTTTTTCGAGCGTTTTTAAATGAGTGTCAAAATCTTTCGATATTATTAATAAATCATCAAGATATACGAAAACATTATCGCGTAACTCCGACGGTACGACTTTGTCCATCAATCGACACATTCGTTGGGGAGCGTTGCACAAACCGAACGGCATCACGGTGAATTGGTAAAGAGGCCTGCCAGGTACTGTGAAGGCTGTCCTTTCGCGAGATTCCTTTTCTAAGGGAATCTGCCAAAAGGCATCCTTCAAATCGATCCCTGATATATATTTTGTGTCGGACAAGCGGCTGATCAACCCGTCAATGTGTGGCAAAGGATATGCATCCTTCTTTGTCACAGCATTGACTTTTCGCGAGTCCAAACACAATCGATTTTTACCAGGCTTTCTTACCAAAACAACGGGATTGTTCCACGCGCTAAAAGATTCTTCGATAACTCCCATGTCGAGCATGCGATCAAGCTCGTCGTACATTAATTTTTGAATCGCGCGTGAAACAGGATAATGACGTTGTTTTATAGGAGGTGTATCACCGGTATCTATTACGTGCGTTTCAAGAGACGTCTTACCTAAACCGAGAACAGCGAACGAGGGAAATTTTGCTTTAATTAAATTCAGCTTTCGTTGCTGTTCCGCGGTCAAAACGTGCATTTTCGGATCTTGAACGCTTTCGTCACAAAGTTCTGAAATACACTTTGGTAATAAATCAAATTTTTGCCAAAAATCGATCCCGAGATACAATTGTTGCGCTAAAGTTGGCACGATATAGAGTTGAAGTGGCCTACAAATACCATTGTAAACAACTTCAACATCTACTACGCCTTCAACTTTTTGCGCGCTTCCATCAGCTGTTTGAATAGGTGCTGCCGAGCGTGAGCTCTTGACACCTATTTGCTTCAAAATTTCATAAGCGTTTTTGCCCAAACAACTGATGGAAGCCCCTGTATCCATCAAACCGTATTATTCAACATCATTTATTTTAATTTTAGCGTACGGACGCGGATCTTTAAAAGGACAAAAATTATTCAGAACTTCTAACGACTTCCGAATTTGCACACGTTTCTTGAAACGTTCACGACACTCTAAAATACGTTTTGATACAACTTCCGAAACCGTACCGAATATTTTATTTCGACGTTCATTATATTTACGCAACTTTTCTAGATAACGATCCTCGAAACTCATGGTTGCATTATAAGACAAATCAGGTAAGTTCATCGACATAGCAGGTAAATTAATAGACATATCAGGTAAATTTTCGGACAAATCAGATTTTTCAGACAAGGATAGAGATTGGCTGACATTGGAGACGGTATCATCCTGTGATGGGCCCTGATACTGATCATCGCCAAGGGTCTTTTGTCACGGTGTCACAATCAGTGGCACACTTACAGACGCCCTGAAAAACTTGGTTCAAATCAGGCCCACGGTCCATCACAAGAGAACCATCGGCAACACCAGACAATTCTAAGTTGTCTTTTTCGATGTAGCCGGGGTTTTCGGATCCGGGAAACGACGTATCAAACGCGGTGCCCCGGAGTGCATCACGTTTGACACTCCGTTTTCCGAAACACAATTTTTACAAACTGGAGTTGTGACACCTTTGAGGCCACATTTGTAACAGAATAAATTTCGTTTGGCCACGGTACACTCTCTAAACGAATGTCCTTTCGCGTCACAATTCCAACATATATAATTCTCTGTATTTAAATTGTTCAACGCACAAACATCAACGTTCGACATTGGTAAGTCCGTTCTAGAAACATTATTCGATTCATGTACATTTCGGGGTGAATTAATAGACATATGAGAAATTTGGTGACCTAGGTCACAAGAAGTATCGTAAGAGTTTGAAAAATTTTGATGAGGTATCTCATCGAAAACACATGAATCATAAGGGTTATAAATCTCTGAAACATTACGAGTTTTTGCACGTATGTCAGTTTCCGACCACAACTTTTCGAATTTCCTAGCAAGATCACGTAATTCGTCAAGAGAGTTGACAGTGTGAAGAAGCAGGGCATTGCGCAGTCTTGCATTTATATTTCGCCGTAATATCTCGATAAGCTCTTGCTGGCTCATTGGATGCCGAAGACGTGAGGCCAAACTTTGCATCTCTAAACGATAATCACTAAATAATTCGCCTGGCCTTTGATGACGAGCGAACATTGCTTGGCGTATCTCGAAATCGGTGGTCTGACTTCGAAATTCGTCAAGCAATGCACCCCGTACATCACGCCAAGAAGCAAACGGATTTGACATACGAAACAGCCAATACCACGTAAGAGCCTTATCTGATAAAAATCTGTTAACATGAGCAGCTAACGTATTTTCAGATATGCCGTCGGCTACTGCCAACGATTCTAAACGAAATAAAAAGTCTTCAATGGAAAGTCCGACACGACTTCCTGAAAACGACAAGTTCCACCTTTTAAGGGGACTTGTGGACCGAAAATTACGCCTTTGTTGTTGGAAAGATGGTGGCACAGTGCCAAAACAAGGATTATTCGAGGCCAAAGGCGCGTTAAAAACATTCTACTGAACATTACGAGGGGGAATTTCAACACGAGGTTGAGGAAAGTTCAAACTAGAAATTTGTGGATTTGCTGCTTGTTTAAGTCGATTGAAATCGTTTTTAAAAGAAATTGGAGCGTTTTGTGGCGGTAAAGAGAGATTTTGGTCACGTGCAAACGTAGCAAATTTATCAGATGTGGTTGGTAGGGATATATTTGACTTCGAACTGAACTCATTCCTGTCACGCGTGTTTGTGTGGAATTTGGACGTATAATTATTATTTCGGATTCGATTTTGATTTCGCGGCGCGTTATAATTAAGGCGATGATTAACATTCAAAGATGATTCACTGGGGAGAGGCAATTCAAATGCTAAAGACTTTTTCTGTTTATTTTCATTAATAAATTTATTTACAACATTATGTTTAACAGGAGAGAAACCAAATATATCTGCTGGGCCTTCCTTTCCACCTGGGATGCTGAGGTTTTCAATTGATGTTGCAGGGGTGCTCCTCAATAAGGATCGGGTGTTATTAAAATTCATAACTCCTCCAACTGCACCATCTTCAAATACTGGAGCATTAGTTCCGTTCAGCATGTCTAATCCTTTTTGTAACATTTCTGCAATCGGTGTCGCAGCTTTCATTCGAGGTCTTGTTTTCATGATCCTATCCACTCGGTTCTTCAGATGCCACAACTTGGACTTAGTTCGTTGAAATTTCTCCGTATCTGAGGCCAACTCTGCAAGATTCAGGCTATTGATTAATCCTTCAGCTTGACTGCGCAGGTCCTCGATTTCGGTATTGATGTTGTGGAGAATCTTGTCTGTCTGGGCCACCGTTCCTGCCGCTTCAGCTGCAATTTTATCCACCAGTAACCCAAGATAATCCTGGCTGTAAGGATCGATGTCTCGAATTCGACACTCATAAAAGATGTCCTCAGGACTCAGGAAAGTAGGGTCCATGTTTGTTGATCACAAAAAAAATTAAGGTTATTATATCACTGTATGTGTTCACTATTAATTATACCAGGCGACAATAAAACTTTACAATTTATCTTGTAGAGACAAAAAAAAAATTAAAAAAATTATCATATGAATAGATGTATAAATTATAACACTCGCGAACACTACCGAACCGAAAAATTTTCAATCAAAAATCGTTATAAAAAGGTGTGCTATTTAAAGTTTTATACCAAAAATTTTATTATCAAATGTATCTATTAAAAAGAAAATTCTAATCAAAATCGTGGCTCGACCATGAAACTCGGTCACGCGAGTCCAACGACAACCATCTGGTGTTAAGAGATCTGCGCCTCGACGCAGACCCAAAATAAGAAAAGTTAAGGAAAGAAAAATTGACTTAAAAATTCACCATGAAAATGAATATATGTATTAAAAAAAAATCTTCATTTAAAAAACCCCTTTTTTTTCTAAAACGCAAATACTGATGAATATATAAGTAAGTGTTTTGTTATTTTATTTTATTTTGTTTCTTTTATTTTTCTTTTAATCAGTTAAACGAAAATTCCTTTTATTACTCAAAAAGAAAAACCAAAAAAAAAATCAAAAAAAAATCAATATAATTTTTTCAAGAATATAAAAGCGCAATATTTTCAAAAAAAAAAAAATATCAGAACTAAGTTTTGTCTTATTAACCTAGGTGTTGTGGCTTGCAGGACCTCACCTAGGGCGGAGATACGCTCAAATAGATGACATCCCTCGGGTGAAACATGGATTGAAGACGCTGAAGTCTCCTCTATCAATAAAGAATTGAAAAAAAAAACAGTTGGTATGGATTAGTTACATAAACTCTGGGCACACGGGGGTTTTCAAAAATTTTAATTGAATTAAATTTCATATGAATTGACGAATTGAAGCGTCACTTATGTGTAATTAAATAAAACCGGAAACATGAGCGACTTCAAATCGAACAATCGCGCGACATCGATTGCCATTACAAAATATTTTTTTAATTCTCAAAAAAAATGGTTCATTATAAAACATGCGTATACTTGGAAACACTACCGCGTGCAAACAGCATTTCGGGTTTTGCCCCAAAACCTGTGACCAACGTCGGAGGTTTCGAAGTATAAAACTGAAACTACAAGGTCTGAATATAACAAATTACTATGTTGAAGACACATCGCGAGCAAAGGCTCAATCTTGCACATGCAAAATCGTCCTGACAATCGACTATGTTATCCCAACAGGTGAGCTTTCGAACCGAAGATAAGTTATTAAGCATCAATAGGCAAGGTAAGTTGAATAAACCGGAAGAAAAAAAATTACTATGGAAATTAAAATAGAAATTCAGACCGAAAGGAAAATTGTACAAAGTTAATTACAATATTTAATAGCGAAAGAAATCGAATTTTTCAACTACTTTTGTATACTGAAACTACAAACATTTTCACAGTGCCGTCGCAACAAGATTTCGGGATTTACACCGACCCAAAATCTTTGACTTACGTCACTGTGTTCAAGAATTTATTACTCACAAAAAAAAATATATATATCTATATAATTATATATTATAATATAATTGTCAATTAAATTTAAAACCGGGTTATTGGGGTGAACGGGGAGGACGCGTGGGATAGTAGATTTTCTGCTCAATGTTGCCATAGAACAGAAAATCTCCATGTTACCGGGGAAGCTAAGACTAAAAAAAATTAAGGCAGACACTAGATGTTGGGGTGCCTGACGTTGGGCGCCATATCTGCCGTACAAAGGACAATCGCGTCAATTACATTTTCACTCATTTTGAGTTAAATATATTTATGATATAATATATAGTTATATATATGAACTGAAGGAAAAATTCTCTATTAAAAAATATGTCTATATATTATATATTATATATATAATTTAATTTTTCCACTAGTTCATATGATAACTATATATCATAAATACATCTAAGTCAAAATGAGTGAAAATGTAATTGACGCGATTGTCCTTTGTACGGCAGATATGTAGTATAACGAAAAAAAAAAGAAAATTCAAAAAAAATTTCAGCTATGAAACTGTGTTTTGTGACACACCATTTGAACCAATATGAACTTCCGGGTGAACCCACCGGTCAGATTTCCAGCTGCTTCAGCCGGGCGGGGTTCTTTGGGAACACCCAGCCGGAAGTTGGTCGTTATACTTACATAAGTTTGACCGGTAAAATATATTCATAGATTTTTAAACAGTGCAACTTAACAAGGAAATTCATCAGACAAAATCGCGAAGTTCCAGATAACATCTTTATTGATAGAGAAAGCCCAGTGTTCCAAGATATCACCAAAATTCAAATGTTAAGAGGATCATCTTCATCCTTCCATGAGATTATTTAAATCACATAGATACAAAAACAAATAATATAAGCGAAAGTAGACCATCTTCCCCCTTGAAGAGATCATACACACCACAACACCTTATCTTAAAAATCTGTTAGTGCTTTAATAAATTCATGCTTTATTTTTCCATTTTCATTATTTGAATTTACAAAAATCCATTTGTTCTTTTTTTTTCTATAATTTTTCAATACAAATTTAATTTACGATTCTATATAATATCTAAGATACATTTACGTAGGGATCTCTGTAATTACAATGGAAACACTTTTATTTTACTTATTTTTCCCTCTTACAACAAAGAAATCCCTTTATTTATAAATTTATTCATGTATCTATATTTATTCATGCATCTATATTAATTCATGTATCTATATTTATTCATATCTCTATATTTATTCTTGTATTTATGCTTATTCTTGTACTTATGTTCATTCTTGTATTTATATTTATTCTTGTATTTATGTTTCCCAGTACTGGTGATTTCTTTATTTCTTTCTTAAAATTCTAAATATTTCCCTATGTGTTAATTTATTAATGTGGTAAAGGAATAATAACTTTTTTTTTTTTTTTTTTTTTTTTTTTTTTTTTTTTTTTTTGTGTTATTAGCTCTTATATAATATTTTTTCTTCACAGTGTCTTATAAAAAAAAATATTTTTCCTTTAGAACACATATACGCTTGTACAATAATCTAACCCTATGATATCTGAAGCCATAATTTTAAAATTTTTCTTTTTCGTCTATTTTTTTTTCTTTCTACTAAAACATAGTGACAAATCTAAATGCTTAAACTACAGTACCTTATAATTTCATTTTTTTCTGCTGATCGATGTATCATGCGAGGTCCCGATATAATTGCGGTTGCAGTTTTAGATGATGATGACTCCTATCCTGGTTTTTTTTTCTTTTTTTCTTTTTCTCAAGTGCATTTAAAGAAACTCCTCACTTTTTTTTTCTTTATTTTTTTTTTCCTTTTTTTTTCTTTATTTATTTAAATTTTTTTTATTTTATATTTTTTTTTCTTTAGAACCCTTTTTTTTTTTTTTTTTTGCTAATTTCATTATTATTACAAAAAAAATATTTTTTTTCTTTTTTTTTTCTTCGAAAATTTAATTAAATTTTTTTTTTCTTTTTAGCCCATTAACTAAGTATGTAATATGAATTTATATTTACATACGAATTTTAGCAACTTGAAAATTCACTCATCGAAAAAAAAAACTCTATTAAGTATACTCCATTCACTTGTAACTATTAATTTCAACTCGATAAAAATTTTTCTTATATAATTCATTAAATATTTAATAACTTTTACAAGAATATTTTACTGACGCACATGTTAAATGATAAAACTTTTATCACAAATGTGATATCCTAAATTTAATGGTATTTCCATGTAACATTATAAGTTCACATGAATCCTAAAATGATATACATACTACTATGGGTTCATGGTTCTTACTGCATGAATTTATGTATATTAATAATCTTTGTATATGTATACAAATTAAACTAATCACTAGTTTTTTTTTTTTTTTCTTGGTTTTTCTTTGTTATAACACGTACTTTAAACTAACCCAAAAAAATCACTTTTAAGGAGAAACTTCTTATTACCTTTTTTTTTCTTGCATTAGATACTAATTTATCTTGTTTATTTTCACAGAAAATAAAAAAATCAATCCTAATTCTACGAATCTTTATTTTAACTCATATCTTTCCTTTTTTTTTCTTTTCTTTATTTTGTTAAGCTTGTTAAATTGTGATCAAAAAAAAATTTTTACTTTTATTAGATTTTTTCCTTTTTCTTTTCTTCTTTTCTTAATAATTTTATTTTCCAAAACGAACACGTTTTTTTTGTTTTTCTCTACTTTTTTTTTCTTTTTTAAAGTAAAATTGAATTTTTTTACGAGCCGACGGTCAATAAAAAAACTTCTGTTCTCCAGGTCGATACTAAAAAGAATGATCACTCAACTCAACAAGCAAAAAAAAGTCAATTCGTGTCTTCCCGAAAAGTATAAAACCGAAGTCAAAAAAAAACATGTATCAAAATTTGTTGATTCCTATACCATATACCAATCGTGTATAATAACTCATATGCACATCTTAATTGGTGTGGGTATATGCGCGGCAAATTTAACTCATAAGCATCATGTACATCAGGTATGTAAATCATCATTATACATTAACACACACTCCACATACCATGTAATGAGTAATATTAGTGAGTAAAGTGGTCTCATTTTCGGACATTGTCCCAGTGTGTGTGGATTCGAAATTGAAATTACATTATGCTATTTACATAAGTAAATAGGTCATAATGCAATTTATATGGGTCATGTGATGTTAATGATTTTTCATACACATTGATTTATATGGGTATAAATCAAATGTTGTGTGAGAAATTTATATGGTGTATTTGAATATTAACAAATACACTGAAGTGCGAAATAATTTGGTGGTGTAAAGAAAAATGAGAATATTTGAGAAAAATATGGAATAATCCTATGTATTTATATAAACACATGGGATTATTCTCGAAGTGGCGTGATTTTTTTTTTATTAATCCATGGGATTAATACAAAAATCTTTGTTCAATTTATGAACAAAACGAGATTAAATTTTTGGTTGCGCGTGTGCAACGGAAACAAAATTTACAGTTCATTTATTGGAAGATTTTGTTGAAAAATTTCCAATAAATGTACATTTTTAAACATTTTAAAAATTATGTGTACTACCGTCTGTAAAAATACAGCGGCGTACGAACATAACAAAAAAAAATGAAGGGGGGGGGGCTATTTGCTGTCGCAACACCATTGATGTAGCTTTTTTCCTTCCACATTTAATACCTTTTAGAAATTCCACGATCTGATAACAGTTTATTAATAAATTTAGGCAAAAAATAGGTATGAAAAAAATCGAACAGTGATCAAATAACAATTTTACAATTTACAAAACAAATATGTATCACTTCAAAATGAAGTTTACCTTTTGGAATGTTATATAAAACGACTTTTTTTTCCTGTTGGTGGTGAAAAATGTAAACATTTCAAACAAGTTGAGATAGACTCTTTTATTTTGGCTTTCATTTGTGGAAACCAATGTAATTTTCTTTAAAATTCGTAAAAATTTTGCTACCAACATGAGACAATGCTTCATGATGTGGTTGAATAACATTCCTTTCCATCTGTTTTGGCACAAAAAGTAATATGTACATCCTTGTTTAATTTCCTATAGATTATATCATTATTTATATCATACAAGGAACTTTCTCTTTTTTCTAAGACTTTTGCAATATTCCTTATCACAGCAGACTAGGATTGACTATTGAATAATCAAAATGTTGGAATTCCTGCTCAAAGCATCTACGTATAACATCTTTTTATTACTACGATGTTCAATACAATAATATTATAGTCTTGTAATTTTAACGCCCAGCGGGAAGTTTTTTATAAGTGTTTGAGTTAAAGCTTGGCAATCTGTTACGATTTTAAAATTAATACCAATTAGGCAGACGCAAAATCTTCTCAAAGCATAAATTATGGCTATGAAACTGCTTATATTCTTGTCGTTGCATTAAGACCGCACCAAAACCGTGTGCATTCGCATCGCAGCTGCAGTACATGCTTAGGACAGGAGACTCTTGCAATTTGACTTTTAAGTTCTCAAAATACTGAATTTCATCTTGACCAAATTTAAATGGTACATTCTACTTTTTTTTATAAATTTTCTAAAATACTGACATAAATACAAAGAATGATTGTACTTCTTTAACATTTCTCAGAACAGAAAATGATTTTATTGTTTGAATACCAGAATCTGTAGGATGTACCATATACCATCTACGCTGACATATGTATAGTACATAAAATAAATCATTTTTGTATAACAGAATTTACCCTTATCATACCGTAATTCTAGCTTATACTATATGTAACCAGTCAGACAGCTGAAAAAAAAAATTTTGAAAATTAATTTTACATTTGTAATGGAAAGTATTACTTACTGAATTTTTTCACTAAAATTTTTTTTTTTCATTCAAGCCGCGGTAGTTGTAGCTCGTTATAATATCTATGCCAAACAGACGATTAAAATTTTTTTGAATTTCTTCGGGATTTATAATTTTCTTTATTATTGCAACCTAACAAAAAGAATATTAAATAATATTATAAAAATTACAAACTTTAATTTTTTTCAAAATTAAAGATTTTTCTTCATCTCGACTGATTTGCTCCTCCAGTTCAATTAAATCTTTTTTTTTCAACATAATATATAAAATACTTTTACCTGTTTGTACTTCATTAATAATTACCCTTTTGCTCTTCAAATTTTTGACTATTATTATCATATTGTTTTGTATGATATTTTCATTATTTGTGAATTCTTTTTCGCCCAAATATAAGTTTGCTTTGCATCTTTTAAACATACTTTTTTTTGTGAAAACTGACTGCGATTGTGTCATTTTTCTGAAAACATAAAAAAAAATCATAATAGTTTAACTACATATAAATGCTTTAAAGAAAATTTTATTACATGTTTATAATAAGTTATGAAGAAGTGGAGTCATTACGAATTTTATAACATATGTTATAAAACATATTTATAACTTATTTCGTTTATGCCGAAAGTCTCAAATTTTTGTTATCTATTTTGATCAGTGCTATCGTTTCAAAAATTCTTAGAGTAGTACAAATAAGTTCAAAAGAGTAGTACATTGAAGAAAAAAGTAGTATGTACCATGGCACAGTGGTCCAAAAAGGGTCATTTTTGGTCACAATTTTTGTATTTAGAATGAAATTTAACTTAAAAATGAACAAAAAAACAAGATTTCCAATTTTCATGTAAAATAAAAACAGGATGTAAGAGACATATACACAGGGTTTTTCATACCTGATGGTATAAAATATACGGAGTGATAGACCTCATCGAGACTAACAAAAAATTGTATGAGTGGGAGGGCGTTAATCTCAACGGTTTCCGCGGTACGGGGGTTAAAGATTTCCCTATCTATTTTTGTGAAAAACCTTGCATTTTTGTTCTCGCTTATTGTATAGGAATAATACACAAGTCTTACAAAAGAGAACCCTTTGCCCTTTCAAATAACATAAGCACTATCTATCTCTTTAGCTCCCTTACTACATAAGTTATTAGCGACCAAACTCAAAAATTTGCAATTTTTT
Source organism: Bombylius major (assembly GCA_932526495.1). NCBI lineage: Eukaryota > Metazoa > Arthropoda > Insecta > Diptera > Bombyliidae > Bombylius > Bombylius major. The sequence continues at coordinate 24,504,382 of OW052043.1, forward strand.
ATTTATATTTTTGAAAAAACCCAGTGATTTCTTGAAAAAACCCATTAATAATATACACTTTTTATTACAATAAATAAAAAGCACAATTATTTCTCTGTAAATTAGCTTTCTACAGAATGGGGTCTATTGCATTCATCGATTCGATCGTAAATCGAACGTTCCTAAACGATTCGATTGTATTTAGCATTGCGGTCTTCGATTACAGTCGAAGTGTATCGATTCTTATTGGTGCTTTATTCGATTACTTTTTTTTGACGTTTGGTAGATTTATACATATTTCATTTTCACTTAATCGTTTGTTTGCGTTTGTTTGTAGTGCTCGAAATATACAAAAATGAAGTAAGTATTTTTATTATTAAATTCTGTTCCAATTTTGAATTAATTTTAACATTATAAAGTAATTTGTGTTGTGGAAATTATTGTAGTTGTATATAATATTTATTCTCATCTTGTAGGAGACAAATGACGAACAAAAAACAAATTGAAAAAATTGTAGATGTAATGAAAAAAAATCCAAATATCGCTAGGGGGCTATACAAAAGGTCCCAGATAAAAGAAAAATGGGAAAAACATGCAGATGAACTAAACAGTTTAGGACATCCAGTTCGAAGTGCCGATAAATGGCTAAAGGTAAGAAAACATAATGGATCATAGTAGAAAGAATCTTATTGAGATATGGTATGCTACAGAATTTGGAATTGGTATACGATATTTGTTCAGTGAAAATTTAAACAATATAATTATATAATTTTTATTGCACCTTAAGAAGACAACTTGTACTTTTCATATATAGCATACTGTATATGTATTTTTTCTATCATGTAATGCAAGAATGAATTTGTTTGAAATAAATCTTTAAAATTGAATTTGTGTGGATAGATTACAAATGCAACATTAAAAAGAAAATAATGCACAACATGAAAGAACAAAAATCTACTCGAGGTGGGCCTAATACTTCCCATCAATTCAGCTAGCTGGAGAGTGAGGTTATAGACCTTATTAATTTAAGTACTTGGTGTGATCCTCCAGGAAGTAGTTTTGGCTTCAATATAGGGAACAAGAGGAAGAAAACTCAGAAGAAAATAATTTCAACTTAACTATTGATGATAGTGATGGTGATCATAGAACACAAATTCTAGCACAACCTCGTAAAAGCGTAAGGCGTACCACCCTGGGACCACTAACAGATGAAAGAATGAAATTATTCGAAAGCCAAACATCAAATTTAAAAGAATTTATAAAAGTAAAAAAAGAAGAAGCAAATGAGTTAAAAGAAATAAAAAACTATTTAAAAGAGCTATACGAATACCAAAAAAAAATTACTATTTGAAGAAAGATGAAATTAAAATGAAGAAAAATTTGATTTTTATAAAGAAAAAGTGAAACAAGAACACAAAGACAGAATTAGTAAATTGAAATTGAAAGAACGAATTTTGGAAATACAAATGACACAGAATCAAAATATGTACCCTGGATAAGAATGTGCCTTATAAGGATTATTTTTTATGTTAATGTTTTAGCCAAGAAGGCAGTTTATGTTTTAGCCAAGGAGGCAGTTGTTTATGTTTTATTTTTATAAAAATATTAAAACACAATACATATATACACTATGAAAAAGAAATTGTTTTTATTTTCAAAATTTTTCACAAATAACCATTATTTTTTTTAAAGAGAATTCATAATACTTCGTCTTATGTTTCTAGCATCATTATTATCTTCAGTCATTTCATCTTCATCATTCATTTCATTTTCATCATTCATTTCATTTTCATCATTCATTTCCCTCGTTCCCTCGTTTTCAAAAGTATTTCGACTTTTTATACACATGTTGTGTAATGCAACACATACATTTACAATTTGTGTTACTTTTTTTGGTGAATAATATAGTTCTCTGGCTCCTAATAAGCATCTAAATCTGTTCTTTAAAATACCTATCGTCCTCTCCACGATAATCCTCGCTTTTGTGTGTTTCTGATTAAAATTGCTTTCCTGGGAGTTTGCTTCGGCGTCACGAAATGGCGTTAGTAGATATGGCTCTAATGGATATCCTAATTAGTAGTATGGATATGTACCTTCTGGATCAAGTATCAGGCTAAGGTATCAGGCTCAGGCTCAGTGACGTCATTACGAAATTGTTATCAGTGCGGGGTCACAGAGGTCAAGGTTGCGTGTTATCAGTGAAGGTCACACGTGTCAAGATTTTTTCTTATCAGTGAAGGTCACATGTGTCAAGATTTTGTCTTATCAGTGAAGGTCACATGTGTTAAGATTTTTTCTTATCATTGTGGGTTGCATGGGTTAATATTTTTTCTTATCAGTGAATGAATATGCTGGTTAATATTGTGCGTTGTGTTATCATTGAGAAGAAATTTTTGGTACAGTTCTGATTCACGTGTACTTTATCAGCACATGTACTTTATCAGTGTTAATCATGTTGAGACATGTTTGTTCACGTTTCATATTGTTTATGCTGTGTCATTGTTTTTAATTAACAAAAAACAAAAAAAATACTTACCGTATTGTCAGAACCCGGATTTGAACCGGGGACCTTTAGAGTTTCAGTGTAACGCTCTCCCCACTGAGCTATTCTGACGATTGTTTTTACGTGTATGATACATGTTTGTTTGAGTTTAATGTTGTTTATGCTGCGTCATTGTTTTTAATTAACTTTTTATGAATAATCATAATGCGATATGATTGAAAAGCAATGGAAAATTTTTGACACAGTTCTGATTCACGTGTACTTTATCAGCACATGTACTTTATCAGTGTTAATCATGTTGAGACATGTTTGTTCACGTTTCATATTGTTTATGCTGTGTCATTGTTTTTAATTAACTTTTTACGAATAATCATATTGAGATATGTTTTTCAAGTTTTTTTGTTTTTCGAATGTGCGTTATCAGTGAAAAAAGGGTGAGGGTAAGGAATTTTGACTATAAATGAAGACGATTTCTTCAAACGGTATTAGTTTATTGTAAAACTTGAAAGTGTTTATTAAATTTTATCTTAAAGTACAAAATTGTGTTTTAAAGTCTTTTTAAAGAATATTGAAATTTATTTAAATATTTAGATTTTTTTTGTAAAATATTTACATAGACTACAAAATGAAGAGTTTTATATGTGAAATTTGCGGAAATGGATTTACATTCAAAAATTCATTGAAAAGACATATACAATCAGCTCATGGTGACAAAGAAATTTGTAACATTTGCAAAAAGAACTTCACACGGAAAGACAACCTACTAACACACATGAGAACCCAACACAAAGTCTCATCTGATGAAGCTATTTCCAATGATATTCATGCTCAACCTCAAGAAATTTGTAACATTTGCAAAAAGAACTTCACACGGAAAGACAACCTACTAACACACATGAGAACCCAACACAAAGTCTCATCTGATGAAGCTATTTCCAATGATATTCATGCTCAACCTCAAGAAATTTGTAACATTTGCAAGAAGAACTTCACACGCAAAGTCAACCTACTAACACACATGAGAACTCAGCATAAAGTGTCATCTGTTGAAGCTATTTCTAATGATATTCATACTCAACTTTCAACAACATCATCAGAAAAAATTTTTTGTCAATCATGTAATAAAGAAATTTTAAGTAAGGACTGGAGTTACCACCTTAGAACAAATTTACATAAAATAAAAGCGGCTGAACCAGTTAATGATCAATTGAAGGTTGTGAAAAGTAGTTTTGAAGAACGAATTGAAACACTGATTTATGAAAATAAGAATGAAGGAAATCTGGATCCTATTAACTTTTCAAAAGCGGAAAAAGATCTTATTATAGATACATTAAAGAAACTACTAATTAAACATTCATCTTTTAAATTCAACATAGAACTATTTGCAGAGTATATGAAAGTAACAAAAGGAAATGATGATAACGATGAAATAACAACTTCAGTTAAATCATTTCAATCAAAAATGATAATTGTTAGAAATGAAACTGAGTTATCGTCTGCATACGAAGATATGATTGATAAAATTCATACAAAAATGCAAGAGTTTCAAGAACGAGATAGTGGTTGGACTCTTATAAGAATAATTCATCTTGAAATCAACATTAATCAGTACAAGCCAATAAGAGGTTCTCAGTATTTATCATTACCAACAACAATTGCACGTAAACATGCTTGTATCAATGTAAAAAATACGGACGAATACTGCTTTAAATGGGCAATAATTTCAGCTTTAGATCCTGTTGAAATTAATTCTGATAGAGTTTTATCATATAATGTAGAAAACATTGCTGCAAATACAATTCTTCTGAAAAACAATATGATATTAGAATTTGATGATCTAGAATTTCCACTAAAAGTAACAGATATAACAAAGTTTGAAGAAATAAATCCTGAAATTAGTATAAACGTATACGGTTGTGAAGAAATGCAATTTAATACATGTAAAATAGTGGGACCGTATTACTGTACAAAGAATGAGAAGAAAATACATATTAATTTACTGTTGATTCAAGATGGAGAAAAGAGTCATTATGTATGGATCAAGAACATATCAAGATTAATAAAATCTCAAATAACACAACATCGTCGAAAGATATTTCTATGCAATGGATGTTTACAACATTTTTATACCGAAGAGGCGTACAATATACATAAAAATGAATGCAGTAAGATTGTTACACTTATGCCATCACCAGAAAAAAATGAATTGAAATTTGAGAAATACGAACGTCAATTAGAGGTCCCATTTGTTATATACGCAGACTTTGAATGCATTTTACAAGGATTGGATACATGTATTCCAAATTTAGATATTTCTTCAACAACAAATGTACAACAACACGTTCCTTGTGCATTCTCTTATTATATCAAATGTTCTTATGATGATGGCTTAAGTAAACTAAGAGTGTATAAAGGAAAGGACTCACCAGCAAAATTTGTACAATCCCTGGTTGAAGATGTATTAGATATTCATAATAATGTTATTATGAATCCGAAGGCGATGGAACCACTCACGGCTTTTGAGGAAAGGAGACAATGTAGTAGTAAGATTTGTCATATATGTAAGAAATATTTAGGTAATGTAAGAGTAGCCGACCATTGTCATTTAACAGGAAAGTACAGGGGTCCAGCGCATAATGAATGTAATTTGCGGTATCAAGTCCCAAAGTTTTTCCCAATTTTTTTTCATAATTTTTCCGGTTATGACTGTCACTTATTTGTTAAAGAATTAGCAAATATTGATGGTGATATAAATTTGATACCATTAAATAAAGAATTGTATGTATCACTTTCAAAACGAATTTTTGTTAATGAAACTGATACAATTGAACTTAGATTTTTAGATTCCGTAAGATTTATGCAGTCTAGTCTAGATTCATTAGTAGGAAATTTATCTCCGGAGGATTTGAAAACTGTTAAGTCTTTGTATCCAGAAGAAGAAAATTTCGAATTATTAACACGTAAAGGAGTTTTTCCATACGAATATATTAATTCTTTTGATCGTCTAGATGAAACGTGTTTACCTTCTCAAAAACATTTTGATAGCAAATTAACAAATAGTAAATGTTCTGATAAAGATTACATTCATGCTAAGAAAGTCTGGGAAAAATTTGATTGTAAAAATATTTGGGACTATTTAGAGTTATATTTGAAAACCGATGTATTACTTTTAACAGATGTATTCGAAAATTTCAGAAAAGTTTGTAGAAATATTTATACGCTGGATCCCTGTCAGTACTATACAACTCCGGGGTTATCATGGGACGCGATGTTAAAATATACAGGAGTAAATCTTGAACTATTCACTGATATAAATATGTATAATTTTATTAAAAAAGGTATCCGTGGTGGAATTACTCAATGTTCGCATAGACATTCTACAGCGAATAACAAGTATATGAGTAATTTCGATGAAAATAAACCATCTTCATATTTAATGTATGTTGATGCAAATAATTTGTACGGTTGGGCTATGTCACAGCCTCTACCATATTCTGATTTTCAATGGGTAGAAAACGTTGAAAATATAAATATTAGTAATATTTCAGAAAATTCTGATACGGGTTATATTTTAGAAGTTGATTTAGAATATCCTGAATCTCTTCATGATTTACACAATGATTTACCGTTTTGTGCTGAGAATAAAAAAAGTCCGGGATCAAAATTCAATAAGTTAATTACCGATCTAACAGTAAAAAGAAATTATATAATTCACTATAGAAATCTTCAGCAGTGCTTAAAACATGGTTTAAAATTAGTGAAAATTCACAGAGCATTAAAATTTAAGCAATCATGTTGGTTGAAAAAATATATTGATTTGAATACATATTATCGTACTATTGCAAAAAATACTTTTGAAAAGAACTTTTTCAAGTTGTTGAACAATGCTGTGTACGGTAAAACAATGGAAAATGTTGACAAACGAAAAGACGTCAAAATCGTTACTGACTGGGAAAGTAGTGGTAAACATTTGGGTGCTAGGGCTTTAATAGCTAAACCTAATTTCCACAGCATAGCTCAGTTTACAGAAAATATGACAGCTATACAACTTGAGAGAGTTCGAACATACTATAACAAACCAATTTATCTTGGTTTCGTTGTATTAGAATTATCAAAGTGGAAGATGTACGACTTTCACTATGATTATATAAAACCCAAGTATGATGAAAAAGTACTTCTTGCTTACATGGATACAGATTCGTTTATATATTCAATAGAAACTGAAGATTTCTATAGTGACATTATGAATGATATTGACACTAAATTTGATACTTCCGAATACTTACCTGATAACCCTTATAATATTCCGCTTAAAAATAAAAAAGTATTAGGTTTAATGAAAGATGAGAACAATGGTCGGATAATGAAGGAGTTTATAGGTTTAAAATCAAAAATGTATTCAATAGATGTAGAAGATTGTAAATTAATAAAAAAAGCTAAAGGTGTTAAGAAAACAGCTGTAGATAATTTAAGTTTAGAAAATTATAGGGATTGCTTATATAAGAAAAAATTATTCTATGGTAATATGCTAGTATTTAGATCATACATACACAAAATATATACACAAAATGTAAATAAAGTAGCTCTAAGTTATATAGATGATAAGAGATATATTAGAGAAGACGGTGTTAGCACCTATGCATGGGGTCATTTTAGAATAAGTTTGGAAAAAGAAAACTGAAAAAAAATGTATATAATAAAATAAAAAAGATTTATTCAAAAATATATTATTACTCAAAACAATTTCTTGCATTTTTTATTTCAATAATTGTATTTATATAGAATTTGAGTTTAAAAATTATAATTTTGCAGATCGGCATTTTTACAGTTTAATATATATTGTTTTCTAAATAGTTAACATCGCGTGAAAGCATGCTTTATCAGTTTATTAAGTGAAATAATTGATAATAATTAAGAATGATTTAGTCATTATCAAGGTTAAGAACACAAAAATTTTTTTTATTTTTTATTTTTTTAATCAAAATTTATTACATAAATCAGTGAAATTTCAGAGTTAGAAATGAGGTATAATTAATTGTTATCAAGGTTAAGAACATCAAAAATATTGTTTTCAAATGTTTCACATGCTTTATCAGTTAACTATAAAATTTAAAATTTTAGTTAACATCGCGTGAAAGCATGCTTTATCAGTTTATTAATGTTTAAAAAATTTTTAAATGTGTTATCAAAGTTGTTATCGTATGAAAAAATAAATCAACGAAATTTTATAATTGAAAATTCTTATTATGAGTTTTACATCACGTGAATTAATTGATAATAATTAAGAATGATTTATTCATTATCAAGGTTAAGAACACAAAAATATTTATAAATAAAATATATAAATAAATCAGTGAAATTTCAAAGTTAGAAATGAGGTATAATTAATTGTTATCAAGGTTAAGAACATCAAAAATATTGTTTTCAAATGTTTTACATGCTTTATCAGTTAACTATAAAATTTAAAATTTTAACTAATAAACATAGGTAGAATAAGATAACTAAAAAACATATAGTAGTAGTAAGATTTGTTTTATAGATATATAAGAAATATTTAGATAAAATAAAAAAATTAAAAAAAACATTCATTTAAAAAAAAAATATTGGTTTTATTTTTCTAAATAAGTTTTAACACTTTTTATTTCAATTTTACATCAAGATAATTTCTTAGAAGACATACATTTTCTAAAGCACAGTATCCTTCATGGATATTACAACGCAGAACATGCGGATAGTTTTGAAGCAATGTTGCAAATTTCGGACATTCTTCTTCTTCTTCTTCTAAATCGTATACTTTAATCTTATGATTAAGTATATTACTGATCCATTTTCGTTTTTCATTACCTTTCACATATACCTCAGAATTCCTCAGATTTGATCGAAGAAATTTTTTAACACTATAAAAAGATATTGATCCTTCATTCCAAGTTAAACCATGATGATTTTTGTATAACCAATTCACTTGTTTCTTCTCTTTTGTTGTTAAACGCGAAAAATCAAACGGCGGCTTTATAATAAACACTTGAAATTCGCGTGTATTGAAAGAAATAGCAAGTTCTTTAACAATAAACTTATTATTACAGTCTTTGAAACCTTGAACATCGATAATAATTTTATTTAACATTTTATTATTATATATGTGTATTCTCACACAACTTTTTTTAAATACTAAATAAATTTCTATATTATAATCTCATTTATATCAGTTTTCTAACTTCTCCATTCAGTGGATTGTACTCAATTATTCGATCATGTAGCAGTAAACAATATCCTGAAGTATTGTTAGGAATGTTGACGTTGCTTGCTAACTCAAACTCTATTCTAATATCAACAGGTCCTGTTTTTATTGTTTCATTTTGATGAGCACAATCAATAACAACAATTGGTGCTATACTCTTGAAACTATCCCATTTTAACAACGGTTGACAATTCCTTCCATAATAGGTTTCTTGAAATTTTGTATACATATCGTATAATAACGCATACCGATTACGTTCAAAAAGTATATTTAAATTATCATATGGATACGTCTCAGAGTTTAAATGAGCCTTAATGTTAGCTAGTTTACAATGATCAAATTTACTAGCATCAGCTTCTTTTTGGTTTTGTCGATTTGTTTGTAATGCAAATATCAAAAAACGAGGTTTTTCTAGTTGTGTAGATGTTTTAACAGTCCATATGGTATGATTTGTCTTTGGAATATTCGGGTATTCATATAAATCCCAGCTCCGGAAGCTACAACGAATTGGCTTCGCATTTCGAGTGATTTTAAGTAGTTTTAGTCTTTCTTTATCGTCTACATTTATATGAGGTACTTTCCATAAAACTTTTGTCAATGTAATTTTATAGTCTGTAGCTGCAGCTGATACTTGAACCGCATTTGCATCATTTCTTGTTCTTATTAAAACTAGATCATGTCTTACATTCACAACTATTTTTTTATAGTCTTCAGCAAATCCCAATAACATTTTTAGAGGAATACAAAAATTGAAACATCCTGATGTAAGCGATATAGTACTATCTCCTGTCCATCCTGCATTATACAGCATTGTACTTTCACTTTCACTTAATGAAATGTAGTTTTTTAAAACACTGCTAATTCCTACATTCCGACAACGATCAATTTCGACACCATTCAATTCATATCTTATTTCATCAAATAAGAAGGCTCCGGAATTATTATTTAGTTTATAATCAGATATTACAGTACCATCGCTTTTAGTTAGAGTTCCTTCAATATATATAAAACTTTCACTTGGTAGTAAGTATAAATCTTGGTTTTGAATAGAAATTCGTATTTCATCGCTATTGTTATACGATTCTACAAATGGTGAATATGTATGATATTCTTTTTTAGTAATACTTTCATCAAAGTGAGGTTCTTCTGAAATATCCAGTATATCATGCATGTTGTTTGCTTTTCAAAACAAATCCTAATGATTCTAAAAATTTTCTATTTTCAATTGTTAATGATGGTTTCTTAGAAATGAAGTCTCTTTGTATTGTTGTTGTTTGTTCAATAGGTAATGATGTACTAATGATATTATCACTTTTGAATGAGTTTTTATTATTATTATGTTTGTTGTATATCAGCATATCTAGCTCTTATCCACTTGACACTTACATAAGAAATAATAGCTTTAGTAATCATACTACTTGTTTTATACTTTACGTCTTATTCTATAATAGTGGTTTCAAATGTAATCTAACTGTAATTATTTCGCCTCTGAAATTAATCAAATCTCCATCTTGATCTACAATTTTTATTTCAACAGAACTAATTCGTTTCACATTTACAGGTAAATATATAACATTCTTAGGAACTTCTGTTATTTTATACCCTGGTCCTACATCAGGCGAAAATTCATGAAGAGTATGAACAGGAATATTATTAATATATGATCCTATTATTAGATTACATTCAATTCGAATAGCGTTAACTTTAGTTATATTCACAGGTAAATCAGACACATGCGTTGTATTTGACTCTAATTCTTTTTTACTGAAACCTAACAGTTGACCAATAGATCTTTCTCTGTTAAAGTAGACGTTGTGCGTACTTTTAATTTCTGTTTTGAGTGTGTTGTTGTTTGCTTGTATTTTGATTGTAGGCTTAGTTTTCGTTTTCTCGAGCTCTTTTTGAATAAAATTCGCGATGTCATCAACTTCATAAGATCCCACAGGTATTTTAATAGTTTCATAACCTATATGTAATAAGTTATTGCTACTATCCACATTAGGTATTGAATTATAGGTATGAAAATCAACAAGACCACAAAGATAGTCAGATGATAAATCAATAGGTGGGAAGTATTCAGTTGTTAATATAGATGTATTCCCACTTAAAGTTAATGTTACTGACATGTTAAAGGTTTAAAATGAAATGAATAATAGTTTCATGTTTACACATTTATTTATACTAATTTACATCAATAAAATTATACAAGAACTTCAAACATAAATGTCCACATTTAAATGAATTGAAATTTTGATATCTATTATAATTATATTCTATATTATTTCCTAAATATTTTACAATTTCTAGAGGTGGTTGCAGATTACCATAACTATCAAAGTATTCAACACGATTTCCTTTTTTCTGATATGCTACCCAATGTGTACCAGGTCCACTTGAATTATCTAAATTTATTATACCACACTCATTTTTATAAGGTTTTGATGGTAGTTTATCTTTCATGAATACAGCCCTAAAGTGCGGTATACGTTTACCATATCTCATTAAATCAACTTCACTGAGGGGTTTATTGGGTAGCTTACTTAAAAGTTTTTTGAATTTGGATTTAAGAAAAGACCAAGACCTTTCCTATATGGTTTAAGTTGTAATCCTTTTCCCATTGCTACTGCTTCCATAGTTTTATTATGTCGTTGGTTTTCAGCTAGTTGTTCTCTAGCTTGTTTTGCATCATTGATTGCTTTTGCTATTTTCGCTGCACCACCAGATAATGCTCCTACTGCTGAGAGTCCCGCAAAAAGTGGAACTAAGAATGGTAAAATACCACCTGTTTTTGGAATAGGTATGATTCGAGGTAATTCAATTGATGACTTTTTTCTTTTTATGATGTTCTTGGCTGCAGTTAATGCTATTTTAATGGCACTGTTCATTTCTTCTGGTTTTTGTGTTTTTAATATTTTACGAGCACTTTGTATAGCTTTTCGGAATATTTTACGCGTTTTCTTATTATTCTTCTTCTTCTTATTTGTTGATTTCTTCTTCTTGAGTCCCATACCTAATTTCACTTTAGCTTTCATTGCGTTTGTAACAAACCAAGAGTTTATACGTTCACCTATTCTTGAATCTTCTGCCTTTACTCTTTTCCAAGCTGTTTCTGCTAATATTCTGTCAGCTGTATGACGTTGATTTTTGTCTTTATGTTTAGAATAAAATATATCGTGTTGTTTGCAAGCTTGATCTAATTGATTGATACCTTGATCACCTCTTGCAAGACGTTGTTGTAGTTTTGTACCAGGTCCACAATATTGATAACCAGGAAGATGAAGCTCTACTGGTAACTTATTGATTAATGTATTTACTAATCCTTTACCTTTGCAAGTTTGAGTTCGACTAATTGTTTTTCGATTGTATTTCATCATTTTATATGTTTCCTTACACGAAAAGATGAATTGAATGATGTTGAAAACCTATATATTAGGTATTTATAGTTGTTTTTTCTTTAGTCCTTATCAATATGCGTTTCATAAAACAACGTGATACATTAAATGTAAAAAATGCAGATTTTGTAACAAATACTTCAAATAAAATTAAACATAGTAAGCTATTACCTAACAATGTACGTGCCATTATTGTGGGTCCATCGAATTGCGGTAAAACAAATGTAATGATGAGTTTACTTGAAGACCCGAATGGTCTTAAATTTGAATATATTTACATATACTCAAAATCTTTATATCAACCAAAATATGAGTATCTTAAGAAACTGATTTCATCGATTAAAGGGTTAGGATACAACACATTTTCTGAGAATGCTGAAATAATGTCACCAGAACAGGCTAAACAAAACTCTATTTTCATATTTGATGATGTTGCCTGCGAAAAACAAAATAATATACGTTCATATTTTTGTATGGGACGTCATAAGGATATTGATAGCTTTTACTTATGTCAAACTTATACACATATTCCAAAACACTTGATACGTGATAACTCAAACTTTATTGTAATTTTTAAACAAGATGAGATGAATTTAAAGCATATTTATAATGATCATGTCAACACCGATCTATCATATGAAAAATTTCGAGAAATGTGTTCAAAATGTTGGAAAGATAATTACGGATTTTTAGTAATAAACAAAGATAGTTCATTAGATTGTGGACGATACAGAAAAGGATTTGATACTTTTATATTATTATAAATAGATATGAGTGTAAGAATTGTATATCATTATTATTTCACCAACCGAGCTGTTCAAAGACCTGTTTAAGCTGTTAAAAGACCTGTTCAAGCTGTTTCAGACCTGTTTAAAGACCTGTTTAAGCTGTTTTTGAACTGTTTTTGGACCTGTTCAAGCTGTTTTAGAGCTGTTTAAAGACCTGTTTAAGCTGTTTTATAGCTGTTTAAAGACCTGTTTAAGCTGTTTTTGGACCTGTTTAAGCTGTTTTATAGCTGTTTCAGAGCTGTTTGAATACCTTTTTTGAAGCTGTTTTTCAAAGCATCATTATGGAAAACGAGATAATTAAGAATATTATAAAAACAAGAAATGTTATTCGTAAGAAATATCAAGCTTTAAAAAGTGGTAAAGCAGAAGAAGAAATACAATTGGAAAGTGTTTTTAAACCAATAACGCAACCTTTGAAGAAAATAGTAAATAAAACTAATTATCCGGATATTAAATCTGAAGTAAAAGAAGAAGAAGAATGGGAGACACCATTTAAGTCTAAACGTATAAAAACTGAATTTTCAAGTACACCACATGAATATTCAAATAAGTTAGTAGAAAACTTTGAAACACCTCAAACAATTAAACAACCTGATTTTTCTCAGAAATCATTCAATGAGAGTTTTGATAAATCACAAAAACTACAACAACAACCAGCATTCACAAACTCACCAAATCGATTTTTGAAAGAAATGAAATTAAAAGAAGATGATATTGATTATAAATATGGACCACATTTAGATCATGATGGAAATATTTGGAAAATAGGAAACTCTCCTTTTGATATTAACGATAAAACTATTGTTATTGATGGAAACTTTTATTCTCTAACACCTGGTTTGATACAATTATTGTTTTTAAAACATCCCAATAAAACGGAATGCACTAACGATGACTTCAAAAATTATAAAAAAATCATAATACAAACAAGTGCAAATAAACGAGATTATGAGGACGGAGGACAAATATCTGGAAACAGAAGTACGAAGTATAGACTAATTAAGGAATTGTTCAAATCTCATACTGGTTCTGGATTAATGCATTTACTAAAAGAAAAATCTAATTATGTATACTGGGATGATCCAAATGAATTAGTGAATAGATTGAAATTACTATTAGCATCTACACATGCAGGAAATAATAATCACAACAATGAGGTAGTTTCAATAATTGAGGAACTCAGAGAAGCAGACATTATCGTATAAATTTATATTCTACAACGTGAAATTTATTATTTACATTATGAGCGTTGACAAGTTTGGACGTTTCTCTATTCGTAGACATCACCATGCTACAATTTCATCTGAACGTGGACCTCCTGGTCCTGTAGGTTTGCCAGGAATAGGTTTTATTTTAACAAATGAAGGAAACTTTAATATAAATTCAAAACGAATGGAAAATCTTGAAAATCCTTTAAATGATAATGATGCAGTAACAAAAAAGTATGTTGATAATGAAATCAATGCTTTACAAACCAAACTTGTAAAAAAACAAGAAGTGTTTATTGAAAAATATGATAAGATGTTGAATAATTTGAAAAATTCACCACCACCCGTTCAGGATTCTCTTACAAAACAGTATTTAGAAAAAGAAATAGAAACATTTCGTCAGGATCTTGCAAAGAATCAGGATATGTTAAAAAGTCACACTGAAAAACTATATGGTTTAAATTATAATATTGAAAATATTCAACAATTTTTATTTGATGAAATAAAGAGAAAACATAAGCCTGAAGAATCGATTTTCCCATTAGAAAGTGTACCAGAATAATTATGCAAAAACAACAACTTGTAGAAGAACTTCATAAACCTGCTAGAAAAAATTTTAAACGGCGACATGTTATAGTAAAAGGAATTAATGATTTGTGGCAAGCTGATTTAGTTGAAATGGGAAATTACTCTTCATTTAACAAAAATTATAAATATTTATTAACTGTAATTGATACTTTCTCAAAATACGCTTGGGTACACCCCGTTAAAACAAAAAATGCTAAAGATGTTACTGAAGCAATGAATAATATATTTAACACAACACAAAAATCACCAAAAAATTTACAAACAGATTTGGGGAAAGAATTTTACAATACACAATTCAATCAGCTTATGAAGAAACATAATGTTAATCATTATTCAACATATAGCGCATTGAAAGCATCAATTGTTGAACGTTTCAACAGAACATTAAAAGAGATGATGTGGAAAGAATTCAGTATGAATGGATCATATAAATGGATTGATAACGTAAAAGCGTTAGTAGCCAAATACAATAACACTATTCATCGAACAATAAAAATGCGTCCCAATGATGTTAATAAAAACAATGAAAAATTTTTATTAAAGACAGTTTACAATAACTTAAAAGTTTTTCATAAACCAAAATACAAAGCTGGAGATAAAGTACGAATAAGCAAATATAAACATGTTTTTGAGAAGGGATATACACCCAACTGGACCACCGAAATTTTCACGATAACAAAAGTTCAAAACACGAATCCAATAACATATCTTTTAGAAGACTACGAAGGACAACCAATTAAAGGGGGCTTCTACGAAAAAGAAATTATTAAAACCAAACACTCAGATCTTTATTTAGTGGAAAAAATTTTAAGAAAAAAAGGAAGCAAAGTTTTTGTGAAATGGTTAGGATTTCCTAATCAGCATAATTCGTGGATAGAGGAGAAGGAATTATTGAAAAAATAAAATACATATAAAAATTTATATAAAAACACGAATTTATTTTTTAATTGTTTAAAGTTAATATCTACATTATATAACAATTAAGTTGCATATTGAATAAATTACTATAACATAAAAACATCTTAATTTTTTTATTAATAAAATTTTTAATTATAAAAATATCGTCTGAATGAAAATTTCCTAAAACTTCTGTTTATTTTAAAAGATTTGTCCTCTTTTTCTCTAATTATTATATAATCTGGATACTATACGTAAGAATATCAGTATCTAACAATGTTTTGGTGCGAAACTATTAAAAGCAGATGCAAATTCTGCTCATGTGAAGGTGTGTGGACAAATTTCAAAATTGTAAATGTAATCGCTTCATGTTCAGATTTACTTGAAGTTTATGCTACGCCTGAAGATGGTAGTAGATGTTTAATTCTTAGAATGAGAAGTGGAGAACCTATTCCATCTTCATCAAATATTGAATTTAAATTTAAACCACATCAACATGTAAAATTTGAAGTTTATGGAGGTGAAATTTGTATTGTTGGTCAAGCCTATGATGGAACGAACAGACAACGAAATATGAATCGTTTTCCAAGCACCTGTCCTTTTGGTGATGAAGAATCTTGGAATTTGAGTCAGAAAATATTATATCGAGATCCTAAAAACCAGTTTAACACAGAAGAGATTCTTCAACTTATTGAAAAGGAAGCTGAACATGCAGAAATACAAGAAAGTAGATTACAAAAACCAGATCAAAAATAAATAAAAGGACCATCATCAGAAAAAATTCTTCATTAATAGAGATATTACTGTTAAGTGAACATCGTATTGCAGCAACAACAACAAAATGTTTAAATCTACAATAATTATTCTTATTATTTTATTAACAACATATATAAATGCTAAATCTATACCAGTAAGACTTGATTCTAATCAGGGAAACAAAGGAAATCTGGAATTTGCGTTACAATTACCAAATAATGATACTGTACAGATTGATTTATCCTTTCACTTGTTAACTTTTAGTGAAAAATTACCAAACATTCCTACAAAAAACTTAACTCTGAATGATACAGATTTTACATCAACAACAACAACTGAAATACCAACGACAGAAGAACCTGAAATAGAATCAAAATATGTTACAGTTGAAGAAGCAATTGAAAGTTTTAGGCAAGATTTAATTAAAAAAGAAATGGATATTGCAGGAATCATTGAAAGCCCTCATTCATTTTATAGACATTTTAAACTTCAATTTACTGAAGATGTAACTTTAACTATACGTTGTACTTATGATAGCAACTATACAAAACGTACACTCAACATATCATGTTATGAATATCATGAATTTGAAACAGAGCGAATTCTAAGCAATGGTGAAGTAGAACTAGTACGACTTCAAGATTATAACTACAGAACCGATCTCGAGTATATTGATGCTCGCAATGTCAAACAAATATACAAAATGAATATTTCATAAATAATCATTAATAAAAATCAACTCATTCTTAAAATTTTCAACAGTTAGTCAACATTATTCAAAGTAAAAAGATGGATTTTGAAAGCGATTTTTATACAGATTATTTATCGGACGAAGATAGGAGAACTCTTGTCTACTATCGAAAATATATACAACAATATGAAAACATGGAAAAAATCACATCAATTCATGGATCTCATTACGTTGATTGTTGTTGGGCTAAAGATAATACAACTACCGGACCAGATACATGTATTTGTAGTTATAGACAAAATAAAGTCAACAAATTTAAAAATGAATTTGAAAAATTATTAAAATTTTACGAGAAATTGATTGGGTACTTAGAAAATGGAAATCTGGATATAATAGATAATATTTCATTATTTTTAAATGAATTCGATACATTTTTTGATACAGAATCATATGGAGAAGTTGTTTTCAACAAAACAGAAATTGAAAATATTCGTGAATATTTAAACAACAGCAAAAGTGAAGAATTTACATCTAACGGCCATTATCTTGCATGTTCTCATCTTGAAGACAATGAAAATATTTGTGAATGTGATTTAATAGAAGAAAAACAAAGAGAAAAAGCTGATAGAGCTAAAGAAGCTATTAGACTTATAGAAGAATTTCTTGGAACAATATATTATAATTATTTTGCTGATTATTAGTTAATAAATAAAAACACTTGATATTCATTTAAAAAAATTGTTTTTTTATTGATTTTATATTATGTTATTATAAAAACCAGGTAAACTTAAATCAAATCGTTGTGAAAATTCATCATAATTCACATTATCTTCTGTTTCTGTTGAATATTGTTGATCTGGTTCTGATTGTACAGGTTGTTGCTCATTCTCTGTTATTTTCGGTTGTTCTTGAAATTCATTAGATATCGGAAATTCGGTAAAGTCTATACTGTAAGCTTTGCCTACTTGTCCATAGTTGATTAAGTGATATTTCCCCTTGTTTAATGCTGTTAACACATTATCTGATAACTTGTTATATTTTTCTGGTAAATTCAATCGTTGATTTCCTTCAAACTCAAGCGAAATTCGATCACCAAATTTTGTGTTAACTTTTTCTGCACTGATGATTTTATATGGATGCTTTTTTACCATATTTCCCAAGTTCAAGTACATATTATATCGAAATGATTTTAACTCCTCCAGCTCAGAAGCAAATACTTTGTCAGGTACTTCATCTCTTACAAGATGATCTTCTTGCTTCCGTTTAACTACTTTTGATGTCTTCAGCGCTTTCATTGAACTTGCTTTTTCAGGTTTCTGCATTCCACTCATTTTACAAACTTTAAGATAAAATTTAATAAACACTTTAAAATTTCACGATGAACTGATACCGTTTGAAGAAATTGTCTTCATTTATAGGTGAAAATCTTATCCCTACTCTTTTTCAACAGCTTACAAGTGCTGACAAAATTTACACACACACACACACACACACACACACACACACACACACACACACACACACACACACACACATACAACAATAATTTCACAGCTTGATGAAATCTGAAATTAAAACATTAAAACATCAAATAATACACGTAAAAACAATCGTCAGAATAGCTCAGTGGGGAGAGCGTTACACTGAAACTCTAAAGGTCCCCGGTTCAAATCCGGGTTCTGACAATACGGTAAGTATTTTTTTTGTTTTTTGTTAATTAAAAACAATGACACAGCATAAACAATATGAAACGTGAACAAACATGTCTCAACATGATTAACACTGATAAAGTACATGTGCTGATAAAGTACACGTGAATCAGAACTGTACCAAAAATTTCTTCTCAATGATAACACAACGCACAATATTAACCAGCATATTCATTCACTGATAAGAAAAAATATTAACCCATGCAACCCACAATGATAAGAAAAAATCTTAACACATGTGACCTTCACTGATAAGACAAAATCTTGACACATGTGACCTTCACTGATAAGAAAAAATCTTGACACGTGTGACCTTCACTGATAACACGCAACCTTGACCTCTGTGACCCCGCACTGATAACAATTTCGTAATGACGTCACTGAGCCTGAGCCTGATACCTTAGCCTGATACTTGATCCAGAAGGTACATATCCATACTACTCTAATTATAATTTAGTTTATCAAACTTTAAAAGCAACATACCAAGAAGCCAAGTGCGTCTTTCTCCATTGTCATGATTTTGTGCCAGTTTTTCTTTTACCTCCGACATATCCCAAATAAAAGAATCATGACAAGCTCCAGGATATTTTGCGCAGATATATTTAATTAAACAATTATGATCACACACCTACAAAAATCGAATACAACATAAATATAAAAATTATAAAAATTAAATCTAACTTACAATCATAGCATTTATGCTATGAAACCCCTTTCTGTTGTAATAAAGATGTTGAATATCATGTTTGGGTGCTATTATTCTGATATGGGTTCCATCAACTGCACCGATAATTCCAGGGATACCACTTTTATTAAAAAAGAAAAGCTTAGCCTGGCCTTTTTCTTGGTCTGTATAATCAAATTTGATCCATTTTGGACAAATGTGTTGTTCAAAAACATTGACAATTTCTTTCAAAATTAATGAGAATGTCGTTTGTGCAAGTCCAACATTGAAATCATTTCCTACACTGTTCTGATATGAACCTTGTGCACAGAATCTTAAAACACTTGCTTATTTTATAATAGCTGGAATAGATGTAACTTTTATACAAGGCTTAAGTTTTGTTCTTACATCTTCCAGCAAATTAACAAACATATTTTTTGTCAAGCGAAAATTTCGAATAAAACTGAAACAACAAAAACTGTAGCTATTATTAATAATAAACTTTACCTAAACATTAAAAAATATATTTACCAAGCATCATCCATCCATCTCTTATTCGTTTTTGTTTTCGCAACAGTTCTAGAATTTCACGTTTATTATTTTCAATTTCATTATCACTTTCAAAAAAAAATTCTGCTGAGAGCATGATTCTAATTTTAATAAAACTTTCTTTAATTAAAAATTTCTATTAACACACAAATTTTTGAAAATATAAACAAAAACAAATGTCAAAAATTATGTTGTTTCTTTTTTTTTCTCTTTTTTTTTTTTTTCAATAAAGTGCCTTTGACTATTTAAAAAAAAAATTCGTATTTACGGTCTATGAAAAGAAGAAAAACTCAACAAAATTCGTGAAGTTTTCGCGTCGTGTTTCAAAAAAATTAAAGAAAAATACATATACATACATATATAGTATTTTTCTTTTTGGAAGTCAGTATTGTGCTTATGGAGGCAGTACCCGATGAGTTTTTTGCCTTGGTAATATTTGATTTAAAAGATTTCCCTTGATTGAAATTGAGAACTGATCACCCCACACACGAGACAGATTTATACAAACGAAATGTAAAAGAGTATAGAAAAGTATGCCTATCTTGCCTGTACTGACATCCAAAAAGAAAAATAGTATAGATATAATAATTGTGACCTCAAGAAGCAAAACGAAACTTTTCCATTTAAAATAATTTTGAGAAAAGCTAAGTATTGTGTTCGAAGCGGAATTTCGTTTCCCATATAAATTACATGTAAAAAAAAGGTGGCCGATTTCTGTCAAGAAAATATTCTGTTCAGTTTTTGTTTTGCAGTACTGAGTTCGTGACGGAAAATAAGTTAAAATTGTCTTTGCTAACATTTTTAAATAATGTTCAAGAGATGGCGTTGACGATTAGTCTCCACCAATTTTCCGTCGCCATGAAACAAAAGAAAATGTACAGACATTTATTCCGTGTGGTAAATTTGACAGTTGTAAAAAAAAAAATACAAAGAAAAAATCCAAAGGTATCTACGTGAAAATATATATTGAATACAAATAATTTAAATTTAATTTACGTTTCTCCAAATATTCTACGTCACTCTACACAAAATTTTTTCGTGTAGAAATAAGTAGCAAAACATGAGAAAATTTTTCGCGATGAACACAATACGGAGCTAAAAACGAGAAAAATTGTAAAAGCTATAATTTGCAACGCAAAACATTCAAGTTTGAATCATTACTATGAAAGTTATGATTTTACTGCAAAAATAATAAATAAAGAAGATTTCATTGAAAATAAAGTGGATAAGTTGTGATTTGCAGCAATATATTGGAAAAGTATTGCTTTGTGACCAAGTGTTTAAGGAAATGATGGCTTTTGCTATTAGAAGAAATTAAAAAAATTACAACTTTTATTTGAAAAAAAGCATTTATTTACCAAAATATTTAAGTTAAACTCGTAAATCTATTTCATATTCTCGTGGTTCACATAATGAATCTTCTTCTTCGTTTTCCACAAAGTCTTCTTCATTGTTTTCAACATCTTCAAATATGTTTTTATAAAATATCAAGTCGTCTGTATTTCTCCAATTTTCTCCGAAATGTTTGGTTAGAAGTTTGTTGACATCGCTTAATTTTTCTTTTTTTACTTTGATTCCCTTTTCAATTAATGCAGGTGAAAAGTCTGAAATTCTCATTTTGGGTTTCAGAACTGATTTTGCAACTCCTAAGTCATATTCACCTCGAATTAAAATAGATCCTTTATTGGCTTTGTTGACAATGAATCTTTTACACTTACTAAATTGAAAATGCCATTGACCAGGAGGTTTAAAAATTTTTGTTGTTTCACATTTACAGTTTTTTGCAGGACAATCAAAACTGCCCAATTTTTGCACATTTCCATGTTCCTCAAAAATTGAAAAGTATTCTGAAGGAGAGATTATTGTTTGTCTGTTTTTAACCTTTTTTTCAATGAGTGCAAGACACGATCAGGAGATATAAAAGAATGTCCTGGAACTGGAAACAGTAACTGAATCTCATTAATATTTTTTGGAGCATTATTTTTTAACCAATAACTACACATAGCTATCATAGTTGAGTTTTTATTTTGGGAGCCGCATCCATCACAAATTAGTCTGATCGTTTTAGTTGAAACTTTAAAAGAAAAGGAACAAAGCGTATGATAAACTGCTGAAGAAATCTCATTTGATCCTTTTGGAAATTCATTTTCCGTCCATGTAAACAAGATCAAATTTTCCTTTGATAGTTGATCCTTTGATGATCCACAAACTACTGCAAAATTGTACAAATAAAGTTGGCGGCTGTAATATGCGGCTTGATCTGCCACTTTAGGTAGCAGCATATTTTTTTGACAGTCAAAAGAAAAGGTTTCCATGTTTGGATGTCTTTCTCTAGCTAATGCGAAGAACGATTTTGCCCGCCATTTATGTATGCGTTGCTTTGTTATTAAATCATTGATTTTTAGTTTATTTTGACTTTTTTTTTCAATCTTAAAAGTTGCTCCTTTAGCATTAAACAGGTTGAGCAAAGGTCTTATGAAGGAGGTTTAAATCCCACGTTAAAATAATTGTTGAAAATAAAACGGAAGTAGCTTTCCTTAACTTCAGAGCCAGAATTGTCAATGCTAAACATTTTATAAAGTTTTTTTTATATTGAGCTTTATAATGGATCTCCAATACTGGAATTTTTTTCATAAATTCAATCACTTCATGTCTCTTGTTTTCAAATTTTTTTGATAAACGGTCTCCTCCACGTTTTTCAACAGGAATACTCCCTCCATCTCGAAAGGATCTGCGGCACACACCTGTGATTCTGGTCTTACCAATTCTTAATATACTTAAGAATGTTTTTTGACAAACTCTGTATTTATCACCATTTTTATTTCTCATAAAATATTTACAGCAAAATTCTTTTGCGGTACCTTCCTTTCGACGATTAGTTCTTATTGTTCTAGTAGTCATAGTATGAGCTAAAATGAAGCTGTCTTGAGTAGCCTTGTCCTTTGATTTATAGAACGATTTGGAGAATAGAAGTAAATCATTTGCTTTTAACTTGTGACATTTAAATGTTTTCGTCCCACGAAGACATTTACATTTTTTTGGCAAGTTTTTTTGTTTTAATCTAAAATATACACTAGAAGCATGATTGTGTAGCATAAATTTATCAAATTTTAGTTTACCTTGCTTGTTTTTCCTTCTCGCTTTTCCAATTTCCCTTATTAATCTTTTTCTTCCTAGGTTTTTCAACGTTTTCTTTAATAAAATCTTCAAACTGATTTTCCATTTTAAACACAGTTCTTAACTTTTTAAAATTGAACAACTTTCCTACTTCAACACTAAAATACGACTAATAAAATTTCAATAATACCGATTAGAATACCGTTAATCACCGTTACAAATACTTGGTTTTTTGTTTTTTTTATTCATTGTTTTTAGTAAAATTTACTGCTTTTAATTTAATTGGAAATGTTTGATTTTGCAGCGAATGCGTAACAACCATTTCAATGTAATATTGGAAATGTATTATTTTGTAACGAAAACAACAAATGGAAAAGTTTTCTTTTGAAATAAATGTGCATATGGAAAAGCATTTTTTTGCAACGAAATATTTTTTTTTGAATTTAATTTAAGTCTTGAAAAGACGTCGTTTGTGTCGTGTATATTTTTCCGATGAACAATGTTTTAGTATTAAAGGACAACTTTTTTACCAACCACAATAAAACACTGTTTATTTCTTCCATAAATCAACTGACTCTATTTCTGATAATTCAATCTCTTAAGTACTAATTTAACAATAACTATTTTATCTCCCACTTACTTTCTATTCTACTTTAGTCAAATTAGTTTTCATAACTTATCACTTTCATATTTGGACTTTTTAACTTATAGTACGGAAGTAATTGCTTATTACCATTTATTGCAATATTGCTTATTTTTGTATGTTATTGTTTTGTAGAATTTAGTACATTTGTTTCTAAAAACAATTAACAGGTGTTGCTTATTACTAAATGGCAATTTTCGCAAGTTCCGTGTTTACTACTTTCTTTATTAAGTAATGTTTTTTCGCAATGTAATAATTTAATAGATTTGATCTATTTTATACATGACAAATACCTCCCCCCTTTGAAGAGGATGTGTATACATTCTTTAATTTTTTAATTAAGTGATAAATTTTGAAAAGATTTAAAACTGTTTTTGTATTTTCTTTTTACTTAGTTTATTTATACTTTATTTTAATTTGTTTGTATATATATTTTTACTTATTTATTTTTTCTTTGTTTGATTTTCTTTTTATTTATTTCATCAATATATTCATATATTTTATTTATTTTTGAATTTAGTTTTTATTTTGGATATTTTTATTATTAAATATTTTCAAATACATTTATTTACTTTTTTTTTTTCTTTTTACATTTGTTATTTTAATTATTTATTTATTTATTTTATTATACTTTATTTATTTTTTATGTTTAAATACTAAGATTTTACCATATCATTTCTTATAAATTATGTATTTTCTTTTTCTTTTAATAATATGTATATATGTGAATATAAATATGCAGTAAAATTTTTTTTTTTTTTTTTTTTTTTTTATATATGTTATTATATTGACTTAAACTAATTCAAATTCTGTTACAAGCGTTCTATGTTGTAAATGTGAGATGTTCACTTTTGGTTTGCGCGACGATTGTTTCTTGAAATCGATAGGTATTTTTGAAATAGGTTCTTGTTGTATCGGTATGTCTTTTACTTGTATAATTCTAGGGATATGTTTTGTTTTTGTTTTATATTTTTTAATAATGTTTATTGTTATAAATCCTAATGAAAGTAATGTTAGAAAAATACCAAAAGTGCTTGCATAAGTTATGTAGTACTTATTTTGAATAATATTATTACGTTTTTCTTGGTCCTGTTGAGTTTTATGTATTTTGTTTATGAGTGCAGTGAATTCTTCTTTTTTAGTTTTAACAAGTGTACTGTGTTCCTGGAAGTTTCTAAAATTTACTATATTCTCATTATCATTGTTAATTGGTAAACTAGTTGTTTCATCATGTGTCATAAGTATATCTATTTCGGCTTGTTGGAATGTTATGTTCTGGGTATTTTTGTTTGAAGTAGTTAATATTAAATTGTTTATTTTTCCTTCGCAATTGTTTTGCAATGTAAGTAACCCGAGTTCAGACAATTTTACCGAAGTTTCAAAATTAGGACATTTAATTTGCATAAAGATACTTTTATGTAATAAAAATAACCACGAATTTTCCGTAAATAATTTGATAAATGTATTTCCGAAATGTGAAATTTGCGAAGTTGAACAAGTTTTATACCACAAGCTTCGGACCATTTTTTAAATAAGAGAAGAATGCAATTATTTTCAGGTGACAGGTAAATAGGTGAGGCAAGGTGACAAATTGTAGTTATAGTGGGTGATCCTGTTAAAATAACTTTATTACATTGGTCTATATTAAATTGATTCATGGTGATCATTTTAGTGTCTCCTTCATTTGTGGCAATATACTCTTCTTCGATTTCATAATGAACGAATACTCCTGGTTGTTTTTTTTACTGGCAATGCATATACTTTTTTGAGTGAATATAAGTCATTTAGAATTAGAGGGATGGTAATTTTGCAAACTATGGTATCTATAGTGTAAGTGCTTTTTACTTTTGCGAGTTTTTGTACTGTAAATGTATCTAAAATTTTAGGGTTTATTTTGAAGTTTGCAGACAAGGATTGCAAAATCTCTGTAATTTGATTTTAACTTAACACTAGAGGATGTAGATGCCCGTCAGATAGTGAATTAATTATTATAAGTATATTTTGTACTTGATGTTCAATTTCTTGTATGTTGAGTATGATGGAAGCGGTCGTTTCTTCGATTGAAGTTCTTAAATCCAGATTATTTAAATTTGATGACATTGTTTGCATTTTTTTATCGAATGTTTTCATGAATCGTAATGCATAATTCATGGTTTTGTTTAAATCTTCATTCAGTATATCAAATTTTGCTTTATTTGCCTCAAAATTTGATTTCATTAGGGTAACCTGTTCGTTAATTAGTTCTAAATTTTGCTTTCCATTCACTTCTAAATTTTCTATTCTTGAATATATGTTACTTGAATCTTCGTTATCCATTGTTCCAAATAGAATTTTGCTAACTTTGCCTACTCCATCAAAAATTGATCTTTTTCGTCTCATTTTATTTGGTTTGATTTGAATTCGTTCTATCATTGTTTTAACCCTATTAGTTATATATCGTACGTCTACAACTACTTTTTTGCAAGATGCATTTGTATTAATTTTTTGATAACTTTCACACATGTTTGTTATGATGTCGTCACTCCATTTTAAATAGTTATTCCATTTTTGAAGCTGGTCTATTTTGATTGAGGTAAAAATTTGCCATTCATTATTAAAAAACAATATTTTTCCTATATCTTCAAAAAGTATTCCGGATTTATCTAGTTTTGAAATAGAATATTGTGAGTTCACCATTCCAATCAAAAGGTGTACCATTAAAATTATTAGTATGCCCATGATTTTTCGTTTTTATTAAATTTTCTTTTCTAAAATAAAAAGAAATCAATAATTTTTATTATTATCATGTATTCTTAGTTATTTATATATATATGTATGTATATGCAAATACATATTTTTGTGTATAAATAATTTGTTTTTTCGAAGTAATTATTAATTTGTTTGAATTTTGATATGTTTTTCTATTTTTGTTTGTATCTTTTTCATATAGTATGTACATAGCTACTTAAGTGTTACATAGTACAGTACTTGAAACTATTTTGCAGTTAATTACTGAGTCAGCAATTCTTCATTTACCTTGCACTTGTATATATATTTATATAATATTGTTGATGTAGGTCGGGGTTTGGTGAAGAAGAAAATTCTGATTTCAATCGTTTAACTGTTTACAGTTGGTAGTGTAATTAAAATATATGTATACATACATATATATATGTAAAGTTCGAATTGTTAACGATATAATGTAGAAACCATAATTAGATAAATAAAACACATTATCTCAATTAAATACAAATTAATCTTTCCTTTATTCTAATTAAACTTAAATAAACACGACTGTAATTCACGACTCCATTAACCAAGCTCCTATCTCGTTTAGTTTTCCTTTCCACCTCGCTATTCAGCACATCAGCTATTCAGCACATCTACTTTTCACCTCCACCTTACAGTTCGGCCACCCTGACTACATCTTGTCCTCAAGATGATCACTCATGTCTTCGTCACTTTCACCCTCAATATCCATTTCGTCATCCAGTTCGTGTCGATATAGCTTCAACTTATCAGATGGGAACACTGATTTATACTTACGTTGAGACAGGTGTAGACCAGGCAAACTTTCTACTACATATCTGTCGTTTGGCAAAACTTGAGTGATGAGGTAAGGACCTTTGTAACGGCATTCCAGTTTTCGAGATTCACCTGTAGAGGTAGGCTCAAACTCAACAAGAACCATATCGCTCGCCTTGTATTGAATTGGAGTCCGATGAACCCGGTCATATCTTACCTTCTGCATACGTTGTACATCACGAATTCTCTTTTCCGCTTCATTACGCTTTTCTTCTAGTTTTTCTGGACTAATGATATCATCGGAATGTAAGGCTAACAAAAGCTCATTTTTAAGTGTGTCACGAGGCTTGAAGTTAAACATCAACTCGTACGGTGTCATCTTTGTGGTTGAATTTTTGGATGAGTTGAGTCCCCATTGTAAGCTTCTCAAATGTGTTGCCCAATCAAGTCCTTTAGAATCTTCATGCATACATTTCAGTGATGTGAGGATAGTTCTATTGAGCCTCTCAACTTGTCCGTTAGCTCTGGGTGTTCTAGTAGCAACTTTCACATGTTGAACATTGTTGACATCACAGAATTCTTTAAACTGTTTCGAGGTAAAAGCAGTTCCTCGATCTGTAATAATCCTTATTGGACAACCAAAGTAGTTGAACGCTTCTTGTAAGACCTTTATTGTGTTATTAGTACTTGTTGTTTTAACCGCACGTAGAATACAAAATTTTGTAAAATTATCGATAAGTGCTAACACATGTGCAGTCCCTCCATGACCTTTCGTAAATGGCCCAAGATGGTCCACGTTGATAGTGTGGAAAGGTACAGCTACACGTTCAATTGGATGTAGTTCACCTTCTTTTTGACCACCCTTCCGTTTGTTATATGCACATTTAACACACGAATCTATATACTTTCCAGTATATCGCCTCATTTCAGGAAACCAGAAATTTTCTTTTAGTCTGTTCAGTGTTTTTTCCATACCCAGATGACCAACATCATCGTGACATGCTTTTAGTACCCGCCAACGTATATTCTTTGGTACTAAAAACTTTGTTTCATTATTTATTTTCTTAAATAATCGGCCGTTCTGTACCACATATTCATTCCTTTTCTTTTCGTATTCCAAATGATTCGTGTCATTTAAAATATTTACTAAATTTTTCATACTGTCATCTTGCATTTGGATGGAAGCTAACCAATCGTCGAAATTAATATCAACTTTCATGACGTCTATATTCGCCTCTTCGATTTCGTGAGAAGATTCAACCGGTCGTCGACTTAAAGTGTCGACATGTTGTGCACTTTTACCAGACTGATGAATGACTTTGAAAATAAACTCTTGCAACCTTAACCACCATCTAGCAACTCGTGGGACAATTTTGGCTTTGTTGCTTGTTGATACGATAGCTTCACAATCTGTGACAATTTCAAAATCTTTACCAAGTAAATAAATGCGAAATCTTTCAAGTGTTTCAACGATTGCTAAAATTTCTAACTCGTATGAATGGTACGTAGATTCTGTTTCAGTGGTACGTCTACTATAATAAATAACCGGATGCCATGATTCGTTTGCATCTTTCTGTAATAGTATACCAGCCAATCCTATAGAACTCGCGTCAGTATGAACACGATGTTCAGCATTTGGGTTGTATAATGCCAATACTGGTTCGTCACACAAAATCTTTTTTAATCTTTGAAATGATGTTTCTTGATTAATTCCCCATTCAAATTGTACATCTTTCTTGGTTAAATCAGTCAACGGTTTGGCGATGAGAGCATAGTTATGAACAAATTTACGAAAGTATCCCGCCAAGCCCAAGAACTGTCGTATCTCATGTTCATTTGTTGGTGTTGCAAATTCGGTAATAGCTTTCGTTTTAATTTTCCCTGGACGAATTTCACGAGGATGAATTTGATGTCCAAGAAAGTCCATTTCTTTCTTCAAGAAAGAACATTTACTCAGTTTTAAGGTAAGTCCATAGTCTCTTAGAACTTCTAAAACTCTCCTAAGTTTCACTATACCTTCCTTTACAGTCTTACTAGGTATCAAGATATCATCTAAATAATTTACTGCTACCCTATCTGATCCAATTTTTGACAACACGATGTTCATCACATTTTGAAACACGGCTGGTGCATTCACCAAACCAAATGGCATCTTATTAAATTCGAAACAACCAGTTGATGTCCAAAAAGCCGTATACTTCTTGCTGCTTTCGTCAACTCGTATCTGGTGATAACCTGAAGCAAGATCTAATTTCGTGAAATAATTACATTCAGAAAGCGATGACAACACTTCTTCTACCACTGGCATAGGAAACTTTTGCTTTATGGTTGATTTATTTATCTGTCGAAAATCAATGCAGAATCTCTCACTACCATCTTTTTTCTTTGTTAATACAATTGGTGAATTGTAGCTTGATGATGATGGACGTATGATACCCTGCTGTAGATATTCAGTTACAATTTGATCAACTATTTTCCTTTTTGCAAAAGGGATTCGATATGGTTGAACGCAAATAGGATCATCCGTTTTTAATTCGATTTTCATTTCACCCACTTTCGCTTCTCCCAATTCGCTTGTAACTTTTGCAAAACACTCCCTGAATTCTGTTACTATATCAACTAATTCATCACTTTCATTTTGTTCGATCATGCCTACATCTAGGTCTTTAATTTCGATTGGTTCAAATATTTTCGACTTTGACGTTACATTTTTAACAAACAAATCTTCACTTTCATAAATTTCCAACTTTCCAGCTGTCTTGACAATTTTAACTTGTGGTTGATCTAACAAAGATCGTCCAATCATTAAAGGTTGTGTTTGTACATGATTTGGAACTATTAAAACTTCAACCCACGATTTCAATTTATCTACTTTAATTTCAGCATATGTTCGACCTAGTGTTTCACAATTTCCTCCACCAAAACCCTTAAGCAGTATTGAATATGTTTCATAACTGATGTTTTTATCTTCTGCTTCTTTCTTTTTTAAAGTGACACAATCGCTACCCAAATCAATAAAAGATACAAACGGTTTATCATTAATATACGCGTCTTTAATATACATTGACTTTGCTGTTGTTATCATGTACATTTCTCGTGTGTTCACGTTCTCTTTTGTTTGCTGATGATTATTTGATTGTCTGCAATCACGTTTAACATGACCAACCCCATTACACCGATAACATCGTTTCTGCTGTTGTCTTGGCTGTTCTGTTTGTGTCTTGACACCCACCTTATCTATCCAGCGTATTTGTTCAATTATTTCATTTACAGTTCTAGCTGTTGATCCCATTAACATTTTTGCCATTTCAGCACTTTTTAATCCATTCAAAATATATTTAACAACAGCATCTTCATCTACCTCACCTTTTTCTGCTATTGCTTTCATGACATAAATATACTCCAAATAGTGCTCACCGAATCTTTGTTTACGTTCTTTCAATTCTTGGTGAATATCAGCTGAATTATATATTGTTGGAAAAGCCTTCTTGATTTCAGCAGTAAATTGGTTGAAAGATGTAGCAACATCAACACTGTTATTATACCATAATTTTGCAGCACCTTCCAATTTCATACATGCCGCTAATAATAGGATGTGTTCATTCCACCCATGTGCTTTTGCAAGCAGTTGTATTTTGTTGACCCATTTTTCTGCACTCATACTGAATGTATTGTTTGGATTAAACGTTGGAATCATACCACTTACCTCCGTTACACTGAATCTTGGTACATTAATTTCGTTCTTCTGCATTTGTAATAATAATTCCATTTCCGTTTTGAGAAATTCAACATCTTTCAAATCTTTCTTCATTTCATCATCAGCTGTCACATTCCTATTCCCACCTGTTTCATTCTTCTTTTCACCATCAGCTGTCACATTCCTATTCCCACCTGTTTCATTCTTCTTTTCACCAGCTGTGGTTAATACTGATTGAGTCTCGAATCTCGAATGGTCGATAGCATCATTTTCGATTACTTCCCTAATTACATTCGCGTCGCCATTTTTATGAATTTCATCTGCCTCTTCCAATCTGTTTATCAGCTTCGCCTTATTCCCGGATGCTTTTAATCCCAATTCACCCAACCGGTTGCGCAACTCTTTAACAGACATTCTTTTATAACCTGCCATTATAATAATTTAACCAATTCTCCAATAAGACCCTTATTTTGTACACAAATTTATAGCCGTCGTGCATACAATAACCTAGTCACGTTAAAGCTTCGCACATAGACACAAAATCACTATTTAAAAACAAATATTCGAGTTCTTATCCCACTTCTGACTTGTAAAGTTCGAATTGTTAACGATATAATGTAGAAACCATAATTAGATAAATAAAACACATTATCTCAATTAAATACAAATTAATCTTTCCTTTATTCTAATTAAACTTAAATAAACACGACTGTAATTCACGACTCCATTAACCAAGCTCCTATCTCGTTTAGTTTTCCTTTCCACCTCGCTATTCAGCACATCAGCTATTCAGCACATCTACTTTTCACCTCCACCTTACATATATATTATATACAATAAATGGTTACTGTCGTTTTAAAGAAAAATGTTTTTGTTTTGAATGTTCTTAGTTTTTGTACGAGGTAAAAAAAAAGAAAATTTTTTATTTTTCTCGAGAATGATTGTATATTTTTGCTCTGTTCGAGTGGATGATTTTTTCTTTGTTGCCTAACTGAATTTTAAGATTTACAGGTGAAGTTATTTCTTTAATTTGATAAGGACCTATCCAAAGTGGAGATAATTTGTTTTTTTTTTGTTTCATTTTTTAAAAGTACATAATCGCCTACTTTAAAATTTTTATTATAACTTCTTTTTGTTACATGTTTGCTCTGCATTAAATTTTGTCTTGCAATTTGATGGGTTTTTTGAATTTGATATCTTAATGTATAAAAATAATTTTCATGATTATAAATTGGTTGTGGAGTTCGTTTGATATTTGTTGGTAATTCGGCAGTGAAACAGAGAAGACAATCCATAGGTGTTAATTGCGTTGAGGCATGCTTTGTGTTATTATGAACATGTACTGCTTCTCTTAACCATTCATCCCAGTTTGAGGAATCTTCTTTTGAAAAACTTCTAAAGTATTCAGCTAATGGTCTATGTTGACGTTCAAGTGCTCCATTAGATTCTGGATGATAGGCCGACGTTTTTAATTTTTTGAAAAGTTCCCCTGTAAAATTTTTTCCTTGGTCTGTAATTAATTTTTTTGGTATACGATATCGGGTTATTATTTCTTTATAAAATATTTTTGCTACGGTTTGTGCTTCACAGTCAGGCATTGCTTACGCATCTATAAATCGTGTTAAATCGTCTTCGAATATAAGGATATATTTGTTTCCCTGTTCCGTTACTGGTAATGGTCCTACAATGTCCAAATAAACTTTGTCAAAAGGTTTTTCACTTGTATCTGTAATCATCATAGGCATCTTAGTTTTTGCAGTTTGTTTATTTACTTGACATTCTGGACAATTTTTGATATAGTTTATAATATCTTTGAGCATTCCTTTCCAACGATATTGTTCTCTTATTCTGTAGTAAGTTTTTGCAATTCCTTGATGACCTCCAGGTGGATTTTTGTGAAAGGTGTTTAAGATATCCTTAATATCTTTTGTGTCCGTAATTATTTCATAGTTTTTTAATTCTTCGTTATTAGATGTAGTTGAATTTCAGATTCATCAGATATAATCGTTGATTTTGTTTCAGAAAGATGGTCTTGATCTTTATTCTCTATTATGACGTTTGGATACAAATTTTTATTATTGTTTTCTTTGCCTTCATGATTTTCTTTTCTTGCTTGTGCTCGAGTAACTATGTTACTGTTCTTGCCTTCAGGAATTCGACTTAGAGTCTCAGCGTTACTATTTTTCTTCCCAGGTTTATACTTTATTTCATATTCATATTCTGAAAGCTTATGATGAAAACGCACTAATCTTGAAGTAGGGTCTTTCACATTGAACACTCCAATTAATGGTAGTTGATCTGTAAAAACTGTAAACTTTTTGCCTAATAAATAACAACGAAAATTTTTAACAGCCCATACTACAGCTAAAAGTTCTCTATCTATCGTAGAGTATCGTCTTTATGTGTTACTTAAAGTTCTGCTGGCATATGCAACAGGTTTGTCTTCACCATCTACTTCTTGCGATAATATGGCTCCTAAAGCTGTACCGCTTGCATCTGTAGTTAATCTAAAGGGTTTGTTAAAGTCTGGATAAGTTAAAATTGGTGGTGTAATTAGGGTATTTTTAAGTTTTTCGAATGCATTTTCGCAATTCTCTATAATAGTTAGCTAGTCCTTAAAAACTTTGAACTTCTTTTATTGATTTTGGTCTTGGGTAATTTTTAACACAACTAACTTTTTCAGGATCCGGTGAACAACTGTTTACAGAACATTTATGGCCTAAAAATATCACTTCTTTGCGTAAAAAACTACATTTACTTGGTTGTAATTTTAAATTATACTGGCGTAATCGTTCAAAAATTTCTCGTAATTTTTTTAAATGATCTGGTAAAGATTTTCCTAGTACGATGCAATCATCAAGATAAGCTAGTGAATGAATTCCTTGAAGTCCTGTTAATACTTTATTCATTGCTCTTTGAAATGTTGCGGGTGCTGTTTTTAGTCCGAATGGCATACGAAAGAATTCGAAATGTCCGTAAGGTGAACTGAAAGCAGTTTTTTCCCTATCTTTCGGGTTCATTCTAATTTGGTGGTATCCGCTCGCTAAATCCAATGTAGAAAAATAACGTGAATTTCCTAACTGATCCAGAATATCTTCAATTCTCGGTAATGAATGCGCATGGCTTATAGTACAATCATTTAATTTTCTATAGTCTATGACCAGTCTCCATTTCTTTTTACCATCTTTTCCGGCCTTTTTCGGTACCAGGAGCAGAGGGGAATTCCATGGACTGCTACTTGGAACTATGATTACGTCCTGCATCATTTGTTCTACTTGTTTATTTACTTCGTCTTTATGGATTTGTGGTAACCTATATTGTCGTTGATTAATTGGTGCTTGATTTTCCTTCGTTTGGATTTTATGTGTTGATACGTTTGAATATGATAGTTTATCAACTTCTAGATGAAAAATATTTTCGTATTCTAGGCATAATTTTATAACTTCATCTTTTTCTTCCTTATTATGACTATCATCAAATGCTAGCTCCTTTTCAAGTTTTTCAATTCTAGGCCGTTCTTCTAAAATGTTGTTATCTTTTATTTTTTTTAATGAACATATGTGATAATTAGATAAAGGTTCTAATTCTGGTTTAAAATTTTCAATTAAAACAGTTTCTAAGCGAATATTTATAAAATTAATTTTAGTAGTATGTATTATTATGTTTGTTTAATATAGCATTTGGAATAAAAATACCGTTTTCAATTTCTTGAGCATGGCAAATCATTTCCTCAGTAGTATTTAATGTAGATATAGAAATCTCTCGTATAACATTAGATCGTGGGGGTAATTCGATTATAATTTTCTTATTTATTGTGTTATTGGCAATAACTTCACTTTCTTTCTTCATTTTTTCACCTTTTGAAATTTGTCGAGATAATAAATTATTAATAGGATTAGAGTTAAGTTCTTCATTCGTATTTTCATCGTTGTTTGAAAAATAAACTTTAATATTTTTTGTATTTTCTTATGTAATAGGAAAATGTAATATTCTTTCTGAACACAGGATATTTGTATTATTCCATAGAAAATCTCTGCCTAATAAACCATCAAATGGAACAGAATTTGTATTTTCTATAATTTGAAATAAACAATTTATTCCATTTCCTAATAAAAATTTCGTTTCACAGGTACCTAAAGTCAGAGCACTGCCTCCGTAAAGACCATTAACTTGGACTCTTTCTAGAGGGTTAATTACGACGTTGTCAATAAGTACGTGACTTTTCAAAATGCTTACTTCTGCACGAGTATCAATCAATAGTTTTACAAAACCTTTTTGTGTACAGGGTAATGGTAATTTGACCACTGCATCACAATTGGTGATATTTGCTGGGAGACATAAGCTAATTTGTTTTAAAGTATCTGTATTTTCTGTTTTAATTGATATAGAGTTATGTAAATTTGAGTTGTTGTTATTATGTGGCTCAATGTTTACGGCAGTAATTGTTTTACTTTTTTTAGAAGGAATTATCGAATTTGTTTTTGTATATGTATTTTTATTTTGCGAATGTGTGCACTCAACTTTCTCGGGCTTGTTCCATGAGTGCGATGGATTTACCCATTCTAGTTTTCCGAATTATTTATTTTCTCCCATTCTTTTTTTGCCCTACATTCGTTTATTGAATGAGAATATCTCGAACACCAGCCACATTTTTCCTTATTTTTATTATAGTTATTATTATAATTATTATTATTATTATTATTGAATCTTCTCATATTAGTATTATTATTTAAAATTCTATTTTTATCTCGCCTGAATTGGTTTTGATTATTTTGAGGACATGCTTGTTGTCCATGTCCATAAGATCGACAAAATGAACAAAATGGTGTATTTTGCCTTATTCTACAATTTTCAAAAATATTTCCATTACGATTACAAAATGTACATTTTGGATAATTATAATTAGTTTTACTTGTAACAGGTGAGTTATTAGAAGTTTTGTTTGTCTGTGCATAATTAATTGAGTAAGGTTGGAAATGGCTTGGAGTAGAATTATTAGCTGCTTTCGATTTGCCGTTTCCAAGTACTTGCGAGTACTAAAATGTGTCTTGGATAAATGGGTAAATCGAACGACACAAAAATTTTGATAGGTGTCAAAACCTAAAAATAATTTTTATTTTGTCATAATATACATACAAAAAAGAAAAACACATCTAGTGCTCTTAGTTTTAAACTATAAAGCCCTCTGTTGTAAAAATTGTGCGTAACTACTTGTATCTACTTGAAAAATTTTACATGAGTAGCTACGTGTAGATGATTTAGCACAGACTTCCACCTTATCTACCTGCAAGTACTTGAAAGTGGCAAATCGAAAGCAACTATTATGTACATTTGAAACATGATTCGATGACATTGGTTGTTGTGAATGAAAATTTTGTAATGAATTATTGCTGTATAGTAAGTTATTATCTGCTAATTGTTTTCGTGATATCATATTATGGTTTAAGCTGGCTATGTTAGTATTTGAAGTTGTAATTGGAGAAATGTTGTTAAATAAAGTATTAATGGTGCTATTTTGTAAAGTAATATTTTTTAGCTGACGGTTTTCCGTTTTTTCGACTTCTTTTGCGATATCTAATAATTCAGATAAAGTTTTTTGCGTTTGCCTTATTATTACTTGTCGTATAAGCGGACTGCGTACACCTGTTTTAAATGTGTAACATGCTTCTTCTTCAATTTCTTTACTTAACGCCTCATTATTGCTTGGGTATTTAATTTGAATTGTTTTTTTACATTTAACTAATAATTTATTTAGTTTAGTACCAAATGTGTTAACATTTTCATCCGGTAATTGCATGCAGTATCTTATTTCACTTACTATATCGTTAATTGTTTTTGATGAAATGAAAACGTTTATAAAGAGATTTTCAAAATTTTCAAAAGTATCGAGTTTAATATTTTTTACTAAATCATAAGCCTCGAATCGAAGTCTAGATTTTAATATTGATAGCAACAAGCGTTTTCCCTCATTTGTTGTTAGGGAACTATTAACTTGCTTGCAACAATCTAAAAATATTTGTAAATCATTAACTATAGTTATTTTATTTTCTACGGAAAATATAGGTACATACAAGGCGGCTTACGAGTTTTGAAATAGAATCTAAATCTTCTGCCATTGTATTTATTGTACTTGGGTGACTGCGTAAAGGAGGAGTTGGAGGAGAAGTTCGTAATTGTATTACCTGTAGTGATGTTTGTTGTAAAGGGTTACTTAGACTTCTTTGATAAACTGTACCTGATTTTAAATTGCAATCGCTTAACCTGCTCTTTGCAATATTTACTGTTGAAGATTTTTGAGCATTTGAAATTTTAGGTGTTATAGGAGGACTCACGTTATCAAAAGAAAAATTTTGTAGTTTGTTTGCTAATTCTTCTGTCTCTAAGTTTAAACTACGTCTGTCTGTTTTATTGTTGTCAGTTTTATTTCCGACTGGAAACATGAATTTGAGTATGTATATGTATATAAAAAAAAATATTTAATGCAATTCACTTTAATTATATATTTAAAAGTAAATTGTTTCAAAAATAGCCACTGAAATCCACGGAATTTCTTGTAAGTAAAAATCTCAGGTTTTTTTTTTTTTTTTTTTTTTTTATTTACTTAATTAAGTACATATATATTTTTCTTATCTTAAATATAAAATATAAATATAATTTAATATAATAATTAATTGGGTACTTTCCTGGATTTCTAAGTAGGTTGTTTCTGCCTGTCTCGTTCCTGACAGATGTGGTGAATCTTCTTTGTCCCTGCCAAACTTCGTTGTTTTTTTTTTTTTTTTTTTAATATTTTAGTATTATTTTGTATTTGTATTTATTTTCAAATTTTCTTATACATACATAATTAAATTTTTTTTTTTTTTTTTTTTTTTTTTTTTTTTTTTTTTTTTTCAAATTTTTATTGATATTAAATATAACACATCACTCATTCATTTATTAGTTTCCTTTTTAATTCTTTTATTTTCTACTTCATTATTATTTTTATTTATTTATTCATTTATTTATTTATTTATTTATTTTTGTTCAGTTGAAATTTTTGTTGGTCCTTTAAAATTTACTTCATCCTACCGGCTGCGCCAAATTTTGTCGTGTATATTTTTCCGATGAATAATGTTTTAGTATTAAAGGACAACTTTTTTACCAACCACAATAAAACACTGTTTATTTCTTCTATAAATCAACTGACTCTATTTCTGATAATTCAATCTCTTAAATACTAATTTAACAATAACTATTTTATCTCCCACTTACTTTCTATTCTACTTTAGTCAAATCAGTTTTCATAACTTATCACTTTCATATTTGGACTTTTTAACTTATAGTACGGAAGTAATTGCTTATTACCATTTATTGCAATATTGCTTATTTTTGTATGTTATTGTTTTGTAGAATTTAGTACATTTGTTTCTAAAAACAATTAACAGGTGTTGCTTATTACTAAATGGCAATTTTCGCAAGTTCCGTGTTTACTATTTTCTTTATTAAGTAATGTTTTTTCGCAATGTAATAATTTAATAGATTTGATCTATTTTATACATGGCATTTGCAACAATATTTTTATTGATTTATATAGAAGAGCAAGAAAGAAGAATGAATCTATAGCTATCTCAATTTATTCTAAAAGTGGAAAAGTTTTGTTTTGCTTTTAGAGGTCACTATACAGGGTGTCCCGTTTGGTTTGCTTAGCCTTGATACCAGCGATAGGTCTCATCGAGACAAACAAAGAATCGACACTTTGTGTTGAGAAAAAATGTTAAGGACCTTTTGCCCTTTTCAACGATACCTTATTTGTTCCTCTTTTTTTAAATTGTAAGAAGTTACATTTTAAGTTACAGTTAAATTTTTCCAAAATTTTTGTGTTTAACCCTGTCTTTCTCAAAAAAGGCTTAAATTAACCCCAAGTTTATTTTACAGAAAAAAAATGCTCAATTGATTCTGTACCGAGTTGCTGTCCTTGTTTTTTTTCGAAAAATACATAGTTTTCGAGATATCTCAAAACCTCTCTCAAGCAAACCAAACGGGACACCCTGTATATATATGTAATATGTGCTCATGTATTTCTATCAAAAATAATTATTATAACCTATTATAGACCTCGTTATATCTAAATTGATACCTCTCCTTGAAGACGTAATGATAAAAATAATTTACAGTACCTGAAAAAAATTGTTCCATTATAACACCTAAATAGTTGACAATAATGTAGATTTCCTGTAATTAATTAAATGTTGATTGATGCTCAAGTAGTTATGATCCTGGCCGTTGTTACTTCTGAGTTATTTCTATCGAAACCTTTTATCCCGTGCAACCTGTCGTGAAGAACCTTTGTCCAACTATATAGATGTTTATAGATATTGCACGATTTTCAAAGACATACAAAGAAGCTTCACGTTCTTTATAGATCTTTATAGATATCTATATCCTGCTCTCAAAAGAATTATATTGCAGAGAGAGAAGAGAATTATTAAAACATTATGATATAGATCTATATCGATCTTTAACGAAGAATAAAGATAAACATTGTTCTCGATTAATCACGAAAAAATCTTTAAATATCTATATCGATTTACGCAGATATCGACGATAACGAGATTCAAAGACAAAATCTATATTGATCGTTATCGATTTTCAAAGTATTTCAAATATCTATAAAGAATCGTCAAGAATCTTTATCGATCTTTAAACGAACAATTTATATTTACAATAAGCTCTATAGTCGGTACAGTGATGAATGGTGCAATGCAAAGAGGATGGCTTTACACACGAAGGTCCGTGGGTTCGAATCTCAAGAGTAAATTTTTCAAATTGAATTGTTTTCATATAATATAAATAAATATAAAACAAAGCAAGAAAAAAAATGAAAAAAAAGAAAAAAAAAAAAAAAAGAACAAAATTTTTTATGGTCTATAAATTTCGATAAAGATCTTTATCGAAATCTTTTATAGCTGACGTCGAATTTCGTGATTAAAATATTCAACTTTAATAACACATTTACTACAATGATGAACAATTTATTTATTATAATTCACTATGAAATACAAATTTAACAATTGGTTTTAGTAGCAAAAATGATAATTATTGAGACTGTTAAAATGGCGTCTGTTCGGCTTCAGTTTCAACGTGAGAAGAAGGATCCCAACTTCCATGTGTCAACAGATTATCGTAGGCGAAGAAATATTACGAAAAGTAATAATTTGTTTTCTTTTATTACGATGATTTGTTGCTCTGGTGTTGAGATCCGGAAACACATCTGCTGATGGTGTTGCCACAGCTACTCCCTCTCCAGTGATTGTCACGAAGTGAAGTGTTGTCTGAATTACATTTTGGTTTTGGACCATCATATGTTCTAAGAAAGTTTGTTTGTTGATCATATTTTACACTGCCCGTACAACCAAACGTTACATTTCTTTAGAGATTTCGTCAAGCGATCCGGTGTTTTTTGTTATTCTCGTTATAGAAAACGGTCTAGCATTTGTTACAGATCGATGTCGTTTCTTGACGCGGAAAGCCAGGTGCAGTGAAAAATATTTAAAGTTAACGTGATAGTTCTCTTCATAGAACACGTTATAGTTTTCTTTACACATGGTATCATGTATCCGTTAATTATTACTTGATAGATATATTTAACGATTTTTAACGATGAGCTCTAAAAAAACTGACAAAAAATAAAATTTTATTTTTTAATTCTTTTTTCATATTTTGCATTGTTTTTTTCTTTTACATACATAATTTTATTTTTATACATTTTCGGTTTGAGTTATTTTTTTACCTTATTGTGTATTTTTTTTATCCGTACCTCGATTCGAACCCGCAGTGCTCCGGGTACTAAGCCATTGTTTTTTCCTAGCGCTATTCCACTTTGTTACTTTTGTCAGTTAGTGACGGTATAAATACATCATCTGTTATGATATTTGTGTGTAGTTTTTTATTTGTGCTTTTACAAATACATAACACATGACATCTATAGTATCAATTAAGTTGTTTTCAAATGAATTAAAAATAAATGCAGAGAAATAAAAATATTAGAAAAAATTTATTAAGTCGGCCAGGTAGACCAAACAAGAAAGTTAGAGTTCATTTAAAATATAACATTGCTCTGAAGAAAGATCTAAAAGCAAGTGAAACTTTTTCAACATTATGTGAAATAGATACAAAAAGATTTGAATCATCAAGTTCTGTTGCATCAGAGAGTGATGAGATTAATAATTATATCTCCATCAATGAAGTACATGAATATGAATTAGAAACGAGAAGCGTGGTAAGTTAATAAGTAAAATGTATTTATTAATATGTAAACATACATTATTTTAGGTTAAAAATACATTCACAAACAATTTAGCTTTGTGGGCTGTAGAAAGTAATGTGACTCTAAACGATTTATCTAAACTACTTAAAATTCTAATTGAAGATGGACATTACAAGCATTTACCTAAGGATGCACGGACCTTGCTGAATACACCAAGAAAAGTGCTAATACAAAATATGGATAACGGCCAATATATATACATTGAAATAAAATACTTTTTACAACAATTTTTCAAGCATCAAACAATAAGCAGTGATAACATTATTTTATCTATAAGTGCTGACGGAACTTCATTGACATTAAGTGGGAGCAATTCATTATGGATTATTTTTGGATGTTTGCATTATGGTTATTACTTTCGACAAGTCTTTGTTATAGGTTTATTTAATGGGCCTTGTAAGCCAATGTCATTTAATAATTTTATATCCGAAACTGTGGCGGAATTGTCAAACTTAATACAAAATGGCTATACAAATGAGAGTGGAAAAAATTTGATATAAAATCAAGTGTATAGTTGCAGATGCACCAGCTTTAGCCGCTTTAAAATACGTTAAATGTCATGGTGGATATTCAGCGTGCACAAAATGTGAAATCAAGGGTTGTTATTCTACTATCAGCAATTCAGTGGTGTATACTCAAGTAGGTAATGTACCACCACCACCAAGAACTGATGAAAACTTTCGCAACAAAACATCAGTTTTTGATGATGACAGCCACTATATGTCTAAAACAAACACAGTACTTGAAAACCTTCCTATTGATATGATTCGTGACTTTCCACTAGATAAAATGCATCTTGTAGACGAAGGTGTTGTAAAAAAATATTGATTCTTTTTACTACCAATATTAATAGACAGAAACTACCTCCGAAAAAAATAGCAAAAATAAATCAACGTCTAAAAAAGTGTGAGTCGTATATGGCTAAGGAATTTCAACGAAGACCAAGAAGTTTGAAGTATGTTCTAAAAATGAAAGCAACCGAATTTAGGTAGCACAAAAGTAGTGAGGTTTATAGAAACACTAAAATATTAAAGTGAATATATTTATTTCAGAAATTTTCTACTATATACAGGACCAGCAGTTTTAAAAGATATAGTGCCTAAACGAACATACAACCACTTTTTGACATTAAGTTTGGCAATAAGAATATTATCAACACCTGTTATTTGTTCAGCATATAATGATTATGCAAAAACTTTACTAGAATTTGTAGTCAAACTATTTCCAGAAGTTTTCGGAGCTCATAACGTAACTTATAATGTGCATGGCTTGCTTCATTTAGCGGATGATGTAAAACGACATGGTCCACTAGATAGCTATAGTTGTTACGTTTTCGAAGCACATATTAAACAAATTAAAAGGATGATTCGCTTCCCGAATTTGCCAATTCAACAGTTTCATAACAGACTTCAAGAAATTCTCCAATTTAAATTGACGAATCTGCATAAAAATACAAATGACAATTCTGAAATTGAATTTTTTAACCCAATAGATGAAAATAAGTATAAGAATGGAAAAATTTCATCATTTATGATTCGAACAGGCAAACAAGGTGATAACGTTGTAATGTTATGGGACCAAACAATAGTTCGCGTACTATATTTTTCGAAAGATGTACTGAAAAATGAAAACTATCTGCTGGGACAAAAATTAGTAGATGTTAAACCTTTGAATGGTGACAAGTGTATAAATACGTTTCATTTGATTACAGGAAATTTTGAATCACAAACTTCAATTTACAGTACCAACACAATTGCATTTAAAATGAGTGCATGCCTTATAATTTACTTGAATCAAAATACTTCGTATCTCCCATTATCCATACGTATCGGTTAAATGCTATCAATTGAAGAGCTACAAAAACATGCTTACATATATTTTATTTAAAAAAATGTTATATTATATTGTAAGAAAATTGTTATTTAATTTTTTCATCAATATTAATAAAATAAAATTATAAAAACAAAAAATTAAATGAAACAAATTAACATTATTGCTATTTCACTTTTTAATATGTAAAAATTGAATTCAAGATTGATGGGATACAAATCATAAAGTTGCTCTCATAATATCCAACGAGCAGTCTAATTAAATCATATCTTCTATTAATTTATTTGTTTTTTGATTTACGTTGTTGTGACCTTTTTCTATCATAATAGTGCTGCAGCTGGTATTTGAATTCGGCTTCAGCTTTTCCAATTTTTTCACCTTCATCTCCTAGAACTATTAGTTCAGGTACAAACTCGCACATGATAAAACATCGATTTGTTTTATTTTCAGATATTGTTTTGCTGCAAATTAGACACAGGATTATTTTTATCTGTTGAAGCACTGATTTTTGTTTCAATTCTAATAA
Organism: Bombylius major; assembly: GCA_932526495.1. Taxonomy (NCBI): domain Eukaryota; kingdom Metazoa; phylum Arthropoda; class Insecta; order Diptera; family Bombyliidae; genus Bombylius; species Bombylius major. Next base: position 24,547,967 of record OW052043.1, read on the forward strand.
CGGTGTCTTCCAGCTTATTCAATTTACGTAAAATATCTGCTAGCGTATCCTGTGGAACTAGGACAAAGTTAGCTGGAGTATCACTTTCTACAATAAGTTGTGGTTGATTGTTAAAATGTTCATCAAAATTATCTGCTCTAATTTCAATTATTTCATTTTTGATTTTTCCAGTTACAAAATCATCATCTTTCATTGGCTTTGTAATTTTTAATAAATTTTCATCGTCGGAAATCTGTCCACTTGTGGATGATACCTTCTCTTCTTCCTTATCACTTTCTGATAATACATCATCGGTATCTACATCTGTTTTGTTCAAAGAAAGAATTTTTTCCATAGCTGTCTTTGCCTGATCATAGTTATCTGTGAAATAAATATTTAGAATTAGAAATAATTTAAAATTACTGGAACGTTTTAATTATATTTACTGAAAATTACTGATGTTAAGACTTTTATTTGATAAGATTTCCATTTATTTCTTGGGAATAGTCCTTTTTTTATAAAGCTTGGTGAATCTTTACTGTTCCACTTAACCTATATTGTATGTTGCATTTAATATGTTGAACTATATTTAAATTATATTTATTAAAACCTGATTATTGATAATCCAGTTACAAGGAACCACAGCCACTGTTTTTGAATTAATAAACTCACAAATTTTATATGCCATATTAATAAAAAAAAACTTCAAACTTTAAACTTTAAACCGAGCAGATATTGCACATGGACATGGAATCTGAAAGACTGCGTTCAAATAAATGTCATTTTAAACGAAAAGTGAAGCTTCGTTATGTGGCTAGAACCATCGATATACCATTATGAAAGATTATTTTCAAACAAATGTCATTTTAAACGAAAAGTGAAGCTTCGTTATGTGGCTAGAACCATCGATATACCAATATGAAAGATTATTTTCAAACAAATGTCATTTTTAATAAATAGTGAAGCTTTGTTATGTGGCTAGAACCATCGATATAGGAATTTGCGTTATATAGCGTGAAATATCTTTGACTTATCTTTGACTTTATAAATCGTTATATAGCTTTGACGAACGTTGAAATTAATTTTTTCGCTGTATCAGTCGTTATGTGGCTAGAACCATCGATATAGGAATATGCATTATATAGCGTGAAATATCTTTGACTTTATAAATCGTTATATAGCTTTGACGAACTTTGAATTTAATTTTTTCTACTAGACCAGTCGTTGAAGATCTTTAAAGCATCGGAACGACAATTCCTTTATATAGAAAATGATCTAGAAGAATAAAGAAGTCTTTAACGAACTATATAGTTCTTTATTTACCGTTATCGAAAAATATAGCTATCAAAATTGTGGTTGTACGGGTGTAGACTGGTTTCAGACGTTCTGTTGAATATGGTCTGATAAAACCAGTAGAAGTGTCACAATAGATTGTCAAGTAAAGTTTTTAATTCACTGTCAGTCTCTTGTGGTTCTTGAAGTTCCTTTGGTTCAATATTTGATGGCATACTAATGGCATTTAGTCTTGATAAGCCATCTGGAACAATATTGTTAGATCCCGAGATGTGGATAATTTCAGTAGAAAACTGTGAGATGAAATCTAAATGTCTTAGTTGTCTTGGTGTCGCTTTACTCAGTTTTTGTGAGAATGAATTCGTCAGTGGTTTGTGATCAGTTTTAATCACAAAAGAACGAGCTTCAAGTATATGACGAAAAAACTTGATAGCTTCATATACTGCTAGTAGTTCACGATCATAGACGCTATATTTAATTTCTGGAGATCTTAGTTTTCGAGAAAAAAATCCCATTGGTCTCCATTCACCATTGATTTGCTGTTCTAATGAAGCTCCGATTGCCACATCTGATGCATCCGTACATAGTGCTAATGGTACACCAGGTATTGGATGTGTCACTGTTGTAGCGTTTACTATGCTAACTTTGCAGCCTTTTCAGTATTTTCAGTCCAAGAAACCGGTCGTTGATCATTTTTCTTGACGTCATGTAGAAGTTCATTGAGTGATGCTTGAAAATGAGTAGCTTGATGTATACATCTACGATAATAAATTGATGATACCAAGGAATCGTCGTAGTGCTACTAATGATTTCGATTTAGGATACGATGTAATTGCGGCTACTCGTTCATGCGGTGGTCTAATGCCTTCAGAATTAATGACATAACCTAAGTATATTACTTCAGGTTGTCCAACTTTGCATTTTTTAGTATTGATTGTTAAGTTGTTTTCATGCAGACGTTTGAAAACTTCTTTTAAATGTACTTTATGTTCGTTTTCGTCTTTCGACATGATCAGTATGTCATCGATGTAACAATAAACATAGTTTAGATCTCGAAAAATTATATCCATAAATCTTTGAAATGTTTGTGTTGCATTTCGCAACCCAAAAGGCATGACTGTAAATTCAAATAATCCAAAAGGTGTTGTTACTGCAGTCTTTTGGATATCATTTTGAGCTATTGGAATCTGATGATAGGCCCTTACAAGGTCTAACGATGTGAAAATGGTTTTACCGCTTAATTTTTCAGCAAAATCATAAATGTGAGCAACAGGATAACGATCAGGTACTGTTTGAGCATTTAATTTCCTGTAGTCTCCACAAACTCTCCAACCACCAGTTTTTTTGGGTACCAGATGAATGGGGGAAGCCCATTGACTGCTTGACGGATGACAAATACCTTGTTCAAGAAAATGTTGAAATTCAGCATGAGCAGCTTTTAATTTATCAACATTTAATCTACGTGGACGTTCAGCAACTGGTGGTCCGGTAGTAACTATATGGTGTAATACAGACTTTACTGTCGTTATTTTTTGCTTGCTGGGAATAGTGACATCTTTGAATTCATTCAATATTGTGCTATATTTTAAGCTATTGTCAATGGTAGAGATGCCAATCGTCGCTGCTTTACAGATATTACCATTAGTGGTTAGTTTCGTGGTTGAATCAATTAGTTGTTTTCCATTTAAATCGATTAACAGGCCATAATGAGCAAGAAAATCTGCTCCTATTATGGGTGATTGAACATCTGCTATGATGAAATTCCATTTAAATGCACGTCTGAGACCCAAATCAACTTTTATTAATAATTCACCGTATGTGATTATCTCTGTAGAGTTTTGCTGCAAATAATGTCAAAATATCTGGTTTTACTTTATATTTTACAAAAGATTTTGGTACAATTGAAAGATCTGACCCTGAGTCAATTAAGAATTTATAATTGTTTTTTTTTATCACGAATGAATAATCTATACTGTGTTTTAAGGCTGCTACTATTTCTGTTGTTGTCTACAGCCCCACACAACGACAACTGATTTAGTTTTCCGATAAATTTGTGCATTGAAAAGCACAAGGTTTCTTGCATTTGAATGCATTTCCACCAAACTTTTCGTGATAAAAACATGTTTCATTTGTACTTTGTGGTGTCTGTGATCTTTTATGAAAATTACTTCTTGATTTTAATCTACTAGTACGTAGATTTCCATATTCTTTACAACTTGTGTCATTTTGTTTTTTAAGCGAGTTTAGTAACTCGTTTGTCTGTTTTTCTAAATGACTCAATCGTTTATTGACATTATCATTAGCCACCATATTGCATTCTGAGTTTTCTTTTTCTTCAATTCGAGCCAAAGATGAACTCTGTTCTATAATGTTATCAGCAATTTCTGCTAATTTATTCAGATCGGCATCTGTGGCAGAAAGAATGCACCGTACACTTGTTGGCATACGTTTTAACCATAAAGTTTGAAGAATAGCTTCTGTGGTATCATTTTAAGCTAAATTTCTCATCTCTCTTAAGAGTTGAGATGGCTTACGATTATTTAAGGATAGTTCTGAAAACAGCTTGTTTAACTGTGTTTCTTTTGAATCTGAAAAACGTAAAACAAGTTGTAATTTAATAGAATTATACTTATTTGATGTTGGAGGTGTCCTGATGATGTCTGTCACTTGTCTAAACGTCTGGATCATGTAAAGATGCTAAAACTGTAAAGTACTTCTCCTCATCTGAGTTAATACGATTGGTGAAGAAAATTGCCTCGATGTAAGCGAACCACAACTCAGGTTCATCTTTCCAAAAAGGAGGTAGTTTTAAGTTTGTTATTCACATTTTTCTGTTGACTCAGCTGTTGTAATGTGAACGAAAGGTTTTTGTGAAAATATACCGGGTTCACATTTTATTTTAATTTCTTGTTCTACCGGAAAATTAATGCCTGTGTTTGCTTCCTTTTTAAAAGGGTTCATGGCGTCCTTTTTTACAAAAATTGTCGGTGTCACCAATTTATAGCTGTTGTAATGTAAACGTCGGGGTCACCAATTTATAGCTGTTGTAATGTGAACGTCGGGGTCACCAATTTATAGCTGGTATTCACAATTATTCGAAATATTCAACTATAATAACTCATTTACTATAATGATGAACAATTTATTTATTATAATTCACTATGAAATACAAATTTAACAATTGGTTTTAGTAGCAAAAATGATAATTATTGAGACTGTTAAAATGGCATCTGTTCGGCTTCAGTTTCAACTGGGAAGAAGGATCCCAACTTCCATGTGTCAACAAATTATCGTAAGCGAAGAAATATTACGAAAAGTAATAATTTGTTTTCTTTTATTACGATGATTTGTTGCTCTGGTGGTGAGATCCGGAAACACATCTGTTGATGGTGTTGCCACAAATTTTATGCAAGACCTCTCAACACAAAATCACTTGTAACTTTTTTTGCACCCTATGTATCAAAATTTTTCTTTTCATTATGAATGCCTATTCATTACCTATTACCTTTCATTTGGTCTATTACTTATTGTATGTAATAATTTCACTTTAAAGAAAAGAGGTCATAAACTTGAAACTTATGATTTTTTTTTCTTTATTTCTTTATTTCTTTATTCTTATAATTTTTTTTGTTTTATTATACATAATATTAGCTTTCAAAATAAATATAAAAAAAAATTTCATTAGTGAATTTTTTTTTCAGGAGCCCAATTAATTGAGAAAGTTTTTACAAAAAAAAATCAGAAGTTTTAAGTTTATGCTTATTTATGCTCTCATGATTTTACTTTATATAATCAACAAAAAACTAGCCACCAAAATTTTAACCTACTGAATCTATATTTAAAAAAAAAATTCACTTTTCTTCTTTCTTCTTTTGTTTTCTTTAGGATTTAATTTTTAAAGGCTTTTCTTTTTCTTTTCTTTTTCATTCATTTTCCTTCTAAATGCTACAATTAAAAGATTGATACACCGGGATTAGAATTACGCAAATAAAAATATAATATTACATCTAATATAATTAAAATCGCAAAAAAGAACTTCTAGATCCAATGTGGTCAAGATATGCAAAATGACTTCTCAATGTTGTACTTTAATTGTTTCAATTGATATTAATTTAGATAACCAAAAACTTTAATAATACTTTTTTTTTTGTATTTCCCTTCTTCTTTGGACTACTTCCACTTTGATTTTTTCTTTTTTTTTCTTCTTTTTCTTGATAAAATGTAATTAAAACAATGATATTAAATCACACTTTCCAGTTTTCTGTTTTTTGTTTTGTTTTGTTGTTGCAGTGAAAATCCACTTGATAAAAGAAAATCACAATTAATCACGCTATTTATTTCTTATTATTTTTCGATTATAAAAAAAAATTTTTTAAAAAAAAAGAACCACAAGTTTAGGAATTTAGAATGCAAAATTTTATACCACGTTTGATAGAAAAGACTACTGACTGTAGGAGTGATGCAATCAATTAACTCACAGTAAATGAATATATCTGCGTTGAAGAAAAGCTGGTAACCACGACAGACACTTAAACTGAGCAGCCATATCATTAAACTTGTTCTTGTGAAGAATTACTCAGTTTGGCTTGGTATGTTTTTTTTTTTTAACCGATTTTGAAAAAACTGCCCTTGAATTATGCTCAATAACTTTTGAACAAATGAAGATAATGCAATAAAATAAAAACAATATTAGAGTAGATAAAATAGGCTTTTGTTTAAGCTAAAAAATTAAAAAAAATAATAAGGGAAATTTTCGAGAAATTTGACCTTGAACATAAAAATGACGATTTTTTTCCAAACTTTTTTGACTTTGAGCTACAATAACTTCTCAAGTATTAAACATAAAACTTTATAAAAGACATTTTCTGAAAGGTCTGAAGGTTCCCTATAGAAATAATTTTCATTTAGCTCCCTATATTGCACGAGCGCTGAAATATGTTCCAAAAATTGTAACTGGTTACTCGTCGAAAAAAATTTTGTTTGACCTTGAATATCTCGGTAACCATTGCGAATAGACGCCCCCCCCCATACGATTTTTTTCATTTCTCACCGAGATCTACCACCCATTTCAGTTTGGCACACGAACTGTGAAACACCCTGTATATACACTACTCAATGAGTAGAGTTGCCAGGTCCCTCTCTGGAAAAATGGCTAAACGACTTTTGAAAAATGGCTAAAAATGGCTAGATAGGTCAATTTCTATTTTACGCGCAAAAAATACTAACACAAACAATTAATCCAGATCCAGGAGTTAAAATCATAGAATGTATAAGCCCCATCATTAATTGCAAAAAACAATTTTTTAATGCTGTTTACACTTTATTTCAAAAGTTAAAAAAATAGAAAACATAATTCACAAAGGTGAAAGTTATTAACATAACATAATAAAAGGCATTTATAATTTTATAGTTATAAATCAATAATTCAGCATCAGTCATCAAGACTATTTAAAATTTCTATAACTTCTTCAATTGTTTCTGATTGACTTTCTTCTTGTTCTTGGGTATATTTCTTATTTGTACTTATTTGTTTTAAAATTTCATTTGGGATGTTATTGCAAAAAGAAAAACAACATTTATGTTCTCTTTTCAAACCGTATTTAACTGTAAGTATGCAGTTCACGCAATTTACAGAAAGTTTATTTCGAACCTTTGTTTTGATTAAATTCAATTGGCCTTTTGACTTCCGCATTTGACCATGGAAGGCTCAGCACTTTAAGAGCAATTGAAGATATTTTTTCAAATACACATATATCACTGGCTTCTTTATAATATCTTACTTCTGCCCAAAATTTTACAATATCATTGGTTTCTGATTCTGACCAATTAATAGATTTTAGATTTCTAACTTGTTCTAATATTTCATCAATTTCTTCACCGTCATTTTCAAAAAATCGAATAATAGAAGTAATTTCTGTGAAATCAGTAATATTTAACACACTTTGCTTTGAAAATTTCGATATCATCCGTAAAGTTTTAATATTTTCTGGAAGACGATTTTTTAACTCTTGAATTAAATTCTTTATAAATTCAATACAGGTTTCCTTTATTTTCTCCGCTTCAATTTGTGAATCCATGGGATTATTAGCAAAAATCTTTGTTCAATTTTTGAACAAAACAAGATTAAATTTTATGTTGCGCGTGGGCAACGGAAATTAAATTACAGTTCATTTATTGGAAGATTTTGACAAAAAAATTTCCAATAAATGTACAATTTAAACATTTTTAAAAAAATATGTGTACAACCGTGTGTAATAATTCAGCGGCGTACGAAAATATCTTGATAAGAAATATAAAGGGGCCTATCTGGTTGGAACACGGCAGCGAAAAGATAAGGTAAGGTCCGTAAAGGACATTAATCCATAAATATCAAAGAAAGTCCCACTAGGAAATTCTCAACCAGAAAGGAAAATTGATCAGTGTTCCCTAATTACAACAACGTGGGGCTCGTTCATACCCTGAGATGAGTCTCAATGCCGGAAAACGTGGGCAAGCCGGGCTGAACAATAATTAGGGAGTTAAGTTCACACACATCGGCCAAAATCCAAACATCAAAAAAATGATCTTGCGAAGATGATTTATTAACCGTACACAAAAAAATATCATATTCGAGTTTTATATGACGAGTCCAGGAAAGAGGACCATAATTGTACCAAAGAAAAGTCTCAAAAACAGATTGATTCATGAATCAGTATATTTTCTTCACCTAAGAGGGCAAAGTGAACCAATTAAGAACAACCTGGTAAAGTATATACAAAAACAAAATGATATCACTTCAAACAGTATGGGCCAAAGATTGAAGGTTGAGACGAAGCAAGGTACAGACAATTAAAGGTGAAATGGTAAACAAAGATGGTGTTAGACTTTGAGATCTTTCGCATGAAAAGTCCCTACATATTTACCTTGTAGGTCCTCTACTTCATACATACTTCCACAAATGCATCTTTTAATTCAACATTTTATAAATTTCTTTGAAAACTTCGAATTAAAACCTTTAGCGAAATCGCTTTGAGTGAAATTTCGCCTGTAAACCTCTTGACCAGATTGAAATTTCGCTGTGGTGATACGAAGGTTGTAAGACCTTCCTGCTCGTTCGTGAGGCTTCTTCAGGTTCACTGAGACTTGATCACAGTCTAGCTCTTTCAGAACTCGATATGCCGAGGCATGCCTTACCATAGGGAAACCAAATACCGTCTGGTAAGGTGTGCGGCTCAATAGCACTGTTGTATCGAGTTCTAAGAGAACCAGCTATGCGGTGGATGGCCTTGTCCAAGTTCGCCTGGTCTTCACGAACATAAGACCTTACAGCCTCTAAAATAACCTGATTGACGCGTTCAAATGCGTTTGATTGAGGTGAGTATAAAGCAGTGCGAATATGTTTAACAACATACGAAGATAAGAAAGTTTGAAAATCTTTAGAGACAAATTGTTTACCATTATCGCTGTGAAGAAATTCGCAAACGCCAAAAATAGAGAAGACTTCGTGTTCCAAGAAAGTTATGATAGCAGGGGTATTGGCTTTGCGAAGGAGTTTTAGAAACACGAATTTGGAAAAGTGATCAAAAACGATCAAAATTTGCGAATTTCCTGCTTTGGTCCTAGGATATGGACCAAGCAAATAAAGACGTTGGAAAAATCTTTCAGAAATGAATCTAGATCCCATAGGAGGTCTAGTTCGACAATTAGGGGATTAATCCTCTTTACAGTTTTCACAAGAGTTTACGAAATTTTGAACATCAAGAATCATTTTAGGCCAATAATATTTTTCAGACAAAAATCTGTAAGTTACAGCAATGCCACCATGACAAGTTGTTTCAGACTCATGAACGTTTTGGACCAAAGAATGACGAAGGGATTTAGGGACGCAGAGTTTCCAAGGATTGTCACTATATTCCGTAGTACGAAAACGAACGCGTTTGTTAAGCTCTAATGAAACAAATGCGATGGGACTTTCGTCACCCGCCTCCGAAAGTTGGAATAGGACTCCTCCTACGCCCATTGTATAAAGAACTCCTTCGTGAAGTCCGGATTTCCTAGAACAGGCGCGGAAGTCATACAAATCTTGAGCTTTTCAAAAGAGTTTTGATCCTCGTCGGACCAAATAAAATTTTTAGACTTTTTTAAACAATCAGAAATCGGCGCGAAAAGAGATGCATAATCGCAAATAAAACGACGATACCAACCGGTCATTCCTAAGAAACAGCGAACTTGTTTAGGGTTTTTCGGACTTGGAAAATCAACAATCGCGGAAATCTTTTCGGGGTCTGTTTTAATACAACCATTACCGACAAAAAAAGATCTTTATTGGTCGAAGTGCAATTATAGCCTATTACACATCTATCACATCACTGACAATATAGCCAAGATATTTAATTTCTTTTTGGCAACATTTACTTATTTCGACGTTAATGGTTAATCCCGACGTTCTTAAACAGGTTGCGATTTTATCGAGCATTTTCAAATGCGTGTCAAAATCTTTCGATATGATTAATAGATCATCAAGATCAACAAACACATTATCACGTAATTCCGACGGCACAACTTTGTCCATTAAAAACACATTCGCTGCGGAACGTTGCACAAACCGAACGGCATCACGGTGAATTGGTAAAGTGGCCGGCCAGGTACTGTGAAGGCTGTCCTTTCTGAAGATTCCTTTTCTAAGGAAATATGCCAAAAGGCATCCTTCAGATCGATCCCTGTTATGAACTTTGTGTCGGACAAGCGGCTGATCAACTCGTCAATGTGTGGCAAAGCATATGCATCCTTCTTTGTCCTTTCGTATCACAGTTCCAGCAGATATAATTTTCAGTATTTAACCCGTTTAAAGCACAAACATCAGCGTTTGACATTGGTAAGTCTGTTCTTGAAGTATTATTTGATTCAATGTAAATTTGGAGATGAATTCACAGACATATAAGACAATTGATGACCCAGGTCACAAGAAGTATCAGGAGCGTTTGAGCGATTTTAATGAGGCATCTCATCGAAGACACATGAATCGTAGGGGTTATAAAGCTTTGAAACATTGCTAAAAGAAATCGGAATATTTTGAGATGTTTGCAAAACTGGTTTGTCAAAAATAACTGGAGAAAAATCATCCGTTGTGGCTGGTAATGAAGTATTTAATCTATAATTGGACTTATCAAAGTTACGTCGAGTTGTGTTCGACAAATTAAAGTTTTCAAAGTTTTGGTTCTGAGATCGCGAAGAGATATTGTGACCGCGTTGGTGTATATCCACAGACGATTTGCTAGAAAAAGAATATTAAAAGCCAGAGATTTTCTTTGTTTATTTTTATCTTCAGTTTGACCATTTACAGTATTACGTCTTACAAAAGGAATAGAATTTAGAACAGCTGGTCCTTCTTTTCCACCCATGATGCTGAGATTTTCTATCGAAGTTCAAATCTCCTTACGGCTCCTAAATCCGCATCATCCGCTCTCAACGCACGCTTTAACCCTTTCGCCCCAGAGTTTTTTTTTCTGAAAAACTTCTCTTACAACGGTAAATTTCATCAGAACGTGTCCTAAATAAACATAGAGGAAGTTTCTAATATGTGGAAATTCCGTAGTCCTTATTTTATCCTGGGACATACAATCCTGATATGATTTTTTTGGTGGGATTATATGTATATCCCAATCAAACATTTTGAAAAAACCTGATAAACAAAAATAAAATAAAAGAACCAAACAAATTGTATTTTCACAATAATTTTATTAGGAAATTAAATGAAATGGTTCCTACAATGTGATATTTATTGGTGAAAAGGAGTGAAACAACCATAACATAAAGCGTTGTTACAACCAGAACATAAAAATTTTGTGCGTTTTTCTTTTTTCAATGATGAACATCTAACACACCGTTTTCTGGACGAACCTTCTTCAGGCAAATGATCGCCCACGTTATGAACATCTATTTTACGTTTAGTCGGTCGACCACCTGTCCGTCTCGTTTTTAGTGCTTTGTTTTGTTGACCTTCTTGAATCATTGCTTCTGCCAGCGAGACAACAAACTGAAGAAGTTAAGTTTTCTTGCGATGTGTTTCTTGGTGAAGAATCCACGAGTTCACCACGGCCAACATAAAAACTTTGAAGAAAACTTTCTTCCACCACTTTTGCGATTTTCTATTGATGTCGTACAAAGCTGCTACTTTTGGTCTGCCAAATAGACCCCACCCTTTATTTTGTAGTAGTCGGAAATTGCAGTTGGGCAAGATACGGTTATTTTAGACCCATCTTTTATTTTCCTTTCGACATCGGTGTTCTCTGGATAATGGCAGTTTGACATCACAAGAACTTCTTTTGAGTACATCTATCGAAATGCAATTACACCAAAATCAGATATTTGGTACTAACTTTCTCCACGTCCTAACTTTTTCTGAAATACAGGTGTATGCTTTCTTGATTTCATATAAGTACCAACTAGGGACGTCGCGATACCACCAATACTAACGAGGTATCGATACTTTTGATCCGATACTACGATACTAAGTACTCGATACTCAGTCTCCGATACTTTTATCGGTATCGATACTTTTGGGCCGATACCCGATACCCGATACCAGCAGTGCAAAGTTTTCGAAATAGTGGTACAAAAGCTATATGAAATAAAGAAGCCACCAAGAAACGAGAACAAATATGTTGTAGACAACAACAAAGTTATTAATTTCGTAATTTCGAGACTACTTCCTCAAAAAAAAAAAAAAAAAACCTTATTTTCATTTAATTTTCCCTTTTTCTTTGTATAGTATCGGCCGATACTATTGAGTATCGATACTTTTGTCCCGATACTTTCGAGGAATCGATACTTTTCAAAATTTTGACGTCCCTAGTACTACCAGCTGGAAATGATAGTGTTCTCATGAGCTGTACTGACGTGAAAAATCGATCAAAAACGACAACAACATTCGGCTTACGAATAGTACTAACCAACTTCTTTACTACTCGCTCTCCAAGAGTTGAAGACTCTGATGAAGTATTCGTGACATTCGTGTCCTTTCCTGTATACAAATTCAAATCATACGTGTAGCCAGTTTTAGCATCGCAACGCATCAAAATTTTAATGCCGCGTTTGATTGGTTTCATAGGTAAAGATTGTTTCAGTGAGGATCTCCCCTTGAATTTCGTCATACTTTCATCAATGGACTGAACAGTACTTTCACTTGGAGCCTCGATAAATGTCTTTTTGAAGCAGGAGATTACATCTGCTATATAATAATCTTTAGGAGCATCTGCAGGCTTGTCACACGTTGCAAAATAAAGTTTTGAAATCAGTAAAGTGAAACGATCGCGTGACATACTTTTCCTTATCATTTCGTTGCCCATTGATTGATGTTTGCTCCAGTAATCTGCTAAAGCAGGCAAATGATTATAATGCATAACGAGACATATCCCTTAAACAACCAATATTTCATGTTCATCCGTAAAAGTCCGTTTAGTCCCTTTATCATTATTAAATTTTTTTAATCTTTTATTCGTACAAGAAGCAATGTGCAAAAGCAAACTTCTGGGAAATAATTTTCGAAATATTTCTAATTCTGTAGCTCCCCTTCGAAATTTTACCAATACATTTGTTTCACCCTCGAAAGGGAAGGAGTATCTAGGTGTAAATCCCTGGCCTGTTGATGTCCACCCTATAGTTGCTGGCTCATCTCTCTCAGACTCAGCAGTTTGTGGAGGATCTTTGTTTTCAGATTCCACTGTTGACTTTTTACTACTGTCTATACTTTCATTTACGTCTGAAATACTTTTATTATCAGACGGTTCATAGCTGGATTCTGAAGGACTAAAATTCTTTTCACCACTTGAGCATTCCTCTAAAAGATCAAGAATTTTGTCATAACTTAGCTTTCGTGATGCCATTATTAGAAGCCTTAAAAAACAAATTGGGATAATTGAGCCCGCTGAAAAACACGATTGGGACAGTATGTCCCAGATATAACTACCATAGGAAATTATTGTTTATTCTTACTTATCAACCTTGATTATTTTATACTATTAACTTTTTTTTAACTCTTAATACGTATATTGAATTTCAGAAAAAAAATTTTAAATACTTCCACACACTTTGCTGGCAAAATCAATAATGACTAAAAATTCATAGATCTGTATCAACTACGTAGGAGAAAAACCGTTAAAACTGTTTATACATGTTAAGACTTCTCAGCTTCCCATTGAAAAATTACAATAATAATCCTTAAAACTATTATTGAGACAAGTTTAATAGACAAATATCATTGATTTTCATAACATAGTAGAGCTTGGAAATTTCTGAGACATATATTCCTAGTAGGGGCGAAAGGGTTAACAGTTGAAATCCTTTTTTAATGACGTCATCGATGGATTTAACAGGCTCGTAATTAGGTTTTCTCGTTTTAACTCGATCAACACGATGCTGCAAGTGCCATAGCTTATCTTGTACACGCAGAGACTTATTAGTGTCAGATGCAATGTCTTGTGAAGTCAGACTAATCAATTAATCAAACCTTCTACCTGGCTACGTAGATCAGCAATTTCCTTATTTAAAGAAAGAACAATCTTGTCAGCTTGTTCAACTAGTCCATCGGCTTCAGCGGTCAACTGATCGCTCAAGGTTCTGAGAGAATCTGGTTGTCTAGCATCGATATTCCTAATTTGACACTCATAAACAAAATCTGGCTGGTCCAAATATCTGGGATCCATCTTGGCAAAAATTAATTATCTTTTTCGAAAACATCTATAAAATTTACACTGAATTTATCACAAAATCACTCGCGAATATTACGAAAAAATGGGTAAGTCACTTATAATTCTTTTTATTTAGACGATATAATCAACGGAATTTATCAAAATAATATTGTCAAATGTATTTATGAAAAAAACTTTTTTATAAAATTCGCGGTTAGACGATTATACTAAGTCACGCGAGTCCCGCGATAAGACCATCTGGTGTTACAAGTTCTGCGCTCGACGCAGAACAAAAATAAAGAAAATCAAAAAAAAGGAAAGGAAAACGAATAAAAGCACTCACCACGAAGATGAATATATTTATATAAAAAAAACTTACTTTTAAAACGCGAAACGCATAAATTTTCAATTTTAACGATTCTATCTAACCATTATACAATGCAAAAAAAAAAAGAAGAAAAAAATTTTTGCTCCCTCTTTATCAAAAAAATAAGTTCACAAAAAAAATCGAAATATTATTATCATGAAAATTATAAAAAAAATATCAAAATATTTTACCAAAAACATGCAAAAAAAATCAAAACATGCATTTTTTTATTTTATTTTATCAGGTGTTATGGCTTGGTGAACTCCAACGAGGAAAGAGTGGCGTCAAAATAGACGACTTTCCACCTTGTTGCATGTGGAATAGAAGCGAAGGTTTCCTCTATCAATAAAAAAAATATATATTGCAGATAGGGAATATAAAGTCTGGGCAAACGAGGGTTTTCAAAAATTAATTGAATTAAATTTCATTTTAAATTATGTATGTGAGGTATCACACTGTATCATGAAACAAAACCTAAACATGAGTGACTCCAAAATACATAACCGCGCGAAATTTCCATTACAAAATATACTGAATTCTCGAACAAAAGGTGGTTCATTATCACAAAATGTAAACAACGAAACACTACCGCGTGCAAACAGCATTTCGTGTGTGTGTCCCAAAATCTGTGACAAACGTCGGCGGTCTTGGGTATAAAGAGACATTATGAATATAACAAAACGATATGCTGAATGTACATGGTGAGCAAAGGCTACGATCTTGCACACCCAAAATCGTCCATGTCATTCAAGCATATATTTCTCGAACCGTAAATAAAACTTTAAATACCAGTAGGCAGTATTTACTAAGTTCGATGTATTTAGAGACATGTTTCATAGCCTAATATTATGAGCCGATATAATATGATAAGGATATAATTTTTTTGCTAAAAAAAATAAAAACATATGCTAGAGTTGTCTCTCTATATATATACATTTTATTGATCTAATTATTTATTAATATTATACAAATTCTCTCTTTTTTTTTTTTTTTCTTAATTCATGTAACCCTAATATTTCCATGGAATCTTTTTTTTCTCTACTATTTAAATTAAACAGTGTACTACACGTTATTCCTTTTTTATTCTTGTTTTTTTTCCTTTATAGCCAATTACAAAATACCTAATTACATACATATGGTATATGGTTTATTTGAATTTAATAATAGTAATTTTAATAATTTACATTATGTCTTTTTTCTTCTTCTAAGTTTATTTATTTATTTTTCTTTTTTTTTCTAAATTCATAATTGAACTCATAAATTCCATTTACTTTCATATAGTCATTATTGGTTTGATCTATATTAAGATTTTTTTTTCTTTCTTTCTAATTTCCTAATTTAATTATTCTTAATTTCACTTATTTAGTATTTAAATTTCATGAATTCGTTGTCGGTAATTGGCGAATCAAACAATGATGACGATAGATATCTTTTTTTTTTGTTTCTTTTGTATTAAATTATATTTATCAATAATGGTAGAAAAATACTGAAGTTCCACAATCTATAATTACGACATAATTTATTCATTTAAAAATTAGTGAAAACGACCAAATACTAAGTGTACTTCGTCATCATTATTTACCTTGATTACACTGCACTGTTTTAATATTAAATGATATTCAATCTAATTTTTATTAAAAAAACTGCATATTACAAAAAAAAATCATATCCCCTTTTTGGTTTTTTGCTAAATTACTCCTATCTTATATTTAATTGATTCTATATGATGCAAATAAACTGATGCTGAAGAAACTTCAAACAATCCGCCACCAATGCTGATACTGCTGTAGATGATACTTATAGGTGTATAAATTCTAATTTTTTTTTATTTTATATACAAAGAAAGGTGTATGCTTATATACATATTTTCATGAATAGTATTTTGTTTTCTTGTTTTTTTCTTCCTTTTTTTTTTTTTTCTTTTGGTTGAGAGGTTAATAACTCTATTCTGGAGTCACTTAATCACTTGCTAAAGTTATTAAGGTTAAAAGAAAAAAGAACCAAAAAAATAATTTAAAAAAACAGCCTATTAGATTTTCCTTTTTTTTCTTCTTCTTTTTGTTTCGAAATTAAGGTACTAGTTATCATTTATAAAAAAAATATAACACCTTTTTAGTTAATTTTTTTTTTCTTTTAAAGACACTTTCTTCCATAATTCACGATAAAGTTCATTTTTCCTTACTCTTTTTTTTTTCAGTAAAAAAAAAATTCTTTCGTTACCCAATCAACAGGACAAAAAAAAAATAAATTAAAAAAAAATCCGACGGCAAATTTCACCAAAATTCTAAGAAGAAATATTCACGATACAATTCACTTTTTAAATATAATGTAACCAATCGACCGCCATGTGGACCAAGTAAAAAAAATTTTATCAGTAATTATACCGCCGTACTAGATTAGAGATGAGTCAAGACCAAGATAAATAGACAACAGATTACAGAGGTATGATAGACTATAGAGCCGTGTATTGCAGCAAATTTTTTTTATCTATGATAGTTATTTTCACTCATATTCTCTCTCAATCAAAATTTATACTACTCTCTTACGTCAACAGGTCCATTTGATGTGACAAGACAAGTTAGTTGTGTTTACAAGTGAATAAAACTAATTTTGTGTTTTTAATAAAAATTTGAATAATTATAATTTCTAAAAATGAAGTGTTCGGTTATTAATTGTAAAAATAATAAGAGTGGGAAAAATTTCTAATAAAACTGAAAAAAATTAGAAAATATATTTAATTTTATAAATAAGGAAACAATTAATGAGAATGCAAATTATTCAAGTAATCTTCTAAACACTGCAAAACATTGATTTAGATATAAAAAATAAAACGTTATTTTTTAGATGCAGAATGTTCTTTAGAATTAGAGAGTTAAATAAAAAATTTCTATTTGATAATTTAAATAAAAAACGCAAAAAAACGTTCACTTAAATATACTTTTTATTTCTAAATAAAATTCCCTCATGAACATCCCTATTGCTTCCTATATATGATATGTACACCAAACACATGGACCCGCTGACGTCACAAACTCATAGCTGAGAATTTAGCTGGCTCTATCATACCTCTGTTGTCTATTTATCTTGGTCAAGACCAGTGCTGTCGTTTGACATTTTTAAATCGGAGTAAATAAAATTGAAAATCGGAGTATTTTCCAGAAAATTGGAGTATTTTCCAGAAAATTGGAGTATTAACAGATTTACATATTTTTTTAAAGAATAACAAAAATTATTATTATTATAAAGAAGAGAGAAGCCCAAAATAAAAAAGCGAAGTTTTAAAAAATGCTTTGTAGTTTTTATATGTAAAATAAAAAGAACTTTCAGTTCATATAATTTTTCAGGAATACATATTTTATTTTTATTTCAAAAAATAACTATTTATAATGAGATAAGAAAAAAAAACAAATAACTGAAAACAAGAACAAAATAAAATACACTTCATTTGTAAACTTAAAAACAAAAACTAAATAAATAAAACCTAAATAGTTCATTATTATGTAGTAAAGTGGCACGTAACGTCATCCTCTTCTTACTTTTCTGAAAGAAAATTAATAGTAAAGAAAAATGACGTTTCAAATACTAAAAATATTTTACCTTTTGACTAATATTTTTTAAAATATGTTTCAACTAATTTTGCAGAATTTTCCCAGTCGCAAGCTTCATAACTGGACAAAATTTCCTTTGAGCACATGATTGCAGACACAGTTTCCACTAACAATGAATTTCTTGTTTTGTTTTTAATCAAGTTTAGCAATGAAAATACCCTTTAAGCCGTAGCACTGCTGTGTGGGAGACTAATTATACTTCCAATGAATTTTTCTATATTAGGAAACATTTTTTCTCCTAATCCATTCTTAATATCAAAAATATTCGACCAAAATTCCTGAAGATTTTGTTTATTGAATTCCACGTTTTTACTGTTCACTAGATTTCTCCATTCCATATCTAAATCTTCAATTTTATCTTGTTCTACAAGATTTGGAAACTGCATTATTATTGTAGTAATGCTTTCTGCCAAATTTTTAGGATTTATTTCTTGCATTGCTGCTAAAATTGCATCATCAAATTTAAATCGTTTACATATCTGATTACAAAGCTCGATATAATAATTCAAACAATTATATTTAATTTTCTTTACTTCTGTCTCTGATAATTTCGAAGATTGTAGAAAAATTGTTGCTTGTGCTCCTATATAAATATCATTAACAGGTACGTACAAACATGAATCATTAAAGTCTATTTCGTTTATTCTTTTTTCAAGATGTTCCTTTTTATATACTTTTTATCCACTTACTTTTTCCTTTGTGGGTAAGAGTGTTCCTCGTGACGTAATTGAAATTTTGGAAAGAGTTTTAGGTTAGTAAACGTGAACGGATTTACATGGGGTTTTCGGATTTGAGATGAGTGAATAGAATGCTTCCTGTCTACGATCCCTTTCTTGAAAATAATTAAATATGATGGAATATTAGAAAAATATGAATTTAAAGAACGGAGAAAGTTACTGAGAAACTTCCGAAACGTCCTCGAACAACTCTTTACTCGAATATCATCGTAGTTACAGAGGCTTTATAATCAATTTTTAAAAAGTATATGTTTTAAAAGTTTTTTTAACCTTCAAGCTTATTTATAAAATTAAATAAAATAGATTTGAAAAAAGTTGAAATTGTTGGGAGCAGTATGTGTATTCGAGGTGTTTCGGATTGAAACTCGATGTTCATCTGATTAACTATTTTCAAAATGTATGACAAGAACATGAAATAAACTTTATTTGTATCATTGAGGCTTTCATTTATTTTGTACGCAAAATCTTGATTATATTCGAAATGTTGAGACATCATAAAATACTTTAGGGGAGTCCACTGCTCTATAATACGATTTATTACTGCTTCAAGTGATAACTATCTTGTGTTTGAAATTTTTAAAATTTTTTGTATTTTTGTATCAAAATATTTCTGGAACTCTTATAGGTATTTAGTCTGTCGTTTAGAGCTATGTGAAAAAAATGTGTATATATTTCTAGCTAAACTTTCAACACTAGATGGAATTTTATTAGCAGCTGATGAAGCGCAAAGATGTATAGAATGGCAAACACAGCCCATCACAAACAAATTATTATTTTTTTTTCGTAATAATTCTTTTAAACCGTTTTTACCCCCCATCATTACAGACGCGTTGTCTGCTGCGAATCCAACCATGTTTTCCATTGGTATTTTTAATTTCTTAAAGAAATTTAAAATTGAATTATATAGACTCTGTGCGTCACTTTTTTCAACTTTTAATAAGCTAAGAAGTCTGTCTTTAACAACTTTGACACTGTAGTCATAATACCTTGCTACTAATGCAAGACATTTGGAAGTCGAAATATCTGTTGTTTCATCAACAATTATAGAAAATTTTTGATTTTGTAATATATCTGACATAGTTTCCAAATATTCTTCAGATATTAAATATACACTTTCAGTGGCCTTTGTCTTACCACAATGTAACTCCTTACAAATTGCTGAATCTATGGCTACTTTTTTTATTAACTCAAAAATTGCTGGAATTATACAAAATGGTAGGTTATGTTGTACCGCGAACATAATTACTTTTAGTTCTGCGATTTTAACTTTGTTGTTGTTTTATTTTTATATTTATCATATTTTGGAATTTTATTTATATCTATTTGGTTTTTTAAAGCTCGAAGAGCCTGAATATGAGCAGAAGTTTTGTTATGTCTATCAATGTGTGATATATTATTAGACATTAATTTATTACATGGTTTACAAAATGGTTTTCCCTGTTTTTCATCTAACTATTTGTACTTCTCCTTCCATATAACTCGAAATTTTTGTGATGGTTTACCTACTTTTCCTGGCATTTCATTTGAAAATTCGACATTATCATCATTATGATGCTCAATATTTCCTTCTGCGTTGTCTTTAATGTTAATCCTATCAATAACTTTTTTTTGTTCAAAAGATTGATCATCCCCCACTTTATTATTCACCGGCAGAATACCTTCCACCAAACGTGGACCCTTAATAATAAATCTGAAATTTCGATACCGATTTTGAATTTGTAAATTCAATAAAAGTCATAATTGTTAATATACTAAAACAAAAACAAATTTACTTACCGATTCATTTCTAATTTTATTTTACACTTTTATTTTCGCCATAACTAAGAAACAACCACACAACCATTTTTGGCTTTGCTATTGAAATGTCACTTCACTACTAGGGCTCAGCTTAACTTTAACTACAATAATAATAAATCATCAACAGGGATGTTCAACATCGATTATCGATTCGAATTTTGAATTTATTTAAATAAGTAAACTTTTCATATTGTTTTGTCTGAAACATTTTCAAAGACAAATTGCAGAAAACACTTTCTCAACAATATAGTTCCAAGCAAAATTAAAAAAAAAAGAAATAACATTACAAATCGGAGTATTTTGTTAAAAGGTGGAGTAGTGGAGTAGTATGATTCAAATCGTAGTAAAAATACTCCGATCGGAGTAAAATGACAGAACTGGTCAAGACTCAAGACTGACTAGTATAAAGCTCCGTATTGTGTTCGAAGCGAAAAAATTTTTCATGTTTTGCTATTTATTTCTACACGAAAAAATTTTGTGTAGAGTGACGTATAATATTTGGAGAAACGTCAATTAAATTTAAATTTAGATACCTTTGGATTTTTTCTTTGTATTTTTTTTTTTAAACTGTCAAATTTACCACACGGAATAAATGTCTGTACATTTCTTTTGTTTCATGGCGACGGCAAATTAAAATTAAAAAATGTTAGCAAAGACAATTTTAACTTATTTTCCGTCACAAACTCAGTACTGCAAAACACAAAGTGAACGAAATATTTTCTTGACGAAATTCTGCCACCCTTTTTTTACATGTATTTTATATGGGAAACGAAATTCCGCTTCGAACACAATACTTAGCTTAAACTATGCTAAGCTATGTAAAATTTTTCTGCTTTATATACCTGTACACATTTTTTTAATTGGTGATGGTATTTGCGCGGCAGAATTAACTCATAGTTGATATACAATGCCCATGCCATGCATATTAATCGTCATTAGGTAGTCTGGAATATTCGATTCATTATTCAACGAATAATGTATATGGGTATAATCAAAACCATCTATAATACAAAGCCATGAAGGTGTGTTTTGTATGTATTAGTGAGAAGTGCCATGTTTTGTTTTGACATTTTAGTTTCTTATGGTTTCTTAGTAAGAGTGAAGAAAAAGTAGTCTAAAGAAATAGTGTTTTAGTTAAATATTTCTGGCTTTTTAAATAAAATATGGTTTATAAAAGTTTTAAAATATAATAAATTAACAGTGTTATAATTTGTGAAGTGCACAATAGTCAAAAAATAAAATAAAAAGGTGGAAAATATTGTGCTTTCTGATACATACATGTGTTTATATAAATATTCACAGTTTGAAAAATAATAATATATGGTAAACTTTTTCCTTCTATACCTATATATTGACGTGTGACTAATGACTACATACTACCTATGGTGAGGTTATATCATAAAAGTGAATAAATTGATTTGATTTAAAACCATCTATTATAATATATAGAAGAAAAAAGTTTATACCTATTATTATTCTTCAAACTGTAAGTATTTATATAAATATGTATGTATCAGAATTATTATAAATTAAATTTGACTAAATCAAATCAATTTATTCACTTTTATAATATAACCTCACCATAGATAGGTATGTAGTCATACTTCAATTTTTTCTCTCACAAATAGGTAAGAAGGCACTATATTTTCCACCTTTTTATTTTATTTTTTGACTATTGTGCACTTCACAAATTATAACACTGTTAATTTATTATATTTTAAAACTTTTATAAACCATATTTTATTTAAAAAACCAAAAATATTTACCTAAAACACATTTTCTTTACACCACTACTTGTACTACCAGCAGTCTTGTTTATATTATTTGTATTATAGATGGTTTTGGGTATAATGATTATGGAGGATGGCTCCAAGGAGGATTGAAATATAATAGAGATCCGAAAAGGAAATGAAACAAAACCGTAAACAGGCCCTGTGCGGGCAGAGAAGGAGGTATCACATTTGTCTTTTTTATGAAAAAGAAAAAGCTTTCAATAGTTAATTTTGTTTTACGTTATGTTCTGAAGATTGAATGCACACACGCAAGCGAAAACAGCTGTTTTACATTATTTGTGTATTTCTATTCTATATACATACACAAAAAGTATTAAAAATATATTATATAGGTATATCTTCTCCGTTTTTGATATTTTTAATGTATATAGGTATTGCTTTTGCTTTATGATCATTATGAAAAAATAAGAAAAAACAAAACCATTGTAAATGAAACTATATACATATGTATTTATATGTTGTTATACATATTATATGTATACATTATGCTAATTAGAACAAATGATTTTAGTTGTTGTGTTTTTTTTTTCTTTAAAGTTCTGTGTCATTTTTTTGCATCTGAAAAAAATGATATTTGTTGTTGGTATTTTTTGGCTTGATTTTTTCTTTGCTTCTATGTTATTTTTTTTTCTTTTTTCAAGCATTTTTTATTTTTGTTTGCTTATTTCGATCCTATTCTTGACCTACCTCTACAAATCTGTTTTACATTGATATTTAATTTTATGGAATTATTAAATGAATTTATAATTATAATATTTTTCTTTGGTCAGTAAAATTTGATAATATAAAAAGATAATTTTGAAGGGACATTTTTAAAATTATCCTTTACGCTTTTCTTGTATTTTTTGTTTGTTTTCAAAATAAATTTCAAAACAAGACAAGAAATATAAAAACATTTTGTTTCTAAAAATAGATGAGAGGAAGTTTTCTATTTTGCGCCGTATAACTTGCGCCCTGTTACAGTGATCTTTTTGGTGTCTTAGGGAGTTTTGTAGAGAATAAAAAGCAGAATATTGTGCAGAAATTTAAAGTCAATGCCTTTACAGGGTCCCGAGATATTTACCTTTCAAGTTGGATTTTTTTACGAAAACAATCAAAAATAGAATGAAGTGTTAATTTAAATGTTTTTATATTTCTTGTCTTGTTTTGAAATTTATTTTGAAAACAAACAAAAAATACAAGAAAAGCGTAAAGGATAATTTTAAAAATGTCCCTTCAAAATTATCTTTTTATATTATCAAATTTTACTGACCAAAGAAAAATATTATAATTATAAATTCATTTAATAATTCCATAAAATTAAATATCAATGTAAAACAGATTTGTAGAGGTAGGTCAAGAATAGGATCGAAATAAGCAAACAAAAATAAAAAATGCTTGAAAAAAGAAAAAAAAATAACATAGAAGCAAAGAAAAAATCAAACCAAAAAACACCAACAACAAATATCATTTATTTTACTTGAAAAAAAAAATAAACAGAACAGAACTAAAGAAGAGAAAAAAACAACAACCAAAATCATTCATCCTATATATACATATATAGTTCTAAGCATATCATATACATATCATATGTATAACAATACATATATATGTATGGTTTCATTTAGAATGTTTTTGTTTTTTCTTATTTTTCATATTGTTCATAAAGCAATTTACAAACACAGTCATCAATCCCTATTTATTCTATTCAATTCGAAAGAGCTTCAGACTAGAGCTTTCTCAGACCAGATTTTGAGCTTTCTCAGATAAATTTTTATAAAAATGTAAAAATTATGAATTTCGTACGTTCCTCGTGATGGAGTCTCTTTTATATTTCAATCCTCCTTGATGGCTCAGTATGTGTGCACTTGACATCTGTATTCCATTATGCTATTTACTTAGTACTTAAATAGGTCACAATCAGGGTTGCCAGATTTTTCTCGTAGATTGTCGCGAAATTTACAAAATTTGTAGCCCAAAAGGAGCCCAAACCAAAAAACGTCAAAAGATTAGAAAATTAGGTACATATACTAAAACAAAACAAAAACAATTTTATACATAGTTTTTATTAAACATACATATTATCAGTGGCTCGTGAAGAAATCACTTGGTGGGGCTGCTTAAAGTTTCAAGGATGCTAACACTCGAATCAATGTTAACACGTTTTTCTCAAAAATTTGTTTTTTCCTGAAGACAATTTATTTGGACTTCTGTTCTGTTTTCATCTCTTTTGAATATTTAAAAAGCTGTATATGTTTTTTTTTATTAAGGAATTGATTTTAAAAATTCGTTTTTTAATTTTGTTTTTTAACTTTATTTTAAAACTTAAATATTAGTGTCAATCTAAAGTTACGTTTAAATCCTTTAAAAAAAAACAAATTTATTAAGAGAAAAATAATATTGAAGATTTTTTTAAGGAAATATGTATTATTTCCTCAATTTACGGTTGGAAATTTGCATTATGTATTTTTGAAAGCCTAATAAATACACGGGTGAAATATTTCCTTTAATAATGCTTTTTATTTGACTTAAATTGATAAAAAATAGCCCAAGATATAATATCTCAAAGTTGGCTAGTCGCATTCCTTCCATATACAAATTTAAAAAAAAATGCAATAATAAAATGTATGAATACAAAAAAAAAAAAAACAAGCAACAAAATTTAAACATTATGTTAAGGGGATTCACTCTTTGGTGCAAATAGGTATTGCATCGTAGCATTCGGTGTATCGTAGCACGAATTTGCTACGATACAACAACAATTCGTGCTACGATACACCGAATGCAACGATGCAATACCTATTTGCACCAAAGAGTGAATCCCCTTGTTGTTTTGGAAAAAATTAGATGAGAACGAACATTATAAATGTTGTATTGATAGGAAAGAAGAAATGTACTTTATTTGTTGGTTTACAACATTGGGCAATCAACCAACTGCCCCGTAGTATAAAATGATCATACACTATTGTATAGATGAAACGAAAAAAAAACGAACATGTATTATTAAAACATTTACGTACATGGTAAAAAATTTTTATGTAAAATATTAATTAATCACTAAGCTGTAACAAAATTCATGAAAAATTGATTTAAAATGTTTATAAAACTTAACAAATTGTTTCAAAATTATATTTTCTTATTGTAAAATATGAATTTTATAAATGATGTAAAATTAATAATTAATATTGAAAAAAAAAATTAATTATAAAAAATAATATAATAATAATAAAATAAATATCATGAATGAATAATAACAATATGAATATCTATTGTTTCTAAAATTTATAACAATTTTTACAAAAATAATTTTAAAACGACAAATTCATTATGAGAGAAACATTTTTAACCATGTAGAATCCTATGAGAGAAAAAAATTAAGAGAAAAATTTGTGTTGTATTGTTATGTATAAGACAAAACATTTTCTCACTTTAGGGGCAGAATTGAAACTGCCTTTCGAACATAAATTTCTTCAGTACAAAATGAATAAAGAGAGAGAATGATTCATACACAAAATATATGAAATTTTACTCTTTTATAGGGCAGTTGTTGAACTGCCCCATAGAATATCAGTATGATCTTATTGATTATACAAAAAAAATTTGAACGTTAAATCTATCAATACCAATACCTATAGTCTATACAAGAGAATTTGAAATTTGTTTATACAGGGTGATTCCATTACGGTGTCCGACCGGAAAACTACGGATAGGTCTCGGCGAGGCGAACAAAAAATCGTATTGGTGAGGGGGGGGGGGTAATCTCGAACGTTACGGAGTTAGAGAGGGGGAAAGATTTTTGATGCTTTTTTCTTGTTTTACACTATAACTTTTTACAGGGGCACTCAAGGGCCACTTTGTGTTGAGCAAAAATGTGAAGGACCTTTTGCCTTTTTCAACGATACCTTATTTGTTCCCCTTTTTTTAGGTTGTAAGAAGTTACACGCATTCAAAATCAAAACTTGGTGCATTTTTCCCAAATTTTTGTGTTTAACCCTGTTTTACTCAAAAAAGGCTTAAATTAAACCCAATTTTTTATTGCAGAAAAAGAAGGCTCAATTGATTCTGCATCGATTTGCTATCTTCATTTTTTTCAAAAAATGCATAATTTTTGAGATATAAAGGAAAACCTTTTGAAAAAACTGGAAAAATAAGTCTGAAATTCATTGGATTATTGGACACGTATTTTTATTGCAGTGTAAATTGAAAATAGGTGCTAGGAATGCTAATTTTCAAGTGCAAATATCTTGAAAGCTATGCATTTTTCGTAAGAAAGGAAGATAGCAAGTCGATGTAGAATCAATTGAACCTTTATTTTCTATAAAAAAATGAGGGTTAATATCGAGTACTTTTCGAGCAAATTAGGGTTAAAGTTAAAAAATGGGTGAAAGAATGACAAAATTATGGATTTGAGGCCTTATAACTTTTGAACGGTAAGAAGTATAGCGGCAAATCAGATGTTCATAGAAAGGCACAAGGGTCCTTCACAATTTTGCAAAAGGGTAGGTGAGCCTAGCGTGCCCCTGCAAAAAGTTATAGTGTAAAACAAGAAAAAAGCATCAAAAATCTTTCCCCCTCTCTAACTACGTAACGTTCGAGATTACCCCCCCCCCCCCTCACCAATACGATTTTTTGTTCGCCTCGCCGAGACCTATCCGTAGTTTCCCGGTCGGACACCGTAACGGAATCACCCTGTATATAAATAGTATATATTATATTATCACTTCTCTTTCCATATTGCATGTAATGTACATACATTGAAAAATAATTTACAATTTTAAAACTTTAAATTTATTATAATGAAATTATGCAATTTAGGCTGAAATTCTTGGTGGGGCAGTGCCCTACTAGCCCTTAAGGACGAGCCGCGTCTGCATATTATTGAATATTTTTATAAAAAACAAAACAAAAAACTTCTTTGAATATACTAAAAAAACAAAACAAAAAAAACTCATTGAGTATACTATAAAAAACAAAACAAAACAAATTCACTGAATATATTCAATTTATGTGTA
Source organism: Bombylius major (assembly GCA_932526495.1). NCBI lineage: Eukaryota > Metazoa > Arthropoda > Insecta > Diptera > Bombyliidae > Bombylius > Bombylius major. Next base: position 24,575,200 of record OW052043.1, read on the forward strand.
TTTTTTTTTTTATATTATGTATTTTTTATTCACAGACCAGAGGATACAATTCGCCAAAGTTTAAGTTAGAAATGTCGTCCAAATTTTCTTCGTCTTCAGTGTTAGAATTTTTGTGTAAATCATATATAGAACAATTAAATCTATTCAACATTCATACAGCAAATATTATTGGTAATCATGTCGAATTTTATATGCATAATAGAAATCAGAGTTTGTTGTAAGATGATTTATGATTTATATTTTATTGATGCTATTTAGAAAACGTGATACTATTTTATAAAACGTGTGCTATTTGCTAATGTTATTAGTTCAAGATCTGATAAAGGAATGAATGAAAAAGAAATTAAAAAGTGACAATTGACGGAGTGTCAATTTGACAATTATAAAATATTTCATTACAATATTCAGTGTAGAAATTAATTACTTAATAATATTAAAAATCGCTAGGTGGCACTTTGCACATTACAATACCCGAACTCAAAGTGCAACCTTTACATACACTGCGTGCCAATGAAATCGCCGAAGTATAGTAAAGTATGTAAATTGTGGAAATTCCCAATTCTTAGGTAAATATTTTATGATCCTTTGAACATATGCTGGATATTTGAATTTCAATAACTAGTTTATAACAAATTTGTGTTGTAAGGTAATTTATTTTGTAAAGTAAAAGTGAAAATTGAAGTTATTCTTTAATCTGGTTCTAGTGAGTCAGTTATAGAAAAAGTGTGAGAAAAATGAAAAAGTTATCAAGTGAAGAAAAAGTGAAAATTGTTGCTTTAAAAGGACAAAATCTAACAAATAGTGAAATCGCAAGAACTCTAGGAAGAAATGAGTCCACAGTAAGACGATTTTTTAAAACTTTTAAATTAACAAAAAATATTCAAAGAAAAAGTGGTTCCGGACGGAAAAAAATTACAAGTGAAAGAGAAAATCGACTGATAAAAAATATTTCTCTCGAAAATAGGTTTATGCCAGCATCTAAAATTAGTCAGGAGTTGAAAAAATTAACAGGAACCCAAATCAGCGTTAGAACAGTTCAGAGAAGGCTCAATGAAATGGGTCTGAAGGCCTGCAAGCCAGCAAAAAAGCCTCTTGACCGAAAATATGACGAAAGCCAGATTAGAATGGGCAAAATTAAGAAAAAACTGGACTGTTTCTGATTGGGAAAAAGTAATTTTCAGCGACGAATCAAAATTCAATTTGATAGGGCCTGATGGTAACACCACAGTGCGACGGCGTGATGGTGAAAGATATATTCCTCAGTGCACCGTTTCTACAGTTAAGCATTCGCCATATTTAATGGTTTGGGGATGCATAACTTCTAAAGGTACTGGTAGGATTATATTCTTGGACACGCATGTAAATGCAAAAGAATATAAAAAAATTATTCGCAAAGGTCTTATACCCTCACTGGAAGCAGTAACCGAGTTCATTGCAGATCCAGTTTTTCAAGATGATTCGGCTCCATGTCACAGAGCAAAAACAGTAAGTATTAATGAGTTTTATGTTTTGTGAACTGTTTATTTGAGTAAATTGTAGCATCTCCAATATTTTTTCTAATTTTTTTTATCAGGTTACAAAATATAAGAAGTCTCTAGGAATAACATCTCTGCCTTGGCCTGCAAACAGCCCCGATTTAAACATAATTGAGAATGTTTGGACCATAATGGGGAGGAAAATTAGGGAAAATAAACCAAACAGCATAATTGAATTGAGCTGTTACAGCGTCTTTACCAGTCCATGGTAAATAGAGTAGCGGCTGTGATAAAAGCTAGGGGCGGTCCTACAAAATATTAAATTTAAAAAAAACAATAGGGAATTAAAAGAAGATTAAATTTATTTTTTATTATTATGTATAAGTACTATTAAAATTTGCATTTACTTTTGTATTATTTCAAACGTTTTTAAAATTAAAAAAAAAAGTAATAAAATTATATTATTTTTGTCTTTATTGTTAATTTTCCTTTTTTTATGAACTCAAATTCATAACTGACATCCGATTAGTGGCAACAGGTAGTAAAATAATTAATAAGCTTGAAGGTTAAAAAAACTTTTAAAACATATACTTTTTAAAAATTGATTATAAAGCCTCTGTAACTACGATGATATTCAAGTAAAGAGTTGTTCGAGGACGTTTTGGAAGTTTCTCAGTAACTTTCTCCGTTCTTTAAATTCATATTTTTCTAATATTCCATCATATTTAATTATTTTCAAGAAAGGGATCGATTCTAGACAGGAAGCATTCTATTCACTCATCCCAAATCCGAAAACCCCATGTAAATCCGTTCACGTTTACTACCCTAAAACTCTTTCCAAAATTTCAATTACGTCACGAGGAACACTCTTACCCACAAAGTCAAAAGTAAGTGGATAAAAAGTATATAAAAAGCATGCACAGGTACTGAGATACATATTTCAAAAATAAAAACACCCAACAAATGTTTCAGAAAAAATTTTTATACCTAATAACAACGAAATTCTATGAAAAAACTAGTTCGGCGATTTCATTGGCACGCAGTGTATTATTGTGATTTACTGGTTCTATACCTAATGATGAAATGCAAAGATAATGCTTTATCTTGTTTAAACCTTTTGTCAGGACATCAGCCGGCATCTCTGTTGTAGGTAGGTAACCTAGGTCGATTTTTTCATCCCTGTAGCACTCTCTTACAAAGTGGTATCGAACATCAATGTGTTTCGTTCGATTGTGGAAAACATGATTCTTCGTGAGCTGTTGCGCACTTTGATTGTCATTGAAAATTTTGAAGGTATATTCTTCCCCAGTTAACTCAAAGATGAACCTTCGTAGATGTATTGCTTTTTTCGCTGCTTCGCTCAATGCAATGTATTCGGATTCAGTGCTTGAAAGTGCAGTTGATCTTTGTTTCTTTGATTCCCAATTTATACAGAAACCTGACATCTTAAATGCATAACCAGAATACGACCTCCGATCATCCGGGGAATTGGCCCAGTCAGCATCTGCGTACGCTACTGGCGGATCATTTGTTTGTTTGAATATGAGCCCGTAACTTTCAGTTAATTTTAGATATCTCAGTACCCTTTTTGCAGCTAGCCAGTGTTTCTGTGAATGTGAAACATTAAATTGACTTAAACAACTTACCGTATATGCAATATCTGGACGTGTTGACACTGCCAAATACATCAATGTACCAATAAGGTTCTGATAAGGGACCTTGACATTGACGATGTCCTCATCGCTGCCTTGAACTAGCTTTTGGTTGGCATCAAGTTATTGTCTTGCAATCTTCCACACCAAATTTCTTTAATGCATACTGTATATAACACTTTTGATGCATGTATATTCTTTTCTTATCTTGGCTTTGAAAAAACTGTATTCCCAAAAAATAACAAATTCCTCCAAGATCTTTCACCGTGAAACAGTTCATAAGTCTTTGTTTCACTTCCTTTACCAACGTTTCTGAATTTGATAATAATATTAAGTCGTCTACGTAAATAGCTATGATCACAATTTCTTCAGTTTTACGATATACGTACATATACACATGGATCTGATTGTGTTTCTTGGAAACCGAAACCTCGCAATTCATTGTGCAATCTCTTGTACCATTGACAACCTGATTGCTTAAGCCCATATAAAGCTTTTTTAAGTAAACATACTTTCGGACCCCAATCTTGAATTTCGTTGTACCATTTTTCAGATGTTTTTCTTAACCCAGCATCATATTTCAAACCGTCTTTTATTTCAGTAAGACTTTTAATGAGGTGATGTGGTAATTCCATGTATACCTCATCATCTAATTTACCATTCAAGTAGACACTTGTGACATCCATGTGATGGACGAACCATCCATTTTTCGCAGCTATTGCCATCAATACTCTTATTGATCTAAGTCGAACCACTGGAGCAAAGGTTTCAAAGTAATTTAGATCTTCAATTTGAGCAAAACCTCTTGCTACTAATCTCGCTTTTCTTTTTGCAATATTTCCATCAGCATTAAATTTTGTAGTAAAAACGAATTTATTCGAGGTGATGTTCATATCTGGTTTTCTTTCTACTATCTCCCAAGTTTCGTTTTTTACGTGTGCCGAATATTCTTCGATTATAGCGTCTTGCCATTCTTTTGCATTTGGTCGAGTCAATGCTTCTGCAATTTTCTTTGGTTCGTCTTCTATGGCCACATTAGCATATTCACATTCATCGCTTGAATGGGATGACTGATCTGTTGTTGATGTTTCAGGTATATTAGGTGTTTCGGGTACACTGGGTGTGTGTTTATAGGTATACACTTTCTTGGGTCGTCCCCTTTTACCAAGCTTTAGTTTTCTAGGCCTACCCCTATGTCTCTTTAATAATGGTTTTCCATTTGAACTCTCTCCTTCGTTGTTTTTTGTAGGTGTACGTATATCTTCACTTTCGATTTTTGAATCACTATTGTCATTATTAATTAATAATTTTAGTTTTGACGATTCATTATCATCATAGAATTCACTAAATCCCTTGTCGAAATTCAACTTTGCTTCATTCAGAAACTTTACATCGCGACTAATAACGATTTTTCTTTCTTCCGGTACATAAAGTCTATATGCTTTGGATTCAGTGCTATAACCAACAAAAATTGCTTCTATTGTCTTTGCCGCGAACTTGTCTCGTTCTGTTTTGTTCAACACGAAAGCTTTGCTGCCAAACAATTTGAAATGATTTGCAGTTGGTCTCTTTCCCGTCCAAAATTTATGTGGAGTGTCACCATAAAGTGAACGACTCATGCATCTATTACGTATATAATTAGCTGCATTTACAGCTTCAGCCCACATCATTGGCGGTAAATTTGCTTCGAGTAGGAGGCTTCGTGCTGTTTCAACTAGAACCCTATTTTTTTGTTCAGCTAAACCATTTTGTTCTGGCGTATACGGTGTGCTTAACCTTTTTCTAATACCCTGCTCGTATAAGAAGTCGTTAAAATTTTTGTTGTTGTATTCTGTGCCATTATCACTCTGTAGATATTTTATTCTTTTTCCAGTATGATTTTCAGCATATGCTTTGTAACATTTAAATTTTTCAAAAACTTCGTCTTTTGTTTTCATGAAAAATATTTCACACCATCTTGATTTTTCATCAATAAATGTCACAAAATATCGAGCACCACCTAAAGAACATGTGCGCGTTGGTCCAAAAACATCACTATGTATGATTTCCAGTAATTCTGAAGCACCTTAATTAATCTAGAAAATTTTGCCTTGGTACATATCTCACATGAAGATTCCTTTATATTATAATTTTTCTGTAATTTTAATCCAAATACTCGTTGTTTATTTGCCATTTCAAGAAGATAGTTGAAGTTAATATATGATCTAACTTCCGATGCCAGTCCATTACAGATTTATTTCCAGTTTCAGCTAAATAAGCACTTTCTTTATTCTGTTGGATATAATACAAATCACCTTTTCTTTTTGCTGTGAGAATTACCTTATTCTTTTTATCAACCACGTGAGCTAAATTTCTTGTGAATCGCACTTCGTAACCTTTATCCGTGATTTTTGATACTGGCAACAAATTTGTACGTAGGTCGGGTACGTACATAACTTTTTCGAGTTTCAAATTTGTTCCACTTGAAATTGTTGCCTTTACTTCACCTATGCCTAGAATTTCAGTTGTTCTTCCATTTGCCAGATTTAAAGGTTTTGAAACTTCTTTTAGAAATGAAAAATTCTTCTTTAAGGATGTCATATGGGCTGTGCATCCACTATCTAGACACCAGTTTTTTTTTCATTTTTTGTAATTGAAGTTTCTTGTTGCAGTAGTGCAACCTCACCTTTTTTATTTCTAGCCTTTTCGCAAAGTTTAGATGATTCACACGTGGGTTTCTCTTTAGATTTCTTTGTTTTACACTGAGAGGCTTTATGCCCTTTCTTGTGACACTTATAACATTTGAACTGGAACTTACCTGTATTTTCAGGATATTGATTGCTCGATCTATCCATTTTGCCTACGAACATTGCGTTCTGAGATTCGTTCTTTTCATTCGTTCGACGTGCGTTGAACTCTTCAACAATTTTAATTTTTAACATCTCCGGCGCAGGTAATTCGTCCCTTGATTCGATAGCACACCTAAAATTATCGAAAGATTCAGGTAAACTGTATAATAGTATGATTGATAATAAATCATTATTTATAATTATGTAAATTTCTCCCAGCTTATCGACAGCATCGAAAAATTTCATCAGATGATCCTTTACATCGGATCTATCCATCATCTTTTTCAGCACTAATTTCTTCAATAGCATGGCTTTACGTGCAGGTCCTTTTGATTGGTGTATTTCATGTAGTCGTTTCACACATCACTTGAACTTGCACAATTTTTTACCTGTTTCAGTTCTGTAGGGCTTATAGCCAAAATTAAATCTGATTTGGCTTTTTGATCCGCCGTGATCCATTCTTTAACTTTTGTGGCTGTTGACGCTGATTCTTCCGGTTTTTCCACCGTTCCTGAAGCATAACCCCAGGAGTCATTTTTTATAAGAAGAGCCTGTATCTGCAACTTCCATGTGTCAAAGTTGTCCTTCTTTAAAGGTTCTATATAGGTTGTTACACTAGCCATTTTCAAATTAATATAGCATTTTGAACCCAACTTTGAACTTGATTATGACGGTCATAAAACTAGTTTGGTGAATAGACTTATGACTGGTCACAAGTTATGACTTGATGTAGAATAAGGCAGTAAATATGTATATTTACCATTGAATTTCTTTTCTGTTTCCCACGAAGGGCAATATCTTTTATTATACTTTGCCCACTTTCCCATTATGATCCTACGGTTAATTTGAAAAAACAGACAATGGCGATTTGAGAATTACGCATTCACTTACACTCACACTATTGTGAGTGAATATTTTCCTAGTTTGCTAAATGTCACTGTCAGTGTCAAATTTTTAACATTTGTCATTGATATGGATGGGATGGACGGTTTTATGTTGTATCAAATCTCATTTCACTCGATTTTATCGATATTCACTAAATCACTTGACACTTTTGTTTATACATACAGGTACAAAAACAGGTAGCCCAAAATATCGCGAGGCGATTTAGCAAAATTTTTTATCGCAACTGAGGAAGTAGCCCAATTGGCGAGAAGTAGCCCAATCTGGCATCTCTGCACAATGTAATTGCATGGATCATACGATATTTCATGTTGATTTTTCTCATATAGTAGTGTATATGGGAATTAGCAACGACTCCTATAGTACCAAGACTTAATGCTCAATTTTATTTTATTGTTTATATGTGTTGGAAGTACCAAATTAACATTACAATTTATTGTTTTTAATCAATCATAACTAAGTTGTGATTAAAGTAACGTGAAAATTATGTTCAAACGAAATGTAGAGAAGATCCTTAGCTTTATTTTCACCGAATATATTAAATATCTATGAGCAACGTAAATCAAAGAAAAAACTTGATAAATATTTAATAACATAAAACTGAAAATCAATTTTTCCTTAAATCTCCCAAATTACTAAAAATATCAAATTATAATGTTTTACAAATTTGTAGATTTTTATTAAATAAACATTTTTTCCAAACATTGTTATATCATAAAATTAATAGAAATTGAGTTATTAAAAAAAATGCTAATTTTTAATTAAAATCACAATTATGTCTCTTATTTCTCATTTTTAACAGTCATTTCTGAAAATTGAGTACCACTTGAAGAATTTTTTTTATTCATTTGTTTATTTCTTCTTTCAAAAATATTATTCATAAACAAAAAAATCTTGATTACGTACGAAAATATCTTCATTAAAAATATAAAGGGCATATCTGCTGTCGCAACACGTTCTAATATTCTCTGGTTTGCATTTTTGATTTCATTAAGATCAATTTTATTTCTGATTGATATTTTCTCTGTTATAAATCTTACTTTTTCAAAGTTCTTTAAAATATATTTCATTTGAAGTGATAGGTTGGATTTTCACGGTTAGTCCAAGTTGTATCCAGATTTTCCTACAAATGATTTAAGTTTACTTTTATTATATTTCAAGTTTTTATGGTTTCTCCTTACTAAGTATAACTGAATCACTTAATATTTTAATTATTTTAAATGGCCCTACATATTTTGAACTAAACTTGTCTCCTTCTTCATTTTTCATTAAGACAAGTTGATTTTTATGAAAGTCTTTTATTTTTGAACCCAAATTTTTATCGTATTTTTCTTTTGCTTTTAGTTTTGATTTTTCTAACTTTCTTCTTATCTCTGATTCTGTTCGTATTATTTTTAACTGTAATTCTTGTGCATAGTCTGTTATAGTTTTATATCTCATGCTACGTACTTCACTAGGTGGGTTAGCTTTTCGACCAAATATTATTTCGTGAGGGGTTAATCCTGTACTTACATGTTTAGCCGTGTTGTGACAAAAAGGTTCAGGTTTACTCTTGTCTTTTATCATAAGTTTCAAATACTCTCCTAACCTAGCCTAACCTAGATTGTGGGTAGGCACTACTTGTTTTAAGATGCTTTATTTTAAATAGTTTACATATTTCTGACATTAAACCAATAACGAATTCACCACCATTATCTGTAAGAATAAATTTAGGGATTCCGAAATATAAAACCCACTCATTTACAAGGGCTCTAACTAGTGTCTCCCTTTTTTTATTTTCTATAGGTATAAAACGGATATATTTACTTAGGTCATCTTGTACTGTGAGTCTGTAAATTGTTTTCTTACACTCTTTATATGGTCCTGTTAAATCCACAGAGACTTTTTCAAAACAATACTCTGCATTTGAGACAATTTTTATGGGATTTGTACCAGGATGTCTGTTAATTTTCTCTTTTTGACACAAAACGCACCTCTGTATATACTCAATAACGTCTTTATTTAACCCTTTCCAATAAAATCTTTCACGGATTCTAGCTATTGTTACTTTCTGACCACCATGTTCATCTATTAATCCTTCGTGGTACTCTTTTATTATACTTCTTTTTTTATTTTCATCAGTTATAACTTCTATTGTATTTTCACTCTGCCGTATTTCTTCTTATCACTAGAATCATCTTTTGCAGTTACAATCTTTTCGTATGCTTTACTAACTCGTCCTTTTTGCATTTGCTTGCCTTGTTTTTCGTTATTTTCATGGCTCTTCTCACTATTAACTTCATCTTCTTTGCCTAGAACTTCTTCAAGTTCCCCTAATGAAATTTCCCTATTGTTTTCATTGTTTATTATATCTTCCTCAGAATAAGCTAAATCTTCCCCAAAGTTTTCTCTTTATTCATCTTCTATGTTTTGGATTTCATATTCATATTCCTTAACAATTTCATTTTATCTTAAAGAATGCACTATATATCTACTCAACTCATCTGCTACAGTATTATTTGATCCTTTCTTATATTCAATCTCATATTCGTATTCCTCTAATTTAAGACGCCATCGGACCAATCTTGATCCAAGATTTTTCACATTGAATAGCCAGGTGAGTGGTCTTTGGTCTGTTCTTACTTTAAACTTACGACCATAAAGATAAGGTCGAAATTGTTCAATTCTTTTTCACTCTTTTTCATTCGTACTGTAATTATTTTCGGCATTATTCAAGGTTCTACTTATAAAATATATTGGGAGATCTCTACCATCGTGTTCTTCCGAGAGAACGGCACCTAATCCTGAATTACTTGCATCAGTTGTTACGATTAAGCTTTTTGTATAGTCAGGATATTGAAGTAGTGTACAGTTTTTTAAACGAGTTTTCAATTCATTGAAACTTTCTTTCTCAATTTCTGTCCATTTAAAGGGGACATTTTTGTTTAAAAGTTTATATAAAGGGCTCGCAACAGTACTGAAATCCCTTATAAATTTACGATAATACCCTATCGTTCCCAGAAAACTCTTTATCTCTTTCAGATTTGCGGATTTTAATCGTTCAAGTACCTTTCTTAATATATTGTTGTGTTCTTTTAAATTTTTCCCATAGATTACTATATCGTCAAGATATACAATAGCACCTTTACCTACCAGTCCATTTAATACAGAATTCATTAGACGCTGGAAGCAAGCTGGATCATTTTTAAGCCCAAAAGGCATTCGAACAAATTCGAAGTGCCCATGAGGTACAGAGAAAGCTGTTTTTTCAATGCTTTCCTTGCTTAACGGGATTTGGTGAAATCCAAATTTCAGATCAAGCGTAGTGAAGTATCTTGCTTGACCCAATTGATCTAAAATCTCCTGAATATTGGGTATGGGATAATTATCAGTTACAGTAATCTTATTCAATTTTCGAAAGTCAATGTGGTTAATACGAGTTAAATTTCTACCAGTATAATCTTTATCTTTATTTTTTACCCTATAATACCCTAAACGAGCTTCTTCCTCTAGAGCTAATTGACTTGCTTCAGCCAATGTCTTCGGTCATTGAGTATTTATAAAATTACCAATGTCTCTTTGAAGACCAGACACGTAAGCGTTTAACGTCTTTTTCGATTGCAACTTTTTGACCGTAATACATATTATCTTCGAAATTTTCATTAAATAAGCATTGTATATGAGTATATTGCATTACAGTTTTGTTAAAATTTTGCTTTAATTTGGTAATTTCTAGATGCAATTGTAGGCTTGAATGTGTTTCTTTGAAAACCCTATTTAATTCATATCTTAGCTCTTCCCACGTATTGAGATTTTTATGCATTAAAATGATTTCAGCATTGCCAGAAATTCTACTTTTAATTATAGGAAGAAGACATTCTTTTTGCTCTGCAGTAGCAAGCTGCATTGCATTACCGCAATTTTGAATAAAGTTATACGCTTTAAATGGATCACTATCGAAAAACGTTATGATTTTGATGATGTTTTCTAAATTCATTTTCTGTTTTGGAAAATATTTAAAACTTTATGTTTATTATCGATACGTATGTAATTTACTTTTGGTTGGTCAATGACAGATTTTAATGCTGTATTCTCAACTTTTAGAACAGTTTCATTAGTTTTAGAAATTTTTAAATTATTCACTTCATTATTTAATTCTTCTATTTGTTTTATAGTGCCTTGGTCTAAGATTAAGTGTTCTAGAAAGTCATCGTGTAATAATTTTAAAAATGTTTGACGCGTATGTTATCTACTACCGTACTTAACTTTATAACTTTCTTCTTTGTCATTCAAAGATATTTTAACACTTTCTTTTATTTGTTTTAACTTTATTTCAAACGTAGTTGCACTAATATCGCTGATACACTCGAATTTCATTTCTAATGTTATATCATCAAAATTTAAATCTTCACTATCAGAAGTCATTTTGCTTAACTGCTTAATTAGAATATATGTATTTATAATAGAATATTATATTTCCCAACAATAAAAGAACTTCACCATATATATTTAAAATAGTTTGTTTTCTTTTTCTTTCAATTTAAACAAACAAAAATACTCTTAATATGATATTATTATATTATAAATAGGTAATTTCTAAAATACATATGTTTTCTTATATAAAAAAAACTAACTTACAGAAAAACAAGAGCCAAATATACTTTACGTTTCATGTTGTTCTGCTTGTCCAGAAGTGAAGAAAATAATGTTGCACTGTAGATCCTTGAAATATTCCATTAAGAGACCAAAAGTCCTCAGGAAAAATCGTTGTCTAGAGACCCACTTGAAGTTGAACTATTAGTTGAGAAAACAAAGTGTTGTTTTTCTTCTTCTCTCGTGTATTTTATTTGAAGAGATTCACTTCACTTTCAACTGATACTGTGTTTTTTTTTTTATATTTATATACATATGTTATATTCTATGTACACTGAGTATATTTTATTCTCACTAATTTTTATAACCTTTTTAATTTGAAGTAATTCATATTATTTAACTTTTAAATAGATAAAAAAATCCCATCGCTGCCACCAATTGTTATGCCTAAAATCGAAAATTGCAAAATAACCGAAGAGAAATTTTCCAGTTATTGCTTCGCAGTTTCAGTACGAAAATAAAAATAAAGATTATTTAAATTTATTCATTTTCGTTATTATTATAAGTGTATTAACAATTTTTATCTTTAATTAATTAATAAGAAAAATTGCTTTTTATTTAGTAAAACACAAGTGTTTGGTACTAGGTTCTGAGTTCAACTGGTCTTTAATTTGTTTTCTATACTTTATTAACTTATGTACAAAACATGATCTCATCTATTAAATATTTTATTGTTTATACAAGTGTTCAATAATATTTTATTGTTTATACAAATGTTCAATAAGAAAACTTTTCTTATCGCAAAAACTACTGATTGAGCCATTTTGATTGTTAAAAAGAAAAAAGAAATTACGAAGTAGCGTACTTTCAAGTTAACCAAAAATATATATACGTAGTACAAGAATATGTACATATATAATAAAATATTTTAAGAATGATAAATTTATATGCATAAGTAAAAGACAAATCTGTCTCCATGCTTAACAGTACAAAACTACTAAAGTAGTACAAACTACAGCACTGATTTTGATCTGTCATTACTATTCCTAAGCCATTCATCGATTCAACTGTTACAGAAAAAAAATTTTCTAAATTCAAGAGCCTTTTGCCAACTATAAATTTTGTATCATCTCTTTCACCGAATTGTATAATTTTAACTGGTATACAAGGATACACGCAACAATAATTATCAGATGCTTTTAATGTAAAAGTTTGTAGATCTGTGCTGTATGAAATTATTTTTCTATTTCCAAATCCAAAATCCAAAAAAAAAAAAAATCCCCGAGCACAAAATCCCCAAACCCAAAGTCCCAAAACACAAAATCCATATCCCAAAATCCCCAAACACGAAATCCCCAAACACAAAATCCCCAAACACAAAATCCCCAAAAATCCCCAAACGCTTGGGGATTTTTTCTAATACATATATTTATACCAAAAGATATCTTTATCTTTATGTATATATTTCTTCTGTGCGTTTGTATGTCACTGAACTCCTCCTTAACGACTGGACCGATTTTAATAAAATTTTTTGTGTGTCTTCAGGTGGATCCCAGAATGGTTTAGATTCACATTTCGGTCTAATTACTCAGGTGCAGGGGCAGTATTTCTTGAATTTTTAGTTTCTAAAGATTTGAATACTAAAGAAATGACTACTAGATTATGATAAAATTTTTATAATTTGAAATGACTACTAGATTGAGTAGATTTTGATAAAATTCTTATAATTTGATTTTTTAGGGATATGCCTGTTCTGGATCACGGCTCAGGCTCAGTGACGTCATCACGTTATCAGTGCGGGGTCAAGTGGTTCAAGGTTACGTGTTGTTAGTGAGGGTTTACAGGGGTCATGGTTACGTGTTATCAGTGAGGGATGACAAGGGGCCAAGGTTACGTGTTACGTTAAAAAAGCAATTGAAAATTGTTTATACATATTAATTGAATATTAAAAATGAAAGCTAAAAATGCTTCTAATTTATGTCAAGACACTACAAGACAAGGACAAGGACACCACATAAACGAAAGAGCAGAACAACGTCTGCCGGGCCAGCTAGTACCATATGTATGTACTTATATGTAAATGTAAAAATTACTTTCATGTTTCACTCTTAGCGTAACCCGGAACAACGACGAGGACGTGGTGAAACAGCTGTTCCATATATTATTTTACACACATATTTTTTATATTGAAATCCTACACTCTAAAATAGCCTACTTTCAGTGGTATTTTATCTTCACTGTATCTCTTTTTTTTCTGTTTTTATTTTTTTTTTGTTTTTCATCACACTATAAAATTAAACTTTAGATTTTTCAACACAAAGATAAATTGTTTGCAATACCTTTTGAAAATTCAATTTTTTTCTTTTTCCGCTTGTGTTCTCATCATTTGTTTTATGTTTTTGTACTGTTCAATTTTCTTTTTTTTTCTGTGTAACTTCTCCACGAGCGATTTTTAACAGATTCGTTTTTACTATTATCATTTCTTAAGAGAGCTCTTTTACTAATTTGTAGACACCACAATGCTTTTGATTAATTATCACTTTTAAACGGCGGTGCCAAGCTTCAACGCTATTATTCGTGCGTGGGAAGTTTTTCTCAAGGTTATATACGACGGACCAAAATTTCGGATTATATTTTGGTCCAGAACTTCCTGAACCCGAAACGTAAAACTTCTTGAACCACGCACAAATTTTCTTAAAATCATTGTCATTAGAATATTTTTCTAGTTCTTTAAAATATTCTGGAATATCACTTTCAGGAACAAAAGCCAAACTTTTAAGCATCTTTACTAATAGGCTAAATTCAATGTTAATGCCGTATTTCTTTTGTAAATGTTCCTTCTGAACTCTCCTCCATATAATTTGTCCGAAATGAAACAAGCACCCGTTAAACAAAGTTTCAGGAAAAAATTGTTTCATTGTTGAGGAAATAGAAGTTTGATAATCAGAAACTACTTTTTCTGGCTTCAAATTAAAACCATCTTCAACTGCAATTTTGCATAACTCATAAAATATTTCTTCGTATGTTGTGCTTTTTTTTGCTCATAGTCATAAGGCAAAATATTAATGGAATAACGTGCCCATCAATGTAGCCATGAATGGTGAAAAGTTGCCTCATTATTGTTGGTACAACATAAAATGTGCCATCAACAAACCAGCATTTTGAGTCGCTAAGTGCTTTCAACGACGTTTTTGTTCCCAATATTATATTTATATTATTATCAAATTTTTTTTCAGATAAGACGAATTTCTCGCCTTCTAAATATTTTAAATTAATAGGAAAGTCAATACTCTCCACATCTTGTGGTTCATTACAATTTTCTTTCCTACGTACTCTACATATTTTCTCTTTAAAGGCCTTCTTCGATGGGAGATGAACTCTACTACTCTGGTCAGTTCTAATCACGACGTCTCTTATAATTTGTGAAGGTTGCTGTGATGTACCACTGGCCAAATCTTTGAGATTATTATTTGATTTTGTGATATTTTTTGAAAACACTTCACTGCACTGTCATGATTGTGCTGTGTTGAATGTCTGTAAATAACATGCTCACCCTTTTCTTTTTCCGTAAAAAATACACTTTTGCACAAATAATCTTTTCTTTTATCACAGCATCACCTATAAACATTATTTTTATTTTTGCATCTGAAATGATAAGAATATCCTTCGAAAAACAGTTTTTCACCTCCTTTATTCGATTTTAAAACTTTAATATCCATTTTTTATTTATATAATGTATTTAAAAAAAATATTTTAATTTTAAATCACAAAAAACCTTAAATCTGTTTGAATTTTTACCAACTAAAAACAAAACTTTTTGTTAAATAAAACCGTACAATTGAAGAAATTAGCACATCACATCAATTCTCAGTTATCACAAATAAAATAAAATGATAATTTATTGAGAAAAATGGTTTATAAAATCCAGATTTCTTCATTCTGGGTTTTTACAAAAATTGCAACGATATGTTCAGATTAGATGTAGTGTTTCCATCATAACAAAACAAGGAACAGAAAAGTATTATTTTATATAGTAATTGAGAGAAAAGGTGCTTTTTTAACTACAAAAATTTTCAAAACTTTAGTTTGCATAAAAAGGCAACTTTAAAAGGAAAAAAGAGAAAGGAATACATAGTATACATATTTTTTTTTATAGTCTATGAACTATTGTAGAATAATTATTGGCCCTTATCGGCAAAGTCACGTCACTGAAAGTGAGATCACATTAGTAAATTTGTATTTTTGAACTCGAATGTATCGACATATGTCACACGTGTGACAGAAATCGGTATTAAATAACGAATTAGATGTAAGAGCCGTCACTTATACAAGCAACAGACAGTCACATCAATACTGAAGGTGACACTCACTGACAAGTTAAAAAGTAAAGCGTTCTGAAAAGTAAGAATGGAAAGGCAAACATCTAAAGCGTAACTGAAAAACTTAAATATGTATTATAATTTATGCCTACACATAAATTTAATTATTTTCAGACCAAAAATAAGTACAAGTTTTATGGTTTTTATAGTTTTTTAAATTTTTTTCAACTTATTTAATATATGTGTATAGTTTTTTAAATTTTTTTAATAATATACACTGATTACCGAACAAAAAATTTATAAAAAATCAAAAACAGCTGTCATAATACAAATTTCATTGTCATTCCTAAATATCCCTGTCACTGGTACTTTTACTCTCTACAAACGACTACAGCGATACGAAATTTTAGACTATATGACAAGAGAGGTGACAATTATCTACAAGTGACGCGACTTCGCCGATAAGGGCCATTAAATATTTTGAAGTTTCTAAAGACAATGTCTACGTCGAGTCTTATTATAGTTCTTTTACCTGCATATATGAAGTATCTGTGTTACTACATAATGTAGATTAATTGAATAATGAGACTATCGTACCATAAATGTAAGTGTAGATATAAATTTACAAATATTTACTACCCATGTATACGTATTATAAAACAATAGATCTATTGAAGTATGTATTTATCACTTAAGTACAAAAAATAACGCATCGAAAATGTTATTTCGTTAATTTTTTTTTTTTTTTTGGGTCCCATATATTTTTACACACATATTATTTATATTGAAATCCTACATTCTAAAATAGCCTACTTTCAGTGGTATTTTATCTTCACTGTATCTCTTTTTTTTCTGTTCTTTTTTTAACTTTTTTTTTTTTTTTAAATTATTTTTTTATATAATATTTTTTAAGTATTGTGTTTAGGGATTTTGAGTTTGGGGATTTTGTGTTTGGGGATTTTGAGTTTGGGGATTTTGGGTTTGGGGATTTCGTGTTTGGGGATTTTGTGCTCGGGGATTTTTTTTTTTTTTGGATTTCGGGGGTCTCCCTTTATAAGCAGAAAAATCTGTAATAAATTCAATATACAATGGCAAAGTTTTCAACAAATTCTTTAAATAGAAGTTGAACTGTCTCTAGGTTATTTCTGTAGCTTTTTCTAGATGACAATAATTGATAAGCGCTGTGAAACAGATAATAAAAATCGTCATCAACAATATTCTTGAGAACTATGATCCCTGTAAAATAAAGCAAATTGCCTAAATTCGTTAGCTTTCCATAATTTTAAATCTTCTAGTCCTCTGGGCTTCGGAGCAAATTCTTTCGGCATAAACATAGCTAGAGATTTCAAGCGAATTGAAATTTCACTTGCATTTGTTTCACTTAATTTACAAGTAGCTGTTTCTACATTTTCAACACATAGGAAAGTTTTTCGTGTTGTACCAAGATCTAAGAGGTGCATCGGATTTAGAGGGAACTAAGACACCATATGGATTCCCAAATTTTCTAGTTTGGATTTTCTAGTCCTGTAATATCCTTTATGGTGATTTGCACATTTTCTAACTAAAAAATCGTTATCAGATATCGCAAACTAGCAACACTGTAGTACTATGCACAACCACATTTTCCACTCTTTTACCAACTTGAGTACATTTACTACACCCATGCAATGAATTATGTCCTGCGGTACAACTTATGATACAACGAGCAGGTGCATCATATAGAAAAGCTCTTATCTTTATTTATATAATTTTTCCGGAAACAGAAAAACCTTCGTTGTTTAAAATCTTCATTTCATTAGTTTAATTAAACCTTTGTATTTGGAATATTTGTAATAAAGCCAAGAGTAGGCCACAAAGATTGCCGGGAACACTTAAAAATAGGAATACCATCGATTCCAACGTCTAATAAAATTTGATCACACTGTGCGACTATTTCTGAAATTTTATACTTTATTTAACAATTAAAGTCAGTACAGGCAAGATAGGCATACTTTTCTATACTATTTTACATTTCGTTTGTATAAATCTGTCTCGTGTGTGGGGTGATCAGATCTCAATTTCAATCGAGGAGAATCTTTTAAATTAAATATTACCAAGGGCAACAAACTCATCGGGTACTGCCTCTATAAGCACAATACTGACTTTAATTGTTAAATAAAGTATAGACAGTTGATGTCTGATACCAATGCAATGTGAAAATATTCCCCTGGTGTTACAGTTCTTATAACTGTAGTTATAGTTTTTTTTAGAATTGATTTCAGAGATATTGATACAGATAAATTTTCAGATTTTAAAATTTTCAACAATGCTTCAAATGATTCTCTTGTTGGATTGAATTTGAGATACCAAGTTTTTTATTTATTTATCAATAAATTTGAAGATAATTTGTTGAAAGGTTTGAGTTGTTGCTTTTTTTCAATTTGCGGCCGTTTCAGTTTCAAAAATATGTAAATCTTTTTCCCAGTTTTCTTTTTCATATTTTTCAAACAATAGTTTTTGAGATTTACTATTTATTTTTTCATACAGCGCTTTTTTTTTCTTTTGCTGATAACAGCTTTAAATGTCTTTCGCTGAAACCTCTTTGCATATTCTACTAAATAATTTTTTTTTATAAATATTTATTAAATAAAAGAATTTTCTATAAATTCAGTCTGCTGATATGTCGTTAAACATAATATGTATTAACAGATTTGTGTTTTTGATAATAAAAACTAAGTTAAGAATTTTTAATTACTTACGTACTTTTTTATTTTAATACTTCTGTAATTTTTTTTGAATTTAATTGATTATTATTATTTTTACAATATATTGTTTACTTCCCTTGGACTGCACAAAATAAAGCATACTACTTTTCTTTTTAACTTACAAATGATGAATAACTTATATTTACTATTGTGAAATTCAGATTTGAAAAGACTTAAACATGATCTGACATGTTTTAAAAATTATGAACGTCATTACAATTTTTTCGAATTACACACCTTCTTTCTGCATTACATTTTCATCAGTACCTATATAAACTTTAAATAATTAAAAAGTCCGATTGAGTACAAACTACATATTTTTATAACTTCGTATTTTAATATGTTCATCTAAATCTTCGCTCGCGATTAATAAATCATCTATGTAAATTTATTCGGAGCTACTTTCACGGGAGATATTTTATTTCAAAAGGTCGTATATGATTTTTTGTAATTCTATTTAGTAGGCAAAAGGTAATCTTCTTGGGAAACTGTTAAAAACGTTTTCTTTGTTTAGTCGAATTTCCATTTCAAAATCAATATATTTTGGTTTCGACAAATTGTTTTTATTTAAAGTAATTTTTTAATAACATTTTTAACACTAATGGGAAGTTTTTTGTAAATGTCCAAACTTACAATGTCATCATTTTCATTTGTTACCTCAAGATTTAAAATTTTAAAATTTACATTTTTGTCGTTTAACATTTCATTTTCGTGTGCAATGGATGTTATATTATTGTCTTTATTTATAAATCTAAAATTACATAATCTTAAGAAGTCTCTACCTAATGTTACCGGGATATTCATACAGTATAGTCATTTACAACTATTGTATATTTTTTGCTTTGACAACTTACCAAACAGTTTGTTCTACCAATTACATTCAGAGGGCCGTTATTCAATCCATGAGAACTGTTTTTTGCTGGGTCCATGACAAATTGATTTGGTACAAACCGGTGTTGAAGAAAGCTTATAAAGTTTCCAGAATCTAAAATTATAGTTAAATACACTGGAAAAAGCTTTTGTGCAGCATCACTTCCGAACTCATACCTAAGTAAGCATTGAAAATAATTATTATCTAAATTTTGTTGCATAACGGAAATTTCAGTTTCAAAATGAAACTGAAATTTTTAATTTTAAATGAAAACAAAAACTAATAAGCTTGAAACTTGCTTCCTGGTGTACCCAGTCGGTCAATTTTTCCAGCTGCTTCAGCCGGGGTGGGTTCTTTGGATACACCATTTCGGAAGCGGGTCCGTTACGACAACATAAAAAAAGGACCGGCAATATCAAATAGGTTTTCAACTAAAATTTTTTAGAGAAATGCAACAAAAAAAAAGGCATCAAACCTCTGAAAAAGAGAAAAAAAGAACCAAATCTTATTGAGAGAGGAAAAGGAAAGTGAGTTGCCAGGAGTCAAACATCCCCCATGCCGTCGTCGAGGATTCACCGAACCAAAACACCTTTTTTTTCTTATTTAAACTCCGAAGTCCATTTTAATGTAGTCGTTCATTCTTTTTTTTTTTTCTTTTATTATTTCAATCAAATTTAATTTATTGTATATTATTTATACATTTAATATTATTTATTAATTTAATTTATAATAATATCCTCAATACAAGATTAGGCAAATCTAAATAGGGTTACATAGAAACTATACTACTTTATTTAATTACAAAAAAAATGAAAATTTTCTTGGTTTTCCATCCGAACCAGATCTAAATAGGGTTCGGATATATGTATCTACATTTTGCAAATGTTTATATATATATATATTTATATATGTGTAAGCGTTAAACAAAAAAAACATTAAATTTAATTCACTTGATTTAATCCTTTTTTATAATTCTCTTCTTTTTTCTTATTATTTATTTTTTTTTCTTTCTTAATATCTTTCCTTTCTTTTTTTTTTCTTTTCCTTTTGTTCTTTTTTTTTTTTCTGGTTATTTAAATGGAATGTCTTTTGAACTCACAAAATAAAAACAATCTCTAATTCGTAAAAAAAATCATATTTTTGAATCTATTACAATAGGCGCGGTAGGGCTTGTAGCCAATATCGGAATTATCGAATCTGAACCACATCGGTATTCTAAAGAAAAAAAAAAAAGGAAAGTATACCACAGCATGCTGTTTAAACCTACATTTCTATGAGTCTTATTACTTTGATTCATAACCAAGAGTATACAATTATGTGTACTTATATATATATATATGCCTATATATATATATATGCCTATTGTCCTATGATATCTTATTCGCAATTTAAAACAAAAGACTGCAAGTCGTCCCACGGTGGTTGAGTGATGATGCTTCCAAGCAGTGATGGTACCCATGGGTACGTTGAATGCACATTTATTGGTTAACTATAATTTCTTATATTTTTTTTTTCCTTTTACTCTACTTTATTTATTTTCTATAAACTACAACTTTTGATTTCTTCTTCTTTTCTGTTTTTTTTTCTTTTTTTGTTGTTTTTTTTTTTTTTTTTTTTTTTTTTTTTTTTTTTTTTTTTTTTTTTTAAATTTAACACACTGTATCTATTTATCAATCTTTATTAACCCCTTTTTTTTTCTAATTTTTTTTTTTTCCATATAACAAAAAAAAAAAAATATAGATAAATCTAGACTCACCAAAAAAAAATACAATATTTATTCACTTTTTACTTCATAGAAAAAAAGAACTTATGGACTTTGTTTTGTATATATATATAGACATATTTATTCAGATTCACCCAATTTTTATAAAAAAAATTTGTCATTCTACACGAATTGTTTTTTTTTTCTTTCTTTTTTCTTTACTTTGCCACAAAATAATATTTTTTTTTTCTTTTCTCCTTTTAATCTTCCTGCGTTTACAAAATGTATCAACACTAGATGAATTGTGGTAAATAATGTGATGCGTAACATGCAAGTGATAAAATTCTAGTTTCTTGAAATAATGATTCCATAGTTAATTTTAAATTTCAAATTTTGAATCTTTTTAATAAAGAACAATACTCAAACAAAAACTACGTTTTTTTTTTTTTTTTTTTGTTTTTCAAGAGAAAGCAAACACTAAATGAATTGATTATTTGTCAAATCCACAAAACACAAAATTCATACTAGATAAAATCACCAGATAAATTATATTGTATTTAAAAAAAATTAACTTTAGTTTGTCCGATTTTTCTCTATATAAAAAAAAACTCCACCATCCGCAAATTACCACAAAAAAAAACGACTCAATTCATGAAAAGTCCAGATCAGAATGTTCAGTTATCATATTCTATACTTAGAAACTCTGAAGAGCCGAAGAGAGAAAAAAAAAACGAATGCACGAGTTTGCTGTTTATACATGTACTAAATGGGTCCACTAATTCATGTACCCATTCTAATTAGTGGTAGTGTTTGCACGCCTAAATCGAATTCATCGTCATTATGTATGGGTAGATATTAGATAAAGGGATTCTTCTTATACTGAATGATGGCACGACTATAAGTTATCTCATTATTGTGAATCAAGATATTATTTATGGAAAAAATTGAATAAATGTTATAATCTTGAAAGGGCCAATCAATTATTTTTATATTTTTGGAATTTTTTGTGTCCAGGGTAAATACGTTTTTCAGGGGAATGACACAAGCCCAGGGGAATTACTGTTTTGTAACAGGGTAATTACTTTCTCAGTTTAAATTGCCAAATAAAAGCAAAAATATGATTTTTTTTAAATATATTCGATTAATAATACAAAATACAAAACTTACAAAAATAAAAAACGATTTCAATGTAACATTTCATTGCAAAATCAAATACATATAATAAAAAAAATAAAAATCACAATTTCATTAGGCTCTATTATAAATGTCGATCGAAATTCAATCGAATCGAATGAATATTCACAATTTTTGTGTTTTTAACGAAAATTTGCTAATATATGTACCTATGCTATGTGAATTTCATTTAAAATATTTATATTTCAAAGATCACTAGATATTTTAAATGAAATTTACACAAAATATTCGATTCGATTGAATTTCGATCGACATTCATAGCCCATTTAGTCTTTACTGTACTTACTTAAATAAAAATAAAAAAAAATTATTCACTGTTGAAATATATCCAAAACTTCTGGAAACTTATAATAATACCTGTTTCCTTTCAAGACAAGAGCTGGTGCTGGTAATTTATAAAGTATCTGACTTAAAGATACATACGATACATCGTTATTATTTACTATGAAGATAGTGTTATCATCACTACTTGATTTCAAAAATGAAACTTTAATTTCCTCATCTTCATTAAAATTTTCAGTACATACTGCTGCATATCTATATTCAATTTTTTTGACTTCAAATTTAACAAGAATATAATCTCCTGGTACATAAAGTTCTGTGTTAGTGGCTCCTGCTGAAGAAACAGCAATTGATTCAGTTTCATTTTCAGAATCAGTATAAACATCATCGACTGATACTGTTGGCTTCTTAATTTTTGAATCATAATAAATAAGATTTCCTAAAATATAATGATTGCAGTCTTCACTGCAAAAACAGCTCAAGGATTTTAGTACAATCTTATTTTTCAAGTTCACATTTCCGCATATTTGATGAACCTTTAAGGTTCCTCGAAATGGTAGAATATTCATTTTATTCTCTTTGATAATGGAAGCTATTTTATCAATGTCACAATCTTTAACTATGTGAATTTTAATTGAAGTACAGTTTTTCTCTAATATTTCACAAAGGCAATTTATAGAAGTAACATCCGAACCCATGGAAACAAATTTGTCTGCTGTTCTTTTGACCACTGCTCCAACAACATCTGGTGCACCTTTTCCATGTCCTGCGTAATAATAATTCCAGGTAAAACGCTGTTTTTTGGAGAAATTACTTCGAAAAAATTGCATGCCAGCATGTAATACATGGTTCTATTCCCTAAGAAAGTGAATGACGATGATCCTTTCTGGTAAGCTGTGAAAAATTGGATTTAGATGTGCCCAAATTGCCGCTGGACCGTGATTTAAATTTGTGATAAAACATGTTGAGGAGACAACGTTTTCTGAATCACGTATCTCTGAATCTCTGTCGTTTTCCTTTTCTTCTCTATTTTCATTCTGAAAATTCATTTTCAGAAGTAAGTAGGTGGTGTAGTGTCTTTAATTGTAAAATACATAACTAAAGTCATAAAAATTTGAAAATTATTCATAATCTACTAAATAAGTAATTCCCCTGGTATAGTTGTAATTCCCCTGAAAAATAAATTGACAGGAGAATGACACCAGGGTAATTACAAATTTACACTTAAATAAGCACATTTTTGTCTAGAAACCAATTTACAATTTTTTAAGTCCAAAAACTAATTTTGGTAATGTTATCAAATGTACACAATTAAAAGAAAAAACAAAATACTTACATTTCAGAGTAAAAATTAAAACCAGGGGAATGAAGAAATAACCGGCACTAGCACATCTAACACACTTGCAAGCACTATGACGACTAAATGAAAAATTTATGACAGTTATGCTTTGAACACGCTGCTTTTTTACAAAACAGTGATTGAAACTACGTAAGAATAGAAAAGTTTAGGTCTGTTTGAATTTAGGAAGTGGATCGATTTTTAATGAGCAGGGGAATTACACCTAGAAATTTTTTGGAAATTTAGCATTTTTTTCGAATTAAAAAACACTGTGCTTAGAAATATTAATAGATATCAGAATAATTATATACATTTTAAGTTATATTAATCAAATTTTTAATTAGAAAAATATCAGGACATGCCATGACCCCTTTATCTAATATTCACCCGTATAACGTGCAGGTATACAAATCATCGTTTAGTATTCTAGACTATTCGAATTTGATACATTTTTTGAGTATGAAGATTATGGATGCTGGCTAGGTGTGTGTGTACTTGAAAATTTGTATTACATTATGCTGCTTACTCTAAGTAAGCAGGTTATAATGCAATTGTATGGATCAGGTGGTAGCATAGATTTTTCATACACATTGATTTATATGAGAATAAATCAAATGTGGTGTGAGGGATTTATATAGTGCATTTAAATATTTACAAATACACTGAAGCGCATAATAATCTAGTAATATGAAAAATAAAAAGAATAGAGAATATGAAAATGAGATTATATTCGAGAAAAATATGGAATAATCTCATGTATTTGTATTAAATGCATGGGATTATTCTCGAAATGGCGTGATTTTTGTCATAATCCATGTGATTAGTACAAGAATCTTTGTTCAATTTTTGAACAAAACAAGATCAAATTTTATGTTGCGCGTGTGCAACGGAATTGGAATTTACAGTTCATTTATTGGAATATTTTGTTGAAAATTTCCAATAAATGTACGATTTTAAATATTTTAAAAAATATGTGTACTACCGTCTGTAAAAATACAGCGGCGTACGAAAATATCTTTAAAAAAAAAATCAAGGTGGTTCTTTGCTGTCGCAACAATTTTCAAAATTTTTACTTGCCAAATTTAGTTTATATTCTGGTCTATTGTCGACAATGATAACTGATGGATGTTGTTGCGAACTGGTTCTGCTGGAATGTCCTTGCTTGCCGCATTTGAAACAACTTAGTTTGCCTCGATATGATTTTATAAATTTTTACTCACATGACCATGCTAATCGCAAATGAAGCACTATATGTGGTTTACATGCTATTGAATGTTTGAATCTCATGATTATCTGGTAGCTTATAATATTTTACACGTGGAGTCATACTATTGGTTAATTTGATTTTACGCAAATCGACCACTTTTGACCTTAAAATTAATATAAATGAAGCTAATTTGGATAGGTATATATATAAATTTTTGGTGTATCTAGTGTTCAATTATTTACGGTATCACTTTGGAGAACAGTATGAAAAAAAAAATGTTTGCTACTTATCAGTAGAAACTCGCTTCTCTGTCACACCCGTTACAAAAAATGTCACACCCATTACATTTCGTTTTTTTAGTTATGAAAAAAGTATTGCATTGTTCCTCGTCAAATTTTCCCAAAAGATTCTTTCAAGTGTCTACAGTAAAATTAAAAATAATTTTTAGAATTGTTTATTATGAAAATTTTAGGATATTCAGTAAAATATACGGAAATCCGTAAAATTCGAAAAGGTCAGCGTCACACCCATTACGCTACTAAAATGAAGATTCTGATTAGAAATATTCAAAGTTTTCCGTTTTATCGTAACCGTCGTTTGCTTTCACTAAAAGGCATATTAAGAACACAAAAGTATAATCAGAATGCAATTGCTGTACGAGTTTTTCAATATTTAGGAGTCAGAATGTCACACTCGTTACAAATGGAATTCCCTATATGTATTTTTGTGAAGCATTTTTAATATCTGACAAATTTCTTGCACTATTAAGAATTCATTTATTTAAATTCTTTCAAAAATTCTTTTTCCAATCCAGAGCATGTTCTACACGTGATGCTTGTTAGATACACCTTAGCGGTTCCTGACAAAAGTCTTTCAGCTAATAAAAATGACTTTATAGAATCTTATTGATAACTTTCAGTTTTTTCTTCAAAAATTTCTATCCATTTTATAGAACAGAAAAATGGTCATCACCTGAAATTTTCGAAATAGAATCTTTAATGTCTCTGAACGCATAATTAGTTTCTTGATTTTTCACTTTTTTTTTATACAAAGCAGTAATTTCTCTTCGTAATTCTAAAATTCCTTGTTTTTTTCGGTTTACTTTTTCTCAATTAGTCTATTTCTTCATTCAAATTTTCAATAAGATCACCATCGTTTTCTAGATTTTCACTGGACCCACGTTTTGATGTACCAGCGCCTTTTTTTTTGTCATTGCCACCATTTAAAGTTCTAGGTTGATTTCCTCCAAAATATTCTGAATTTCTTTCCATGGTACTGAATTATTCTGAATGTTGATTTTGTTCCACTTGTTGGTTCTTTTATATTTCTTAAAACTTTTTTGAAGTGATTCACAGTAGCACTATTTAAAAATTGATCTTTATCCATATTTAAAATTAATTAGATTTAAACATTTTTAATTTATTATTTTAAATTTTATAACATTCAATACTGCATTACTGATAATCCCTGAAAATTTTGGCAGTTATTCAATTCTCAAAAGGGCACCTTAAATAACTCACTAGATTTTACTACGTTGAAAATGTGGATAAAAGAAATTAGGTGATTGAAAGAAAACGCAAAGTTTGTGTATAAATTATAAGTTTTTTTTTATTTCAATATTTTTCCTTCAACAAACTAACTTAACAAAATTGAAATTCAAAAAATAAATTTGAGCTACTTTAAAAATTCAACAAGAATGAAAATTTAACAAAAAGGAAATTCAAAATAATAAAAAAAAAAATGTATAAACTTTAGAAATTATTGAAGAAGAAATTCGATGAAAAGTTTAAATTTGTAATACGATGAGCCGAGATTATACTGCCGGTGGATCTATTTCTGTAAATATCCAGAAAACAAATAAACTATTTGCAGATGTGTGAAAAAAATTTACACATAGAATAAATAACTTTTGCGTGACCGAAATGTATTGAAACTGAACAATTTCAACTTTAGTTAAGTTAGTTCCTACAAAATTTTTATCTTTCGGTCGATACCTAAAAGATAAAAAAAAATTTTTATCTTTCGGTCAATACCCAATAATAAAAAACACATAAGTCGAGATATGAATATTCTTGTAAGCTTTGTAACGATTTCTTTTCTTTCGGTCAATATCCAAAGAAAAAGAAAACGAACTTTTTAATTAGGTCAATTTTCTAATAAGAAGCGTGAAAAGCAATAGTCAACTTACCCAATCAATACTTGTATAAGTTTCCTATTGTAGACTTCGAATCGGGTCAATATCCCAAAAAGAAATAACGATAGTTGATTTCTACCGACTTTATATACGATTTTGAGCATATATAATTTTATAGCGTTTTTTTAATCAATTTCGGTTTGATTTTATTTTAAAATGCAAAAAATGAAATATGATAATTTGTATTGGAATTTTTAAAATATAGTTATACAAATTAATTCACCCAAATCTCCTTCAATTTTTAGTAATTTTATTTCTTTGAAAAGAAATTCACCACAAAGGTTAATGGTAGCAAAGATAATTAATAAGAAGTAGATATTCCAGAACAGAAAAGCTGTTGAAAAATAAATTTTTAGTTCTAAATCTGTTCATAGAGCGGACAGACAAGAAGGAATCGCTTAGAACATTAGATTTAAAAATACGTTATGACCGTTTTTGCAATAAAAAAAAAATTTAACATACACAAAAATCCTCAAAACTGTAATTAGACAATTTTATATGGAAAATGAGGACGGAGTAAATGTGCATGACATCATCATACAATTTTTTTGTTGGTTTGTACCATATGAAAATTTATAATTAATATAAACAAAAACAAAAACAACCCACATATAAAAAAATAATTGTAATTTTATTTTTCATTTTTCAAGGAGCCAACCAAATTTACAATTTTTTTATAATACCGTATTTGAATTTTGTTGTTGCTTCGTACCTAAGTCCTAAATACAAAATTTATTGTAAACTTGAAGTCACTGTTTTTTGCTCAATTTTGTATTTTTCCCATTTAGCATATACAAGTATGTATTTTTGTATATGCAGATTGTAGTTTATACAGCTGCGGAAAAAACGCATGACTCAAATAATTTTCATTTTTCTAAAAATAATTTATTTATTAAGCTGTATTACAGAATCATGTATGGGTTTTCTTTTCTTTTAGAAAATATTTTAAAAAACACACATACTTAGTTAAAAAACAAAACATCATCCATCCCCACCAAAATTTAAAGATAGTATCGAGAAAAGTTTTTAGAAATTATTAGTTAGGCGACTTTCATAACCGCTACTGTATATTATAATGCACGTACATTATAATGTTAACACTTTGCAAGCATTAGCGATTTTCTAATTTTCTAATAATGACTGTGATCATCTCCCGGCTGCAAGGTTTTAATAAAATTTTATAGGTACACCTAATTGATCAAAATTTGTAGAGTCCAACATATCTAACTACTTCACATTATGTAACATTTTGAAATATAAATATGGGTAAATAAAATGTATTTAAATGTGTATTGTAATGTTGTTAATTAGGTACTTGAATTGAAAACAAAATACCTTAATTACCTTTTTCATTTAAAAAAAAATATATAGGTATAGGTAGTTACATAAAATAAAAACAAAAAAAAGCGGGATCTGGATTCTGGATTTCCGTAAAATTTCTCATAGCTTCACAAACTATAAAAAAAATAAAAATAATTGGATAAATTTTTCATATTATCATGCATTCAATAATCAGAAAACAAATTCTAATTCGTAATCCTATACAATACAATATATTTACATACATAATGTACGAGTATGTACATACAATACATATTGATATTCTATGGATGAAAAAATAAAAAATATTATACTAACCGATGAAACAAATTTTAAAAAAAGAAGAAAAAAAAACAAATATTAAATGAAATGTGCACAGACATTTGTGTACATGCAAAAATATGTATGTACCTATACACATTGTTATATATTATATAAATATAGGTATACACAAAGTTATACTGGAAACTGGTTTGATTTGGTTATACACAAAAAAAAAAAATAACAAGAGCATGAGCGAATGGATAATAAAAAAAATCACTCGATCATTTTTTTTAAGTTTGAATTTCAAAACGTTAGTTCTACTTTTGCTCGCCAGATAGGACAGACAAGAAGGTTTCGTTTAGGAGCCTTTAATGAAATAGAGTGAAAATACAATTAATGTACTACGCGGAATATCTATTGTGTTAATCTATAATCATTGGTGGTAGTTAATAATATGTTGAAGTCATCGTTAAGTGCAGTCGATTAGTTAAAGTACCTTTACACTACTTGATTTGTCATATCACTTTATGTATGTTATTTTACATATGTATTGTCATACGACTTCTCATAATGCTGATAATTCACTGAAATAAAAAAATTCAAATATTATAAAGTCAAATCAAATGTCATACGCAAATAGAAAAAATCTATTTTCATGATATGTCGAGTGTATAGTCGTTAGACAAAGTTTCTCAACAAAATCAGACAGTGTAAAAGCTGTCAAACTTTTACCAGTGACATATAGTATGTAAAGTGATATGAGAAATCAAGTAGTGTAAAGCGATTTTTAGTACAATGAAAAATAATGGTTTTTATTTTTTTTATAGATGGCTTTAACATTTTCCAACCTCCAAAGAATATGACACAATATATATAAGAATTATACATCACAAACGTTGATGGAATAAATATTGGACTTATTTCTTTTTGTGCTTATTGTTAAATTGTCCACCTTCCATCGAAAGCTGGGTTGTACTCCAAGCACCTTTAGTCACGGAATAGAAACCCTTGAATTTGCTTTAATACTACGTGTTTAACCTTAAAATTATGCGGAAGAGGTTCGGTTTTCATTTTTGATACCACCTTTGTTTGTAGGTGTCAAATAAAATGATATATAATCTTTCTCTTTAACGCCATGCTTTTACTCACAAAAAAACAAAAACTAAAAAGAAAGAACTTTCAGTAATAAAATTGAGATGTGATCCCGAATCCAAAAGTATTCGGCATTTCACATCATTTCCTTCTCGATCCTTGGCCAAAACCACGGCAGTTCCGAAGAAAATGTAACTGGTTGTTTCTGTATGTTCTCTTTTTGCTGTTCCTGCTGTATATGGTGTTGGACCTCGTTCAAGTTTTTCAGTTGTGTTAACAATTCTTTCACCACTTCACGCTGTTGGGAAATTTGATAAAGTAAGTATTGTGTTTTTTAATGAATTTGAAACATGCTCTAGAAGGACATTTCATTGTGTTGTGTCCTCTCTTTAGACAGTTTAAACATAGTTCTAGTTGTAAGGCCCTTTTTTGTTGTTCTTGAGGAGATAGTTTCGAAAATTCCTTACAATTATAAATGGCATGGTTTTCCTTGCAATTTAAACAAAAAATTGATTCTATGTGATTTGAAAGTAAACCTGCAAACTTTTTTTGTTTTCACCACCCTTGTAAGATGAATAATTTCCAAGTGCTTGTAGTGAATGAAAACGCATCTCTAAAAATTTAAATAACTCATTTATTTCTTGTATATCACGTGGTGATTCTAGAGATTGTTCAATTTTTTAGTTATGATATGAACGATCAAAGTTTATAATTTTTAATCCTCAATTCTCTAGACTGAGCAAGCATTTCTTTGTGATATTATGTAAGTTTTTTATTACTGATGCCGATTTAACAGTTATTGATGGTTGTAATAGTAATTTGTCCATAAGTGTTGTTACTATCCACTGCTTGTTATCATATCTCTGCTTGAGAATCTCCCAAGGAATGTTATAATTTTCATCGGTAATGCTAAGATGTTCTATTAACCGCTCAGCTTCTCCAATCAGATTGAATTTCAGATACCACATTTTCTGAGCATTGCTTAATGGTTGATGTGAACCATCTGGGTATATAAGTAAATCGCGGAATTGTCGACAGCTTAGATAATTGGCATTGAATTTAGGTAATACTGGTAGCTATTCTACAAAAATTCTTTAGTTAGCGAATTTTTCTGCTAAAAAAGTTAGCAAATTATGATGTTAGCACATTCTTAAGAGTTCGTATTCTGGTTACTAAGATTTTTCGAAATCTTTATGAAGCTGTCAACAGAAATTCGAAATCTGCTAACAAATGTCACTTTAAAGAAATTTGCTCTCATTTTATTTTGTTTACATTTAAGTGGTTCATGGTTGCAAATTAAAAACAAATTGAAAACTTTGAAATAAAACAATCAAACAAAATAAATTAAATAAAAAAAAATGGAAAACAAAGAAAATCAAGGTAAGTATGTAAATTTATTCGTTTAATAGTTTAATTTAATAAACAATGTAGTGTTTTGTGTTCGTCCTGTAATGTAATTATACGTTTTTCGTTTATGTTTTCAATTTAGTGTTTTGTGTTCGTCCTGTAATGTAATTATACGGTTTTCGTTTATGTTTTCAATTTAGTGTTTTGTGTTCGTCCTGTAATGTAATTATACGTTTTTCGTTTATGTTTTCAATTTAATGTTTTGTGTTGGTCCTGTAATGTGAGTATACGGTTTTCGTTTATGTTTTCAATTTAGTGTTTTGTGTTCGTCCTGTAATGTAAGTATACGGTTTTCGTTTATGTTTTCAATTTAGTGTTTTGTGTTCAATTTTTTATTTTTTATTTTTACAGTGAAAAAGAGAAGTCAAAGAGTGACTCCATGCCAAAAAGAAATATATCTATCATTTCTTGAAAACAGTGTTTCTAAGCGTCTGAAGAAACCTTCAGATGCATCGGTACAAGCACTGTGACAAGAAATGACAAATAAATTAAACTCGGTGAAAGGATCAACAAAAGAAAAGGAGGACTGGAAAAGAGTAAGCTTTTTAATCAATCGCATTACAAAAAATCTCAACGCAAATTTTGTTTTTTGTGTTTTAGGTGTTCGACAACTGGAAATATGTTACATTAAAAAAAAAAAGAGTGGCTGCCACTGAACTGAAAAAAACAGGAGGTGGCTCTTCAAATTACGAAGAGCTGACCACTAGAAGAGCTTGGCATTGCTTGCTGGGGCAGCATTCTTAAAGGTGGACTGGAAAACCTGCCAGTTGCTAGTTTTAGTGTTGTTTCTCCTCAAGTGGAAGACTCGAAAGAAAATATCCGTAAGTATCAAGCATAAACAGTTTTCTACAGTTATTTTCATAATTATGTTTTGCGTTATTATAGTTGAGACAATACTGTTCAAAGATTGTTCAGTTGAGGAAGAACAAGAACAACCTCCACCGGCCCAAACAGAAGAAAAAGCTCCAGCAACAACAAAAATCAAGAGAAAACGCAATGTTGATGATAAAGTTGAAAATCTTTTTTTATTTATTACTATTGTATATTTATTTTTTCCAGATGACAAAATCATGGAGTTCTTAAAAGAAGACTCTGTGAAGCGCTGAAGCTGTTAGAGGCGATGTCGTCAATGTATGCTTCATATAAGTCAATGGCCGCTTCATTGACAATAAGAGCTGAAAGTATACCTAAATCAAAAAAAATTATAAAAAAATAATAAGAATAAAATTGTATAAAATTACCTTTTTTGTTTTTAATTTAGTAATTTTCATTAATATACCTTCGACGAACTTGTTCACCCAAGCTATGCCATTGAGGAATAGAGTCTTCATTCACATTATCTCCTGAAATTTCCCTTTCTAATTCATCTCTGCCGTACACATTTTTTTCAATACAAATGTTATGCAAACACATGACAGCATATATTATCAATTCTGCCGTGTACGGACTATAATGCAGGACTCTATGTACCATTAAGCACCGAAACCGATTTTTCAGGACACTAAAACATCTCTCCACGATTTGCCGAGCTTTTATGAAATTTTTGTTATAATTATGTTCAGCTGTTCCTTCAGTGGTTGCATTGAATGGTGTTAACAACCATGGTTCCAGGGGAATGCCGCTGTCACCTTAAGAAAAATATTATTTTGAGAACACAGAATTTGTTTATTTTTCAAATATGTACTTCTTCAAAAATGCATCGCTGCTTTGGTGATGCTAATGCTATTCTGGACGTGATGCGGCATACTTTGTTGCTATGACAATGCAATGTTTTAAGCTGGCGATGCAATGTCACATGACATACCATGTATGTGAATGATGAATATTACAAGAAATTTTAAATACTTGATTTGATACGTTGCTTTTTTAAATACGTGACAACGCATCATAAAAGTTGCGTTGCATTTTTTAAGATACACTATACCTATCAGAAAAGCTCTCTGGTTCTCCGCCGTAGTAAATTGGCTTTTTAAGTATTTTCTAGGTTCACTTAAAAGCCATATAGCAGAATCGTGAACAGATACTGGAAACCGGGCGTTCGCGTATGTTATTCGCATAACCAAGTAAGAATGAGATAAAAATGTGATAAGAAAATAAAACTCACCACAAGAACATGTATACTGTGATTCCCCTTTCTGTTTATATACAAATTTCCTCGCGTGTTATCATTAATTTCAGGAGGAGATATGATGGCAATGTGAGTACCATCTACAGCACCTAATATAGATGGCATGCCAAACATTATATTGAATCTAAAAAACATTCATTTTATTATGTTAAATATTTAAGTTGATTAACATCTACAAACCCCTCTTGAACTTCAACCTTTTCCATTAAAGTTTGTGAGAATCTAACTATGGTTTTCATCAAATTATTTACAATTAAAGTTGTCACAACTTTAATTGACCGGGATACGCTTGGCTGGGATAATCCAAGCAAATGATTGTTTCCAACGGATTCCTGGTACGATCCTTGAGCTTAAAAATTCAAAGCAGTAAGCACCTACAAACATAATTTACAAAAAAAATACATGGAGTTGAAAAGGACCATAATTTATCAATCATAAGTACTTACTTGAATTTTAAAAGGAATGCATGAGGGAGTTGAAAAAGGCCGTAATTTAGCAATCAGTTCTTAAGTAATACTTTTTGTTAGACGGAACTTTTTCTGGAAACTTACATCCTCCAGGCTAAATGGCGTGCTGCGTAATCTTAATTCATGTAGGTTAGCTCTATTCTTTCTTCTATACAAGAAAGTTTGAAATAAGTTAAATTTAATAGTTACCCAAAATTTTAATAAAATAAATTACTTACATTGCAATTCTACGAAGTAATCTGCGAGTTCTCAACGCTAAAACAACATCCATTTTATTAAATTCACTATTTATCTACTAAAACTTACAAATGACAGAAGTTAGCAGAAAACTTAAACGATAACGAAATCGAAAATAAGACCTGCTAAGTTAACGAAAAATTAGCAGATTTTTCTGTTAATTTTTGGTACCAGAATACCAGTTTTTGTCTTAGCAGGTTTTTTGACCAGCTGTCAAAATTTTGTATGAAAGTTAGCAGAATGTCAAATTAGCAGAAACCTACAGAATAGCTCCCATTATTTTAGGTAATTTCATCAATGTTTGTCCCATTGTTATAGGATCTTGATTTCTTGGTAATTTTTTAGTGAAATCATGCATAGGTGGATTTGATGATATAATTGTTTAAGGTATTGTAGTTTTTTTACTATTACGTCTTGTATTTCATTTTCCAATTCAAAATAAACTTCATCACTGTAATTATAAATTGAAAGATCTGCGATTTGTTCCCAAATAAGCTTTTGTTGGTCTTCAATTTGATACCAATAACTCTTTATTGTTTTTAATTTTAATTCAGGATATGGTTTTGATTGATTTTGAGTTATATTTATGCCGTTGATAGTGTTTTTAAATGTTTTCATCAACGTATCTTGTCTTCTTACTAATTTTATGGAAGAATTGCCTTGGGCCATTAAATTGGAAAAAGTACCCTTGGTAATGCTATTGGAATGTACATCGCCAGAATTTGCGTTTGAATGATGACTTTTAGTATTAATGGTCGAAGGACCAGCGTTGCTAATTAATTCAGAGGACTCACCGCCATCGTGAGTGGTGATTGATTTCGCTGTTGCGTGGGATTGACAAATGACTGTGAGCCCTTTAAGTGCTTCTAAAGTTCCATCATTTCACTGATGATTAACTCATAGCCAGTACTAACTGTAACGAATTAATTTCGTTGGAAATACAAATGTTCTGTTCTACAACCATTACCAGTATTTCATTGATTTTGTTATCATTTTTTTTTGAATTTTTTCTATATTTCATTTAAATGCTGGATTCTAGTTTCTAAATACGTTAAAGTTTCTTTTCAGGCGCATCGTTACGATACATATTCGTAATTGTTTCAATTTCCTTGCCAAGTTTTGCTTTGGAGACTAATGGTACCTGGGATTTCGTATCTAACAAAAATTTGCACTGTTGAAATTGACCAGCTCCATTTTACTTTCACCTCCTTTTTTACATCGGTAGTATTTATCACTTCATAATGCAATGAAGAATGATGTTTTTTATTAAACTGTTTGCACCTAGTATTTGTTGTATAGCCTTCCACCAAATGCTTTCCTTTAATGCAATTGAAGCATAGCCCATGGTTTTTTACAAAATTTTGACGTTCCTTAACACTCAATTTCAGATGTGAAGAACATGTATATGAATGATAATTTTCTTTACACAAATATCTTAAATACACTGAAACCGAATGTGCATGTTTAATTGGCTTAATCGTTTTTAATATAGGCCTATTTGAAGATAATTCATACACAATGTCGTTTCCACAATTGTTCAGATTCCTCTTTGATGTCCAATTTTGATGTTACAACATAATTCAGCCAATAATCCTAATGAGTTGTTTGTATGTCAAAGGCCTTTAGTGCACTTACTGATTCTTTAAATGTGCTCACCAAGTGACGCAATGATTCAGCAGAACATAATTTTAAAGATGTACATATATTCCATCATAGTTTGTAAATTCCACAATCAGTTCTTCTTTATCATACTGTTTTTGAAGAAGTTCAAATGCTGCATTATAATTTGCATCTCAAATTGTCAAATGTTGATGCTGCTTCATCCTTCAAAGCTAATTTTAAATGTTGAAACTTCTGTGCACAAGATAAGGCTGGATTGTTGTGCACTAAAATTTTAAATAAATCGAAAAATGACTGCCAATTCTTGTAGTTTCCATTAAATAAAGGAATCTGCATAGTTGGAAATTTAATTTTTAGTTGAATATCTGATATTTCCAAATTTGTACTTTGTTCACTGTTGTATCTTTTAATCAATTCTGTTATTTTAACATTCACTTTTATTAATTTATTTCACTTTTATATAGTTACAAAGTGTTTCGTTATTTTACTTATATTTCTATTTATAAATGTACACAGTTCTTACTTTAACAACAGTCAGCCATCAAGTGACTACTATTTTGTTTCTTTCTCATTATACACAATATTTTAAGTGTTACCACTGTACTATAATTTATGTTTAATCATATTCTACATTCAACTCTATTATTTGTTACAATATTATTCAATATTGGAGTAGATGTAGGGTTTTTTGCAAAATTATTGATGATGTTCACTCTAAAAAAATTTTACTATTATAATACCAGGAAATTAGGTTTCCTAGTATAAAAGTAGTAAATTTATAAATTTATTGAAAAAAAATTTACTACATCGTACAGTTATAACGTATAACGTAAGTTCTTAATAGTTTAATTGAAAGTTTCCTCAAAAGACTAATAGGGGCTATGGCCAATAAACTCGGCATACAATCGAACGATTTCTGCCGAAGTTGTAGAGATGAAGAAGAAATAGAGTCAATAGTGCATTTACTCTGCGAATGTCCAGCGCTAAAAGAACGAAGACTCGCTTGTTTGGGAGCAAGGTTCTTTGACGGTCTGAGGGTCTATTCTGTTTCGTCGAAAAAATGAGAATGAGAAAAACTTCGCATTTCATTTTTCATTCCAATTTCTCATTTTATTTTTTCATTTTTCTCATTAAAGCGATTCTGTTTTGCATAATGAAACATTGTTGCTGAGTTTCCAGCTGAATGGAATTATATTGGAATTCTCATTTGATTTTGGAATTTTGACATTTGACAGCAGGTTATACTATTTACATTCTTAGATATGTACCTATATTATTTACTTCATTACTTGATCGGTTTGTAAAAATGTAATACATTAACTACATTTTTGTACTTGAAATAATACTTGAAATATTTGAATACTTAAAAATTTAATTATAGAAAATGTAGTTAATAAATTACAAAAATATGAAATATATCACATTACTTGCATTCAAAATTATTTTAATAAAAATAAAAATTGTTATTTTATTTTATTTATGTATTTGGTCAATTCTTTGTAAATTGAAAACAAAATCTTCACTTTCTTCAGTAAAAGTGACAATTATTAAATACTTAACAATTTACAGAATTCTTAAAGGGAATATTAAGAATGTATTAATAAGGTTGTGTACGAGTCTTTTGCGTTAACGCCTTTTTTCAGATAAATTTAAAACAAAAGGTCAAAAAAATGGAATGTTCTATAAGCATATGTAGTTTCAAAAGTGAAGGTAAATTGTAATAAATGTAGAAGTATCAAGTCTCTACACTTTCATTATCCAAAAATTTTTTAATAAAATTTCTCACAAAAATGTCTTCTGCGTTACCATAGAATCTACCTAATTCATCTTTCTTTATTTTTTTTTTTTTATTGAAATGTTTTTCATCGAAGTTAAAAATTTAATAATTATTCTAGAGAAAAAAAATACTGAATATGAATTTTTTGATATTTGAAAATAAAATTCAGAGAACATTCAATATTTTTTTTCTAATTTTATTATCCAACAATTTTTAGTTAAATTTCTCATAAAAAATGTCTTCTTCGTTACCAAATCGACTATTTTTTTAAATTATTAATTTAAAAATGCACTTCAAACACTGTTTTCAGAATTCTCATACGCTGATATAGTGATGAAACTTTTTTTCTCATATGAAAATGATTTGACAGTTTTTGTCATTTTCTCATTGAATTAGAATCGGAACACTGGGAAAAACTTTGGAAATTTCTCATTCTCATTTTTTCGACGAAACAGAATAGACCCTCTGGACGACGTAGCTGAGATAGCACTAAAAGACTTAAACAGATTTATACAAAAATCGAAATGGTTCTCAGGATAAGCCAACTCCTACGAAAATATCCAAAACAAAAAAGGGTATTCACAATTGGCCTTTGGGCCTCCGAGTGAAATTGCTTCTCCTGAAGCAAACAGCCCTTCATACCATACCATACCATTCCTCAAAAGAGCTGAAAGAACTCCCTGGTGTCCCCCAGCCGGTCATCTTTCCAGCTTCTTCAGCCTCGGATGGGTTCTTTGAAGAACACCTTTTCAGTAGGGTGTACGCTATACTCACATAGTGTTGGACCGGCATTTTAAAACAAAGGACTCAAAACAAAAAAACTCAGAATGGCGAGAGAAAGGACAAGAGAAACCAGGAAACGATACTCTATGATTTTGTCGATAGAGGAACCTCCGACCCATTATGACTTCCAGAATGACGAAACAAAGGGGAAAAACATCTTCAACCAACGACGAGGATCTCCACATCACAACACCACCAAACTAACTTTCACTAATTCATCACGGGTTACTTTATTAAAGATTAAAGGTACTTTTCTTTTCTCTTGTTTCAGTGGTTTCTGAATAAAAAAAAATTGTTTATTTTACAAAAAAAAATTTTCTTTTATTCGAAGGAAAACAAAATAATGTAATTTACCATATGTTACAACTACCCTACAGATTTCCTATTTATATACAGTATGTCAGTATATTTATACATAATTATTAATTTACTATATCATAAAAATTCATTTGGTGATCACCAGCTTAATATTCATTCGTTTTAACTTTTTATTGAGACATGATTCCAAATAAACAAAAAAATTACTAAACTTAATTTCTCCGGTATGGCCATTTACAAAGTATGTTTGTTTTTCTTCTTTTTTGTATATAGACTCAATTTATTATTTCATTTTACCAAAAAAAAATGTAGGATCCTTTGATTACCACACATAGAAATATATTACATATGTATATACATTGTGACATACGCTATATCATTCAAAATGTCGTTTCTCATTTTATATTCAAAGAAAAATTTTTGTAAATGGTTCAAAACATGTATGTATATATTAATTAAAAATAATAAAAAGAAAATTCGAAAACCTACTAATTACGTATATAACAATATAAGTATACAATACATAAATGTATTCATATGTGTGAGTTATTTTCTAAAATTTCTTTATTTCTTCTTTAATTTATCTTTTAAATTTCTCCTTTTTTGTTTTTTTTTTATATTCATTATACAAAGATTGATGACCTTGTTTCTAATTTTGGTTGTTTAATATTCCAAATTTACAAAAGAAATACTTAAGTTATTAACAGCATTACATTCTTGTGGCACAATACTGCACGCTTTCCATCAATGATGATAAAGGAGGTCCGCCGCCGCCAAAGTACTGTTGCTCATCACTAATTTTATTCGATGCACACCAAAAATCAAAGTCTTCCAAGATAATTTCTTTTTTTTTTCTTTTAAAAAAAATAATAATCACGTTTCATTTGTGTTTAATGCTTTTTTCTTCTTTTTTTTTTTTAATTCTAGCGATAAATTTAATTTAATTAATTAATTTTTTTTTGTTTTTTTTTCTTTGTAACCTCTGACTTTTATCTCTTTTGCTATACTAAATATTAATTATTAATAATATCATAATAATAATAGTAAACTTAAATTTTGTGTTTAATTTTTAAATTTTTTTACCAATCATTTTCTTTTTTATTTAATAATTTTTTTTTTCTTATAACTTTTATTTACACTGAAGTATATAATTTCAAACTATTTTCATATCTTACTTCATTTCATATTATTTACTACTTTAATTTTTCAAATTTAATTTTTTTATCAAAATTTCATTTTCACAAAAAAAAAAACTTAATGTTATTAAATAAATTTCTTTTTCTTTTTGACTTTAACTACATTGTTTTACCTTTTTATGGTCTTCTCTTATTACCAATTGTATATGAATCGGAGGATTTAAATATACCGATTAGTATTAATTATTCAAAATCAGGTATCTCTAATTCTGAATAATTTTATACGTACTAAAAGTCAGGTATCTCTAACTCTTAGTATGTTCACTATAAGTTTGAATCTTACCTTTAGAAACAATGTAACACTTGTTCCTGAAAATGGTTCTGAATAAAAGAAAAACACCTTTGTATTTTGATAAGGTAAAAACTGATAATTTATTTAACAATTTCATTCTTTTTATACATAAAATTCTTAAAGTAAAGTAATGGGGGAAAGTACATAGTAGAAAAGAAAGTATAACAAATTACGATAGCATAATTCATTGACCTAATTAATTTCTATATGAAATAA
This sequence comes from Bombylius major, assembly GCA_932526495.1. Classification (NCBI taxonomy): domain Eukaryota; kingdom Metazoa; phylum Arthropoda; class Insecta; order Diptera; family Bombyliidae; genus Bombylius; species Bombylius major. The sequence goes on from OW052043.1 coordinate 24,615,599, forward strand.
ATTGATTTCATAAGCATATTTGTGCATATCACAAAGTTCAGTATGTTAATTGTGGTCAATGTATTATGCTGAATATAAAAAAGTGCAATTTCAGCGTTGTGCAATACATTTATGTAGTTTAACTAGATATAATGTAAAAACAATTGAACTTAAATACAGATTAATTTAATTTTAGATAAAATGATTTTAAATGAATGGATTCAAGCATCAACATCCTGGCCCCTCTTGAAATCTTTAATTTCAAAACTGTAGTTCGCTTGCTGTGGTTTGATTTTTCTTGGTGCTGGTTCAGGTGGCATCTTAGTCTTTGTTGGGTGATTACGATAACATGTAATGACTAAATATACAATAATAATAAGTACAACTCCAATGGCTGCATAGCTGACTGTCAACTGATGTATTTGATTAGGTTGCAAATCTTGAAGTTTTTTCTGATGTTCTTTTAGTTGAATTATTTCGTTGTTTACATTGTCGATCTCAAGTTTATGATTAGTTAGCTTTTTTTGAATGTATGGTGGAACATGTATTTCATCTAATTCAACGTGACTGTTTAGTGTTAAATTTAATTTTGGTTGGAATGATGTTAACAAGGTGCTACTCTTGGCATTAGTTGTTGATTTTAGAATTAAATCATCATTTTTCATTGTGCAATCATTGTGCATAATTAGACGCCCGCTATTTTGAAAGATTTTTTTTGTTGGTTTATTGTTGCAGATGAATACAACTTCAGTTTTTTCTTTAATGAAGAATAACCATTGATTTTGAGTCACCAATTGAATCCAAATTTTATTCTGCATTGGAGAACGGGTAATTGAACATGATGTAAGTATATTTTGTTGCAAAAATAACTCAATTTCACACATTTTGTTAGCTGATGTTTTAAAGTGAATAGGTTGATGTTGTTTGCATATAAAATCATTCTCGGTGAGTTTTAGACATTGTGAGAATTCTTTATAATCCATTAAATAAAATTGATCTCTATAAACAGTTGTCATTAAAAATTCTAAATTAGTGTTAATCGAAACTAACGTGTTGTTAAACGATGTCGGGAACGAAGTGAGTTTATATAATTCGAATTGAGTGGATAAAGTTAGTGGAATTTCTATTCCGAATACAATGTAATCATCTATCACTTGGCTGTGGATTTTCATTAGTTTGTAGAGAAGAGAAATTTCAATTTGTTGTTTGGCAGATGGTAACATCATTCCTGCTGGTAGATTTTCTTTGATAATCGCCACTTGTTGTCTCAATTGGATTGGAGAGATGATTAAGGGATTTGCCTTTCCATGATGTGCATCTAGTATTACATCAATAATAGAATCTTGCATAGATTTGCATTCATTTAAGAGCGAAGTTATGAAAAGTGATAATGTGTTGAACGTTTGTATTAATTTTTGTTGTTTATTTTCGGTGCTCATATTTCTTAATTTGTCATAAATGGTGTTCAATCCATTTTCAACTTCTTGTGCCTGATCCATCCGTTCTTTTTTATGATGTTGATTGTAGTTTCCAAAATTAACGTCTGGTTTTTTATAAGATCATTTAAATAATCTTCATTTGATTTAACTTTATTAAATGTCTCAGTAATTTGGGTTCCGTATTCGTTGTCTAATACACCAAATAATTTGTTGGCTATTGTACCTACTATGTCAAATGGAGATCTTTTAATTCTTGAGCGTGATTCAGTTATTTTGTGTATTAGTAATAGTTCATTTCTGTTTCTTATACCTAGCAGCTGATGTTGGTACTGAGCGAGAATTTCAGTGTAATATTCGTTATGATGTATTAATTGAATAATTTTTTTTAATTGTTTTATTGTATTGTCTATTGCAGTTATAGTTGCCTGATACCCTTTCAGGTCATAATATGCTAAAAGATGCCAATCGTTGGATGAAATACTTGCTGTTGCTAACCTTTCAAAATATATTCCAGCAGAATGATTAAGTGGTTGTATTTCTATGCTATCTGATCTATCTGATGGAGCTGCATGTGTTACTAGAGGTAATATCAGCATCGTCATTAAAAATACCTTCAATGGACTTGCAGGTGGGGCACCTTTTCGTTTTCGTAAATTCATCTTATTATCTTTATTATCTTGTTTAGTATTGGCGTTCATTGATGATTCGATGGTTCCAGCATGTTGTTTGTTGTTTTCTGATACTTCAACATCTTGTATCTTGTCTTCTGATATGTCCACTGGTAATGGGGCTACTTGATGAATGGCTCTACGAAGTGTTCCTGTAGCTGTTTTCAGTATAGTAACTCGAACCTTTCCATCAGACCCTGAGATTGTTTCCAATACTCGGCCCATTGACCACTTAAAGGGAGGTAGATTTTCATCTTTGATAAGAACCAATGTGCCATTCTTTAAATTGGGGTATTCGGATGTCCATTTTGCTCTTTTTTGAAGATCAGTTAGATATTCTCTGGACCATCTTTGCCAGAAAATCTTTCTTAAGGCACTGACTAAAGCCCATCTTGACAATAGTGACATTTTACCATCAGTAATGTGAGTGTCGACTGATGCTGTCATTGGTTCTCCAATTAAAAAATGTCCTGGTGTAATTGCCATCAAGTCGTTTGGATCTGTTGATAATGATGTTAAAGGTCTTGAGTTTAGTAGTGCTTCGATTTCTGCTGTGACTGTACATAGTTCCTCGTATGTGAGAGCTGCTGAAGTCATCGTACGTCGTAGAAAATATTTTGTAGACTTAACAGCTGCCTCCCACAATCCACCGAAATGGGGTGATCTAGGTGGTATAAAATGGAATTGAATTTTCTTGTTAGCACACATGTTTGCAATTTTCTCCTTTGAGGCTTGATTTGACAGGATGTCATATACTTCATTCAACTGATTTTTTGCTCCTACAAAGTTTTTTGCGTTGTCGCAGTAAATATTTTCACATAAACCACGTCTTGCCACAAATCTTTTTAATGCCCCTAAAAACCTTCAGTTGTGAGATCGGAGACTATTTCTAGATGAATAGCTTTTGTAGATAAGCAACAAAATAAGGCAATATATGTCTTTTGTGGTTTTTTTCCGCGCAACTTGAAGTGCGTATAAATAGGCCCAGCAAAGTCAATCCCGCAATTTATAAATGGACGCGCCTTTTGGACCCGGATACTTGGAAGATTGCCCATTTGCTGATTACTCAATTTTGGTCGTAATTTGGTACATCGGACACAATTAGCGACGACAGTCCTTGCTATATTCCTGCTTTGCAGTATCCAAAACCGTTGTCTTACAATTGAATGTAGTGCCTGGGGACCAGCGTGTAAATGTGTTATGTGTAGGTGGTTCATCAACAGCTTGCTAACGAAACTGTCCGCAGGTAGCACTGTAGCAGCAGAGGGTGTTTAGTATCATAATTGAGATCTGAGTTCTCTAACCTTCCACCGACTCTAAGAAGTCCTTTTTCATCTAAAAAGTGAGATAAGTTTACTTGAGTTCGTCACCTTATGATACTTTCGCAACTGTTGTATATCTTCGTTGAATGACTTAGCTTGTATTTCTTTGATTATAATTTCTAACGCTTCTTCTAATTCTGCTACAGTTAAAAACGGGCTTAATTGTTGTGTGTACGTTTTATTTTTGAAGATCTTAATGCTTCTTAATATAAATGCCATTGTGCGTTGTAATTTCAGAAACGAATTTCCATGATCTATGGTATAAAGAGGATGAGTGCTAAGCTCGGTAGTTGCATTTAACACTGTGTGTTTGATACCTTTTTCCTCATCTTCAATCTTGACTGGTTTTAATGTGGTGTTTGGCCAATATGTTTTTGACATTTTCAAAAAAGTTGGACCTTCAAACCATAATTTAGACATGAGCAATTGTTCAGGAAACACACCTCGTGAAACTAAATCTGCTGGATTTTCTTTTGTGTTAATATAATTCCAGCTTGATGGATCTGTCAGTTCTTGAATTCTGGCTACTCTGTTCGCGACAAATGTTTTAAGTGTAGAAGGGTCTCCTTTTATCCATGAGATAACAATTTGAGAATCAGTCCAATAATAAATGTTATCTATTTTTAGGTTCAAATCATTTTTCACATTATGTACTAATTGTGACATCAACTTTGCAGCGCACAACTCTAATCGAGGTAATGTTGTTGGCTTGATTGGGGCTACTCTCGAGCATAAAAGGCGAACTGTCACCTTCTTTCTGGTATCTTCTGATCTGATGTATAAAACAGTGCCGTATGCTTTTTCACTAGCATCTGAAAAGGCATGTAACTCCGTGGTAATGGGTGGCCATTCACCAAATGTATGTCGTGGCACCTTTATTTCGGTAAGTTTTTCTAATTCTCGTCTGAATTGTGACCAAGATGAAGCGAGCTCCGGTGGTAAATCATCATCCCATTCAAGCTTTCTTTTCCATAATTCTTGAATAAACATCTTGCTAGTTAGTACCACAGGATTTACTATTCCTAGTGGGTCAAATATTTGAGACATATCTGCCAAGACAGTTCGTTTCGTTAATTTTTTATGATTTTTCAATGTTGATGTTACTGAGAAATAATCTGCAACAGGATGCCATACTAAACCTAGTGTTTTCACATATTCTCCATCTAAGTCCGAAAAATTCAATTGTATTTCTAAGTCACCATTCGGAATGTTCTCAATCAGTTTAGGGTGATTCGCACACCATTTTCGTAGTTTAAAACATCCACTAGCTAACAATAAATTCAGTTGTTTTTGAATTTCCTGTGCCTCTTCAAGAATGTCGCTGCCTGTCATGATATCATCAACATAAAAATCTTTGATTGCTCGCGATGCCAATGGATATCTTTCTTCTTCATCTTGTGCTAATTTTTGAAGACATTTAACTGCTAGATATGGAGCTGATTTTGTTCCATACGTGACTGTACATAATTGATAATATTTTATAGCTTCATTTGGATTTTCTCTCCACATTATCAGTTGAAGATTTCTATCTTCTTCTGCTAACATTATTTGCCTGTACATTTTTACTATGTCAGCCGTGAAAACATAACGTTTTGTTCTAAACCGTAGTATGATAGCTACTAGATCATCTTGAATCTTAGGACCTTTTAGTAGCAAATCATTTAGTGAGATGTTAGATGATGTTTTGGTGGATGCGTCAAAGACAACTCTTAATTTTGTTGTGCTACTAGATGGCTTAAGTACACAATGATGAGGAAGGAAATAATGACTTCCGGTCACATCTTCTGCCTTTACTTCTCGCATATGCCCTAGCTGAATGTATTCTTTGAGAAAATCACTATATTGTTCTTTCAATGCTGAATCATGCATCAATCTTTTTTCAAGACTTAAAAATCGCTTGTATGCAATTGTCCTTGAATCGCCTAGCAATCTTGGATCGCTCAGCATAGGAAGGTTGACTACAAATCGTCCATTACTATCTCTTATTGTTGTGTTTAAAAAATATTCCTCACATTTTTTGTCATTAACTGACATAATTGAATTTGTTGGGTATTCATCTACTTCCCAAAATCGATGTAATTGTTTTTCTAACTCTACATTTGTTACTCCACAAAATGGTTTATTGTATTCTGTATTGGCTACTTTTCCTAGAATAATCCATCCAAATGTTGTATTTTGTAACAGTGGGAGCTTTTCACTGAGTTTGATTTGACCATTCCTCATTATTTCACCATAGACCTCCGCCCCCAACAAAATGTCGATTTTTTGTGGCTTATAAAATTCTGGATCTGCCAACATTATGTTGTTTGGTAATTTCCAATTATCTATATTTATAAATTTCTGAGGTTGATTTGATGATATCTCTTTGATGACATGAGCCTCTATTTGTGTGGAATAACTGCTAATTCTTGAGTTCAGTGTCAAATTCAATCTATCAGTTACTTTAACTGTAGCATCGCCTATACCTGCTATGTCTAAATTGACATGCGTATTTGGTAAATTCAGCTTTTTTCGCATTTTTTCTGCTATGAAGTTTAGTTGCGATCCTGAATCGAGAAGAATTCTACATGGTACTGTCTTTCCATCATTATCTTTAGTTTCAGCAAGCATTGTACCTAAAAACACATATCCTTCCTGCACATCTGCTGTGTGCGCAGCTAAAATTAGTGGCTTTGTTGATTCACTTGTTTTTTGTTTGTTATTTTGATCGCAAGTAGCTGTTAATGATTGACCGTGTCCAGAACCGTGAAGTAACGTGTTATGTTTTTTATTGCATTTAAGACATCCCCTTGATGCACACTTTGTGCTGTAATGTCCTTTTTTTAAACAGTTCAGGCAAATATTCAATTCTTTTGCTTTATTTTGTCTTTCAATTACATCTAAGTTCAAAAATTTTTCACAAAAATATATTGCATGATTTTTGTTGCATATTGGACATTCTTTTTTCGTATTTTTATTGGCTATTAACACTGCTGGTTTGCTTGTTTTTTGATGATTTCTTGATAAATTTGATTTTTGTCCTAATGCTTCTAATGCTTGGAATCGAAGTTCTAGAAAATTCAATAATCCATCGACTGACTGCAAATTTCTTGGTGAAGACAATGACTGTTCATACAACGAATGAGTGTGTTTATCTAATTTTTTCATTAATATGTGTACAATGATTGGATCCCAATGCTCTTTGACTGATAAACCTAAATTTTGCAAGCTTAATAGACATTCTTTCGTTGTATCATGTAATGCTTTCAACGTGTAAGCTGATTCATTCATTATGGATGGTTGTGTAATGAATTTGTCCAATAATGCTGTTACCAATAGGCGTTTGTTTTCATAACGACTCTTCAAAATATTCCAAGCTGTATCATAGTTGTCTTCTGATAATTGTAAATGCCTAATTAGTTTTTCAGCTTCACCTGTTAAATTCATTTTCAAGTACCACATTTTCTGTGATTTGCCCATCATCTGATTGTGTACCATTTGCGTGAATAGGTCATAAAATTGTTGCCATTTTAAATAATCGCCATCGAATTTGGGTAATACTATTTTTGGTAATTTCATGAGTGGCTGATTGACTTGGTGGACTTGATTCCTTAATCCTGCAGTGTTATCCTTGTTTTTGTTTAAATCTTCAAGTTTTTCATACAATTTCACCAACATATCTTGAATTTTGCTTTCTGCATTAAAATAGTCTTGTGGATTATATCCATGCTTAACAGCATTCTCAGCCGATTCCCAAATTGCCATATTATTTTCCTCAATTTGAGCCCAATAATGCTTTATGCCTTCCATTTTCACCTGATAATATGAGTTAGATTTTGTTTCTGTCAATGATATTTCAGATAACTTATTATCTAATGCTGCTATTAAATTTTTTTGTTTTCTTATTAACCGGAGTAATGTTTCATCAACCACTTCTTTTATAACATTTCCATCACTTGCTGATGATGTTTGTTGCTTCACAACATCTTTTTTCAAGGATCCTTTAGAAGCCTTTACATAGCTTAGTAAATTTGTTATTTCCCTTGTTACTCTTTCATACCCATCTTTGACTACATTATAATAGTCCTTTGCAAAATAAGGATGTGATGTGGATTCATCACATAATTGTCTTATTTCATCATCATTTTTTTCAAAGTTTACCCAATAATTCTGTAATTGGCGTAGTTTTTCTTCCAAATATATTAACGTTTTTTTATCAGGCGACTCATTATAATAGCTTTTCGAAATTTTCTCAATTTCTTTTCCAATAACAATTTGATCTGCTGCTAACTTATCCATTGTTTCACTCATTTTAAGTTTCACAGCTGAATTCAATTAATTATTGCTTGTAGCGTTTTCTTTATATATCGGGGTCACCAAAAAATGTATATGAATCGGAGGATTTAAATATACCGATTAGTATTAATTATTCAAAATCAGGTATCTCTAATTCTGAATAATTTTATACGTACTAAAAGTCAGGTATCTCTAACTCTTAGTATGTTCACTATAAGTTTGAATCTTACCTTTAGAAACAATGTAACACTTGTTCCTGAAAATGGTTCTGAATAAAAGAAAAACACCTTTGTATTTTGATAAGGTAAAAACTGATAATTTATTTAACAATTTCATTCTTTTTATACATAAAATTCTTAAAGTAAAGTAATGGGGGAAAGTACATAGTAGAAAAGAAAGTATAACAAATTACGTTAGCATAATTCATTGACCTAATTAATTTCTATATGAAATAAATTGATTTCATAAGCATATTTGTGCATATCACAAAGTTCAGTATGTTAATTGTGGTCAATGTATTATGCTGAATATAAAAAAGTGCAATTTCAGCGTTGTGCAATACATTTATGTAGTTTAACTAGATATAATGTAAAAACAATTGAACTTAAATACAGATTAATTTAATTTTAGATAAAATGATTTTAAATGAATGGATTCAAGCATCAACACCAATGTCAACACGTGATTCAATCAAAAAAATAACCACTGTTCGTAGAGCAAAGAAAAAAAGTACTGCCGGTATTGTAATAAATCTTTAAGCTTTTTCATTTTATAAAAAAAATAAAAAAAATAAATTAAAAACCAACGATAAATAATTCATCACATTTAAGAAAAATTTTTTCCTTTCCTTTTTTTTATTTTTTATTAATCATTGTAGATTCTACAATACACAAGAATATTTGCATTCCTGAGCTTAATTTAAAAAAAAAAATTTTCTTTTCCAAAAAAAATTCAAAAAAAAAAAAAAATGTAGATCAGTACACAAAAAAAAAAATACCCGTCTGCTACTCAAGAAGTCACGACAAAGAATGAATCGAAAGAGAAGAATAAATAAAACAAACCGACGTGTTCCCTTCATGGCGGTTCAAACTTGCATCCCCGAATGAAGGTAAAAGGTGAATAATTTTACCGACGTACAATACTAAATGTGCTCACCAATCTCTATACACATCTTATTTGGTATAATCCCAGTAAACAATTCCTATCTTCCGCGATTGGAATACGTTTCGCCTCAGAAGATATCTCTATCTTCTGCGATATCGTATTCTTCTCGCGGACGTTACGTCCATCGTAAGCAGATGGTTATCGTCGGCGAAACGCCAAGAAGATAATTAGAAGATACGAATAGAAGATAGGAATTCGAAATCGCTACGAAGATAAAAAGACGAATTGAAAAAGTATCACGGAGGAGTATTGCTTTCCTATCAGTGAAGCGTTACGTATTCTTATCCCCAAGACGATTCGCATTCTTATCGCTAGTACGAGAGGAATTCTTTATTTCAATTACAAGAAAATTTTTTCATAAAGATTGACAACATACAAAAACAAGAAATTCGTAATTTGAATTCATGAATTTATTTTCATTTTCAAATTTAAAAAACTTAATATTAATAACAATAAGTACTTAATAATGAAAAAAGAAACAAGAAAAATATATATTGTTGATACTGGCATCACAGTGAGGGAGGCGCTGGGTTGGTTGCTGAAACTGGTGTTTTAGCTGTAAGAAATAATTGATATTTAAAAACATATTTCCATTATTAAATAATAATAATAATAATTATACAAACCGGAATTAATTTGAAGAAAGTCATTGTACGTGAGGACTTAACTTTGTGTTTCTCGTACTAGCTGGTCATCCTGTCGCTGTCTATTCTCTTCGAAATCTATTCCATGACATGAAGAGGATGTCATTTTCCTATGTGACATGGACAAATTGTTTTACAAAAAGAAACTACTTTTTATCCTATTGAGTAATATATTTACATATATGATATAAATACCTTGAATTTATATTTTCCTCGTTTTGAAATTTTAAAAGTTTTTTAATTTTAAATTTCACTTTTTTAAAAACATACTTTAAAAAACACACTTAAAAAAACACTGCACTAAAAACTTAAACTTCAACAATTTAAAACGAAATAACCAAATTTTAAATTTTATATTATTTTTAAAAAATAGTAAGTATCTATATATAGCACGTTATCCCTTACTTGTCGTTCTGAAGAGAAAAGGAAGATATATTCATCGTCCTTTTATCGTCAAGAAGATAAAACAGTAACATTTATCGTCTTTCTAACATACCTGCGATACTACATTATTGCTTTTTTATCTGAAGGAAGATAGAAGGAAGATACATATCTTACGCTTCTTCTTATTATTAGCAAAACGAATTGAATTCTTATCGCCTTTTTTTCGTCCTTATGATATCGCGTCAGCAATAGAAATACGATAAAAAGACGATAAAAATTTCGCGTGGAAGATATCGCTTTCCTTTCTTCCGGAAGATTATCTTCCAAATTGCATACTGGGAAGTAATTACGCGCAAATTAACTCATGGTTGGTATGCACACCATCAATGACTATAGAAACTAATAAGACTTGGCTTTAGTACAAATTAATAGAAATAATTTTTTATTCAAAAATTCGTCTGGCATCCCAGTGAGAGCTTTTATTTTCAATTCTAAAGCTTTGTTAGTTTAGAGCAAAACCAGTTTCTATAGTCAATGACACCGCGATGTAAAGAATATAAGGTGAGCCAGAGCGAGAGAAAAGTTCTTTGTGAAATCTTGTGACGTCATTTCTATCGAAAAGAAAGAATTTAAGTAATTAATAGAGAGTTGTTATTGAAACTAATTTTTAAAACGTTATAAAATTCTTTTTCTTTGCTTATATTATTGATACAAAAATTAATGTATTTTTAATAATACTTATATACATATGTACGTATATCTAATAGTTTTATTATTATAATACATTTTGCTTTATGTTCGTAATTTTTTGTACTTTTTTTGTACACTGTTCGATTCTTGTGTACTAGAAATTATTAAATTATTCAAATATTTAACACGAAAATAAATCCTACTTCTAAAAAATAGTTTTTGTGCATTATCTGGCAATGGTACAAGTTGTGCGACATTAAGTAAGTTACTGAAAATATGTTTGCCTAAATCAATTTTATTTTTATTATATGCTTGAAATATTTTTTCTAATTGTTTTACATTTTCAACAAAACATTTAGTTGGCTTAATTAATCCCCCTTCTGAAACTTCGTCAATCCATGTATAATTTAAATTATTATTTTCCTTAAACTCTGTAAGGTTACATTTCTTAATTAAAAACCCAGACAAAAACTCAGTAGCATCTTCTTCAATATCACTAAAACTAATATTTTTTGTTTCTTTTTCTACGTCAAATTCATCTACGTCATTATTTAAATGTGTAAATGTGTCATTGATAAATTGTCCACCAATTTTCGAGTAATTTGGAAATCGTCGAATTTTTCACTGCTTGTGCCAGTATTGTTTTGTAGGCTAACCTGCTGTGATGTATCGGATCTTCCTACAAATATCAATGTAGCATTAGATTTTCTCCACAAAATTTATATACATTTATGTATTTATGTCAATATGTTTTTTATAAAGGGCATCATTATAGTCCCAAATAATATCAAATATTAGCCAATATGCAATACCACCATGTAGATATAACTGACACGAAAAAAGACGACACAAAAAAAGACGACACAAACATTTATTGGTGTTAATTTCACACGTAAAATGACTTCTCAGAAAGAGTCTCTGTTTAGCTTACCGAGAATGCACAAGATGAGTTGTTTACCAGAATCCGCCGTTGGAAGGGAAGTAATTTTTTGTGAGTGGAAATTTTTAAATTTGTAATTATATTATTCATTTTACAGAGAATTTTGTTTTGTTCTTGAAGTGCCAACCCATAAGCTTTTATCCTTTCTCTTGAATCGATCGATGGTATTTTGGAATTGAATAGATCGAACCAATCGTTTACAATTTTAATAAAATTATTTGTTTCTAATGCATTTGTTAAATCAAGATTTCCTAGACTAAAGCATCTTTTTATTGCACTGGAAACTGAGTTTGAGTGGCAAGTTTGACTTTCTGTTTTGTGATTCTGTTAGGATGTATATGTTGATGTGATAATCTAGGACAAATTTTTAAATCACGTTTTTGTTATTCTATCCATTGTTTAACAGGATAAGCATTTATTAGTTTATCTCCTAATTTGAAGCCTGTATTAAGTAAATGATTTCTTATTAATTTTATAAGATGGGGTATATCCGCGAAAACAAAAACTTTTTGGTTATTATTAATAAAAAAAGATTTTTCTTCTGTAATTGTGAACTCTTTCCATAATGCGAAATTAGACGGCCCCAAATCAGACACTACAGCAACAACATTCAAATTTATGGATTTCAATTTATCAATAATTTGCTGCAATATAAACGTTGTCATAGGACAATCAAAATTAAAATATATGGTTTGTTTCTAATTTTTAATTAATCCACGAGCCATCACAACTTGAGCGTAACTATACGGTTTTAAAACTTCATCATTTGTTCTATCGTACTCGTAGCATGATTTAATTTTGATCTCATCGAACATCAAGACAGTTAACCTTTCCTTTCCCTGATATGGGGACTCTGCTAATAACTGCATTACGCAGTCTACAATGCCCGTGGTTAATTTCAGTTTACTTGTCCATGCTTTTAGAGTTGAAACCGATGGTAAAGGATATTTTTGTTATAAAGCAGCCGATAAGCCGGTGGTCCTGATGAGTATAAAGATATAGCTGAAGATATGTCTTCAGCTGCCCATACTACTCTATTTTTAGGGTTTCTTAATTTTTGAAGTTGTGAATGTCCAAATATAGTTTTTATATGGTCTTCGGAAGATTGCAACTCTCTCAATTTTTTATTTTTTAACATAATTTCCTTCTTCAGTCTTTCATTTTGCTTTTTAAGTATTTGTATTTCTAAGACTTGATTGTATCTATAATTTGAAATATATTATATTAAAAATAATACATACAATTATAATTAAAATGGTTATACTCTGTTTGAATTTCGACGTCCTTATTATTTCGGGTTATTACTTCTTCGTTATTTGAATTTTCGTTTCCCATCAAGCTGTAAAGCAATATTAAATTAGTTATTATAAGTTGCATAGTAACTACATAACAATACCATAGATGTACATACTTTCCATGACTACTAACTAACTCTTCAACTAACTGCTTTTGCGAACGTTTTTTATATCTTCGATTCCGTTGCGTTTCTTTCCGTATTTTTGGAATATTTATACTTGGTATAGCACACTTGTTTAATCGTCTTTTATTTTGTGGTGTATCCAACAGAATATCTTGCATTCTGTAATCATTTTCTGCGAAATGTTCCGAACACACTTTAGCTATTTTTAAGTTTTTTATTTTTTTTCCACAAGAACTAATCCACTTTTCTTTAATATCTAAATCATTTTTAGGGAAGTTAAAAAACTTAATCCTTTCACTTCCTTTTTTCCTTCATAATTTTTACAATTTAATGTAGAACATTTGACCATTTTGATATAATAATGGTATTGAAATAATTGAAAAAATATTATAATATAATAAAAACAGAAGAAATTCGGACACAAAATAATATGATCACATAAAAATTACAAAAATGCACTTAAATCTGTCAAAAAATCTAAACAATTCAACTCACAACAATAAACTGGTAATGGATGTACAGCAAGGTTAATATAATATAGGTTACATCTTCCCATAGGCATTACCTACTTACAATAAAAAAGTGATCAATGTGACGTCACAAGTATCAAATAATTGACATAAAAAACAAACAAAAATTTCTTTCATATATGGGAAGATGTAATCCAAGGTTAATATAATATAAAGGTTACATCTTCCCATATATGAAAGAAATTTTTGTTTGTTTTTATGTCAATTGTTTGATACTTGTGACGTCACATTGACGTCACATTGATCACTTTTTTATTGTAAGTAGGTAATGCCTATGGGAAGATGTAACCTATATTATATTAACCTTGGATGTACAGTGCACTACAAACTCGATAGAAATGACGTCAAACCTTAAAGTTTTACAAATAGCTTTTTCTCGCTCTGGCTCACCTTATATTCTTTACATCGTGATTGACACCATGCACAGGCACATAAATCATTATTAGATATTCCAGAATATTCGTTGTATTATTCAACGAATAATGTATATGGGTATTATCAAAACCATCTATATCACAAGCCGAGCTGTGGCTTTCTGCACTAACACAATCAAACACGACAGAAGTGTCAATTTCTTAAAACAATACTGCTAGTAGTACAAATAGTGATGTAAAGAAAATGTGTTTTAGTTAAATATTTTTGGTTTTTTTTAATAAAATATGGTTTATAAAAGTTTTAAAATATAATAAATTAACAGTGTTATAATTCTTAAAGTGCACAATAGTCAAAAAATTAAATAAAAAGGTGGAAAATATTGTGCGTACCTTCTTGTAAGAGAAAAAATTAAAGTATGACTACATAGTACATACATACCTATGGTGAGGTTATATTATATATTATATTATATTCAATAGCATTTAATTTATTATTTATCACAAATTAAGTGTCTATTTGCCCTCATTACACAATAAAGATTATGTACCCAATTATTTACTTTTTCATAGACTTCTTTTATATAAATTTTTGTGGTTATGTTATGATGTGAGAAATTGATTTGATTCAATAATTTAACAATTAATACAAACTTATAAATAAAATTTTATTAAATTAAATGAATTTGTTCTGTATTTCATTCACTTTATAAATTTTTTTTATATATTTGTGCTTACATTTCATTTCAATTTATTCACTTTTATAATATAACCTCACCATAGGTGATGCAGAAATTAGTCACACGTCAATATATAGGTATAGAAGAAAAAAGTTTATATTATTATTCTTTAAACTTTAACTATTTATATTAATACATATGTATGTAGTCGATGGTTGCTACAGTAACAATATAATTATGTAGTATATTATCACAGTAACGTTATCACAGTAGTATCACAGTAGTAGTATATTATCACAGTAATGTTATCACAGTAGTATCACAGTAGTAATATATTATCACAGTAGTGTTATCACAGTAGTATCACAGTAGTAGTATATTATCACAGTAGCGTTATCACAGTAGTATCACAGTAGTAGTATATTATCACAGTAGCGTTATCACAGCAGTAACTCAATTGTATCAGAAAATATGAGAGTCAGTCGTTTTTTACCTTGAAGCAGTATAGACTAGTTTTGTCAAAGTTGAAGTGATTATTATACATTGTAACCTTACAGCACTTCATTTAAATCATTAAAATCATTGAAATTATAAATCATCATTCTACTTATTAATTATTATATATCATTCAAACTCATTGTATTTAGTCATAATTAGAACAATAAACGTGTAATTGAATTGAAACCAATTTAACGTGTATCTTATTTCCTACATCTTGGGGGCTCAACCAAACGTGTAATAAAACAAAATTCAGTGTATAAAAAGTTTAAAATTTGAAAAATTTGTGAATAAAAGAGAATTTTGCAAAATAACAATCATTATGGGATGGGAAAATCTAACAGTGGATCAGCTAAAAGGTGAATTGCAAACACGTGGTCTGTATGTGAGAGGGCTTAAGGCAGAATTGATAGCAAGACTACAGTCATCAGATCAGGACGCATCAAGGTCAAAAAGCGGCTCAAGTACTTCAGAGGATTCACAACTAACAGTTGACTTAAATAACACAATACGGCATAAGGTAGTAGATAATTTTAAGGTAAGAGATATTGAAAATCTTATTAGACCATTTAATGGAGATAAAAATAATGAAGTTAAAGCATGGTTTAAGGAGTTCGAAGAGATAGCATTAATGGTAAATTGGAATGAAATTGAAAAATTAATTTACGCAAAAAAATTATTGGTAGGAAGTGCGAAAACATTTTCAAGAACCATTTCGTGTAAATCATATGTATATAGACCTAAAAGAAAAGTTAATAGAGGAATTTGGGGAGGAAATTTGCAAAGCCGACATTTATATACAATTACAACAACGAACAAAGAAAAAGTCAGAAACCTTTAGAGAGTACGTATATAAAATGCAAGAAATGGCGGCTAGGGCTGACGTTGATGAAGTTTCACTCATTCACTTTATAATTAACGGAATTATAGATCGCGATGAAAATAAAATGTTGTTATATAATGCCAAAAACATTAAAGAACTGAAAGAAAAATTAGAAATTTATGAAAGAATAAAAAATAAAAAAATAAAACCAAATAGTAGTTATCATCAGTCACAGGGAGGTCAAAAACCACATGACAAACGTCATTGTTTTAATTGCGGGTCGACGGAACATAAAAGACAAGACTGTAAAAACGAGACAAAGTGTTTCCGTTGTAACGGTAATGGACACGTGGCAAGTAAATGTACGCAAAAAAAATCAAAGCAAGTGAATTGTATCTTAGCACAAAATTTAAAAACAGTTGAAATTAACGGGCATCAAATTAATGCATTGATCGACACTGGAAGCGATATAAGTTTAATTCGCGAAGATGCTCTAAAAAATTTAAAAGATATAAGTTTAACAAAAAGTACAATAGAATTGGTCGGTTTAGGATCGGGTAAATCTCGTTCGAAAGGACACTTTGAAACCACGTTAGTCGTTGATGATGTCCGGGTAAAATCGAAATTTAATGTTGTTTCGCATAATACAATAAGATTCCCTTGCATAATCGGTAATGACATCATCTCAAAAGTTAAAATAGTGATAGACAAAAACGGAATAACATTTTACCAATGTGAAGAACAAAACGAAGTGGCTTCGATAATGAACATTTGTGTAAGCGATAACAATGAATCAGATATTCCACCAAAATTCCGTGAAGAAGTGAAAGAACTAATTTCAAATTATAAACCGTCGCGGTCGATCGAATGTCCGATAAAAATGTCGATTTTTCTAACCGATGAAACTCCAATTTTTTCTCGTCCTCGTAGATTACCGCAAGTAGAAAAAGATGTTGTAAAAACACAAATTCAAGAATGGTTAAAAGAAGAAATTATACGTACTTCAAAATCACCGTTTCCTTCAAACGTTGTGGTAGTGAAGAAAAAGGATGGTTCACATCGTATATGTATCGATTTTCGTAGACTGAATAGAGTAACGATAAAAGAACCTTTTCCAACACCAACTGTAGAGGATGTGCTAGACAAATTAGCAGAAGCAGCAATTTTTACAAAACTGGATCTGAAAAATGGGTATTTTCACGTCCTTTTAGAAGAAGACAGTATAAAATATACAGCTTTCGTGGTTGCAGACGGACATTTTGAATTTAGAAAAGTTCCCTTTGGTCTTACAAATTCTCCAGCTGTTTTTTGTCGATTTATACTTCTTATTTTTCAGCACCTGATAGCGGAAAGAGTAGTTGAAGTTTTCATTGATGACTTGATCATTCCAGCGAAGGATGAAAATGAAAATTTAAAAAAGTTAAAGATGGTTTTAGAAGTTGCAGCAAAATATGGATTGAACATAAATTGGAAAAAATGTAAGTTCTTACAACATAAAATTGAATTTTTAGGTCACAATGTACACCAAGGTACAATAAGTCCATCTGAGGAAAAAATGAAAGCGGTGAAAAAATTCCCAGAACCACAGACTACAAAGCAGCTTCAGTCATTTTTAGGACTTACAGGTGCATATAGAAAATTTATCCCAAATTATTCGCTCATCGCTAGACCACTAACAAATTTGCTGAAAAAAGAGAAAAAATATAAAATAGGACAAGAAGAGAGATTAGCAATGGAAAAATTAAAAACTGCCTTGATAAATGTGCCAGTACTACATATATTCAAACAAGGAGCATGAACGGAACTCCACACAGATGCCAGCAAGCAAGGATGTGCAGCGATCCTTCTACAGTATGGTGAGGATAATCAATTACATCCTATTTATTATTACAGTAGGAAAAATTCATCATCTGAAGAAAGTTATCACAGCTATGTCCTTGAAGTTATGGCTATATATTAATCACTCAAAAAATTTAGAATTTATCTTTTAGGGATTCGCTTCAAAGTTGTTACTGATTGCATAGCTTTTCGCCAAACGAAGGAAAGAAAAGACTTACCTGCTGCTGTTTCAAGATGGATACTCTATATGCAAGAATTCCAATTCGATGTAGAGCACAGATCTGGAAAAAAGATGATGCATGTTGATGCACTCAGTCGCAATCCGATAATATATGCAATTCAACCTGAGATTTTAATACGATTACAGAAAGCACAACAAAAAGACGATTACATAACATCAATAAAAGAAATTTTAAAACACAAAAGTTACGAAGAAAGATTTTGTCATTGAGAAAAATTTGCTTTTTAAAATATGTGAAGGAAAAAAACTATTGGTAGTACCACGAAGTATGGAAGGCGAAATAATTAAAATGAAACACGATGAAGGACATTTCGCGTTGCAGAAGACGATTTATCTTCTAAATCAAGAATTTTTCATTCCAAAGATACAAAATAAAGTACAGATCCACATCGAAAATTGTGTAAAATGTTTGCTAGGCAACAGAAAAGTGGGCAAGCAAGAAGGTTTCTTACACCCACTAGACAAAGGAGAAAAACCACTTGAAACGATACATCTAGATCACATCGGACCTATGGATCAGACAGCAAAACAGTATAAATACATTTTAACTGTAGTAGACAGTTTTTCCAAGTACGTATGGGTCTACCCAACAAAGACTTTATCAAGCGATGAAGTGATACAAAAGCTAAAAAATCAACAACAATATTTCGGCCATCCGAAAAGGATCATCACAGACAGGAACGCAGCATTTACATCAGAGAGTTTTGAAGGATTTTGCAAACAAGAAGGAATCGACCACATAATAATCACAACAGGTGTGCCACGGGGAAACGGTCAGGTAGAAAGGATCAACAAAATCATCATTGAAGTACTGAAGAAATTGACTGCTGATTCACCAGAAAAATGGTTCAAATTTGTACCAAAGGTACAAATATTTTTAAATAGCAGTTTCCAGAGATCAATCCAAAGAACCCTTTTTGAAGTGATGTTCGGAACAAGGATGAACAAAAAGGACGACTTGAACATTATGGACGCGATAGAACAAGCATCACTTGATCAATTTCATGAAGAGAGAGATAAAATCAGACGAGATGTTCGTGAACAGATTTTAAAAATCCAAGAAGAAAATCGTCGAACTTTCAACAAAAAAAGAAAAGAAGAAAGAGAATACGAAGTTGGAGATTTAATAGCAATTAAAAAAACTCAATTTAAATCTTGCGCAAAGGGCGTCATGGTCGATATTCCGTGAAAAAGGTGGGAGATTCAGAAGGCCCAAAAACAACCACAACAAGCTGCGATAATATGAAACCTTGGCGTTCCATAAGTACAGGTTTGGATGAAAACAGATCGTTCGAGTCGAACGAAGAGCAGGATGGCCTGATGTAGTCGATGGTTGCTACAGTAACAATATAATTATGTAGTATATTATCACAGTAACGTTATCACAGTAGTATCACAGTAGTAGTATATTATCACAGTAATGTTATCACAGTAGTATCACAGTAGTAATATATTATCACAGTAGTGTTATCACAGTAGTATCACAGTAGTAGTATATTATCACAGTAGCGTTATCACAGTAGCGTTATCACAGTAGTATCACAGTAGTAGTATATTATCACAGTAGCGTTATCACAGCAGGAACTCAATTGTATCAGAAAATATGAGAGTCAGTCGTTTTTTACCTTGAAGCAGTATAGACTAGTTTTGTCAAAGTTGAAGTGATTATTATACATTGTAACCTTACAGCACTTCATTTAAATCATTAAAATCATTGTAATTATAAATCATCATTCTACTTATTAATTATTATTTATCATTCAAACTCATTGTATTTAGTCATGATTAGAACAATAAACGTGTAATTGAATTGAAACCAATTTAACGTATATCTTATCTCCTACATGTATATGTATCAGAATTATTATAAATTGAATTTGACTAAATCAAATCAATTTTTTCACTTTAATACATATAAATAATATAACCTCACCATATAGGTATAGTCACACGTCAATTTGTTCTCTTACAAGTAGGTAAGAACGCACAATATTTTTCACTTTTTTATTTTATTTTTTGACTATTTTGCACTTTAAAAATTATAACACTGTTAATTTATTATATTGTAAAACTTTTATAAACCATATTTTATTTAAAAAACCAAAAATATTCAAATAAAACACTATTTCTTTACACTAATATTCCACTACTCTTATTAAGAAACCATAAGAAACTAAAATGTCAAAACAAAACATGACACACTTCTAACTAGTACATACAAAACTCCACAGCTCGGCTTGTGATATAGATGGTTTTGGTATTATGATTATAGAAGATCGCTTAGTGTGTGTACACTTGAACATTTGTAATATTATGCTATTTACTTAAGTAAATAGGTCACAATGTAATTACACATGGATCATACGATATTTCTTATGTATATCTTATGTATATAATCTTATGTATATACAGTCCTGTTCATAATTATTTGTACAGAGCAATTTTTTTATATAACGTTGTATTTGATTTCGTATTTCATAATTTTAGCCATAGTTTTTGCACTAACTAATGCGTACTTTGTTGTTAAAAATTTATGTTTACCTTAATTTGTAACATTTTTGTAAAAAAAAAAAATTTTTAACAATAAAGTACGCATTAGTTTGTGGAAGTATCTCAAAATCTATGACTAAAATTATGAAAATTATGTATTATTGAAAAAACGAAGATAGCAAATCAATGTAGAATCTATTGAGCTTTGTTTTTCTGCAAATAAAAGTTAGGGTTAATTTAGCCCTTTTTGAGAAAGACAGGGTTACACAAATTTGAAAAAAATTTCCAAAATTTTGACTTTGAACGCGTCTAACTTTTCAACAGTTAGGAATAGAGGAACAAGTAAGGTATTGCTACGAAGGGCAAAGGGTTCTCTACATTTTTTCTAAACACAAAGTGACCCTTGATTGCTTTTAAAAAAAGTTATAGGGTACATCGTGAATTAAGAGCAAAAAAAACTTCAACGCCCTCTAGCGGCCAAACTGTTGGGATTTCACCCCTCCCCTTCCGATACGATTTTTCGCTTATCTCGACGAGACCTATCACTGGTATCAATTTCTAAGCAAACGAAACGGAACATCCTGTATTTACACTTTTTTATACTGCACAAATAATTTTAAACAAAAAATGCTATGCACAAATAATTTTGAACATTTTACTTTTGTTTTTTTTACCGTTAACTTTGAATGATTTTTTTTTTGAATTGTGAATTTGTGGAGAAATGTCTAAGCTATTATCATTGCAAATTTGAAGCCGATATATTTTTTTTTATGGAAGATATACGAAATCAAATACAACGTTATATAAAAAAATTGCTCTGCACAAATAATTATGAACAGGACTGTTTATATATTACACAAGATTATTCTCGAAGTGGCGTGATTTTTCAAATTATCCATGGGATTATTAGTAAAAAGTTTTGTTCGATTTTTGAGCAAAACAAGATTAAATTTTATGTTGCGCGTGGGCAACGGAATTGAAATTACAGTTCATTTATTGGAATATTTTGTTGAAAATTTCCAATAAATGTAAAATTTTGAATGTTTTAAAAATTCGGTGTACAACCGTCTGTAATAATACAGCGGCGTACGAAAATATGGTCATAAAAATAAAGGCGCATATCTGCTGTCGCAACACAGTATAAGAGTAAAACGTACATTGTCGTGGAGGACTTTTTACTTTAATGAGAAATGAAATTCCTCTCTAATAACTGCATTTTTGAATAGTATTTAATATTTCAAAGACAAGTAAAATTGCTTTTTTTAAAATCAAATATCATATGAAATTCCCATAACCGCAAATTCCTTTGAAGAAAAAAAAATAAATGATCTATTATTACAGTATGTAATACAAAAATTTATTTCATCTTAATACATACATATGTACATATTAACAAAAAGTTTTTTGACAAACAATCTTTAGACGTCTATTCTAATTTTTTAGTTAAATTTGTTAATTTTATTCATTACATTTAAATTTTGTCTTTCAATTCGCATTATGTCAGGATACGTTTTATATATGTGTACATATATCTCATTAAAAATTCCAATGTTTTCGATAATTTTCTTGCGGAAATCAAATTGAAAATGTAGAAGTAGCAATAAATTCAGATATTAATTCCAAAAAATAATAATTGTCGTTATGAGCTGTAATTGAATTTTCCATAAATTTATATGCATTTGTACTTTCTGTGGATATCACATCTGAACTGAAATTTAAAAAATACATATAAATATTTAGAGAGTTTCAAAAGGAAGTAACTATATTAACCTATCAACAATAGCCAACCACGGCGTATTTGTTGGGATATTTTTCTTTATTTCATCAATAGTCTCGCCATTCTGCAAAAAAATTAAAAAAACAAACAATTATTTTATATTTCGAAATTTCAAAACGACATCATTAAAATTTATACCTGAAAACGTTTGTACAAAATCGTCTCATCTTCCTTAAAATGTTTCGCTATTGCTTTTATTACATTCTCATACTTAGATGAAGAGTTCAGCTTAAAAAATGCTATGATTTTTGCTGCATTTTCTTTGAATATGTTTTCAAAATCTGTTGCATTAAGATTCATTAGGTAAAAGAAATGTTCAAAAAAATACTTTCTGACAAAAATGAATGGCCAGTTTTCTTTTATGTTCAATATTGTTGGTATATTCTCTTTATTATTGAAATAACTCGTTTGAATTGCAAAACATTCTTTCGTAGCATCTGAAACTTGTTGTTCTTCTTCTACAGATAATTTTTCTTTCAGATACATCTCTGTAAGAAAGAGTTTTTTGTTTTCAATAGTATAATTGTCGGTATTTCCAGTAGACTGCCAGTTGGGACATATGTTTTTTAGAGTTTCTGTAATTCGTCTTTGTTTTATTGGTATAGATGGTTCATTACTATCAGCTTATTTTTTCGGCTTTCTGTTCAAGAAGTTATTTATATTTTGTATTATTGTTATTAAAGCTATTGGTGTATTACTTATTATATTTCCATGTATATCTTTTGTAATAAAAGAATCAGGATACTTGGAGGCACACTTTTGGCCAATTTGACGAATTACGTTCAAAGGTAAGTAGAACGAATACTTTGTCATTTCATCAACAAGAATATTACCAACAACATTGAGCTTTCTACCCAAATATTGCCGCTTTTCTAACATATCGTTGACATCAGGAGGAAATTTTTCCCACGGTACATTAAAATTCTCGATGAACTTATCACACTTTGTGTTTGATGAAGTAGAAGAAGTCGTTTAGTATCGTTAGCCTGGATTCTTTAGAAACTCTAGAAAAGCGATTTGAAATATCATTTAGATATTGTTTCTAAATATCGGATGGGTATCGGATTTCATTATCTATACAATACCGAGTTCCAGATATTTAAAAAAAGTATAAATGAAATTTAAATGTTTTTTTTGTTCATTTTTCTGAAGTGCAGAGCTGTTTTTTTATTATTTTAAATATTAGCATAGTTCGAAGACAGACTAAAAGCACAAGAATTTTTTACTATTATTAACCAATTAAATTTTACCTGCACCACGGTTCGAACTCACGATTTGAGGGTTTCACATATAATATCTTCTCCCTAGCCGCTTCAGCCACATCACTGTGTTGTCGAATAAGATTTAATTTTGATTGTAAGCTACACAGTTTCGAAAATCGTAATTCAATAGATATTTTATGGTTACTGCTAGTAATGAGTTACGATTATAGGTACTTATTCGATATTTATTCACCCAATATACAAAGAGTATCGAAAATATACGTAATTGTTTTTACAAAACTAATATCGCAAATCGATGTTTATCGGATATACTTTTAATATCGGAATAAGATACTGGTTCTAAAAAAGTGAGATACGGTTTTCGTAACTTATTCAATATTCTATCGACATTTAAAACTAAGATAGCGAATTTGAGTTGCTGTAGACTATCGATTTTGGATACTGCCCACTCAGTATCAACAAATTGTTATGCGGGAAATTTTGGTACTGATCCATGATAAAGTTGGTGAAGATGAACCTAATGGAACTGTTATTAAATTATACGATATAGAAAATGTGGAAGGTTGTGGTTCCTGTAAACTATTATCCACTGATGCAAAAATATTCTCCCCTGGTTCATTTAAATCTTGTACAAGTGTGGTAAGTCACAAATCACTATGTGCAGAAGTTAGGGAAGTCCATTCTTCATACTCATCCAACAACAAGAAGGCGACCTTTTGTTCTGCGTACCATTCAAGGGTTTCATTGTCGCAAATTTCACTTCCATCGGATTCTAAAGTAAGTTTATAACCCTTTAGTCCATCTTGATGTACTAAAATATTTTTTGTTAATATTATTAATTAAAAAAATAATTAAAAACTAAAATATTATTTAATAATAAATTTGAAAACTTTTTTACCTTTTTGAATTACTGTTTCTAGAGTAGCGTCAGCCATAAACGTTTTTTTCTGGACGCTATCTGAACTCCATACTTTAAATATAATATGTTTAGACATGTTGGGCACTTTTTCTGTTAGTTTTTGAAAACAATTTTTTTTGTTAAGTCCTAATCCTACACCTAACATTTTATATGAATCAGAGAACAATATATATTAACTACTTGCTATATTTAACTGCTCATTATATACTTATTTACATAATTATAAACAATTTAATTATATTTTTCTAAAGCAGGTTGCAGTAAGTATAATTTAAATTTTTTTAGCCTAATGATAAATTAGGAGAAAAGTAGTTTTATTTTTATAATAATACAAGTTAATAGGTTCTTTAATTAAAATGTTATTAATATGGCACGTATAAAAAATATTTTCTGTCTTAAATTCTTCATACAACATTGTTTCGTAATTATAACACATGCTCATAAAATTTCCATAAAATAAAGCTTACTGATACAATTTATCAATAAATATTACTTTGATACACATTACATCTAATTCCCCATTTCATCTTTTCGCGTTACTAGGTAATCGTTCTCTGCGTAAGTGGTGTATCGACGTAAGTATTTTATTTGTTTTGCTGCGAAAACATATTTTTCAGGCTCATTTACATTAAACATACCATCATAAATTTTATAGACATTGTCACTAACTATAGAAGTTTTAACACGATCTTCAAATATACTAGATTGCATTATTTGATGATGTAATGTTAAAGTTTTCGTTATATTTTTAAAATCTCTTGTGGATTTTAAAACTTGTTTGAAAAACTGATGTTTATGTTCAAAAGCCATAGTCCACAAGTTTTTCAATGGTCCAAGTTTTAAAATTTAATCCGGATAGTGACAAAGAAAGTGATGTTTTGGACGTAGTTTCGATGTGGGAAAACAATTTTTTCTATTTTCCATATAAGCTCTAATATAGTATGTTTTTATTTGGTTTTTATGGATTGTTGGTGAACAAATTAGGCTACACATTTCCACCATAGACTGCAAGAATTGCCAAACTGGATTTTCAAAATCAATTGATATTTTGCAAGATATTAATGGCATCATGAGCAGAATGTACCAAACTTCATCACACTTACCGGAAATTTTCTTGCTATTTAATTCAATTTTAGGAAAACTAAGAGAAAGATGAAATTTTTTCCTGAAGAATGTAAGTTTTTGATTGACGTAATCAAGTGTCACAATATTTTGCTTGTGAAATAATAAAAGAATTTCTTTTAAATCAAAAGGTATTATGCCCTCAAAAAGGGGATCCGGAAAATTCATCGCCAGCAATTCTTCGCCAGCAATTCATCGCCTCAACAATTCATCGCCACAACAATTCACCGCCAGCAATTCTTCGCCAGCAATTCACCGCCAGAAATTCTTCGCCAGTGTATTTTATCGTCATATTACGAAAAATTTTTAGGAAAAATTAATTTTGTTGATTATGTGTATAATTATAACATGTTGTATTAAAACATAAAATCTTTGTTTATATGTATATTTTGTATTCAAGAAATCATTTTTTTGTTTTTTTTTTTAATATCAATATTGCTTTCAAAATGTAAACTCTTTGCTTATATATTTTGTAGCCCTGAAAAGGGCTGAAATAAGCAAATAAGCCCTTTAAGTATATACAATCAACACAATTAATTTTTTCTTAATCTTTTAAATTGAATTAGCTTTTGAGCACGGAATATGAAAATGCAATTACAATAAAGCTGTATTCTACAAAATCTACCTATTTAAAAAAAGTAACGCAGCAGACAAAAGAAGGTAACGCAGAAGATATTACGAAGTAATTAAATAAAATTAAAATGTAAGCGTAAACGTAAAAGATATTTTCTTGAAACTATATGGCACATTTATATTTTTTTGACCTTATTTTTTAAATTTTTCTAAAAAAAAAAAGCGGTAACGCAAAAAACTCGTACACAACCTTATTAATATTAAAAAATTATTCAATAGAAAACCCATCTAATTGATTTTTCACAATAAGCAATAAAAATTTATGTGGACATTCCAGGTAACGCAGAAGACAACGGAAGGTAACGCAGAAAATATTATAAAGTACCTAATTAAAAAAAATTAAAATGTATATTATATTTGTAATAAAATAATAAAAACCAATACCAATATGAGATATGCTACCTATAAAAAGAAACTTTTTTTTATATTTAGTTATTCTTTTCAACACTTTCACTGAACAATAAATATATATTGTTACAAATCTGAAAAATAAAAAAGAACTTTATTAATGAATTTGAATAAAATCATTTTTAAAATAAAGTTACCTTAGAAAGCCGGATCAACACACCATCCAATCGTCTCCTAGTTTCCTGAAAAGATAAGAAAATTGATTAAAAAATTGAATCTACAAAATTTACTTTAGTAATATAAACTTAAAATGTAAATAAATGTTGATATTGGCTGTAAATAAAAGAAACTTCCAATTGAACACTACATTTCAATGAAATAGTGCCCAAACCAGAAGTCCCTATTAAAATACAGCCGAATACTGAAAAATAAATGAAATAAAGAATAAAATAAATAAAATAAGAAAGGAAAAAGGACAGCACAAGAAACAAACACTTAAAATAAAAACAACAAAGAACACATCCAAATTCTTTTTCACAACAACAACACAACACAACACAAACACACACAATTCACACAAAAATTTCGAATATCTCGAATCTTCTTTGAAACTCCAATATGAGATAGAAAATAACTTCTCTCATATTGGAAAGTAACAATGACCTTCCAAAAAGAAGATTCGAGAAATTTCACTAAACACTATAAAAACAAGCACCCACAAAAAAGAAAAAAGTTTTAGTTCAGTTCAGTTGGTGATTTGCTCTCGAGGTGTTTTCTTTAATTTTCTCCAGTTTATTTTACACATTTTTTTTAGTTAATTTTTTCCCAATTGTTAAAAGTAGTTTTTTTTTAAGTCCATTTTTTTTACCACAGTTTTTTTATTTAATTATCACAATCATTTTTTTTTCTTAATTTTTTTTAATTTCAACCACAAGGTACGTAGATACATTTTTTATCACTTCAAATTCTTTTTCTTTTCTATTTCTTTTAAATAAATTTTATTACAAATTTCCACCCACTTTCACTTGCACATTCTTTTCTTTCTTTCTTCTACTGGATTCTAATTTTTTTTTCCTTTTTAACACTTTTAACTTTATTTAATCTAATTTAATTAAGTTAATTACTTTCACATTTACTTACCTTCTTTTTTTGCCACTTTAATTTTACACACATTTTATTTTCAACACATTTTTTAACATAACCTATTTTTTTTCTTCCACTCACATTTTCTATACTATACTAGTATATCACTGCACTTTCTTTTTCTCACTTTCCACTTGTTTTTTTATTATTTTTTTTTACACATATCCTTTTTTTTGTTTCTAATTCACCCGCGACGCGATTTCATTAAATAATTTATATTTCGCGAACCCTTAAACTTTTAAATTAATCAAATCAAGAAACAAACGAAATCTTCATTTCGTTTGTTTACATTTGATTCACCTAAGTACAATTTAGTTAGATTAAAAACCCTCGGGGTTGCCGACTAGTAAATTTTTCTTAACCCAAACTCAGTTTGATTCAGTGAGTCAAACTCAGTTTCGATCTGATTTTCTTTACTTTCGTGTAAACCAGATTCAGTTGTAAGCTTAACTCACTTCACTCAGTTAATAGTTGGTTTACTTCACTTCACTTGCGGACATCTTTCTTTATTACCATAGCCATTTTTTTTTCTTTTAGACAAATTTTTTTTAGATAATTTTCTTTTGATTATTGCCCTTTAAATTTTACTTTTTTTGTGTTACATTGTAATTGGATTTTTTTTTTTTTTTTTTTTTAACTTTTTAGTAATAGACCCTAAATTTGTAAATTCTGTTTTTTTTAATAATAAATACTAGAATTTTTTTATATAAAATTGTAAAACTGTCTTTGATTTCATTATTTCCCATTTTTTCAGACTTTGACCCATATTTCTTCTACTTTTCTTTCTCTTCTAAAAAATCCCTCTCGGACGCCTTATTTTTCTTTTAACATTTTTTTTCTTTTGAATCCATTTTTTTTTTACTTTTCGCTCACAAAGGCCAATTTTGTAACATTGGTGTCAGGTGTGTGGGGTCCGATCGGTCTTTGAAATAAGACCTTTCCACAAATATTTTCTTTTCTTGTTATTAATAAATCGAAAATGTCTAGCACGGGAAGTAACAATCCCTCTAATACTGAATCTGGTGCTGCTCCAGATCTTAGCAGAGCACTGACTATCATAATGGAGCAGTTGCAAGAAATGAGACAGCAGCATCAAGATACACAAAAGCTGATCAACGAAACCTTGTTGCCGCGGATTGCTTTCCTAGAGAGCAGCAGATTGCCTAGCAACCCAGTTACTGCGAGCCCGGAAGCAAATAACTTCTCACACCTTGCAGATTTGCCTACACCACCCCCAATAGTTTGTGCTAGCACGAGTGATGGCATACAGCCCCCTAGTAGCTTCGCGCAACCATTGGACCTTAAAAGTGTTGACGGCTCAACTAATGTCATGCACACTCAGTCGCAACCCACCTTGGTTCCCTCAAATTTCGCTCATAATAGATCTACGTCCCCTACCTTAGGAAACCAGGACCCTCCTCAAAATGTCGAGACTGAGTGGGCCCAGACAACCAGATTCGAGCCTCTTTCACGGCCCAATCTGGTTACTAGCCCTCCTGCATCCTCCAATCTGGTTACATCTTCTTCTGCACCCCCTACCTTAGCGAACCAAGATCCTCCTCGAGATGTCAGAGCTGAATTGGCACGGCCAACTGAGCTTGATCTTCCACCACGGTCCATTCGGGCCACCGACTGTGTTGACAAGGTTCCTAAAATCCCGAAGTCAACGGTCCAGGTCACCGACTGGGCGATACGTCACCACCAGTCCAGAACTTTAAGATTTATCATTCGGAGCGATGGCGAAGTTTTCGTTCACCAAGAGGATAGGGTGGCATTAAACGTTCCGGTAACGGAAAAGGGACCTCGAGCGTTGAAGGTCCATCTGTTCTTCGGCTCAAAACTTACAAGCCCACCACCACTCGAAACTATCACCTCACCTGCTGTCGTTTTACTCCCTGCTGAACCTCCTCCCCTTGCAGGCCGTTCTATTTAAGTACAGTTCGCAAATAAGCCACAACTGACCAAATAGGGCTTTGGTCAGTGGAGAAAAGGTGCTTGTTTTCCAAATCGATACAGGCACCACAGCCCGTCTTCCATCAAAAATAGCTTCACCCTCATCACTAACGATTACTTTATCTGCCGACCCCAAACAAGATTTTTTTTTTCCTATTCCAAAAAGGTCTTTTGCAACCACGTTTTTCTTTCTTTCGAACACTCCGTCTGTGTAGCTGACATCCACGTGTACACTAGGAATGGATTTCTTCCAGCAATTTAATTGTAACCCTGCTTCAAGCAAAAACGCCTTTCTAATAGCAACAAATGTTGAAATCCTTTTTGTGAAGACCCGTTGTCCATGAACTTCTGCCAAGAACCCAATTCGAGCTCTCCACACCTCTCAAATTCCATCATTTTCCACGCCAGCATCGCCGAAGAAGTTGAACCCTGCCCAGATCATGCCTACCTTTCTCCTTTCGATCTGGGAAAGCTCAATTCTTCCGCAACCCGAACTTGTTCCACTTCACTTCTACCTCTTTCTTACCGAACTGGAAAAGTTCAACCCTACTTCTTCTACTCTCTGTTTCGAAGAAACCTGTGGAAAATGGGAATGCTCCCCAGACCATGCCGTCCCTTCCGGTCTGAAGGAGCACGCAGCCTCCGTTCCGTCTGACGAAGACTTATACCAGTTCTCCTCTTCCGTCTCTCCACCGAACTGGCTAAGTCTGACTATACTTCTCAACCTACCAAGTTTGTGGAAAGTTCGAATAGCCCTATAATTCCTGCATCTCGCCGAAGTTTTGGACAACCAGTCGACCGAGTTACTTTGTTTTTCAACATCGCCCCTAGCTTATCAGAACTTGTCCATTTCTAATATGCTCAAGCTACCAGACGAAACCTCAGACAAACTGAGATGGTCCGTACGATATTCTAGAGAAAATTACAGATGTCGTGTATCGTATTCGCAGTACCGTCACTAGTCGTAAATCCGTGGTGCATCGTGACCGATTAGCGCTTGTTAAAAACTAACACAGTATTTCCTGATACCTAACCTTACTTTTTAACATCAGATATTTTAATAACAATTTTGAAGTTTATTTACAGAAGCTTCTTAGGTACAGCACGTCAACAGCCTGGTTCCATCGTTCCATTGCACATAGTAAGACGACAAGAAGAACTTCAGGATGGTCGATGACAACGTGCTCCTATGAATGCTGTTGTGAGAAAGATGCTCAGTTCGCTATTTTTTTTTTTTGTGTTTTCTTTTTTCTTTGTTCTTTCTCTGTTTTGCCTCTCTTTTTTTCTCTATTTCATTTCAACTACTACATTCAACAAATCAAACCAAAGTTTCTTTTATTTACAACAACATCCACCAAATCTGAAGCAATCAATATCGTCTTTTCAGGAAAATGCTCAAGGAAAACGTAACCCTGCTCTCGTTGCAATTACTAAACAAAGTCGGTAGTGTTGTTAGCAGTGTTCAAGAGAAAGACACGTCTGTTAAGTGCACAATTGTTATTCTTTTACAAGTCCATTGCGGTTTATGTCTCTATATTCTCTGAGAGAACGAACGCAAGTGAAACTGAGTAAATTTGCAAAAGCAAAGACTCACAAACAGGCTTAGCACCAATGACAACGTATCAAAAGAATACCAAGCGTAAAGTTGAAGGAAAATGGAGAACGAATACAACACAAATACTAACTAGAAATTTTATGTTTGTTGTTAATAATAAGTTCGATGAGTATGAGATTAATGCTCAGTCGGAACTTTGAGCATTCTTCGCGGGGGGCAGTGTTACAAATCTGAAAAATAAAAAAGAACTTTATTAATGAATTTGAATAAAATCATTTTTAAAATAAAGTTACCTTAGAAAGCCGGATCAACACACCATCCAATCGTCTCCTAGTTTCCTGAAAAGATAAGAAAATTGATTAAAAAATTGAATCTACAAAATTTACTTTAGTAATATAAACTTAAAATGTAAATAAATGTTGATATTGGCTGTAAATAAAAGAAACTTCCAATTGAACACTACATTTCAATGAAATAGTGCCCAAACCAGAAGTCCCTATTAAAATACAGCCGAATACTGAAAAATAAATGAAATAAAGAATAAAATAAATAAAATAAGAAAGGAAAAAGGACAGCACAAGAAACAAACACTTAAAATAAAAACAACAAAGAACACATCCAAATTCTTTTTCACAACAACAACACAACACAACACAAACACACACAATTCACACAAAAATTTCGAATATCTCGAATCTTCTTTGAAACTCCAATATGAGATAGAAAATAACTTCTCTCATATTGGAAAGTAACAATGACCTTCCAAAAAGAAGATTCGAGAAATTTCACTAAACACTATAAAAACAAGCACCCACAAAAAAGAAAAAAGTTTTAGTTCAGTTCAGTTGGTGATTTGCTCTCGAGGTATTTTCTTTAATTTTCTCCAGTTTATTTTACACATTTTTTTTAGTTAATTTTTTCCCAATTGTTAAAAGTAGTTTTTTTTAAGTCCATTTTTTTTACCACAGTTTTTTTATTTAATTATCACAATCATTTTTTTTTCTTAATTTTTTTTAATTTCAACCACAAGGTACGTAGATACATTTTTTATCACTTCAAATTCTTTTTCTTTTCTATTTCTTTTAAATAAATTTTATTACAAATTTCCACCCACTTTCACTTGCACATTCTTTTCTTTCTTTCTTCTACTGGATTCTAATTTTTTTTTCCTTTTTAACACTTTTAACTTTATTTAATCTAATTTAATTAAGTTAATTACTTTCACATTTACTTACCTTCTTTTTTTGCCACTTTAATTTTACACACATTTTATTTTCAACACATTTTTTAACATAACCTATTTTTTTTCTTCCACTCACATTTTCTATACTATACTAGTATATCACTGCACTTTCTTTTTCTCACTTTCCACTTGTTTTTTTATTATTTTTTTTTACACATATCCTTTTTTTTGTTTCTAATTCACCCGCGACGCGATTTCATTTAATAATTTATATTTCGCGAACCCTTAAACTTTTAAATTAATCAAATCAAGAAACAAACGAAATCTTCATTTCGTTTGTTTACATTTGATTCACCTAAGTACAATTTAGTTAGACATCTGTCAAAACAACAAGTGTTGCCACAGTGTCTGAATTAAAAAATTGACTTCGATTAAAAACCCTCGGGGTTGCCGACTAGTAAATTTTTCTTAACCCAAACTCAGTTGATTCAGTGAGTCAAACTCAGTTTCGATCTGATTTTCTTTACTTTCGTGTAAACCAGATTCAGTTGTAAGCTTAACTCACTTCACTCAGTTAATAGTTGGTTTACTTCACTTCACTTGCGGACATCTTTCTTTATTACCATAGCCATTTTTTTTTCTTTTAGACAAATTTTTTTTAGATAATTTTCTTTTGATTATTGCCCTTTAAATTTTACTTTTTTTGTGTTACATTGTAATTAGATTTTTTTTTTTTTTTTTTTTTAACTTTTTAGTAATAGACCCTAAATTTGTAAATTCTGTTTTTTTAAATAATAAATAGGTACTAGAATTTTTTTATATAAAATTGTAAAACTGTCTTTGATTTCATTATTTCCCATTTTTTCAGACTTTGACCCATATTTCTTCTACTTTTCTTTCTCTTCTAAAAAATCCCTCTCGGACGCCTTATTTTTCTTTTAACATTTTTTTTCTTTTGAATCCATTTTTTTTTTTACTTTTCGCTCACAAAGGCCAATTTTGTAACAATATCTATTAAAGTATACCTACCAATTAGAAAAAATTTCTTGAAGGGAATACGAAATAAATATATATTTAGATGTAGATATAATATATCTACATACGAAGTATACATACTAATTTCAGTCACAGAATAACATGCAAAGCAATATTGAAATTAAAAAAAAAAACAAAAAAATGATTTCTTGAATACAAAATATACATATAAACAAAGATTTTATGTTTTAATACAATATGTTATAATTATACACATAATCAACAAAATTAATTTTTCCTAAAAATTTTTCGTAATATGACGATAAAATACACTGGCGAAGAATTGTTGGCGGTGAATTGTTGTGGCGATGAATTGCTGGCGAAGAATTGCTGGCGGTGAATTGCTGGCGGTGAATTGCTCGCGAAGAATTGCTGGCGATGAATTTTCCTAGACCCCTCAAAAAGATCGTGTGATATGCGAGGTGGTAAAACCGGATTACAAACATGAAAGTACTGTAGACTATAAAAGGCAGAATAACCTTTTATTCCTACAATAATATTTTGACTTGAAGACAATGAACTAAGACAGTGATTATAATTTTCGGGTGTTCTTAATTTTTTTTGATGAATATCATAATTTCTTAAGTCAGTTGTTGTATAAAAGCAAAACCGGTAAAAATATTGTGATAAACTAAAATTTTCAGAAAAGCCACCAATTTGGTGACTCCCTAGATTATCGCCTATCAAAGCAAATACAGTTCCTTTAAAAACCTTTTCACCGCTTAATAAATTTGAGATCCTTATTCCGTCTCGTTCTAATACAGACAAATCGTGAATTAAAGGACGAAGGATCTCGTGAAATCCAAATTCCCTTACATACTTTTCCTTACATAAAAGTACAAGATGTATATTCTGAATCTGAGACCTATATTTTGAATGAGCGTTACCAATAGCCATGTAGAACCCTATCAATTTGTGTTTTTTTTATGAAGCTAAAGGACAACAATCCTCAAATGCATCTTGAAACAAAATAATTTTAATGACTATATTTTGTTGCAGAAATGAATTCTTCTTACATACAGAACCTGATCTTTAATTTTTTCTTCATGAAACATATTAAAAAACTTTTTGTCTGACATAAGACATTCAAATGTTTTCAAAATAGGAACATAATGATAATAAGCTTGAAGGTTAAAAAAACTTTTAAAACATATACTTTTTAAAAATTGATTATAAAGCCTCTGTAACTACGATGATATTCGAGTAAAGAGTTGTTCGAGGACGTTTCAAATGTTTCTCAGTAACTTTCTCCGTTCTTTAAATTCATATTTTTCTAATATTCCATCATATTTAATTACTTTCAAGAAAGGGATCGATTCTAGACAGGAAGCATTCTATTCACTCATCTCAAATCCGAAAACCCCATGTAAATCCGTTCACGTTTACTACCCTAAAACTCTTTCCAAAATTTCAATTACGTCACGAGGAACACTCTTACCCACAAAGTCAAAAGTAAGTGGATAAAAAGTATATAAAAACAAGGCCTGTGGTAGTTATCCACTCCCAAATTAATTTGTACTGGAGCTACAAAATGACGGTCTTTTTGAAATAATTTTGACCTTTTATATTTTGAACCAAATATCAATAAATTCTTTTCAAGACTTGTGGAGTTTACAACATTTTTAAATTTCTCGTAAGTCAAGCTACAGACTTTTTCATTAAATAAATGGTCTTACATTTTCCAAAAGCGTGTTTTCATTAAATTTTAAAATTTCTTGCATTTCTTTACACAAAGATTCACTTGCATTTTCAGAGACTCGATATATTGTTCTCAATTTGACAAACAAAGTTTTAAAAATATTATAGTTCGAATTTTGGATATTATAATCTAGTACGTTTTGTGTATCAATAGAAGCAACTTTATTTACTGAATAAGTATAACTATTTTTTTTATAAAAGTATTCTTCAGTTTTATGCTTACGAAAACAATGTGTTCGAAATGGAAATTTATTTGAAAAATTTTGAAGACAATTTTTTGCAGGACATTTAATTTGAACATGAAAATTCATGTGATGAACCAAATGTGACGATATTGTTTTAAAATGTTCTGTCTTGAATTTACAACTTGTTACAGAGCACACATATTGTGAATTAAATGAGGTCGATTCATTGCTTGTATTCTCTGTTTCAAGTGAATGATATCTATGCCAATGAACTTTGTATGAATTATAACATGAAAATATGTATTTGACAACAATTCGGCCACAAACACTTTTTATTTGAATTTTTTTTTATCGTGATGGGCATATAGATGTTTATTGTATATCAATATACTTGTAGTTGTGAATTCACATATTTCACATATTATGTACATTTTAGTACCTATTTCAATTTTATAAAAAAAAAATTTTAAAATCAAAATATATAATCTATAAAAATATAGGTATCTGCAGTACCCAACAGTGGTCAAAATGATTAGAATTTAATTTTAAATTTTTTAATTTTTATTACAGGAGCTACCAGGTAAACCTGATAGCTCCTTGCCCGTACCACGTCCCGCCAGGACCTTTTGGCGACCAGACAAACATCTTTTTTTATTTTATACTTAATGCTAAAAATTAACCAAGTATATATCTTCTGAAACTTACAACTAATACAAAATATAACAAATTATAATCTTTTTGACCTAAATACTTGAACATTTTTACCTAAAACTATACAAAATAATATAAAAATTTATTAATATATAATAATATAAAAATAAACACTATATTAATTAACTCTTAACAAAATTGAAAGAATATACAAAAATTTATTAATGTAATAATATAAAAATTAAAACTATATTAATTAACACTTAACAAAATCTAAAAAATTATAATGCAAATTAAAAAATTATTTCACAGCTTCTATATTTTTTTTTTTTTTACAAAATATACATGATATATATGATAAAAACTAAGCAACTGCTTTTTGAATAACTGATTAATATATACATTTATATAATTGAATAATAAACCTAAATTAATTTCATCATTATTTAAGGTAGCCAACCTTACTCTTATGAAGCTACAATCTTTAAAAAATTGAAAACTATTTTTATGACGGGGATTATTACAGAAGGGACACACTGAAGAGACACTGCACAACGGAAATGTATAAGACAATCTCGAATGTCCGGTACGCAAGCTAAATAAACACGTTTGCTCAACTCTGTCCAACTGCTTATTTAATTCCCAGTACGTTGAAATGGTTACTAATTCACTCTCCCGAAATTTAATAATCCTTTTAACGTTTAATGTTTTCAACCCAATTCTGTATATGGCCTGTATATACTCTGTACAGAAGACTTAGCGAACTGGTCCGCAATCTCGTTGCCTGTAATTCCAACATGACCTGGGATCCAACATAATAAACTGTCACACTCTATTAGTAAATTTCTAACCACTTCAACAAGAAATTCCCTGTTTTCGGCATTCTTTATCGCCCGCACCACCGATAAAGAATCCGAAAAAATAATTAATTTCTTATTTACCCTCTTACATTTTACCCCAGCAGCTAACCACATTGCACCCAATTCAGCATCAAATATTGTTGTGTTTTTGTCTAATCTTTTCTTTAGCAAAGTCACCCATTTACCAAATTTATTCTTAAATACTACTGACAGACCCGTAACAGTACTAGATTTACTAGCGTCAGTATAAATTTGTAGTCTGTCAGCATATTTTTCACACATTTCCTCATGTGTAGCTCTATACAAATAATCACTTGTGTTTCTCCTCCTGTGATGAGACAAATTTTATCAATAACTATTGTTTTTCTTTGACCAAATATTGGACACTGCTTTAACATAGGAGGTGAAAAGGGAAATGACGCACCTAATTCTGAGATTACAGAAATAGATAGTCTGAGAGTGGAGGTACGTATTCTGTATTCAAAAAGTTTTGGGCTTTAGTATGTAATGGTGCTCTGGAGTCGACCAACTGCTTAGTAGCGAACCTCAGTCTTAAATTCGATGCCCTGTCCTCCGCATTCCAAATACCACATTCTGCCAGCAGAATGGGAATTGGTGTGGAACAGTATGCACCAGAAGCAGCCCGAAGAATCCTATTACAAGCTTTTTGTAATTTGTTCAAGATGGTAATTGAACAGTCTCCAGTTAAGGTTAAACCGTAACCGGAAATACCATACAATAAGCTTTTTGCAATAGGAGTAAGAGCCGATGGTGGTGCTCCATTTCTACCCGCAGCCAAAATCTTAATCAGATTCAAGATCTTATCCAATTTAGTCACTACTTGTTTAATATGTATGTTCCATTTAAGGTTTTTTGAAAAAGTGACACCGAGAATTTTTAGCGTTTTTTCTGAATGTATTATTTTATTTTTTAATTTGAAGGAATTAATATTACAGTTATGCTTACGGCATGTATAGAGAAATTCAACTTTATCTGTTGGAATGTTCCCACCATTTTCAAGAGGCAACTCAACAGCGAACTCTGAAGCAATCAACAATTCATACAAACTCTCAACAGTTGAATTGAAAGCGTATAACAAAATGTTGTCATCATAAGCAAACGGATTGATGGAACGATATCTTGATAGACCCATTAGTAATGAGTCCATATACATCGTTAATAGGACTGTGGACAATGGCGAACTTTGTGGAACACCATTACCCAGGGAAAAAGGATTAGATAAGTGCCCATTGACCCTGACACGAATTTGTCTATTAGACATAAAATTATAAATTGTTCTAACAAAGCCTGGATCTATACCCCAAGTGATCAGTTGTTGACATACAAATACGGATGGTATTTTATCATATGCCTTTTCAAGGTTGAGTGACACGACACTTGAATGATCACCTAATGACAT
Organism: Bombylius major; assembly: GCA_932526495.1. Classification (NCBI taxonomy): domain Eukaryota; kingdom Metazoa; phylum Arthropoda; class Insecta; order Diptera; family Bombyliidae; genus Bombylius; species Bombylius major. The sequence goes on from OW052043.1 coordinate 24,653,701, forward strand.
GGAGCAGGCCATCCCTTCCTCCATGTCATGCAAAAGCGTTAAATAATAAGGATTCAGAAATTTTTTGAAGACGTCGACAAATAATTTTCTCGAAAGTCTTCGAGAAACATGAAATTAAAGAAATTAGTCTGAAATCTAAGGGAGATTTTAAACTATTGTTTGATTTGGGGATTGGTATCAACATAGGAGATTTCCACTCATGTGGGAAAGTACCATTATACAGAGTATTTGTATATAATTTAACTATTCTTTTCTTGAATAGTGGTGAAAGATTGCTAATCATACGATAGGAAATTTGGTCTCTACCAGGGGTAGAACCTATAAAGGAACTGAGAGTTTCCCCTAGTTAAACAAGGGAGACTGCGTATGACAAATTTAATTTATGTTGATAGTCACTATTAATTGAAAAAAAAGTTTTTTATTTAAAACTGAAGCTAAAAGGTTATTATTACTGGACACAGAAGACCAGGCTATAGCAAACTCATTGGCAATATCAATTGGATGAGAGATGGCAATGCCATTTGACATAATTGATAAGATGCTAGAAGAAGGCTTACCGTAAAAGCGTTTAACCTGTCTCAAAGCATCTTTCAAAGAATCCGAAGGATTAATTGAATTGGTTAACAAATACCAAGATTTAAGTTTAGCTACTTTAACTAATCTTCTGACACGAGCTGAGAGTTTACGAAAATTCATAAATTTCTCGGCAGAAGGGTTCCTCTGATAAGTTTTCCAAGCCTTGTTTTTACACTTTATAATCTCTTTGATAGACTCATCTATCCATACTGGTTCGAAATTCTGTTTGATTGGACGGAAAGGATTGTACTATAAGCAGCTGACCTAATAATCTTCTTAACAGAAGCTGCTTCACAATTAATTGTACTATTAGTACATTGAAATTTAAGGGAATGTCTTGCCACAGCTTCAGAGAACTTGTCCCAGTCAGCTTTAGTCTCGACAAGACGGGTTGATTTTTTCTGTATAGCTATTGCTTTACTATTGGAAATAATGACTGGGATGTGATCACTACCTTCTGGATTATCGTGAACGGACCAAGAAAATCTATCAGAAATCGAACTCGAGGCCAATGATAAATCAATAGCGGAAAAGGAAGAATGCTGAGCTGACACATAAGTCTGCTCACCGTCGTTCAAAAGAGAGAATTCTGAATTTGAAATGTAGTTCGCTATCAAGCTACCTCTTGCATCAATTCTACGGTTACCCCATAGATGATGGTGGGCGTTGAAGTCACTACACAAAACCGATGCATCAGGAAATTGATCAAAAAAAGTTTGAATCAAAAGTGAGTATATTCTGACTGAAGAAGGGATGTAAATATAAGACACAGTCACTGAAGGTGACGTGTGTAATTTAAACGTAATGTTTAAAATATCTGAATTAATGTTCACAAAGGTATGACTTATGCCGGATCTTATTAAGATTCCGACACCTTGGGAGGAATTATGGACGCTATTGTCCGAGAAATAACACTTTAAACCTCACAGGACCTTCATTATTATTAAATAATGTTTCCTGTAAAAGGATAACATGATGTTTATATTTAACAATTAGTAGCTCTAAATTGTTTCGGTTTGATCTAAAACCTCTTATGTTCCACTGAAGGATCGTCAAATCTCGAGAACAGTTAGATGTTACCGACATGAAATTTGACCAAATTACCTTATAAGAATAAAATAGTTTTAGTCAATAAGCCGAGGTTCCAAAGCTTTTTGTTAAAAACAAAAAGCACTAATCTTCTAAAGAGTCAATCGAATCTGAGCACACATTCATATCCTTAGAAACGTCATCAATAAAATGATTTTTTTCAATAAATTTATCAACTAAATCTTTAGAATTAGCAGATAATTTATACATGTTTTGTTTATTTAAAGTTATTTTATATAATGAAATATTATTTAAAGGTTTATCTTGGTTGTTATTTGAGTTTATAATATTAATTGTTTTTTGAATAGTTTGTTCTTGGTTTGCGTTTGTTTTTTGAATAGTTTGTTCTTGGTTTGTGTTAGATTGAGATGAAGTTGAAGCAATTTTTGGTGTTGCAATTTTATTTGCAACAATTGGTTCAGTTAATGGTTTAATGTTTGAGATTTTATTTTGTTTATTAGAATGTGAAATTGGTGTATTATTTGATTTTTTATTAGAAGTTGAAGCAGTTTGTTTGTTTTCAGTTTGTTTGTTTGCAGTTAAAGGTTTATTTTTATTAGTAATGGTTACAGATTTTGAAGCCAAGTTAGCAGCAGCTTCAGCAAAATTGACCACCTTGTCAACATTTGCAATCGTATTACTATTAATAATTGTGTTGTTTTGTATTTGAGAAAAATATTCTTTTCTCGCTTGAAATTTAGTACACTTAGTATTGTGCATGATTCTTAGTATCTCTTTTTCTTTCAAGAAGCTTGGACATCTACGGTCATTAGAGGAATGATTCGTAGAATCGTAGTTGTGACAAAATTTACCAATACAATTATTAATATGTTCAGCTGGTTCTTTACAATTTGGGCAGAATTTTTGTTCATTAGAACATCAATTTTTTGTGTGGCCAAGCTTTTGACACAACACACATCTCATCGGGTTTTGAACAAACTCCCGGACATCTACTCTCTGGAAACATATATCAATATGTCCCGGAAGACAAAATCTAATTAATGTTATAATGATGGCACCAGTTCTTACATAATTATTACCTTATTTTCGCGTGATATGTCTGGCTTCGATTACATTGTAACACGCCAAACCATCAACTATTTCCGTTTCTGTAAGGTTTTTCAACATTTGGGAATAGATAACTCCCTTAACTTTATTCAAAGTAGTATGGTAATCTTTGTTAACTTTTATTGTTACAGATGAAGATAATGTTAATTCAGAGTATTTTTTAAATTTATCTGCAACAGCATTATTCTTAGTCAATACTAAGAAGTTTCCGTCGCGTAGGAAAGACTCTCTAAGAATTTCAGATGATATACCCTTGATTGCCGCTGATATGAGAAAAGGATTGTAAGAGTTTATTGTTTTATAAGTTACCTCTTTTTCGCTGTTGATGGATTCTACTTCTCTGCAAGCAATTACAAGATATCTTGAATCGGGAACATTATTTGAACTTTCCTTGAGTAAAGGAAATTAAATTTCATCATTTAGGTTCAGCATTCTTTTGCTACCTAGATTCCTTTTCTTAGGTTGAGGGAATTTACTATCCGCCAATATTTGGTAATAGTTAGCGTCCCCTACTGCCGTCCGTGAGGACAGCATATTGAATAAAAAACTATTCTAATATAAGAACTTTTATTATCACCCTTTTTGTATAAAAATTTATGATACTGTAAAAATTTGTTACACAAATTGAATGAAAAATATTTATTTTGTTTTAACTAATTTATTTATTTATTTAAATATTTAAATACTTCAATTTTTATTTAAAAATATTTATCAAATACACAAACCAAATAATACTGAAATTTCCTTAAAAATTTCCCACTTAACAAAATAAAAATTTATTTTATTTTCGAGTTGCGCAATAGCACAACTCAAATATAGAGCCTGCGCACTAATTATTCATTATTTTGCACCAATCACTATCTTTTTATTTTTAGATTTTTATATAATTTACGAGTTGCGCATTAGCAAACCTGTAATAGGCCTGCGCACTAATAATTTAAAAATTACCACCGATCACAATTTTTTAATATTAAAACACAATTTTAAAAGAAAAATAACGGTAAACTGAAATTTTAATTTATTATTGCATTAACTATTAAAAGTTTAATGTATAATAAAATTATACGGTTTTTTAGGTCAAAAAACAGAATAATTAATATTCTAATAATTTTATGAACTAAAAGCACAATTTTAAACTATTTTTTTATAATATTTAATTATTTCTACATAGATAAATTTACGTAATTTTACAAAAACGCCACCACTGATCTCTCAACGCGTCTAATTCACACCGCAGTTGTATCGAGACTCAACTTTGTATGAAAGTAAAATATTATTAGGGTAGTCACTATTTATAGAAAAGTTGTGTTTTAGGTTCAATACTGAATTTGAAAGATTGAAGTCACTGGACACAGAAGACCAAGCCCTAGCGAATTCATTTGCAATTGAAAAGGGATCAGAAATGGTAATACCATTTGACACTATTGAGCAGATGTTTGATCGATAAACATATTGACATCATCTTCAGACTCTTCCAAATAGTTCACCTCAAAAGGTACGGTAAATTGTTTATGTTTCAATAAATAATCTTTAAAATTTAATTTTGAATTTAAGAAATTATCAAATTGAGTTTTTATGAAATTATCTACTCTCACGTATGAGTTTTTTGTTAGTTTATTTAATTGGGGTTCAGTTATAATAGAGGATTTGTTAGAAGGAATGTTAGATATATGTATTAATATTGTTATTATCGGATTTTGTTAATTTATTAGTAATATCTTTTGGTTTAGTTAATTTTTTATTGGGAATAGTAGAATTTTTAATAGAATTCAATTCTTGAGATGGAGTTATATTGTTCAATTCTTGATTTTTAATTTTTTTGATTTTTATTACAAGAGCATTCAATTCTTGAGATGGAGTTATATTTTTATTGTTTACATTTCGAGATGACGATTTAGTTTGTTGAGTTTGAGTTTGTGTAAGAGATTCGTTTTGTTGATTAATGATTGGATTTGAAATAATTTGTTTAGAAACCGATGGAATGATTTTGTTATTGTTATTGTTAGTAACTGCTTGATTTTCTTCTGTTGAAATTGATTTATTTACAATATTAGATGTTTCTTTAGTTTTAAAACCAGCAGCTACTTCAGCGAAGGAGGCTACTCTGTCAGAAGGATTATATTTATTAACTACTTTAGATATAATATTGTTGGTGTTAACTGGATTCGCTTCATAGTATTGCTTTCTCGCCTGATATCTCGTACATTTGTTGTTGTTCATGATTCGTAAGATCTCCTTATCTGTTACGAAACTTGGACATTTTTTATCTGAAGAAGAGTGATCGGAATTTAAACAATTTACACAGTACTTACCATCACAGTTGTTAGGGTGATCTGCTGTCAGTATACAAGTTGGACAGTATTTAGTTTCACTGACACATCTGTTCTTAGTGTGTCCCAACTTTTGACAATGTACGCACCTCATAGGGTTTTGTACAAATTCACGTACATCAATTCTCTGATAACAAATATCAATATGACATGGTAATCGATATTTATTTAAGGTCAGAATAACTGATCCAGTTCTGTTGTAAGTATCGCCTGTCCTTCTAGTTATGTGTTTGGCTTCTGTTACAGATAAACTCTTGAGTCCTTCAACTATTTCCTGCTCGGAAACATTTTTTAGTAAATTTGAATAAACAACTCTTTTACAATTGTTCAATGTTAATCAAATGATATCAAAATGATAATCACATTTAATTTTAATTTTAATATCAGGTCCTAAGTCAAACGTATTAGCACTTCTAAATTTTTCGGCCGATTTCTCTGATTTTACTAGTATAAGGAATCCCCCATCCCGAAGGAAAGATCCTCTTACTATATCAGAAGAAATACTTTCAACTGATTTTGAAATTAGAAAAGGATTCTAATCACTTAGTTTTTTATACGTAATTAATCCTGATGCGTCCTTATTGAAAACTTCTCTGCATTCAATGAGTATATATTTAGCTTCGGGCTCATTGTTATTGGATTTATGTAAAATAGGGAAATCGATTTCATTGTTAGCATTAAGCATACGCTTTCTGCCCGAGAACTTTTTCTTAGGTATAGGTGGCTTATCATTAAGCCCATCTAAAATGTGATAGTAGTTGGAACTACCACCAGCCCCTAAGGGCTCCATTTTTTTTTATTCAATTAACCATTAACTTTATTATATAAATTATATTTAATAAAAATATTAATATTAATTTAAATTTAACACAAAATAAAAATTAAACCAACAAATAATACGTTTAATTATTTAAAAATCACAAAAAATAAAAATTATTTGGGTGTAAATATATGTTATATATCATATATAACACCCTACGATAAAAGTTTTTTATCAAATTATCACTATTAATATTTACGATGAAAATTATTTTATCTTCAAACCACTTTTATTAAAAAAATTAACTTAACTAAGGAAATTAATTTCCCACTATTATTATAAAAACCTACTTTTTTTATGAGTTGTGCAATGCACTATGGTATAGAAATCAAAATTTCTGGCCAAAATTCAAAACACATTTTTTAAATTTTTGAATATGATAGTTTATTTTTTTGATAAAACTAAATTAAAAATATTGAAATAAAAAAATTTTTCTAATATTTTGAAAATATGTATATTAATGAAAATATGACATGTTATTATTAAAAAAGGTACGTACATAATATCACTTTTTTCTAATATCCTTTATACTAAAACAAATAAGAAAATAAACGAATATTAAAATGTGGAGAAGCATTTTCTTTGGAAGCACTCAACACATGATTCAGTACAGCAGTTTTTTTTCCTTTTCATTTTTTCCGCCTTTCCAAATATTAAATAGGTCGTTATTTTAAAATGTGTGTTTTCTTGAAAAAAACAAAAAATTAATTGAGGGGGCAGGTAGGGGCAGGCAAAAATAGATGATTCTAATGCAGGAGAGTCAGTAGTATAATTATCAATCATTACTTTCTCTAGCATATGCTAGCGTTTTTTTAAAAGCTTAAATACTTTTTACTTTTATTAAATTTTTATTGGAAATTTCAACTCCATTTTAAAACACACGTTGATGGCAGAAATTATAGCATTTTAAAATTTTAACATTATTAACTTAAATTCATACCTTCGTTATTAGCATTCATCTTTCAAACAAAAATATTCCACCACTTACTTTGAAAATATCCATTTTAGAACTTAGTGTCGACATTTCAACAGTCAAATTACAAATGTGATACACTCATCATGAGCAATCTTTGTGACGTCATTACTGCTAGGAGCAGTGATGCAATTTAAAAAAAAAGTTGAATGTATATGGTTTTTTATGTTCTTAATAGTAAAGACAGATATCGGGTATATGGTGGGTATGAATATCCGGGTATTCACTATACCCGCATTAAACCCGATATATGTCAGCGGGTATTCATTGGATATCCTGGTATACATCGAAAGCAATCGAGCATGAAGCGAGTATCCTATACCCACATAAAATAGCCGAGTATTGACAGTGTAGTGAACTTGAAATGGGAAATTTCAGAATAAAAAGGCAAATTGGAGCTAACTTCATACATATGAAAAAAACCGTCAAATGTGTAGGAATGTGAATGTAATAAAAAGAAGAAGCAAAAAACTAAAATTTGAAAAAGTCGTTATAATAAACATTAATATAATAAAATATCAATTATAATAATAATAATTATTAATATAATGATAATAAATTCAAAAACTAATAAAATTATTATAAGTTCATTTAAAATTTCAATTTCACACAAATTCCAACCATATAATATACGTACTATACCCGGGTTATATGTATCACCTATGCGAGTATTGTCAATACCCGGGTATTCATACCCGGATATTCATACCCACCATATACCCGCTATCTGTCAGTACTATAACACTGTCCAATATAATTTCACGGGATATTTTAGACTTGAAAAAATCATTTTTGGCCAGAAATTTTGATTTCTATACCATAGTGCAATGGCAAAATACATAAACTGAACCTGCGCACTATAAAAGAATAATTTACATCAATCACAGTTGTTTTATTTCTAAAATTTTATTTTAATTCTTGCGTTGCGCAATTAAACAAAAAATTATAGCATAGGCCTGCGCCTAGCACAAAACTTATATTCACCAATCACAAACACTTTATTTTTAGATTTTTGAATTAAATTTTAATATAAATAACTATTTTAACAAAAAATAACGGTACTGATATGAAAATATTTTTAATTTTGATAATATACCAACTATAAAGTTTGATATATATTAAAAACTCACAATTTAAAATAAATAAAAAACACAGTAATTACACTGCCCAAAGATTATTTATTTAATTACGCATAATGAAACTATTATTATTAATCAATTAACTAAATATTCACAAAAATGAATGAATAAAACTCCGCCGTTCCACAACACGTCCAACTCTTGCCGCAGTTGTATCGAGACTGTGACGAAGTTTTAATTCTATACGCGTTTTTTGAAAATTTATTAGCGTTAGAATATAATGGTGTTCTTGAATTAACATTCAATAAACTGTTTAGCTGCAAACCTCAGACTTAGTTTCGATGTTCTGTCCTCCACATTCCAAATACCACACTCTGCCAGCAAAATTGGAATTAGAGTGGAACAGTATGCACCAGAAGCAGCCCGTAGAATCCTATTGCAAGCCTACTGCAATTTGTTCATGATGGAATTTGAACAATCTCCAGTTAGGGTTAAACCATAACCAGAGATGTCATGCAGCAAGCTTTTGGCAATAGGAATGAGAGCCGATAGTGATGCTCCCTTTCTACCCGCGGCCAGAATCTTAATCAAATTTAGGGTCTTATCTAGCTTAGTCACGACCTGTTTAACATGGACATTCCATTTGAGATTTTTTGAAAAAGTAATACTTAAAATTTTATGAAGTATGAAGATATTCAACTTTTTTAGTTTGAATCTTCCCACCATTCTAAAGAGCCCACTTAATAGCAAACTCTGAAGCCTTCAAGAATTCATTCAAACTCTCTATATTACAACTTAATGCACATAACAATATATTGTCAGCATAGGCAAATGGATTAATGGAACGATATCTTGATAGACCCATTAATAATGAGTCCATATATATCGTTAAAACTGCAGTGGATAATGGCGAACCTTGTGGAACACCATTATCCAGGACATATGAAATGGAAAAATAACCATTGACCCACACTCTAATTTGTCTGTTTGACATGAAGTTATAAATTGTCTTAACAAATCTTGGATCTACACCCCAAGTGATCAATTTTTGGCATACAAATACGGATGGTGTTTTATCATATGCCTTTTCAAGGTCTAGCGACACAACACTTGAATGATCACCGGATGATATAGTGGAAGCCATCCCTTCCTCCATATCATGCAAAAGCGTTAAAGTACCTCTATGAGGACGAAAACCGTGTTGTTGCAATAAGGATTCAGAAATTTTTTGAAGACGTCGACAAATAATTTTTTCGAAAGTCTTCGAGAGACATGAAGTTAAAGAAATTGGTCTGAAATCTAAGAGAGATATTAAACTATTGTTTGATTTGGGGATTGGTATCAACATAGGAGATTTCCACTCATGTGGGAAAGTACCATTATACAGAGTATTTGTATATAATTTAACTATTCTTTTCTTGAATAGTGGTGAAAGATTGCTAATCATATGATAGGAAATTTGGTCTCTACCAGGGGTAGAACCTATAAAGGAACTGAGAGTTTCCCCTAGTTAAACAAGGGAGACTGCGTATGACAAATTTAATTTATGTTGATAGTCACTATTAATTGAAAAAAAAGTTTTTTATTTAAAACTGAAGCTAAAAGGTTATTATTACTGGACACAGAAGGCCAGGCTATAGCAAACTCATTGGCAATATCAATTGGATGAGAGATGGCAATGCCATTTGACATAATTGATAAGATGCTAGAAGAAGGCTTACCGTAAAAGCGTTTAACCTGTCTCAAAGCATCTTTCAAAGAATCCGAAGGATTAATTGAATTGGTTAACAAATACCAAGATTTAAGTTTAGCTACTTTAACTAATCTTCTGACACGAGCTGAGAGTTTACGAAAATTCATAAATTTCTCGGCAGAAGGGTTCCTCTGGTAAGTTTTCCAAGCCTTGTTTTTACACTTTATAATCTCTTTGATAGACTCATCTATCCATACTGGTTCGAAATTCTGTTTGATTGGACGGAAAGGATTGTACTATAAGCAGCTGACCTAATAATCTTCTTAATAGAAGCTGCTTCACAATTAATTGTACTATTAGTACATGGAAATTTAAGAGAATGTCTTGCCACAGCTTCAGAGAACTTGTCCCAGTCAGCTTTAGTCTCGACAAGGCGGGTTGATTTTTTCTGTATAGCTATTGCTTTACTATTGGAAATAATGACTGGGATGTGATCACTACCTTCTGGATTATCGTGAACGGACCAAGAAAATCTATCAGAAATCGAACTCGAGGCCAATGATAAATCAATAGCGGAAAAGGAAGAATGCTGAGCTGACACATAAGTCTGCTCACCGTCGTTCAAAAGAGAGAATTCTGAATTTGAAATGTAGTTCGCTATCAAGCTACCTCTTGCATCAATTCTACGGTTACCCCATAGATGATGGTGGGCGTTGAAGTCACTACACAAAACCGATGCATCAGGAAATTGATCAAAAAAAGTTTGAATCAAAAGTGAGTATATTCTGACTGAAGAAGGGATGTAAATATAAGACACAGTCACTGAAGGTGACGTGTGTAATTTAAACGTAATGTTTAAAATATCTGAATTAATGTTCACAAAGGTATGACTTATGCCGGATCTTATTAAGATTCCGACACCTTGGGAGGAATTATGGACGCTATTGTCCGAGAAATAACACTTTAAACCTCACAGGACCTTCATTATTATTAAATAATGTTTCCTGTAAAAGGATAACATGATGTTTATATTTAACAATTAGTAGCTCTAAATTAAAGCACTAATCAGCTAAACCGACAGTTGAATCTGAGCACATTTGAATGTCCTCAGAGACGTTATCAACAAAATCTATTTGAAAATTAATGTCAAAATGATTAAATTTTTTAATATATTGATAATATGATAAATTACTACTTAAAAATTATCTTCTTGTTTTTAAATAAAATTATCTTCCAATTCTTTAGAATCAGCAGATAGTTCACACATGTTTTCTTTCGTTAATCTTATTTTAATCAAAGAATTATTATTAGAATCTGAGTTTTGTTGGTATTTGAATTTAAAATAATGTTCGTTTTTTGTATAGTTTGATTTGGTTTTTTAATTGGTTGAGATTGGGTTAATGTTTTACTTGATGTTGCAACTTTATTTGCAACATTTGGATTATTAACTGGTACATTTTTAGTGATTTTAATTTGATTGTTAATATGTGAAGGAGACGAAGAATTTAAGTTATTATTTGTTTTAGAAGCTGTTTGTTTATTATCGTTCAAGGGTATAATTTTATCATTAATAGTGATTGTATTAGAGGCTAACTTTGCAGCTGCTTGAGCAAAGTTGACTGCCTTATCAACATTTGCAATTGTGTTATTATTATTTAAAGGACTATTTTGAACTCTAGAAAAATATTCTTTTCTAGCTAGATATTTTGTATATTTGTGATTGTTCATTATTCCTTATATTTCTTTATCTCGTATAAAACTGGGACAACTGCGATCATTGGAAGAATGATTCGCAGTTTCACAATTATGACAATATTTGCCAACACAATCACTTGTATGTTCAGCAATTTCTTTACAAACTGGACAGTTCTTAACCAAGCTGAAACATCTATTTTTGGTGTGTCCAAGTTTCTGACACATCACACATCTCATGGGGTCTTGTATAAACTCACGTATATCTACTCTCTGGAAGCATATATCAATATGCCCAGGAAAACGAAATCTATTAAAGGTCAGAATAATTGACCCTGTTTATAAAGCTCCCTCCATCTTTTCTTGTGATATGTCTGGCTTTAACGACATGGTCCTTAGCCAAACCATCAACAATCTCCTCCTCAGTGAGATTCGTAAGCATTTGAGAGTAGATGATTCCTTTACAGTTATTCAAGGTTTTGTGATATTCAACATTTATTTTAATTTTAGATTATGATGATAATTTTAAGGAAGTTATCCTAGTAAACTTTTAAGCTACCAACTCACTTTTTGCTAACAATAAAAAATTACCGCCGCGAAGGAATGAACCTCTGACTATTCCTGATGAGATTCCTTTTATAGCAGCTTAAACTAAGAAAGGGTTGAAAGTATTGAGTCTTTTATACGTTACCTCACTGTTGATATTTGTGGCTTCAATTTCATTATTTATGTTGATCATTCCTCTCCATATTTTTCTGTTTTTGCTACCGGGACGTCACTATTATCAAGTAAATGATAATAGTTACCATTCCCTATACCCGCCCTAGAGGGCAGCATTTACTAGTTTTTTTATTAACAATTACTAATTTATTTTTTTTTTTTTTTCAATATAAGTAATAATTAATTATAAATAAATTAAATAGAACAAAAAGACCGTTATTTTTCAATTTAATTTGAATTTTTATTTTATGATATTAAAAAAAAAATTTTATTCCAAAAAAACTATTAGTTAATCACATAATAACCACTTTACACAAAATTTCCCACTATTATTTAAAAAACCCCTATTATTATTCTCGAGTTGCGCGTTAGCACAACTCGTTTTTTAGGCATGCGCTTTATAAATTATGAATTTGCACCAAACACAACTTTTATATTTTTTTTTAACCAATTAAATTTGTTTTATTTTTAGAAAATTAAAAATTTTAATTTTTAACACTGATTAACTATTTTAAAGCAAAAATAACTTTAAAACTTTTATTGAAAAAAAGTATTTTAAAACACATTAACTAAATTTAGTTTAATGGTAGGTAAATGCTAACCAATTATCTTGAAAACACACTAAATATTATTATTAATATTTTATTTAAAATAACTGAATAAACTTTTTTATTTTTATTTTAAAAAGGTGTTAAATATGAATAATTTATAACTTTTTCACAAAGAACCACCACCACTCTTGCAACAGGTCTAATCCACACCGCTGTTGTATCGAGACTGAAATGATTAGAATGTTGAAGAATCTGCAACAATTTTGAATAATTTCAAATATATTATTTTAAAATATAATAAAATAAATTTAAAATATATTGTTAAAATAAATAATAAATAATTTTATTGACCTTTTTGAATATTTATCGGAATATGTATTAATTTTTCACTATTTTTATTCAAGTTTTACTACTGTTTATTATAACTTTACTATCCACGGACCAAAGAAGAATGAAAATAAATCATTAGATTTTATGAAATTTACTACCTGAATATTTTTTTACAATTTCTAAAAGCGAAATTACAGCTTCCAACAGTAAAAATTACTACGTGTGCAAGCAAATTCATAAACCTGTTTGAAAATGCATGTTTTATTTTACTGTTTTTACTGTAAATTTATGTTTTTTCTAGAAATTTTACACAGTAAAAGTAAAATTGCTGCAATGAAAATGGTGAATTTAACTGTTATTAAACTAGTAAATTTACATCAATTTTTTAGAGTGTTGTCAATTGTGTTTGATTAGCAGTCAGCGCATCCAAAGTTGCTGATAAATTAGTATCTTGACTAACCACATTCATTTGTTTACTGACACCAACATTAAATTTATTTGACAACATTTTACACTTCTTACATAGGCTATAGGCTTTTTCAGCTGTTTCATCATTTCATCAAGTAGCATTTCAATTTTTAATTGTATTAAATTAAATTCATCGAATAGTTGTTCGCATCGTAAATTAATTTTTCCAGATAATTCGTCTGGTAATACTAATTTAATTAAATCATATTAAATCACGATAGTTTTAGCACAGTTCTAAACCGAATTACAATTTTTAATTTAAAATTTACGATAGTGTATTAAAGCAAAAAGAATTCTCACTCTTATATTGAAAAAGAGACAAGACTTGTCACTAAAATTGCGGCGGTGAAATGACAAAATTTCTATATATAAATTATTATTCTATTATTTTAAATCAAAATAAAATGCACAGAAAATTTACACGCGAATCTGAATAGATACCGACGTAGTTATGTCTCTGTTCCTGCTCGGGCGCCAAAATGTTGGATATCTTGCGATTTTTTAATAAAATCTATAAATATACAAGATATATATACTGGGACTCTATTCTCGAAACCACTCGTAACTTTACGCATACGTAAATTCACCATTTATCATTGGTTTTGACATATGGCTTATTCTCGAAATCCGCATACGTAAATATTCGAATTAAAACCACTTACGAGTACTAAGTTGATACTTTTTAAAATAAATATTATAAAGCGTCGGCTGAGTGCTGAAATGGTCCAAACGACATTTAGTTCGTTTTGAGTAAAACGAGTTTAAAGTTGAGCACCTTTTTCTAGAAAACTGAGCCGATAAAAATTTAAAAAAAAAAAATTTTATATAGTTAATCATAATGTTGATAACATTAAAAGGAAGAGAAAATGGAATTTTTTCAACCGCTTTTTGCTTTTTTTTCTATTATCAAAAATGGCGCCAATTGAAAGTTGTGACACATCCACAAAATTCCAATAAAATCTGATTCTTTAATAGGATATGGAGCAAATTGACTGGACGAAGAACAAATCAGTAGTTGAAACAAAAGAATTTTATCAAATCAAACAAAAACATTAGAACGTAACAAAAAAAAATGTATTATTGACTTCATATAATTTTAAAAATTCACTGTTAACTTAAAAAATAAATTCAACATAATAAAGCAAAATTTTTTCTTTAAAAAAAATTATAAAAAAAACAAAATCCATAAAAATAATAATAAAAATCAGCCTTATTTTGATGCTTCTTCTGGAAGAAATATACCTATCTGTAATATCCTTTATCTTTTCCTTTGGCAGAGAATGTCCAGCAAGAATTGAAACCGGTAAAAAGTATAAATTTTTAGGTGTTGGAAGGACTTTTTTCGAACTTTTCTTTTGAATTGAACCTGTTTTGTAATAAATTTCATAAAAAGATTTTTTGAACTTGAGAATAAATTCCCCATTAATATCTCTTTCGTATAAAATACATTTGTAACAAACCATTTCTTTATTAGGTAATTCTACAAAGTTTGAAAATAGAATGAATTTTATTCGTAGGAACATTCCCTTTTATAGGATTTAGTGCCTGGAAATTGGAAATTCTTAGAGAGGGGATTTGGAATTGACAACTTATATAATATAACATAATACATCTTTTTTAATGAATACTATTTCTTAAATAAAGTCAGTGGCGTGCTACAGTCTCCCCCTCTAGTGCCTTAATCGTCTCGATGAGGTGCTAGCTTTTTTGTGGCACGACACAGGTGTGATCTTTTTCTTAGCTGAGCGTCCTCTTCGCCTTATAGGAATTATTGGTGAGGTATCTTCTGTTGCGTTCTCAATAAATGTAGAAAGCGCAGATGTGTGATATCTTCCAATAGGTACATTTGTGTACTCGTTGAAGCTATTTCATACATTGATGACCCGACCTTCTTGATCACTATATAAGGTCCATCTTTTTTTGGAGCTAATTTCGATGAGAACCCTTTAGACCCTTTGCTTTGAACATTGGACTTTACCCAGACTTTAGCGCCAATTGCGTAGCCAGGATCTGGTCGTTTTTTTTTTGTCACTATATTTCTGGTTTCTAGTAATTATTCTGTCTTCAACATCTCGAACTGCTTTAAGTGTATCTATGAGTTTAAGCAGTTGTGGTGTGATTTGTGGTACAAAATTTTCTGCTTCAATAATTGATCTAGGATCACGATAAACATCATCGGGGGTTCTCATTTCTCTACCAAATGTTAAAAAGGATGCCGTTTGTTGTGTAGATTCACAGCGTGCAGAATTCATGGCGAAGCGTATGTAAGGTAATTTTTCAGGCCATGAACGATGATCATCTTTAACTATAACATTCCTAAATGCGCTTTAAGATCCCTGTTTTTACGTTCAACAGGATTAGCCTGAGGATGATATACTGGCGTTAATTCCTGTTGTATGCCTAAACAGTAGGTTAAATGCTGCGTAACATTAGATATGAATTGTCTTCCATTATCACTAAGTAAGCGCCGAGGGAGTCCATATCGCAAAAAAACCTCATTTAGCAATGTTTTCGCACAATTCTCAGCTGTGGCTTCGACAAGAGCGAAAAGCTCTATCCATCGACTTGCTAAGTTCTCTACAATAAGTATCCAACGATGTTCATCTGTTGATGCCGGCAATGGTCCAAATAAGTCAACCGCAACTATCTCAAACCGCTGTTTACTAGGGCGAGTTTGTATTAGACCTGCTGGTTTTAGATTTTCGCTTTTGTAGCGTTGACATTGATGACACTGTGATACATATTTTGCTACGTCCTGTCTTGTCTCATACTTGATCAATAATATCGATTAGCTAATCGATGATAGGTTTTGCAGAACCCGTAATGGCCTGCTGTTGGATCGTCATGATATGACCTTAATATTTCGTCCCTTTCACTTTTGGGCACAACCATTTGTCCTTCATCATTATCAGTATCTGGACAATACCTATACAGGGTGTTTCCGTTACGCAGGTACAACAGGATACCATAGATAGGGCTCATCGAGACAAACAAAAAATCGTATTGGAGGGGGGGGGAAATCCCAACGGTTTGGCCGCTAGAGGGCGTTGAAGTTTTTTTGCTCTTATTTCACGATGTACCCTATAACTTTTTACAGGGGCACTCGAGGGTGACTTTGTGTTAAGAAGAAATGTAGAAGACCCTTTGCCCTTTTCAACGATACCTTACTTGTTCCTCCTTATCCAACTGTTAAAAAGTTACAAGCATTCAAAATCGAAATTTTGTGAATTTTTTTCAAATTTTTGTGTTTAACCCTGTCTTTCTCAAAAAAGGCTTAAATTAACCCTCATTTTTTATTGCAGAAAAAGAAGGCTCAATTGATTCTGCATCGATTTGCTATCTTCAATTTTTGCAAAAAATGCATAATTTTCGAGATATTAAGGAATACCTTTTGAAAAAACTGAAAAAATAAGTGAAATTCATTGGATTATTGGACACGTGTTTTTATTGCAGTGTAAATTGAAAATAGGAGCTAATAGTGCTAATTTTCAAATGCAAATATCTCGAAAATTATGCGTTTTTTGCAAAAATTGAAGATAGCAAATCGATGCAGAATCAATTGAGCCTTCTTTTTCTGCAATAAAAAATGAGGGTTAATTTAAGCCTTTTTTGAGATATTTGCATTTGAAAGTTAGCACTCCTAGCTCCTATTTTCAATTTACAGTGCAATAAAAACACGTGTCCAATAATCCAATGAATTTCAGACTTTTTATTCAGTTTTTTCAAAAAGTATTCCTTAATATCTCGAAAATTATGCATTTTTTGCAAAAATTGAAGATAGCAAATCGATGCAGAATTAATTGAGCCTTCTTTTTCTACAATAAAAAATGAGGGTTAATTTAAGCCTTTTTTGAGTAAAGCAGGGTTAAACACAAAAAATGTGTAAAAATTCACAAAATTTTGATTTTGAGGGCGTATATCTTTTTTAAAATTAGGAATAGAGAAACAAGTAAGGTATCGTTGAAAAGGGCAAAGGGTCTGCTACATTTTTTCTTAATACAAGGTGACCCTAGTCACCCTAAGTCACCCTCGAGTGCCCCTGTAAAAAGTTATAGGGTACATCGTGAAATAAGAGCAAAAAAACTTCAACGCCCTCTAGCGGCCAAACCGTTGGGATTTCCCCCCCCCCCCTCCAGTACGATTTTTTGTTTGTCTCGATGAGCCCTATCTATGGTATCCTGTTGTACCTGTGTAACGGAAACACCCTGTATAATATACCATTAGTCATCAGGTAACCTTTATTAGTCCACCTAGGAAGTTTCTCGTCATTATCGGAGCTCTCAAGACAGGTGATTATTTCTTTTATTTCATCATCCTCTAATTGTTTTTTTCCTATCTCCTCAGCCTTTATTTTTGGTAAATCTACTTGCACATAACAGACTTCACAGGATTTATCGATTTCCTCATTACAAGGAGGTCTGGATAAGCAATCTGCCACCGCATTCGTTTTCCCTGGAGCCTAAACAATTCGCAAATTATATGATTGGAGCAGTAATGCCCATCTTGCTAATCTTCCTGTGGGTGATTTGATGCTCATCAACCACCGCAATGGCTGGTGATCAGTAACAATCTTTATTTCACACCCTTCTATATATCCGCGAAAACGGCTTACTGACCAAACTATAGCTAGAGCTTCTCGTTCAGTTGTACTATAATTGCGTTCTGCTGAAGTTAATAATCGGCTTGCATATTCGATGGGATGTTCGTCTGCTCCCTCCCCCTGGATTAGTACTGCTCCGATAGCATAGCTACTTGCATCTGACTTTATAATAAAATGCAAATTTTCATCGGCTTGCTTCAGAATAGGTGCTGTTGTTAATAATCTTTTCAAGTTTTCAAATGCTTTTTGTTGCTGTGTTGACCATACCCATTTAACATTTTTCTTTGTCAATTGAGTAGGTGGTTGCGCTATTCTGGCAAACTCTGGTATGAAACGACGAAACCAGGAGCAAGTTTGTAAAAATGATATCAGATGTTTTAGTGTTCGTGGTGTAGACCAATCTGATATTCCTTGAACCTTTTCTGGGTCAGGCGAAATACCATCTTTTGTCAAAATATTACCCAAATATTTGACCTCTGAGCAACAAAACTTACATTTTGCCCTATTAACTTTTAACTTAAATGATTGAAGCTTTGCAAAAACTGTCTTTAAATCTTTTATATGCTGATCAAAACTTTGTGAACATATAATTAAATCATCTATCTAGGTAAGCAAGCGGACAGTATTACAGCTTAATCGAAAGCGATCCATCAAACGCTGAAAAGTCGCTGGAGCATTACGTAGACCAAAAGGCATGCGTTTAAACTCATAAATACCCAGTGGACAGATAAATGCAGTCTTTTCCCTATCTGCTTCAGCAACAGCTATTTGCCAATATGATGAACAAAGATCCAGCGTTGTAAAAAATACTGCTTTAGCTCCATGAAGAAGATCATCCATTCGTGGCGACGGATAACGATCTGAAACTGTTACAGCGTTGAGCTGACGGTAATCGACGCACGTTCGAAAGGAGCCATCCTTTTTCGTGACTAAAACTAATGGAGATGACCATGCTGATTTGCTTGCCACGATGATGTCATCATTTAACGGGATCCATACAAAATCCAGATTTTCAAAATCCAGAAACGACAAAATTCAGAACTTTTTAAAAAATCCAGAAAGACAAAATCCAGAAACGACAAAATTCAGAAACGAAAAAATCCAGAAACGACAAAATCTAGAAACGACAAAATCCAGAAACGACAAAATCCAGAGCGACAAATAAAAAACTGGTATCGGTACAAAATCACGAAATCCATAATCCAGAGTGGACAAAATCCAGACTTTTTTAAAAAATCCAGAAAGACAAAATCCAGACAAGACATAATTCAAACAAGATAGAATCTAGACAAGACAAAATCCAGACAAGACAGAATATAGACAAGACAAAATCCAGAGAAGACACAATGCAGAATTTTCAAGAGAAAAAAAAAATAAATAAACATAAATTTTCATGACAAAAACAACATAAAATTTTATTTCATTTTCAATAATACAAATTTAACGTGTAATAAAAAAATAATACTGTAAATTAAATAATGTATTCATTCTAAAAAAAAAATAAATAAATAAAAGGAATTCAAAAACAATAACGTAAAAAACAATACAATTAACTTGAATTAAAGAAAAATTTGTGGTCAAACTTGTCAGGAATTCAGCGTTTGTGTAGTTTGCCCGCTCATTTATAATATTTCTAATTCTGTCTTCTTTCTTTTGGGTGGATTTTTTGATTGACTTATTCTCACCTGCATTTAATTTTTGAATGGTTGTATCCACCATAATCTGTTCATTTTGGAGATTTTTAATTAAATCGTAAGTATTTGTGTGGTTTGTTCCAATTAAAGAAGACAATCTCCTATGCCAAGATTCTACTTTATTTTGTGTTCGGGGAAAACCATTTACTACATTATCATATACCGACCAAAACGCTGGTGGAAAAGTAGGTAGTTTGTGTTTTCCAGATTTATTACGTTTTCCATATATGTAATTATTTTCTAAAAAAATTCCAATTTTCAAAAAGTCTTCATCAAATGTCTTTATTGACTCGTAATAGTGTGGAATTTCTTCCGCAGGTGCAAAAGCAATAGCTTTTAATTTTCTGATTTGTAAAGAAAATTCTTCATCTGTACCGTATTTTTTTTCTAGTTTTTCTTTTTGAATCTTACGCCAGATTATTTTTCCAAAATGGAAGAAACAGCCTTTATATAGAGCGTTTGGAAAATAGCTCTTAAATGTCCGTACACTAGCAGCTTCGAAATCTGATAAAATAGTCTTTGGATTCAATGGTATTTCTGCATCACATGCAACTCTCATGAGCTCGTAAATCATTTCTCCATAACATTGTATACTTTTTCTTGACATAAAGCAATAAATGAGAGGTACTATTTCGTTATTGGAATCTGTTCCTATACGTCAATGAATTGTATATAGCTGTCGTAGTAAACTTGGGACTACCTTAAAGGTTCCATCCACTATCCAAATATTAGCTTGCGATAAATGTCGGATATTATCTAACGTCCCCATGAGAATAATGCAATCGTTTCCAGACGTTTTGTGTGACAGTAAAAACTTTTTTCCTTCAACATATTTCAAACAATCTGGGATATCTATTTCATCTATCGTTGCTGGTTGTTTTTTAAATATTTTTTGTTTAACTCTTGAAATTTTTCTCTTTTGTGCAAGTTTAGATGGCAAATATTTTCTACAGTTTGGAACACATTCTGCAGTGACTGATGATATGATTTGGCACGGCTTTAATCCAGTATCAGTTGATTTTTTTTTAATGAATTATTAGCTTTAGCAACAATTAGATCGGAAGCCATTGGATCATGGTTGTGATTTTTTGGCAGTATTTTAACATGATGTTCTCCCTCGTCGTTCCCGTTGTGTACTGTTGTGACTCTACTTGTACATCGATGAGATTTTCTTTTTTCACATATCCAATTAATTGTTGTTTTTCTTTTTTTGTCAACGTGGTATAAAAATCCATTTAAAGAAAGTTTATTTCCACCCTTATTTGATTTTATAAATTGCGGCTGGTCCATCCTGCGTATAAGTCATATTTATTAACAAAAATGTCTAAAATAACAGAAATTATGTTATATATTTGAAGAACTTACCTGTACTATGAAAATTCAATCAACTTTAATAAACAGTCCACATAACGAAGATAACACTATATATCATACAAATACCTATTGGAGATGTTTAAAGCAGGACAATCAGGACAATAATGATAATACTACACTGCCTGTGACAACAATACGTTAAAAAACCAGGGAATCCCGATATTAAAAATTCAAGGGAATCCCCGATATATATATAACAAGTATAATCCCCGATTATCGATTACAAATAATTAAGGGAATCTCCGGAATATGATGATAGTAATAAAGGTTAGAACCCGAGTAATTAAGTTTCCAAAAACTGGGAAACCCCCTGATACGAGTAATGGTCAACTATAAAACATATGATATTTGAATATACCTAAATGAATTACAGTTCAATTTATTTTTAACAAAAACAGCATTAGTTGGTAAATTCTAAATCCAGTTTGTTATGTTATGTTAAATTATTTGAAAAGTATAATATATGAAAGAAATCCAGACTGAAAATCCAGATGAAATAAGTTTGCGCAAACTTATTTCATCTGGATTTTCAGTCTGGATTTTCGGTCAGGATTTTGTCTTATCTGGATTCTGTCTTGTCTGGATTTTGTCTTGTCTAGATTATGTCTCGTCTGGATTTTGTCTTGTTTGGATTATGTCTCGTCTGGATTTTGTCTTGTCTGGGTTTTGGAATTCTGGATTTTGTCTTTCTGGATTATGGATTTCGGGATTTCGTACCCAACCCAAAAAACTTTGTTAAAATGAAAATTTTTTTTAGAAAAGAATGAGTGCAGATATAAACAAAAGCAAGTGATAGGTACTTTGTAATTTAAATTATTTCTGTATATCTTTTCCTTTGTCTCAAAAATAGTGCAAATAACCTTATTACAATACAACTTCTAATCATCTTCAAAAGGATTTTTCCGCTGTACAGTTTATTTTAATAATTTTTGTGAATGAATGTGTTATATCTTATTTATTAGATATTTTTCTTTTTTCAGTTGAAAGCCAAATTGCAAAATTTTTTTAATAAATATTACATTTTTATCTAGAACTTGCTTTTGTTTATAACTGCTCTGATCCTTTTTTAAAATAATGTTATTAATTTGATATATGTATGTATATAGAAAAAGGTAGATATGTATATGAATTTGCAAAAAAAATCTAGAAAAAACCAGAAAAAAATAGTTGGCGGTTCCGAATTTGTATGAATTCTTATTTATAATATATTGTTCTTTTTTTATTTGAAAGCCGTTGCAATAAATTTTTAAATAAATTTAACAGTGGAAAAATTCTTTGAAGATGTTGATTACCAGTTGCATTGTCGATATTCGCACTGTTTTTAAAACAAAAGGATAGAAATACAAAAATATTTTAAATTACTGCTTTTGTTTTTAACTGCTTTGATCCTTTTTGAAAATAATTTGATTGATTTGATTTGTATAAAAAATTGAGTAGAACAGAAAATATGTACCTTAATGAGTTTATAAAAAAATCCAGAAGAAATTAGTTGGCGCCGCCAATTAATTTCTTCTGGATTTTTTCTGGATTTTGTCGTTTTGGATTTTGTCGTTCTAGATTTTGTCGTTTCTGGATTTTGTCGTTTCTGGATTTTGTCGTTTCTGGATTTTGTCGTTTCTGGATTATGTCGTTTCTGGATTTTGTCTTTTCTGGATTTTGTCTTTCTAGATTTTGTCTTTCAGGATTTCGTTACGAACCCTCATTTAACATCTTTTGGATTTCCAGCTTCAAAATATTGTATTTCATTGGAGATAATCGATAAGGAGGTACGGCTATAGGCACACAGTTGTTAGTTTCAATATGATGTTTCACATATGGTGTCGTTTCAAGTGGTCCTTCAAATAATGCTGTGTACTCTTTTATTACCTAATTAAGCGTATCTCTTTCTAACTCCGTCAATTCTGATACTTCTTCGGAAGTAACTGTGACATCGATTGAATGAAAGAATTGCGCATCTTGCAAGCAGACCGGATAATACATCTGTCCTGTACAAGGATCTCGCCTTGGTGTCATACCTGGAGGAACAGTATCTCTAAAAATATCAGCTATTGACAATGGATCATAGCTGTTATCAACTGGTGGACGCTGAGGACGAGGAGGAGTCTCCAGTTTAATCAACTTCCATTGGTTTTCTTTATTTTCTGCTGCTTCTTGTAGTGGAGAAGTGTCACAATTCAAATGCCATTCAAGAAAAGGTGACCTATTTGGTGTTTTTCGCTTTGGTGTCCTTATATTTGGCTGAAGTGGTTGATCTGACGCACTTTCTACGTTTGAAGAGCTCGGTATATCATCAAATTTTGGAATAATTGCAGAATACGATAAAAATGTAAAACATTATGTGGTTCGTTAACAAAGTACCATATTTGCTGTTCCAAACTTAATACGATTCCATGTTCTGTCATAAAATCAATTCCTATTAATGTTTGGTTGTCAGTGGCATCTGGTAAAGCGAGGAACTGTAACGGTAATGTTCTTTTACCCATTGAAATGGTTACTTTTGTTGTCAGGACCTTTCGTACTTTGTGACTTCCATCAGCAAGCTTAATATTGGCATTAAGTTCCACGAAGCTGAATCCTTGTTGTTTTAGGCGCATGTTTAATGTTCTACCAGCGATACTGGTTTTTGCTGCCGTATCTAGTTGAACAATTTTATCATGTCCATCGATGATGACCTTAATGGTAGGAGCTTGTTGACCAAACCATATACATATATGGTTCAACTGCACACAAATCGGTATTGGTTTCTTTTGTTTTATTGCATCTGGGACAGTTTGTTCTATAATATCCAGGATTTCCGCAACCATGGCATGATAGACTACTTTCTTTTGGTTCTCGAGATATTTTTTGTGTTTTATAGCTTTCATCACCTTTGCGAACAACTTGCGCCTTTACCCTCTTCCGACATTCTTCAAAAGTATGTCCTCAGTAGTTGCAAAAGCTACACCTCGATTTTTTTTTCTGGTTTACCTCTGTTTCGTTTGTAGTGTTAGAACCTTTTCTTTCTAAATCTATTTTTTCGACATTTCTTGCTTTGTTCAATAGATCAGAAAAAGTTTCAACGTTGTCTCTAGGGATTTTATCGCGAATTTTCACATTAAGTAGTCTATACACAATATCTAGTTGCGCGGCTCCATTATATCGAGCTGGTGGTAATTTTGAGAGTAAAGCACGTTTTTTACAAATAAAACTGTCTGAAGCAACGTTATGACCTTGTTTTTCTTCAAAAATTTCGAGATATATTTGGTAAGCAGGTTTGCTGGGTGCAAATGTTTTTCTAATAAAATCTATAGCTGAGTCCCATGTCTCGACCTCATCCTTAATTCCCTGCCACCATGTAGCAGCATCATCCAGCAACAACAACGATAGTCTCTTAATCGCAAGTTCGTCTGTGATTTTTTCGATTTCTTTAATTATTGCGACTGTAGAGATGAAATTTTCGACTTTCTCGTCATCTCTTTCTCCTGAAAATCTGGCTGTGCAATTTGTAAAGCTGCCAGGTTTTCCTGCAACTGTTGTTGTACCACCACGTTGTGTAATTGTATACAACTGCTTAAACTGATTCTCGCTCATTTCGATGTTGGCCATTTTAGGGTTAAGTCTGGGACCTATTTTAATTTGGCTATTAATAGAATGTCCCTTTATTTCTTTAATGGATTTTATATCTCAAAAATTATTCATTTTCGAAAAAAATAGGCATAGCTAATCGGTGCAGAATTAATTGAGCTTTCATTTTCTGTCATAAAAACTTGGATTAATTTAAGCCTTTTTTGAGAAAGACAGGGTTAAACACAAAAATTTGGGAAAAATTCACAAAATTTTGATTTTGAATGCGTGTAACTTTTTAACAGTTAGAAGAAGAGGAACAAGTAAGGTATCGTTGAAAAAGGCAAAGGGTTTTTCACATTTTGTCTCAACATAAAGTGACCCTTGAGTGCCTCTGTAAAAAGTTATATGGTACATCGTGAAATAAGAGCAAAAAAACTTCAACGCCCTCTTGCTGCGAAACCGTTGGAATTTCCCCCCCTCCCTCCGATACGATTTTTTGTTTGTCTCGATGAGACCTATCACTGGTATCAAGGTTAAGCAAACCAAACGGAACACCCTGTATATGTATATACTGTACAACTGTAAGAGCTAAAACTGAAAATAAATCTCAGGATCAAGCAAGTCAGAGCCCAAATCGTACTAACACGCTGTTTAATACTAATAGTACTCAATGTTTACTAGCTACAGCGCTAATAACAGCTAATGTTAACATGGACAAATATTGACATTTTGAGCGTTAACGCATTCGAACCAACATTCAAGTCGCCGACTTGAAAAAACACCAACAGCGCAAGTACATCAAGAAACTACGCTGGGAATAAAATCGCTTGTAACTCCGTTTAAATCAAATTTGCAAGCTTTAATTATTGAACAAATAACCGATAACACCCTAAATCAACCTTTAAATAAAACTCAGCGAGTATATACATACATACATACATTATAATAAATAAATATATGTATACCTCGTCGGCTGGGTGCTGAAAAGGTCCATACGCCACTTTTGCATATTTTGACCTGAACACATTTTTATAGGATTTTAAACGTCCTCTTTTCAAATCTGCCATCAGTTTTCGTGTATCTGTTTTAAAATTGAAAATATTAAGTGTCTAGTTTGTTCCATATCGACTACTTGAAAAAAAAATTCACTCATGGTTGTGCCATATACCAAATGTTGGCGTATGGAACAAATTTTATTTGTATTTACAGCAATAAAAACTTTTGGTGCTAGTTCAGTCCATGTACTTGTGATTGAATGTTTTCTTAAGGCTAGTTTGTGACATATCCACGAGTGTTTTTTTCGCATTTCATTTTTAATATGGATATGGCCCAGTAGTTCTAAATTTTCTTGTTGTTGATATGTTCCATATCCATTAGTTTAAAACGAAGCTTACGCAAAACCTATATAAGTGAGACGCGAATATACAATGTCAGTCATTCTACTGATTACATTCGAAGTGCAAACATGGAGTCTCCGTCACCAGAGTTACCGTTCAAATTAGTCAGGTGAAAGAATACTCTTATATTATAGGCATGTTTTGATATTTGAACGTAATATCAAAATTATATTTTTTTCAGAATGTTACCAGAAATATTACCCCCGGATACCGAAGAAGAATCAGACACGATATCTGATGTTGATTTTTCAAGTAATAATGTTTCAAATTTATTTCGAAATTTTGACATGTTTTTTCTTGTAAATACATATTACATTACAGGTGACGACGATATGAATGATCCAACATATCATATTTCTCCTGCAAATTCAACAAACGAACAAAATAACGTTTTTTCAAAGGAATCTAATATACGAAATTTGCCATCAAATTCTAGTTTTTATGGTAATTCTTATAATCATCATTGCAATAACGTGTTTCCTACGTATCGTATCGTTTCCATTTTTCATTGCAGAAACTGATGTTTCAACTCCAAAAAATGTAAAAAAAAGAAAGCGGAATCCTGAGATGTGGCGGCGAAACATTAATAAAAAACTAAGGCAATGGCCAAATTTATAAAAAATGGAAAAATAAAGAAATGCCAGAACGTAAATTAAAGCCAGGTTGCAAACATACGTGTTTTTTCCTCTGCACAAAAAATTTCTCTGAAAATGACAGAACAAAAATCTTTACACATTTTTGGAATTTATCAGATGACGACAAAGTAAAATTCTACAGTCGATTCAAAGACGGAGAGTTAAGACTTCTGATAACAAAGAATTTTCATTTCAATATTTTTTAGAAAATAATAACGTAATACACAGAGTCTGTCGACTATTTTTTTTAAACACCATATCAGTCACTAAACAGAGAATCTATTACTGTTTTAAAAATTAAACCAATAATGAAACAGGCTGTCCATTGCCAACAAAAAGAGGTAAGAACAAAAAACTATCTATTCCAGAAGAAAAGCTCGGAGAAATACGTGAGCACATTAACAGTTTTCAAACAGTTGCATCTCACTACTGTCAATCAAACACACAAAAGGCTTATCCAGAACCTGGTCTCTGTCTTACCAAAATGTACAAACTGTATGTTGAAAAATATGATAATCGAGTGAAAGAATCAATGTATCGGAAAATAGGGTAAATAACCTAGTGATCGTCACTCTTAAGAAAATTTTTCATGTAAAATTCTTTTGCTGGAGAATAAAATAGTCCAGAATGTTGAAATACAAATTAAAGTGATTAAGTGGAATATTCTCTTTCATATTTTATTAACCGGTTGGTTTAAATATATTAAAATTTAATAATATAAGAATAAATTTGGATGTACTACCTTTTTCCAATGATCGGCACAATAATTTTAGTGATCGACACAAATAAATTTCAGTTATCGGCACTTAAGTGGAATCAAAAAAAAGATAAATTTTTAACTGAAAAAATTTCATTTTTATTACAATAATAAAAAAAATAACAAAATATTTTTAAAAAAATATAATCTCCAGAATTAAAAAAAAATAACAAAAAGTTCAACTAATAATAAAAAAATAACAAAATATGTATGTTTAAAAAAATATAATCTCCACAATTGAAAAAAAAGTTCAAATAATAATAAATAAATAAACTGCCTTCATGGCTAAATATGTTTTATAATTTAATTCAATTTTGTGTCCTAATTTTCGTCATCAAAATAATTTTGAAGCTGATTCAATGTTTCATCACTTATTTCATTGAAATTTTTTGGAAGTGGAATGTCTATTAATGCCATTGAAATTGATTCTTCTAAAAAGGTGTTTTCATTCTGAATTTCATTTAAAATTTCCACACCGTTTTCAGCAGTTGTAGCATTGGCAATATTTTCAACTTTATTTTCTTTTCTTACTTTTTTTTGAGTTCTGTTGATTTTTTTAGCTTTACGCTTTAAATTTTCTTTCTCCTCCTTAATCTTCTTATTTTCCTCCCGTTGTTTTTTTCTTATTTGTTTTACATGTTCTTTTTCTTCCTTTTTTTTTAGTTTTTCTGTTTCTATTTTCTTCCAGGAATCTGAAGTAATAACAAATGATTGAAATGTTTTTTTTTTTCCAACATGTTTTTTTTCTGGAGTTTTTGGACTCTTCAGGAAGGATTCTATGTTTACAGCTTCTTCAACGTCTTTATTTTTTTCATTTGTTTCAAAAATTACTGGCATTTCTAAAATGTTTAAATCTTCTATAGTGTCTAAATAACTTTGTTCAACGTCCTGGTTATTGGGACTGTCAGGACATTCGGATATTTCAATAATTAAATCCTGATCATTTTCTTCTATATTTTTCTTTTCAGGTTTCAGCAAATCATAAATTTTATGAAGTAAAGAAAAATCTTCAGAAAAAGTCTGATTAGATTTATCATCATTTTTAAGCTGAGTTAGCTTTTCTTTACCGATTATATTCTTAAACTTTACATAATCAATGCTTCTTGTCGTTTTGAAATTTAAAGAGTCCTCAAAGGTATCATTGTTTTTTCCAAGACATTTGGAAAAGTCAATCGCATTCACATTAAGAGGAAACAATCCAGTTGCACGAAATCCATTAACTATTATCTTTCTTTCTATTGAATCAACCACAATTTTTAATATTGGTGCTACATGCGCTTTCGTCATTAAACAGTTAGGATTTTTTCTTCGCCATTCTAAAACTGCTTTTTTCCAGCCACATTTAATTGGTTTGAAAGCTGATACATCAGCAGGCTGAATGATTCTAGTGGCATTCGGGTACAAACATATTAAAATTATTTTGAGCTCTGTGCAAAGTTCAGATATGTTCAATGTAAGATGACTTCTATGACCATCAACAAAGAGTAAAATTGGAAATTGTACCTTGTTTTTTACAAGATATGGATGAAATGTATTTTTAATATAATTGTGGAACAGATCTCCTTTCATCCAACCATTTTCAGTCAATCCTATACTCCACTCATTTGGTACTGATTGCCCAACACAAGATGGTAATCTTTTATATGGATAAACAATTAAAGGAGGTACAATATCCCCAGCAGCAGAAAATGTGAACAAAACAGTCAAATTTTCTTTTGCTTGACCTCTGTCTACTTCGTAAACATTTTTTGCTCCTTTGGGTGCCAATACTTTTCCTGCTTTTGGGCATAATAGAAAACTGGTTTCGTCGCTATTAAAAATTCTAGAAGCATCATTAAAAATATCTTCAAAATGATTTTCTTCAACGTATGCTTGTATCTTTGTAAACCAGCTACGCAAATTTTTTTCAGATACTTTAGCACTTGCATCTGTAACAGCTTCTGATGTTCTGGAAACAATGTTTGGATGCCTTCGTAAAAATGCTTTATACCAAGTTTCACCTGGTTTGTTTTCTTTGAAAGGTGTTTTTCTGTCAGACGTGTTGAGGAAGTCGGTAACAGATCCTATGATGTCATCTTTACGTCGAGGGAATCCTCTGGCATAATTGTTTAAAACCCATTGCACAATCTTCTCCTCTTCTTCTGTTTTTAAAGCAGTCGGTGGGCCAAACGTTGACTTTTTTGCTTTACCACTCATCCTTGACTGAATTGTTGAACGGGGAACATTAAATACTTTGGCAGCTTGTTTTTTTGGCATTCCATTTTTTACAGCATCTATAGCCTGTTGGACTTCTTGTTCTGTATATTTCTTCACATACAATCCTTTATTTGCATTTGGCATTATAAATCTATCAGATGAAAATAAACAAATTTTAATAATCGGCACCATATGAAAACTAGAGATCGGCAGAGTGCTGATCACTGACTGAACAATCAATGAATGTTTAAATCAATGATCGGCACTGATGCCGATCAATAAAAGGTATCAGTTTTAGAATCCAATGTTAAACACCCTTATTATTAATTATTTTTATATTAAATTCTCTAAAGTTATTATAAAATTCTTAAATATCAACGTTTATTTATACTATTCAATAAACTACTGTACTAAAATACTTTTTGAAATAACAAAAATATGGATTTTACTTACAATCTTCCTTAAGAACTTTGCTTATTTTCACTATTTTTTAACTGCGCAATGATATACAAACTTTCACTTGCACATTTGAACGTCAACTGATTCTACACAATGTAAATTTATATTCTGATGAGTAACGAGAAGAGCAAATATTTATTGGAAAAAATTTGTATATTGAAAAAAACAGTTAGGAGCTTAGTTATTTAGTGATTTTTGTAGCATGTGCCGATCACTGGCGTTGGTGCCGATTACTGGCTTTTTACCCTATTTAATACAGAATTTAACATAATCTTCTACAAACCGAAAAAAGACCTATGTGATAAGTGTTACTTGTTCCAAAAAAATAAAGAAGCTTCGAATAAAGAAAAACTTGCCTTTGAAGAACATCAAAAAGAAAAATTGGCGTGTAAAGCAGACAGAGACGTTGATAGAAGCAACATTGATTCAAAACATTGCATTTTGTGTTACGACTTAATGAGGGTTATTGGACTTCCCAAAGGTAACTCTTCGATTTTTTACTATAAGCGCAGACAGAGGCACATAGTGGTCGGTCCGGTAATGATATTACAAGTGCTCTAATACGGATTTTAGAACAATTAATACTTGATTTTCCTGAAATTAAGAGAATCACTTTGTGGAGTGATCATCAACGTATAGATAGTATCATTCAAAAATTTTCAGAGCCTGGCCACTACAATATACAAGAAGTCGACTGCGCTCACTCTACTAAAGATCAGTATTTAAAAAATATCGAAATATACAGTCCGCTTCATTTTGTAAAATTGCTTCTGAGACATAGTTCAAATAAAGTCAAATTGAGTATTTTACAAATGAAATCTACAGATTTTAAAGCCTTTTCAACCCCTGCCAGTAAACTTGACTATTCAAGAGTTCTTTTTACAAAAATAAAATGTGTAGCACGCCACTGACTTTATTTAAGAAATAGTATTCATTAAAGAAGATGTATTATGTAATATTATATAAGTTGTCAATTCCAAATCCCCTCTCTAAGAATTTCCAATTTCCAGGCACCAAATCCTATAAGAGGGAATGTTCCTACGAATAAAATTCATTCTATTTTCAAACTTTGTAGAATTACCTAATAAAGAAATAGTTTGTTACAATTAGCGCCCAACGTTGGGCTTTTTAAAGAACACAAAAAGAAAAACAACAAAAAAAATAAATAAACAAATAAATAAAAACAAAAAATTCACGACTCATTGACTGTGCATATTGTACTGTGTAAGTATTGTACGCATTAATTAGCAACCGCTAAGACAATTGGCATTGCTGATAGATAACACAATACGCATACTTCATATGCACGTGTACAAAATTCTACAGTGTATATTGTAGGTAGCATTCGCTAGGTCAATTGGCTTTGCTAACAAAACAATATATGTATGCATACGCGTATATTTGTATTCAAATATCATTCGCTGCGACAACCTGCTGTGCTAGAGAAAAAAAAAATATATGTACATATACAGGGTGTTTCCGTTACGCAGGTACAACAGGATACCATAGATAGGGCTCATCGAGACAAACAAAAAATCGTATTGGAGGGGGGGGGGGAAATCCCAACGGTTTGGCCGCTAGAGGGCGTTGAAGTTTTTTCCCACTTCTTCCACTAAACACCCCATAACTTTTTACAGGGGCACTCTAGGGTCACCTTGTATTAAGAAAAAATGTATGTAAATATATGGTTCGGTCAACAAACCCATGCTGTTAAGGTCATCATCAATGTATCAAATAGCTTCAACGAGTGCACTGAATGTACCTATTGGAAGAAATCACACATCTGCGCTTTCTACATTTACAGAGGACGCAACAGATATACCTTACCAATAATTCCTACAAGGCGAAGAGGACGCCCAGCTAAGAAGAAGATCACACCTTTGACGTGCTACAAAAAGACTAGCACCTCATCAAGAAGATTAAGGCACTAGAGGGGGAGACTGTAGCACGCCACTGACTTGATTTAAACAAATAATATTCATTGAAGAAGATGTATTATATCATATTATATGAATGATAATTCCAAATCCCTATATCCTATATCCTATAAAAGAAAAGTTACTATGAATAAATTTAACGCTATTTTCGAATTTTGTAAGAATAATAGTTAATAAAGAATTATAACGTTACACTACAAAATTTCAGAATTATTCCATTGTAGGCACCATATACAGAATTTAGTATACAACTATTACTACGAACAAAAAAAACATTTTTCATTGACTAACTAAGCGACTACACTTACCGATGACTTCGACCTACTATTAACTACCCAAGCAACTTTTTTGGTAGTAGTTACTATCAATTTGGTAACAAAAATTATTTTTCGTTATATGCATATACAGGGTGATTCCGTTACGGTGCAGGTTGACAACCTAAATCAAGTTGGACCAACTGGTTGGACTAAAA
Organism: Bombylius major; assembly: GCA_932526495.1. NCBI lineage: Eukaryota > Metazoa > Arthropoda > Insecta > Diptera > Bombyliidae > Bombylius > Bombylius major. Next base: position 24,686,157 of record OW052043.1, read on the forward strand.
TCAAAATTATTTGATTTTCATGAACGGTTGTAAACTTGGTTGTTGTGTCTGTAGCAATGTTGTCAACTTCATTTGAAATTTATAATTCCACTAGTAAAAACTTAAGGTTTCGATAGCTGTTTACCTAACAAATCTTTCTCAAAAATGAGATTGGCATTCAAGTTGAAGATACACTAACTTCAAATTTAAATTTAATTTACGTTTCTCCAAATATTATACGTCACTCTACACAAAACTTTTTGGTGTAGAATTAATAGCAAAACATAATGAATTTTTTCGCGATAAACACAATACGGAGCTTTTAAAACGAAAGAAAAAAATAAAAAACAAAAAAGAAAAAAAAAAACTTCTACAAAGTTATGTTATTATTTATTTGATATAGTTATAATAACTTGATGATTATAATATTGTATTTATTAGTATCATTAATCTGGCTCCTTGCGGTTTTAAAATGCTCCCAAAGTTTCAAATGTTTTATTTCGATTTGACAAGGCATTTTCAATTTTAAATCATTTCAAAAACTTTTTATTACGTTTAAATCGAGATTTTGTGGAGGCCATTTCAAACATTTCTGACCGAAGACATGCAGATAATTTATAGTTTTTGGTTTAGTGGGTTATTTATAGGTGCGTTACCGTGTTGGAATAAAAATTGATTGTGTATAAACCTGTGACCAGCTACCAAAGTGACATCATTCAGAATTTCCAAAAAATTGGTATCTGTTCACATTTTTTGGCAACATAACGACTATGCATAAATAATTTGAACATTCAATTTTTGTTTTTTTCCTGTAACTTTGAATGATATTTTTTTTCGAATTGTGAATTTGTGGAGAACTGTCTTAGCTATTATCAGTGAAAATTTGAATCCGATATATTTATTTTTATAGAAGATATACCAAATCAAATACGACGTTATATTAAAAAAATTGCTCTGCACAAATAATTATGAACAGGGCTGTATGTATACACAAGAAGATCACTACCATGATGGAAAGATATATAAGGTGAGCTCTTAACAAATGAGAACTTTGTAGTGACGTCACAGTTTATACAAGACTTTTATTTTCATACAAAATTTAAAAATGGGACCAATGAAACCAGAAAATATACTGCTTTCTCAGTTTTCCGTTTCTGATAGGTTCCGCCTCTGACAGGTCTCTGTACTATTATTGAAAATTCAAGATTTTATTAAGTTAAATAAATTCTTAAAACTGACAGTTCAATAATCCGAGAAATTAATAGTATAAATGTGTAAAAAGTAATTCTCAAAAAAAGCTTTCTGGATGCAATACTCGTTTCTGCAAACTGTCACATATACTGAGTGGACAAAGAAACGTCTTGCCTGCTGTTAGCTATCTTAAAAGAAAAGCTAGCCAAAATATTACAAACCTTTACCTGTACCTGATTTTTTACTTACTTACTTTTATTTTCACTTTTACTTACTTTTAACTATTACTAACTAATTCACAAATAGAAACTGTAATCAATTTAATATGAGAATCAAAAGGTGTGATCAAAAAATACGGTGACTGAATTTTTATACCCGCAACTGCTGATGCTACATTTATTTCAAGCAAAACTTTCAATAGTTTGATTATTTGAGATAGTCAGCGTAAAATTTGAACAAGTTGTGACTTTTTTGACGACTTCCAGAGCAGAATGAGTGAAGTCGTGTCTACTGCATCTGTTGCAAAATCTTGAATTTCAAAAAATGCGTTAGCATTAAATTTTGTTTTAAGTTGCAAAAAAGTGCCAAAGAAGCTCATAAAATGTTAAAATCAGTATATGGCGATAATAGGGTGACTCTGAAGACTATTTGCAAGTGGTACGATCGATTCAAAAGCGGAAGTGAGTCGACTGAAGACGAAATTTGATGTAAACTTGTTACTTTTTCCATATTACAATTTTCCACCATATTTTTTGATCACACCTCGTATATCACACTTTGCGACCCTGTTTACTCGTACTATTCCTATTCCTCCTATTTCAAAAAGTTTTAATCTTTTTATAAGTTTCGAACTTATAAAAAAGTTATCAAAGAATAACGAAAACTTGATATCCTTATTGTTAGAGGAATAATCTATCTTAATAAAAACCCGGTATAAACTTAAATTTGTTGAATTTTATTCCACTGATTATGAACACACGTGTTACTTGTAGAAACCATGATTTCACAATGATTTTTAGTTACACACATGCAGGTGTTTACAACGAATATTTCTTATACATAAAAAGGTACAGTGGATTGAATGACAAGTGGAATTAAATGAACTGGAACATTTTTTGGCATTGCCAGATAATCTCAAACATCCTCCCCTCTATTGAGCAATTAAATTTTTTAATCTACCGGTAGTTTGCACAATTTAGTCGTTGGTCGCTGAAACTCTCCTGCCATTGTCTTTATTGTTGCCACTCGGCTTAACCCAACCTTTCCTGGATGAACCTGCAGTATGCGACCCCTGCCCATTTGGTTCGACAATTAAAACCAAATCATTCGGTTGCAAGCATGTTGTTTTCTTACGCCACTTTGGTCTCTGTTGTAGTGTGGTTCAATATTCGCGCTGCCAACGCCGCCAGAAACTTTGCATTAGGCCTTGAACCAACTGCCATCGGCGAAGCTTTGGTATGGTATTTTCATCATCTGTCGGTTTATGAACTGTTGTTATTTGCTCACCTATTAGGAAGTGCGATGGAATATAAGGACATCTCAATCGTCTACCTCTGAAGTCAACGTGAGTTGAGCACAGCCTCTATCTGAGTTAATAGAGTCGTCATTTCTTCAAATGACAAAACTGTTTCACCAATAACTCGATGTAGATGAACCTTCACCAATTTGACGGCCGACTCCCACAATCCGCCATAATGCGGAGCTGCAGGCGGTATAAAGTGCCATAAAACACCCATCTGAGCTAATGAAACTGAAATGATAGGATTTTTGATTATTTATATAAAGTGCTTGTGCATCTCCGACAAGCGATTTTTGGCGCCTCGGCAATTAGTTTGTTGTCGCTAAACATTTCACGAGGACCACCCCTTCGAGCAGCAAATCATCGAAATGCAGCTAAAAATGCCTCTGTAGTTAGATCACTCACTAACTCGAGGTGAATAGCCTTCGTGCTAAAACAGACGAAGACAGCTATGTAAGACTTTACAGGTCTCACTCCTCTTCCACGATGCGTATACACACGTATAGGCCCTGCATAATCTACTCCGGAACATGTGAACGGTCTTGGTAAACTGAAAGTCTTTTCTTGTGCCCAGCGAAGAACCACCATTGTAGCAGCATGAAGCTCACGCGATGATAATGTGTTAAGATTTCGATCTGAACGTTTATTTTTGCAATTTTTAATGAATCTCTGAGTAAATGCCACAATAAGAACGAGTTTTGACCATAAAGAATGTCGTTCCACTAAGATCTCTAATGTATCATTACCAAGTTTTGCATGACATACCCTTAAAAAGTTCTTTCTTTGTTCTGGAAATTCTTCCATTGGTTTGAGCTTTGTATTTGGCCAATTCGACATTGGTTGCTGTAGCCAATGAGGACCATACCACCATAAATTATGATCGACAAGTTGAATTGGAGTTAATCCTCTTGACGCACAGTCCGCTGGATTCGATTTCGATGGAACGTGACCCCACTGCGATTTTGGAATAGTATCAATAATCTCCGATGTTCTATTAGTAACATAGCAGCTCCATTTTCTTGGTACATGCCAATACAATTTCAGAATCGGTCCACGCATAAATTTCGGACGGAGTGAATTTCAAGGAACTTATTCCCTTTTTGACTATTCTTACCAGCAAAACCGCAGCACGCAGCTCAAGCCTTGCTATACTGTTTCAGTGGCGCTACTCTGGTTTTTGACAAAAGCAAACTCGTAACTACCTTATTATGATTAATAATGCATCTACAATATACTACCGCCGCATAGGCACTTTCCGATGCGTCTGCGAAAGCGGTATCTCGAACTTAATTGACATAGAGATATTTATCCATCTTGGGATGCTTACCCTTTGTAGCTCGTGTAATTGTGATCTCAATTTTTCCCATGTAAGAGTTATATTTTCAGGTAGAAGATCATCCCAATCTACTGGAAGAAGCCAAAGTTCTTGAAATAGAATCTTACATATGATTGTGCATGGACTTAGTAGACCTAATGGATCGAATATTCTTGACGACTCAGAGAGTATTGAACGCTTAGTTATGGACGTTGCTTCCAAATTAGAAATTTTAAATTGAAATGTATCTGTGGATGGATTCCATTCCAAGCCTAAGGTCTTAGATGATGACTCACCATCATGAATAGAAAAATTCTTGACGTTTGAAATATCACAACTGTTTATACCTTTCATAAATTCAGTGTAATTTGACCTCCATTTTCCTAAAGGCATACCACATGAACTGAGCGTCTTGTTGATTTCTTCTCTGAGTGTTTCTGCTTCAGATAACAGCTGCTTTCGATTTGCCATTTCCAAGTACTTGCGAGTACTAAAATGTGTCTTGGATAAATGGGTAAATCGAACGACACAAAAATTTGGATAGGTGTCAAAACCTAAAAATAATTTTTATTTTGTCATAATATAGGTACATACAAAAAAAAAACACATCTATTGCTCTTAGTTTTAAACTATAAAGCCCCCTGTTGTAAAAATTATGCGTAACTACTTGTATCTACTTGAAAAATTTTACATGAGTAGCTACGTGTAGATGATTTAGCACAGACTTCCACCTTATCTACTCGCAAGTACTTGAAAGTGGCAAATCGAAAGTAACTAACGTATCTGCTCTCCCTAAGATGTCGTCTATATAGCAATTTTTCCGAATGACCTCTGCCAACCTACCCAATAATGTGTCTGTTTACCAAATACATATAAATAATGCTTGTTGCTACGGCAACATTAGAATATCTAATGCTAGTTTTCAAAATTAAGAAAAAAATGTAATAAAACTAATAACCTCAAAAATACTCAAAAAACATATCTACTGGATTTCTTTAACACAATATGAAATACATGGTTTATTAGGAAAACGAGAAACAACAAACAACAACAACATACATTTGTATACGCACAGCCAAAACCTTGATAATGTGGATCAGGCGATGCTAAGGTTGAAAATTAACATTAGATATTCTATTATGTAAAAGAAAATGAAATAACGTGCCTATTGATTCTGATCTCCTGATTCATTACGAATAAAATTTTCATATTTCTCAATGAAGATGAAAAATATTAAAATATATTTTTTAAATTTGAAAAATAAAATGTATTTTGAATATAGTGTATGTTTATACGAGTATGTATATAGTATTTATTAGAGGTATAATAGAAATAATATTTCATACATATTAGAATAAAAGATTTTTTTTTAAGCAAATATGTATTTTTATTCAAAATGAAAATAAATTCAAAAGTATAAATCGTAATTTATGTTCCCGTAGCAACAACCATTATTTATATTTGGTAAACAAACACATTATTGGGTACATATAATGTTTAGCAGCATCAACGTCTTTTCTTACTGTATACTGATTTGCTCTGGATTTTAAAATTGTTGCATAAGCATAAAATGTTGATAACATTCAGTAAACATGTAGCCACCTGATATCAAGTGTAGAAGTAAAAATTAATGGTGACATAAGGATATATGGCAATAGTTTATCATTGTAGTTATATGGTTTTTGGTAACACGAAATTGTTATGTATAGTACACTATGTATCACTTGCACTGTGTATATTGTATAAATGTTTCACATATGTATGTACATATAAAATATGATGAATCACTTCAGCCGTTATGAAATAATAAAGGGATAGACAACCAAATGATAATTCCCAACTATGTATTTTTAAAATGCCCTTGTGATCTTAAAAACACTTTATTTATGTACTACAATTTAACAATTATCTCTTAATACACCAGTTATTCTTGAATTCACCTTTTTTGTTTTTTATGTATGTATGTTTGTACCCGTACAAAACCCGAAAAATTCACTTTTTTGTATTAACGAACTGTATTGTTATACCCGATAAAAAATTCGTAGCCGTAACCCAAAAGAAATTTCTTGAACCGCAAGAATTTCTAAACCCAAAGAATTTCTTATTCCCGATAAAAGGACTGTGAGCTCGATAATTTTTTAAACCCGAAATCCTGTTCGGTGGACCAAAATGTTCGAGGAATAATCTAACTTAATAAAAACCCGGTATAAACTTAAATTTGTCGAATTTTATTTCACTGATTATGAACACACGTGTTACTTGTAGAAACCATGATTTCACAATGATTTTTAGTTACACACATGCAGGTGTTTACAACGAATATTTCTTATACATAATAAAGTACAGTGGATTGAATGACAAGTGGAATTAAATGAACTGGAACATTTTGTGGCATTGCCAGATGATCTCAAACGTTTTTTTTTAGAAGTGAATAAAATTTCATAACTATTGATCCTCCTAAACCATATTCTTTCTTTAAATTATCTGATTCATGCCTTGATATAAATCAAATTAAAACAGTAGCCGTTCTTAAATGCCGAAGACCACGCTTTATAACCACAACGTATAGGTTTTCCTTTTATATATTGTTTGGATGAATGTCTTCCAAAATATTAGATCATCGATTCATCTATTGCTATTCGGCTCTCTGCAGGTGCATATTTACGAAATTGTTCATTGAGTTTCTGTAAAAGAGGTCGTACTTTACAGAACTTGTCCGATTGATCTAAATTATTATTATCGCATGCGTGCAAATAACGGAATGTTTCCTCCAATCTGTTTTTTTCTCATATTTTCGCTGACTAAAAGACATTGTAATTCTGCTCTATTCTCCCAAAACATTCTCCTGCGTGGACGAAAGTTGTATCCACCTACATACAATGTTCCCAAAAAACTCTGAATTCTTCTTCAGAAACTGCCACATTGAATTTTGATGAACATTACTATAGTAAACTAAATCGGTAACAATTTTTTTTGTTAGGAAAGTATTGAAAAAATCCATTGGATCTGATTCCAAAGACAGAGTTAAAGGTGCCAAAAATACTTCTTTTAAAGGTGGTTTTAGAGGCTTTAGAGCCTCAATATCTCCTGTTTCGCGTAACAAGGGCTTCAAGTATTTTTGAAACTCCGCCAAAGTTAAATTATTTTCATAATCGCTTTCATCTTCATCGTTCAAATTATCGCGCACTTCTACTTCTGCTTGCGCAAGTAACTGATTTCGACAGAGCCTATTAGGGTTGAATTCATCTTCATCGCCGGAATTACACTCACTTTCCCTGTGAGCATCATCAGGAGGCAAAATATACATAGCATCAGGAACTTCATCAATACTGAGTCTCTCTAGTTCCTCTAGAATTTCTAAAACGGTCAATCTTCCTCTTCTGTAAAAAACCAAAAAGCAGTAGTATCAAAGTCTAAAGGGTCGAAAACGACCAAACAACACTTCAAGCTATCTTGACATCAATGAAATAATTCTTCTTCACTTAATATGTACACTTAATTTTAAATATATACGTGTTACATAAAATCAACATTTTGTTTTTAATATAAATTAAAAATTTTTCTACTTACCGTAAAATTCCTTTAGCCATCTCAGAGAAAAATGCTTCCGTCTACTTATATTGAGCGTCAAACACAAACTGAACACAAACAAGGTGCAACATGCACAAAATAATGAGAGAACAACCTCCTCATATTACACTAACTCACAAACAACTTCATTTTTCCAGCTGCAATATTTTTACATTATAAATTGTAACTGGGTCGTTTTCGACCCTTTGGACACGAAAGCGAGTTGGGTCGTTTTCGACTCATTGGGCATATATGAGTTAAATTCTGATGGTGTTGTTATTTTTATTGTTCGAGTATCTTTTTCTTTTATCATCTTCCAGGATATTGGAATTTTCCATTTTAATATAACATCTGTTGGAGGTCATGATTCTTGTTGATATTTGGCAAGCAAAGCAAAAGCAAATTTGGCTTTTGATGATGATGATGTTATTAATTAGTTTGTTGTCGGTGGTATGTCGATATCACTGTTGTTGTACTTGTTGATGCTAATAATTCTTTTGTGTTCATATTTCCTGATGAATTAAACCTTTTGTTGTTGAATATTGGTTGGATGCCACGCTCTAATTTTTGTTTTTGTCCTTCCTGTTAGATTTTTCTCACTTCTTAATTTTTTTTCATTTTTCTTAATTTTTTTTTTGTTTTTCTTTGTTTACTATAGCATATTTTTGCTGCTTTTAAAAATAGGTCCTTATCTATTGGCATTTTTTTTTTCTACACTGAATATAACTTCGTTTTTTTTTTCACTGTTCGTTTTAACGATTTCCATGTTTCCGTATTCTTTGTATTTACGCTGATAATATTGTTTTAAGTCTTTAAAGTGAGCAGTTCTTGATACTTTTCCATTCATTTTCGCTAATTTTACTATAACCATTATACAAGACGTGTTTTTTACGGATACGGAGATTGTAATAGTGGCTTTGTTTTGCTACGGCTATTCTCAAATTTATTCTTACTAGTTTAAATATTTCTTCCAATTTTGTCTTTCTTTCTTCTGGTGATTCTTTATTGTCTACTTTACCTGTAATTTCTTCATACAAGCATTTTGGTAGAACAATATCTCTGCCATAATTAAGAAATGCTGCACTATATCCAGTTGTAAAAGAGTTATATATGATAAATCAAAATTAACTAATTTCTTAGCAATGAAAAACCATGTGGTTCACTTTAAATTTTCTTTAAAGGTAAAGAAATGTACACGTTATAAAATTTACCCAATTTGACTTATTGTATGCAGAAACAAGAATGAATTCAATAATTTAATTCCTATGATACAATGCAATGTTTTTACAAAAATGACGTAACTGTTAAGTAGGTATAAAGTAATAATTTACAATGATGAACTACGTATAAAATACATGTAGTGTAAATAAGCTATATTACATGAATATGGAAATATTGAGGTTTTAAATGTGCGCATTAATATTTAAGTTCCCATAAATTGAGAAAGTGATGATACTGCTCTAACATCAGTTAATTCGCTTTTACTAGTGTTTAATGCTAGCATTAGTTCCAGGAGATACTGTTTTCCATTCTCTGTAATTAATATTTTAGGACAACCATATAACTAAATGATGATAATTAATTGATAAAATGTTATGTGTTGGCGCTACATCACTCCTCCTTATTGAAAAAAAAAAATATTTTTTCTTATAGTTAACTAATCTATCTATATACTTATATAAAACTGAAATGTCCGTTCGTGTGTAGCCAATTTACTCGCGAACCCCTCGATGGATTTTGATGAAATTTTGTGTGTGTGTTGCTTATATTGTGAGGAAGGTTTTAGGCATAGTTTGATTTATTTACGGTGGTTGGTTGTAATCAAAATTCAAGAAATTTGGAAATACATGAATTTTTGTATTGAATGTCATTTAGAATATCGCATATACATTGAAAAAAAATTTTTTTTAAGAAGCAGACGTATAAATAAAAAATGTTTTTTGTGAATTTGAATTGAATTTAGGTGCGGTTTTAGTGAAAATAATTAAAAAAAAAATTGATGAAATCACTCAATATCAAATGGGGCGTTATATCAGCAGTAACGAAGCAATATGGTGGATTTTTTCATTCCCAATACATAAAAGACATCCAACAGTTGTTCATTTAGCAGTTCATCTTGAAAATGGTCAACGTGTTTATTTTACAACTGACAATGTATTGCAAAGAGCAGCACAAGTTGTTAACGACGAAAGTGGTGGAATATAAGTATATTTAGATGCGCCTGGAGGCACATTGAATTGCTGCCAATCTATTGGATGGCGGTCGAACAGCACACTCTGCACTAAAGCTGGCATTGAACATGCCATTAGATAGAACATTACAAGATCTACGAGGAAATCAAGAACTGTTTGGTGGTGCCGTCATATTGTTAGCAGGTGATTTTCGACAAACATTACCTGTTATTCCTCGATCTACTCCTGCCGATGAACTGAATGCGTGTTTGAAATCTTCAAATTTTTGGAGACATGTAAAAACACTTACCCTCAGTACAAACATGCGTGTTCAATTGCAAAACGATACATTAGAAAATGAATTTTCAAAACAATTGTTGGACATTGGAAATGGCAAAATTCCAATTAATAATTTAGATGGCTTCATAACACTACCAACCACTTTTTGTAGTAAAACACAATCAAAAGAAGAATTGATTCAAACTTCAAAGCGTGTTCCTAAATATAGCACAGCAACACAAAAATCATGTTTGGTTGAGCGAACGAGCGATATTGGCAGCAATAAACAAAGATATCAATGATCTTAACACGGCTATTCAAAATGACATAACAGGTAGATTAGTTACATACAAGTCAGTAGACACTGTTATGAATCAAGATGACGTGGTGAATTATCCCACCGAATTTTTGAATTCACTTGATTTGCCAGGAATGCCACCACATAATCTACAATTAAAAGTTGGAGCACCAATTATTATGCTTCGCAATATAAATCAACCACGACTTTGTAATGGCACCAGACTTGCAGTGAAAAAGCTAATGAAAAACGTCATCGAAGCAACTATTTTAAAAGAAAAATACAAAGGCGAAGACGTTTTGATTCCCAGAATTCCAATGATTCCATCCGACTTGCCATTTGATTTTAAACGACTTCAATTTCCTGTTCGTCTTGCTTTTGCGATCACCATCAATAAGGCACAAGGCCAGTCTTTGGAAGTCTGCGGTATAAATTTGGAATTTCCATGCTTTTCACATGGACAGCTCTATGTTGCATGCTCACGAGTAGGCAAATAATTTGAATTTTTGTCGTATGTATGCATGAAGTATATTTCCAGAAATCGATAGTTTGAATTCAAATCAAACTCATCCCGCCACCTATCCGAAAGGGCAGTTACATATAATAATAGATATGTTTCTAGAACAATTTCATCTCAAAAGTTCGATTTTTATCTATATTATCTACTAATTCAATTCTGCTTTTACACAGTCTTTTTTTACACGATTTTGATTTAACACGGTCTAGAAAAAAAATGGATTCCATTTTTACACGATTTCATTCGATTTAGCACGATTAAAAAAAGCTATTTGATTGAAATTTTGAAGAAAAATATTTTTATTCAAGACTTTAATAATAGTTTTTTTGTATGAATCATTTTATTTTAACTATTTTTTACAGGGTTGAAGGATATGAAACTAATCCCATTTTTTTCTATGTATGTACTTCATTTTTTTTAAACGGTTTTGTCTGGAACGTATCTACCGTGTAAAAACAGAATTAGGTGTGTTGTAAGTTATTAAGTAATATGTATTATAATTCAAAAGTTACTTTTTGTCTTGAATTCATTCTTGTTATTCTATCATTTTTGAAGATTTATGAATTTGGAACATATGCTGGCTTGAGTCTGTCAATTGATGTTGACACTTTTTTTCCATTTTGCAGTATTGTAAAAACTTTATTACTTTTAGAAATAACTTTATAAGGTCCCTTTACTTTGAGCAAATAAGCTCTGTATAAGTCTGTACGTTTTAATGAAAGTTTCGCACCATATTTTAACATTTTATAAAGGTATGGCTATTTTTTCCATTGTGAAACTTGACTTAGTAGTATTTTTACAAATAAATTCAAATTCATTGTCTTTTTCTTGCTCATTGGATAGGGTTTGGTTTTACATTGTCAATTGCGCCGATGTGTGACCTAGATAGCGTGTCGGACACGACGTTGTGAGAGCTTTCAATGTAACGAATGTCGTTGGTGAATTGTGAAATGTATTTCAAGTGGTTTGTTTGGCGTGGAGATTTTTCTGAGCGAAAGAAGAGAGCTTTAGTAAAAGGTTTGTGATTTCTGTAGATGACAAAATCCTCGCCTTCTACAAAGTATCAAACTCTTTTGACACTTAAGTATGCTGCAAGGAGTTTCTTTGAAAGTGGAGTACTTTTTTCGGCTGGGTATAACCTTTTAGAATAGATTGGTTCAAACTGATTTTCGTTAAGTTCTTGTATAACGGCATCCAACAGCATCAGTTGATGCATCTACCAAAATGCTATAACTTTGGCAGAAGGGTTTTAGGGTGAACGAATAGTGTGCGCTTTTGAAGGCATGCTTTCATTTTTGTGAAAGCGTTTTCAAGTGACTCGGACCATAAAAAATTTGACTTATGTTTTCTGTTGACATCTTTAAGAGCGTCGTAAAGGGGAGCAGCTATTTCAGAAATATTTGGAAAGAAACGATGGTAAATGTTAATCTTACCTAAGAAACGTTGTAAGCTTTTGAAAGACTTGGGAGTAGGGAAGCCTATGATGGCTTCAATTATGGATTCAGAAGGTCTAATACCTTTTTCTGAAACGTGATTTCCTAAAAATTCTAGTTTATTGACGCGAAATATGCATTTAAGAGGATTGACATTTATGCCATATTTCTGTACTCTGGAGAAAAAGATGTTGAGATGTTCCTTATGCTTTTGGTACGACTTGCTACCAACTAATATACCGTTTACGTAATATTACTGACAGATATCAGGTATATGGTGGGTATGAATATCCGGGTATTGACAATACTCGCATAGGTGACACACATAACCCGGGTATCGTACGTATATTATATGGTTGGAATTTGTGTGAAATTGAAATTTTAAATGAATTTATAATAATTTTATTAAAATGTTTTTATTAGCTTGGTTTCTTGTCTGTCTATTCGGTACAAATTTAGAAATTGATTTTTAACCAACTTTTTGATGAGATAGAAACTTGAAACTTTCAACATAGCCCAGAACTGCATGACAATGCAATATTACATAGCTAATGAAAGTTTTAAGATTTTACTTTTTATGATATTCGATCCTCAAATTTGGTCTAAAACAAATAAAATACTGTAATGTTTATTCACTAAAATTTAATCTAAGCAAACTCTGATTTTCAAGTCAAAAATATTTTAGTATGATAAAGGCATAATTGTTAATTTTAAATATGTGTTCAATGACCTATACCAAACGTGTATATATATGAGAAAATATATTCATTACAAGAAAAATAAAAAGGAAAAGAATATTCAACAAAAATATAACAAGAAAGTATATAGTTATTTAAATAGGTAAAAAAATATTTAAATTTTGTACATATACAGGGTGTTTCACAGTTCGTGTGCCAAACTGAAATGGGTGGTAGATCTCGGTGAGAAATGAAAAAAATCGTATGGGAGGGGGGGGGGTCTATTCTCAATGGTTACCGAGATATTCAAGGTCAAACAAAATTTTTTTTCGACGAGTAACCAGTTCCACTTTTCGCAACATATTTCAGCTCTCGTGCAATATAGGGAGCTAAATGAAAATTATTTCTATAGGGAACCTTCAGACCTTTCAGAAAATGTCTGTTATAAAGTTTTATGTTTAATACTTGAGAAGTTATTGTAGCTCAAAGTCAAAAAAGTTTGGAAAAAAATCGTCATTTTTATGTTCAAGGTCAAATATCTCGAAAATTTCCCTTATTATTTTTTTTAGTTTTTTAGCTTGAACAAAAGCCTATTATTTCTACTCTAATATTGTTTTTATGTTATTGCATTATCTTTATCTGTTCAAAAGTTATTCAGCATAATTCAAGGGCAGTTTTTTCAAAATCGGTTAAAATTGTTCTTGTGAAGAATTAGTCAGTTTGTCTTTTGTTGTTGTTTTTTTTTTCTTCACACAATTATTCAAATAGGTAAACAAATTTTCAAATTTTAATTCATTAAAATTAAATTGAATTTATTCAGTTTCATATTTTTTGAGAGCGACTGTATTCTACATTTATTTACTTGTATACTAATTAGAGATGAAAAAAGAAAAATCCGATTTTTTCAAAATTGTCTTTTTCCGTTTTTTTCATATTTTTCCGGATTTTTTCATAAAAAGCTGCTTTTTAAATACTTTTTTAACAAATGAAAAATACATTCACCCGTTGCTTTTTATCGGTTTTTTTCCAAAGAAGCGGAAAAAAACAGGAAAAAAACATTTGTTTTTTTCAAATTCATAGGAAATTTATATTACTATACATTCATTTGAACGGTTTTTTTTTCAATTTTTTAAAGTAAGTAGGTAAATTTTAAATTTAATTCAACAAATATTTTAAAGGATAATATAAAAAATTTGTAGTAACACTTCATTAAACTTAAATGCATTTTTTAAAAATAAACAATGGTGTTATAAAATTCTACAAAATATTAATACCTACAGTCAGGTACAAATTTTTAACATATGTGAAGCAAAGAGAAAATCCTTTCAATGATATTTAATGAAATTTGGGTATATACTGTGTACATTATATAAGAACTCTTTTTAACAAAAGACAATATATTTATAAGTATTGTTACAATACATGCAAACAGAAATTTCTGTAATTCTCTAGGAACATTTTTTTTCCTAAAATTTTCAAAGTAAACAGGTAATTATGTTGTTGTTGTTTATGCTCAGCCTGGATATTAAAACACAAGATGCTTACAAATGGAAATTCCATTTTTGATAGATGAGAATGCAATATTACAATATTTGCAACTTTTTCAAGTACATAATTGCATTTTTAAATTAATTCGGTCGAAGTAACAAGTAATTTTTTCATTAAACGAAAACAAATATTATGTATGTCAAAAATAATAAACATATTAAAAAGTGAAAAAAATAATAAAAAATAAAAAATAATTTAATATCCAGTGTCTTTTAAATAATTTTTTTTAACAGAATTACTCTTTATACTCAAATATTCATTAAATATCATTAAAAGGATTTTCTCTTTGCTTCACATATGGTAAAAATTTGTACCTGACTGTAGGTATTAATATTTTGTAGAATTTTATAACACCATTGTTTATTATTAAAAAATGCATTTAAGTTTAATGAAGTGTTACTACAAATTTTTTATATTATCCTTTAAAATATTTGTTGAATTAAATTTAAAATTTACCTACTTACTTTAAAAAATTGAAAAAAAAAACCGTTCAAATGAATGTAATATAAATTTCCTATGAATTTGAAAAAAACAAAGGTTTTTTTCCTGTTTTTTTCCTGTTTTTTTCCGCTTTTTTGGAAAAAAACCGATAGAAAGCAACGGGTGAATGTATTTTTCATTTGTGAAAAAATCATTTAAAAAACAGGATTTTTATGAAAAAATCCGGAAAAATATGAAAAAATCTAACGAAATTATTTTTTTCATGGTTTTTTCATCTCTAATACTAATATATTTTTTTTTAATTATTTGTATTAATTATTAATATTTAATTCAGTAATTCGTAAAAGTTATAATAAGTGATAATAAGAAAAAGAAAAAGAACATTCAGTAAAAATATAAAAAGAAATTACAGAATTATTTAAATAGGTAAAATATTTAAATAGGTAAACAAAAATTACAATTTCAATATAACACGTTTAAGACATACTTAAAATACAGGTGAAATAATAGAAATAATTTATCAATGGTCAAGGAGACATCCACCCAACGCAAGCGACGACTAGAAAAAGAAAAGCAAAAGCGAAAAGAGAAGCTTCAACAGGAATCGGAAGAAAGTAGGTATTTAATATCAGCCAAACGGCGTAAACGAGCTCAAGAAGTTCCCAAGAAACAGCGTAATGTCGAAAATAAAAATGACAAGGAACGAATGGTTCAAGCGAGAGCAAATGAAACAGCCGATAAGCATATCTCTCGCCTTGCTATTGACACACTTCGTCATGCAAAAATAAGAGCGATTAAAACTTCCGAAGCGCATATCTCTCGTCTGAAATCAGATAGATTGAAACACTCTGAATTAAGAGCTAGAGAGTCAAGTCAGAAACGTGAAGCAAGACTACGACGTCAACGTGAGGCCTATGCTCAAAGGTTAGCTGATGATGCGGATTTTCACTTAACCATAAACACTTTTTGCGACAAGTGTTGTGATATCTGTCAGAAAAAATGCTACTCTAATCAGGTAGTGAAATATCGTTTGATTTCTCCAAAACCATACTTGCCACCGGAACTTATCGCTAGAAATGATTTGCTTGTTTGCCGTCGATGCAATACACACTTGAAGAGCTCAAAGAATCATGCTCCATCCAAGGCGTACTGGAATAACTTGCTTCCGGGTAAAATTCCCGATGAAATTGACGTACTAACTGAAGTAGAACGACGTTTACTTCAGCGTATCATTCCGTATGTCAAAGTGATCAAGTTTACAGGTAGATTTGGTCAATACGGTTTCAAAAGACATGCAACATTATTTGCTCTCGATATATTTGAAGTCAGTGAAAAGTTGTCTAAAATGCTTCCTCGATCAAGCACAAATGTAGGAATTGTTGTAGTAACAGAAATCCTGGAGAACTTGAATATATCCAGAGATTATTACATTTCACCAAATCGTGTCTACAAGGCGCTTGACTGGCTTATTGCAAATAACCCACTCTACAAGGATGTAGAAGTAAATCGATTTGCGCGATTAAATACTCAGGATGTCATCCGCGTTATTCCAGATCAGCTAGAACGACCTAACGAGCCCGATGACCAAGCTGCTGATGCTCCAACTCGTAGTGCCTATATGCGAATAAATGTCTTATCACGAATCGTACGTGCTTCCTGGAATCAAGGAAATGAAGAAATCTTTCAACCCAGGCATGCTGGACACCAATGTTTCGCCATGGTCGTGGCAAATTTATTTCGTGCTGCCATTCTACCACCACGCCAATGGGATACGAATGTTTTAAATCAAAACATGATTGAAGGCGATGGATTTTACGAATTGATTGATTGGGAAACTAGAAATCAACCGGATGCCTTTCCCATTGATAATCGCGGCTATTTAGAGATTAGAAATCTTGATCTTGTGAGACACGACATCATGATGTTTAACAATGCCTTTGGTATTGAATATGATGATTTAAATGGCGCTTTCAATGGCAGTTTATGCGACAAGGAAAACGATGGAATTAGTTTTCTAAATCTTTTTGCTTCCTTAAACTTATTGTTTGCCGTACATAATGTTGGAATTTTGATTGTTTCTGGCAGTGCATATGGTCTCATGTATTATGATAACAAGTTTTATTTCACCGATTCCCATTCATGTGGACCAGAAGGAAAAAGAGGAGCACAAAATGGAAAAGCCTGTGTTATCGAATGCGATACTATTGACGAATTCCTTCGTATTATCCGCCGAACTGTACATTCTAATGTCGGTACACAATTTTCAATTAATGCAGTAAATATTGTCATCAAAGAAGAAGTTGTACCAATGTAGCAATATTCAGAGTCACATTCATCGATACAGGTAGATGAAAAATTTCCTACCGAAAATAAACAAAAACAAGTAAATGCATCGCAATTTTTTCCTTTGCAAACATCTGTAATGGTACCAATTGATTATGAGCAGCCAGATGTCCATGATAAATTTGAGGAAAGTAGAAGCATCAACGAAATTGTTCGCAAAACTAAAGACAATATTGTGAATGTAAACCGAGAGTTGAAAGCAGAGGAATTCTCATGGTTCTATCTCTTTCCATATGGCAAAAATGGCTTGAACGAAGAACGACCGGTAAAAATTACGCCATTGGAATATTTCCAGCAACGAATTCTAGACTCGGATACTCGTTTTCAAAGAACAAACTATTTGTTTTATGCTCTATCGATGTTTGAATATCTTCGAGTGCAGTCGAAAGTTAATGCATGTGGCAGAGCTATACGAGGTCAAGAAGGTGTTGTCGAGGATCTTCATTTGTATTTAAAAAATCTCACAGGATCAGCATCATACTGGCGAAGATCTCAAAACGAATTGATTGCATTTATTCGTTGTCTTGGTCCTCCAACTTGGTTTATTACTTTAAGCTGTAATGACTTGAATTGGCTTGACATGCGCAAAGCTTTTTTGATTGCAGATGGCAGAGCCGAAGAAGATCCTAGCCAATTAAATATTGACGAAGTGCAGCGTTTGATTGAATCGTATCCTGTTGTGCTGAGTCGACATTTTTCTCGTCGTGTCGATGCTTTCATGAAACAGGTCAAACGAAATGACAATCTTCTTTGCGAGAAAGTCATAGATTTTTGGACACGCATTGAGTTTCAGAACCGTGGAAGTCCACATGTACACCTTATAGTATGGATTGCAAACGCTCCATCTTTTGAAACTCCAGAAGGACTTGCGTACATCGATCAAGTGATCTCATGTAGCTTCCCAAGCGAAGAAAAAAATACAGATTTAAGATCACTCGTCAAACGCAATCAAATTCATCGTCATACCCTTACATGTCACAAAAACAATTATAAAATATGTCGATTTGCTTTTCCTCGCAAGCCATGCCAACAAACTCGTATTGTGCCGCCGAGTTCAGACGAGTTTATTCGAAATGGAGGACGATTCTGCACATTGAAACGAACAACGAATGAAAAATGGGTCAATAATTATAATCAGCGAATTCTCGAGTTCTGGAATGGCAATATTGATCTATTGCCCATTACATCGCTAAGTACATTTCAAAGGCGGAACCAGTAGATGTAAATGAAGGTGTTGCTCAAGCCATTTGCAAGATTCGTCGCGATGAAACTAACATCGCAACAAAGCTATTTAAATCATGCATGCGTATTTTGAAAAAGCGACAAGTTTCCGCATCAGAATGTGTTTATCGTCTCTGCCACCTGCCACTCCGTTCAAGTTCAAGAAAGTGTATGTTCTTAAATACAAGAAAGCCTGATCAACGATATCAAGTGTTGAGATTTGTAGATAATCGAGCAGTTGGACTTTACTCAAACATATTTGAGCGATACGCAAATCGTCCGAGACAACAGGAGCAGGGATATGATTTTCCAAATATGTGCCTACTTGAATTTGCTATGAAGGGAGGGAGATAATGAAGAAAACATTGATGCTGAAAAGGAAGAACAAACAACAAGACAAAGACTCATCAAGCTGGCAAACAACACTAAGGTAGTAATTAGAAATGTTCCAGCTGTTGTACGTGTACCAGCCTTTCAAATGTTGACAGATCCGGAAAATTATTTTTATAGCCTGCTCGTACAATATGTACCATTTTATTCTGAGGATGAATCAATTGGTGAAAATATTAATGCACGAGAGGCTTTTCTTGGTATGGAAGCGCAATTGAGACAAACAAATGCATACCTCGAAAAACACCGTGCAAGAGACAGACAACTTGAAACTGCATTCAATCAGACACATGCTTTTATTATTTTCGAAAATCAGGAAGAAATTGTTGAAGTAGAACTTGAAGATAAGGTTGAGCAGTTCAAGAATGTGTGTGTTGCAATGAATTTACGGGAGCGAGAATTATTTAACACCATTACACGAAGTATCCAGGGTCAAATGAATGGAAGTCCGAGTCGAATAAGAATGTTTGTCACCGGAGGTGCTGGAGTTGGTAAAACATTTACATTCAATGCACTGAAAGAACAGGTCAATCGCTGCTATGGTAAGAAAGCAGTTAAAGTTGGTGCACTGACCGGTGTAGCGGCAAGACTTGTTGGTGGAACAACGCTGCACACATTATTTAAATTATCAGTTGAGAAAGATGGAAAAATCATAGTAAAATTGGCGCCACTCACTGGTAACTTTTTAAAGGGCTTGCGAAATCAGTGGAAGGACATCGAATTCCTGTTTACCGATAGAATTTCCATGGTGTCATATGAAATGTTGTGCATGATTGATTCTAGATTCCGACAACTGAAAAAGAAGGAAAATGAACCATTCGGTGGCATCAACATTATAGTTTTTGGAGATTTGTTTCAGTTACCACCTATTCGAGGATCTCAGGCATTCTACCAGCCTGCAAGATTTTTCCCAGCAACTCATTTGTGGAGACTCTTCAGCCTTGTGGAGTTGACAGAGAACATGCGTCAACAAAGCGTCGGTGAGTTAAAAGATTTTGAATTGGATAAAGCAATTCGCATATATCCAACTCGTGTAAAAGTTGATGCATACAACACAGCCGTCTTTGAACAATACCGAGCAAAAGGAATAAAAATTTTCAGTATTCGGGCTCAAGATGTGCTAATTAATTCTACAAGAAACGCCGACAATGTAAACATGAACAACATTGTGTCAGGCGATGTAAACAAGACTGGAGGATTACAAAAGAAGTTGAAAATTTTCGACGGGGCGAGAGTGATGCTTCGTTCAAATATTAATATAGAGCAAGGACTTGTAAATGGTGCAATTGGCACTATCAATGAAATTGTTTGGCCTTTATTCTGTCGTGATCAGATGTGCGATACCGACATTCCATCTGTTCGTATCGATTTTGGCAGAGATGGGATTCATTTGATCAAGCCGCAATCAATAAGTTTTCCGGCTCTCCGAAACTATGAAACAATTGAGCGAACACAACTTCCACTAGTTGCTTTCGATTTGCCACTTTCAAGGACTTGCGAGTAGATAAGGTGGAAGTCTGTGCTAAATCATATACACGTAGCTACTCATGTAAAATTTTTCAAGTAGATACAAGTACAACAGAGGGCTTTATAGTTTAAAACTAAGAGCACTAGATGTGTTTTTCTTTTTTGTATGTATATTATGACAAAATAAAAATTATTTTTAGGTTTTGACACCTATCAAAATTTTTGTGTCGTTCGATTTACCCATTTATCCAAGACACATTTTAGTACTCGCAAGTACTTGGAAATGGCAAATCGAAAGCAGCTACTAATACTGTGCTGGGCCTGCACAGTTCATAAAATGCAAGGATGTACAGTGAACCATGCTGTTGTATACCTCGGATCTGCATTATTTGCTAAAGGACAGGCATATGTCGCATTAAGCCGTGTCAGATCGTTGGATGGGTTGAGAATAGAGGAACTTGATTGCTCAAAACTCACTGGCAAGACACCGTGTAATGAAGATGCAATGAAGGAGATGGAAAGAATGCGAAAAATAAGACATCTAGCATCATAAGTGAGGTATATATTTGATATTTATAACTAGGAAGGATCTTATATAATTTACTTTGATTACTTCTTCATTTTAAAACGTCTTTATTAGCTTGCTTTCTTGTATGTCTGTCTGTTCCGTACAAATTGAGTGATAACAAGAAAAAGAAAAAGAAAAGAACATTCAGCAAAAATGTAACAAGAAAGTATATAATTATTTAAATAGGTAAAAAAATATTTAAATTTTGTACATATATACCCATACAAATATATTTGTTTTAAATTATTTGAATTAATTATTAATATTTAATCCAATAATTAGTGCAAGTGATAACAAGAAAAAGAAAAAGAAAAAGAAAAAGAATATTCAACAAAAATATAACAAGAAAGTATATAGTTATTTAAATAGGTAAAAAAATTTTACAATTTTAATATATACACACGTTAAATTTATTCAGTTCCAAATGTTTTCAGTGCGACTGTATTTTACATATATATACAAATATATTTGTTTTTTAGAAATAAAAAAAACTTTTTTAGTTTTACTTATATTATTTTTTAATGGAAAATAATATCAATAAAATCGATTGACAAATTTCACATAAGACTAAAAAGCAAAAAATAATTAAAATAAAAAAATTTTTTTAATATAAAACGTTTTTAAAACGGACTCAAAAGTATAAAATAATTTTTCCTAGCCCCATACACATTCTCAACCCCATGCAGATAATCCTGAAAATTGGTGATTGCGAATTTTTAATAGCTATAAAAATACTTGTAAGATTAAAAACGAAAAACATGGGGCGCTATTCTTTACACTTCTAACTATTAACTTGCGTTATTCTTCACACTTCTTACTATTAACTTGCGCCACTATTTACACTTCTTACTATTATCTTGCGCCCCATGTTTTTTTAATTTATTATCATTATATTAATATAATTATTATTATTATAATTGATATTTTATTATATTAATGTTTATTATAACGATTTTTTTAAGTTTTAGTCTTCTTCTTCTTCTTTTCATTACATTCACATTTCTACACATTTGACGTTTTTTTTCATATGAAGTTAGCTCCAATTTGCCTTTTTATTCTGAAATTTCCCATTTCAAGTTCACAACACTGTCAGTACTCGGCTGTTTTATGTGGGTATAGGATACTCGCTTCATACTCGATTGCTTTCGATGTATACCCGGATATCCAATGAATACCCGCTGACACATATCGGGTTTAATGCGGGTATAGTGAATACCCGGATATTCATACCCACCATATACCCGATATCTGTCTTTACTATAAGCAAAAATCCTGGAAGGCCTTCATTAATAAAGCGTTGGAAGGATTATGTAACATTTTTCAGACTCCTGGAGAGGTTTTCTTCCAGGTTGAGGAATTTTATTCTTTTTAGGCATTCTGAGTTGCAGAATTGTCAATGCAAATGAATAAATGTGAATAATGTATATAAATTTTCTGGTGAAATTCGTAATCAACAAGATTTTATAAACTTTGTAAATTTTAAAATGTGTATTTTTCGGCTTTCATGAGTACTGATATATATGTTTTAACTATCTGTGAATGTATTTATTTTTTTAAATC
The DNA here is from genome assembly GCA_932526495.1 of Bombylius major. NCBI lineage: Eukaryota > Metazoa > Arthropoda > Insecta > Diptera > Bombyliidae > Bombylius > Bombylius major. The sequence continues at coordinate 24,708,644 of OW052043.1, forward strand.
CACTTCGTATGTCCAAATTCAAAAATTTTGTATTACATGATTTTACAAAAAATTGTTAAATGTTCTAATTCTCGATGTTATTTAATTAAAACCTTAAAAGGAAATGAGAATAAATGTACATATAATGTTCTAAATATGAAAACTAGATGCTTAACTACGATATAGTAATATGTGTTTGGTGCATCCATTCTTTTTCGTGATGAATATTTTCGATAGACTTGTAGATCCTTGTATTTCATTTAATAATTAATAATTGTATGTTTTTTCACTGTCTGTGGTTTTAATGTTTCGTTGCCTCATATGCACCTTTTACAATTGTAAAGTTTAAATTTTGCACATTTATTAAATGTTTTATGTATTTAAGTAGAGTATATATAGCGACTCTAGACCAGGGAGGTTTTTGTGCACAGCTTTTTTGTGCACAGCTTTTTTTGGATGACGTCATGAGCTTTTGTGCTTTTTTGGTGTGTGTAAAAGAATGTGTTGTTGTTTTGTTGTTGTTTGAGATGAAGAAAAAATGAAAAAAAATGTGATGTCGGTGGGATGGATGATGGAAGCGAACCTGAGACCTGTGGCATGATAGTCCGTAGTATATATCATTGAGCCACAGGGAATCTTAATATATGGTGATTATGTTGTGTGTATATAGGTATGACGAATTTTAGTTCGTATGTTATTAGAAGAAAAAAAAAAAAGATTGTGAAATAGTTGTGATTAGATTCGAACTCGCAAATAAAAATGGGAAAATTTGTGTGTATAATATTTTTATTCATTTGTGTGATAAGAAAAAAAAAGATTGTGAAATAGTTGTGATTAGATTCGAACTCGCAAATAAAAATGGGAAAATTTGTATGTATAATATTTTTATTCATTTGTGTGATAAGAAAAAAAAAAGATTGTGAAATAGTTGTGATGTTGATGAGATTTGAACCCGGGCCCTGACGTGATAATTCAAGAAAAAAAAAAGTTTAAATTTTGCAACTTCTATAAAAAGAAATTCTGGTTCGGTCTTTCTAATTGATTTTTTTTTTGCACATATGATACATATAAGCAATTTTTTTATTTCGGATTTCATCAAGTTGTGAAATTATTTTTATATGTATGTTTGTGTGTGGGTATAAATTTTGTCGGCACTTGTAAGCAGTTGAAAAAGAGTGGGGATACGATTTTTGTCTATAAATGGAAACAATTTCTTGAAACGGTATCAGTCCATAGTGAAATTTCAAAGTGTTAATTTAATTTTATCTTAAAGTTTGTAAAAAATGAGTGAAATACAGAAACCTGAAAAAGTTGGTTCAAAGAAGGCACCAAAAGTAGTTAAACGGAAACAAGAAGATAATCTTGTAAGAGATGAAATACCAAACAAAGTATTTGCTTCTGAGCTGGAGGAGTTAAAATCATTTCGATACAATATATACTTAAACTTGGGAAATATGGTGAAAAATCATCCATATAAAATCATCAGTGCAGAAAAAGTTAACACAAAATTTGGTGATCGAGTTTCGCTTGAATTAGAAGGAAGTCAACGATTGAATTTACCAGAAAAATATAACAAGTTATCAGATAATGTGTTAACAGCATTAAACAAGGGGAAATATCACTTAATCAACTATGGACAAGTAGGCAAAGCTTACAGTATAGACTTTACCGAATTTCCGATATCCAATGAATTTCAAGAACAACAACAAGAACAACAACAAGAACAACCGAAAATAACAGAGAATGAGCAGCAACCTGTACAATCAGAGCCAGATCAACAATATTCAACAGAAACGGAAGCTAATATAAATTATGATGAATTTTCACAACCATTTGATTTAAGTTTACCTGGTTTTTATAATAACATAATATAAAATCAATAAAAAACAATTTTTTAAATGGATATTAAGTGTTTTTTATTTATTAACTAATAATCAGCAAAATAATTATAATATATTCTTCCAAGAAATATCTTTATAAGTCTAATAGCTTCTTTAGCTGTATCTGTTTTTTCTCTTTGTTTTTCTTCTATTAAATCACATTCACAAATATTTTCATTGTCTTCAGGATTAGAACATGCAAGATAATGGCCGTTAGATGTAAATTCTTCACTTTTGCTGTTGTTTAGATATTCTCGAATATTTTCAATTTCTTTTTTGTTGAATACAACTTCTCCATATGATTCTATACCAAAAAATGTATCAAATTCATTTAAAAATAATGAAATATTATCTATTATATCCAGATTTCCTTCTTCTAAGTACCCAATCAATTTCTCGTAAAATTTCAATAATTTTTCAAATTCATTTTTAAATTTGATAACTTGATTTTGTCTATAACTACAAATACATGTATCTGGTCCTGTAGTTGTATCATCTTTAGCCCAACAACAATCAACGTAATGATATCCATGAATTGATGTGATTTTTTCCATGTTTTCATATTGTTGTATATATTTTCGATAGTATACAAGAGTTCTCCTATCTTCGTCTGTTAAATAATCTGTGTAAAACTCGCCTTCAAAATCCATCTTTATACTTTGAATAATGTTGGTTAACTGTTTATTATTTTGAGAATGAATTGACTTTTATTAATGATTATATTTATTTGTTTAACATTTTCGATTTTCGTATCGGTTCTGTAGTTATAGTCTTGAAATCGTACAAGTTATATTTCACCATTGCTTAGAATTCAATCTGTTTCAAATTCATGATATTCATAGCATGATAATATATGTTGAGTATGTATACGTTTTGTATAGTTGCTACTTTATCAGTTTTCATGTTGAGACATGTTTGTTCTTGTTTAAAACAATGAAGTCTTTTTTTTTTCAAACGGATTATGCTGCCAGCTGCGTTATTGTTTTTAAGTTCAGAAGAAAAGAATTTCTAACAAAGTATTTTGCTTTTGGATTATGTGACTAATATTAGAATTATCGACTATTAAGCTTTTAAAATACATTCGAGATTAGGTATATAAAACACATGTGAATCACTTTTATGCTTCATTAATTTCAAGACTTTTTTACCTCCTGTTAGTCAAGCAAGTAATTCTTTCTTAGTCGGTTTTATTATTTTAAAATGGAAACTATAAGTGAAACACGAGAAATTTTGGAATTTCTAAAAGAAATTTTTGAAACTCACGACATGGAGTTTCTAGACGAACAAGAAGATAACAACATGGAGTTTCTGGATGTTCAAGAAGATTGCAACAGCAACATCGACAATTCCAACATGGAGTTTTTAGATGAACAAGAAGATTTCAATAGCAACATCAACAATTTCAATATGGAGTTTTTAGATGAAGAAGAAGGTTACAACGGCATCTCATATAAAATAAGTTTTCAATATTTTAATAAATTTTTTGAAAACAGTACAAATATTAAATTTTGTTTTGATTGTAAAAACCATAAATACATGCCTGTAAATGTATGTAGAGTTTCAGGGAATTTTGAAGCAAATAGTAATTTTGTAATAAAAGATTTTATTGAAAAACACAACTTGAAATGTTTTTTATGTAATACCAATTTATTTTCAATAATTTATAATAAAATTTAATGAAATAAAAATAAAATATCATTAGAACAAAAACAGTTAAAGGTTTTTTTTATTTAATTTTTTTAATAACTCTTTCTCCTCTATCCACGAATTATGCTGATTAGAAAATCCTAGCCATTTCACAAAAACTTTGCTTCCTTTTTTTCTTAAAATTTTTTCCACTAAATAAAGATCTGGGTGATTGGTTTTAATTATTTCTTTTTCGTAAAAGCCTCCTTTAATTGGTTGTCCTTCGTAGTCTTCTAAAGGATATGTTATTGGATTCGTGTTTTGAACTTTTTTTATCGTGAAAATTTCGGTGGTCCAGTTGGGTGTATATCCCTTCTCAAAAATATGTTTATATTTGCTTATTCGTACTTTGTCTCCAACTTTGTATTTTGGTTTATGAAAAACTTTTAAGTTATTGTATACTGTCTTTAATAAAAATTTTTCATTGTTTTTATTAACATCTTTGGGACGCATTTTTATTGTTCGATGAATAGTGTTATTGTATTTGGTAACTAACGCTTTTACGTTATCAATCCATTTATATGATCCATTCATACTGAATTCTTTCCACATCATCTCTTTTAATGTTCTGTTGAAACGTTCAACAATTGATGCTTTCAATGTGCTATATGTTGAATAATGATTAACATTATGTTTCTTCATAAGTTGATTAAATTGTGTGTTATAAAATTCTTTCCCCAAATCTGTTTGTAAATTTTTTGGTGATGTTTGTGTTATGTTAAATATATTATTCATTGCTTCAGTAACATCTTTAGCATTTTTTGTTTTAACAGGGTGTACCCAAGCGTATTTTGAGAAAGTATCAATTACAGTTAATAAATATTTATAATTTTTGTTAAATGAAGAGTAATTTCCCATTTCAACTAAATCAGCTTGCCACAAATCATTAATTCCTTTTACTATAACATGTCACCGTTTAAAATTTTTTCTAGCAGGTTTATGAAGTTCTTCTACAAGTTGTTGTTTTTGCATATTTATTCTGGTACACTTTCTAATGGGAAAATCGATTCTTCAGGTTTATGTTTTTTCTTTATTTCATCAAATAAAAATTGTTGAATATTTTCAATATTATAATTTAAACTATATAGTTTTTCACTGTGACTTTTTAACATGTCCTGATTCTTTGCAAGATCCTGACGAAATGTTTCTATTTTTATAAGATTTTCGTGTAAAGCATTGATTTCATTATCAACATACTTTTTTGTCACTGCATCATTATCATTTAAAGGATTTTCAAGATTTTCCATTCGTTTTGAATTTATATTAAAGTTTCCTTCATTTGTTAAAATAAAACCTATTCCTGGCAAACCTACAGGACCAGGAGGCCCACGTTCAGATGAAATTGTAGCATGGTGATGTCTCCGAATAGAGAAACGTCCAAACTTGTCAACGCTCATGATGTAAATAATAAATTTCACGTTGTAGAATATAAATTTATACGATAATGTCTGCTTCTCTGAGCTCCTCAATTATTGAAACTATCTCATTGTTGTGATTATTATGATGTGCATGTGTAGATGCTAATAGTAATTTCAATCTATTCACTAATTCATTTGGATCATCCCAGTATACATAATTAGATTTTTCTTTTAGTAAATGCATTAATCCAGAACCAGAATGAGATTTGAACAATCCCTTAATTAGTCTATACTTCGTACTTTTGTTTCCAGATATTTGTCCTCCGTCCTCATAATCTCGTTTATTTGCACTTGTTTGTATTATGATTTTTTTATAATTTTTGAAGTCATCGTTAGTGCATACCGTTTTATTAGGATGTTTTAAAAACAATAATTGTATCAAACCAGGTGTTAGAGAATAAAAATTTCCATCAATAACAATAGTTTTATCGTTAATATCAAAAGAAGAGTTTCCTATTTTCCAAATATTTCTATCATGATCTAAATGTGGCCCGTATTTATAATCAATATCATCTTCTTTTAATTTCATTTCTTTCAAAAATCGATTTGGCGAGTTTGAAAATGCTGGTTGTTGTAGTTGTTGTGATTCATCAAAACTTTCACCAAATGATTCCTGTGAAAAATCAGGTTGTTTAATTGTTTGAGGTGTTTCAAAGTTTTGCTCTAACTTATTGGAATATTCATGTGGTGTACTTGAGAATTCAGTTTTCAAACGTTTAGGCTTAAATGAAGTCTCACATTCTTCTTTTACTTCAGATTTAATATCCGGATAATTAGTTTTATCTACTATTTTCTTCAAAGGTTGAGTTATTGGTTTAAAAACACTTTCCAATTGTATTTCTTCTTCTGCTTTACCAGTTTTTAAAGCTTGATATTTTTTACGAATAACATTTCTTGTTTTTATAATATTCTTAATTATCTCGTTTTCCATGATAATGCTTTGAAAAACATCTTGAACAGGTCTTTAAACAGCTCTGAAACAGCTTGAACAGGTCTTTAAACAGCTTGAACAGGTCTTTAAACAGCTTGAACAGGTCTTTAAACAGCTTGAACAGGTCTTTAAACAGCTCTGAAACAGCTTGAACAGGTCTTTAAACAGCTTGAACAGGTCTTTAAACAGCTCTGAAACAGCTTGAACAGGTCTTTAAACAGCTTGAACAGGTCTTTAAACAGCTTGAACAGGTCTTTAAACAGCTTGAACAGGTCTTTAAACAGCTCTGAAACAGCTTGAACAGGTCTTTAAACAGCTTGAACAGGTCTTTTAACAGCTCGGTAGATGAAATAATAATGATATACAACTCTTACATACGTATCTATTTATAATAATAAAGAAATGATGCAAATGCGGTTCAAGTATCAGCTGCAGCTACTGACTATAAAATTACACTCACAAAAGTCTTATGGAAAGTACCTCATATAAATGTAGACGATAAAGAAAGACTAAAACTACTTCAAATCACTCGAAATGCGAAACCAATTCGTATTTGCTTTCGGAGTTGGGATTTATATGAATATCCGAATATTCCAAATACAAATCACATCATATGGACTATCAAAACATCTACACAACTAGAAAAACCTCGTTTTTTGATATTTGCATTACAAACCAATCGACAAAACCAAAAGGAAGCTGATGCTAGTAAATTTGATCACTGTAAACTAGCTAACGTTAAAGCTCATTTAAACTCTGAGACGTATCCATATGATAATTTAAATATACTTTTTGAACGTAATCGATGTGCGTTGTTATATGATATGTATACAAAATTTCAAGAAACTTATTATGGAAGGAATTGTCAGCCGTTATTAAAATGGGATAGTTTCAAAAGTATAGCACCAATTGTTGTTATTGATTGCGCTCATCAAAATGAAACAATAAAAACAGGACCTGTTGATATTAGAATAGAGTTTGAGTTAGCAAGCAACGTCAATATTCCTAACAATACTTCAGGATTTTGTTTATTACTACATGATCGAATAATTGAGTACAATCCACTGAATGGAGAAGTTAGAAAACTGATATAAATGGGATTATAATATAGAAATTTATTTAGTATTTCAAAGAACTTGTGAGAAAAAACACATATACATATCATAAAATGTTTAATAAAATTATTATCGATTTCAAAGACTATAATAATAAGTTTATTGTTAAAGAACTTGCTATTTCTTTCAATGCGCGTGAATTTCAAGTGTTTATTATAAAGCCACCGTTTGATTTTTCACGTTTAACAACAAAAGAGAAGAAACAAGTGAATTGGTTACATAAAAATCATCATGGTTTAACTTGGAATGAAGGATCAATATCTTTTCAAAGTGTTAAAAAATTTCTTCGATCAAATCTGAGAAATTCTAAAGTATGTGTGAAAGGTCATGAAAAACGAAAGTGGATTTGTAATATACTTGAGAATAAGATTGAAGTATACGATTTAGAAGAAGAAGAAGAATGTCCGAAATTTGCAACATTGCTTCAAAACTATCCGCATGTTCTGCGTTGTAATATCCATAAAGGATACTGTGCTTTAGAAAATGTATGTCTTCTAAGAAATTTTGTTGATGAAGAGTTCACAAAAGAAAACCTTGTACTTGAATTGTAAAGAAAGAAAGAAAAAACAAAACATGTATTATTATTTTTTAGTAATAATAAATTTATTTAATATAATTTTTTAAAAAACATTTATTTTAATTTATATCCATATTAATCCTAAAATGCCCCCAAGCATATGTGCTTACCCCATTTTCTCTTATAAATCTTTTATCATCAGAAAAACTTAAAGCTACTTTATTAATTATTTGAGTATAAATATTATGAATTTTAGATCTAAACACATACATATTATTACTATAAAATAATTTCTTTTTATACAAGCAATCTCTATAATTATTTAAACTTAAATTATTAACAACTGTCTTTTTTACACCTTTGACTTTTTTTATATCTTTTGAATCTTTAACACTTAATGAATACATTTTCGATCTTAAACCAATAAATTCAGTCATTATATTTCCATTATTTTCATCTTTCATCATACCTAATACTTTTTTATTTTTTAATGGAATATCATAAGGATTATTGAATGCATATTCAGAAGTATCAAAGTATTTATCAATATCATTTTTAATATCACTATAAAAATCTTCAGTTTGAATAGAATATATAAAAGAGTCTGTATCCATATAATTTATTAAAATGTTTTCACCATATTTCGGTTTCATATAATCATAATGAAATTTATACATATTTAATTTTGATAATTCTAAAACACAAAATCCTAAATAAATTGGCTTATCATAATAAGTATGCATTCGCTTCATTTGTATAGCAATCATGTTATCAGTGAATTGTGTAGCACTATGAAAATTAGGTCTTGCTATCAAAGCTCTAGCTCCAAATTTTGTATAATAACTATCCCATTCTGTTACAATTTTAACATCTTTTCTTGTATCAACATTTTCCATAGTTTTTCCGAATGAAGCATTATTCATTAACTTGAAAAAATTTTTATCAAACACATTTTTTGCAAGCGTACGATGATGATTATTTAAATCAATGAATCGTTTCATCCATTTTGATTGTTTGAACTGCAAAACTCTATGAATATGTGTAACTTTAAGACCATGTTTAATACAATGTTGTAGATTTCTATAATGAATAACATATCGCTTCTTGTTTGTTAAATCTGTGATTAATTTGACATGTTTTGAATTTGAAGTAATTTTGTTTTCTGAACAAAATGGTAAGTCATTATGAATATCATGTAATACTTCAGGATATTCTAAATCAACTTCTAATATGTAACCAGTATCTGAATCTTCAGGAATATTTCTAATATCGATATTTTTATTTTCAATCCATTTAAAATCACCATAAGGAAGAGCTTGTGACATTGCCCAACCATACAAATTGTTTGCATCTACATACATTAGATATTGCGATAATTTTTTTTCGTCATAATTATCCATATATTTATTATTTGCTACAGAATGTCTATGGCAACACTGAGAAATACCACCTCTAATGCTTTTTTTAATGAAACTATGCATATTAATATCTGTTAATAATTCCAGTTCAATTTTTGTTTCCTTCAACATTGCATCCCATGATAAACCTGGAGCAGTATAATATTGACAAGGATCGAGTGAGTAAATACTTTTGCAAACTTTTCTAAAATTTTCAAATACATCAGCTAAAAGTAGTACATCTGTCTTCAAATATAATAATAAATAATCCCAAAGATTTTTATATTCAAATTTACGCCAAACCTTTCGCGCATGATTATAATCTTCGTTATTACATTCACTATTTGTCAATTTACTGCTGAAATCTTCTTGTGCTGGTAAACTTGTTTTATCTAATCGTTCCCATGAATTGATATATTCATATGGGAATATTCCTTTTCTTGTCATCAATTTAAATTTATCATCATCGCTGAACTCTGATCGAACTATTTTTAACATATCATTTGTCAAATTTTTCGCTAATGAATCTAAACTAGACTGCATGAATCTATTCGAATCTAGAAATCTCAATTCTATTGTATTCTTTTCATCAACGAAAATTCTCTTCGATAATGACACATATAGCTCCTTATTCAGAGGAATAACATTTATATCTCCATCAAAAAATGATAACTCCTTTATCGTATCCAGAAAAATTATGAAAAAATATTGGAAAAAATTTAGGCACGCGATATAGCAAATTACATTTTTCATGAGCTGGTCCTCTATATTTTCCAGTTAGATGACAGTGATCTCGAACTCTATCCTTATCTAAAAACTGTTTGCAAATATGACATTCTGTGCTCTCACTTTGAATTTTCATTTCATTTAGTGTTAAACGATTCATTGATTTTGAGTTTTCGATATAATTGTGATATAAATATTTTACATCTTGAATAATTGAAGATACAAATATTTTTACGCAATCTTTTCCCTTGTAAGTTCTGAATTTATTTAAATTATCATCAAAGCTGCACTTAATATAGTATGCAAAAGCACAAGGCACATGTTCCTGTACATTTGTTGTAGATGGTGATGATGCATCTGGCATGCATGTACTAATATCCTTTAAAATACATTCAAAATCAGCATATATTACAAAAGGAACATCTAATTCTCGTTCATAATGTTCAAATTTCAAAATACTTTTTTCTTTTGTTGGCATTCTTGTCACTATTTTATTACATTCTATTCTGTGAGTATTCAAGTCGTTTTCGCAAGAAAAGTATAATAAACATGAATTACACATATAGATTTTATGCTGATAATTTGTTAACTGCTGCCTCATTAATCTGAAATTTTGAAGAAAAATTTTTTTTGTTAATAATTAAAATTTCATAATTTACACTAACACTATTACTTAGACATGTTTTTTATCCAAACGTAATGAGCCTTTTCTTCTTCTTGTATAAATAATAAATTTATATGAATTTCTTTTTCTTTAGAAGTTGAATAATATGGTCCAATAATTCTATTATCTTCTAATCCAAATACATTAATACTGATTTTTGGATTCAGCATTTCAAATTTATGAATATCAGATGTTTTTAGTGGGAACTCTAGTGTAGAAAAATCAAGATTAACGCCATTTTTTAAAATTATTTTTTCAGACTTGATATTTTCAATCTGATATGATGATGATCTTTCAGAATTTTTTTCAACTGGGTTCAATGCAGATATTATAGCCCATTTAAAACAGTACTCATCCTCATTCCTTACATTTATACAAGCTTTTTTATTTTGTATAGATTTTGGAAGTGATAGGTACTGAGATCCTCGTAAGGGCTTCCATTGATTAATATTAATTTCAACATGAATAATTTTTATTAAAGTCCAACCGCTATCTCTTTCTTGAAATTCTTGCATTTTTTTATGAATTTTGTCAACCATCTCTTCATAAACTTGACTTAAATCTTCGATTTTCTGTATAATTGTCATACAAGATTGAAATGATTTAACTGAAAGTGTAATATCATCTTCGCCGTCATTTCCTTTTGTTATTTTCATATATTCACAAAATAATTCCATATTAAACTTGAATGATGAATGTTTATCGAGCAGATTTCTTAAAGCATTTAAAATATGATCTTTTGATGTATTAAAGAATTTTAAAACATCTAATACACCTTCATCTTTGTTTTCAAGCATATATGATTCAACTCTTTCTTCAAAAGCACTTTTGATTACCTTCAAATTTTCATTTAAAGGTTCAGCTGCATTTTTTTTTGTGAAAATTTGTTCTTACATGATATGACCAATTCTTTTTTAAAACATCTTTTTGACATGCATCACAAAATTTTGCTGTCGCTATTGGCTCAACTGGATTTTTCACTTCAACCGTATGATTCTTTCTTAAATGAGATAATAAATGATCACTCCTTGAGAATTCCTTTTCACATACTACACAGGAAAGTTTGTCAGAATGGATCTTCTTTTTATGTTCTAATAATTTGTTTTGCCTACTGAAATGTTTTCCACAAATATCACAAACTATGCGTTCACCATGAATGCTATTAACATGTCTTTTTAAAACTGATTTTGTTGAAAAATCTTTATTACATAATTCACATGTAAACTTCATTTTTTATTATGAAGTTGAGGGATTATAGTTATTGAACACTTTCACTAAACTTTTAAATGAGGTTTGCAGAATTTAAATAATTTGTGTATAATATAAAGTGTAATTAAACCTAATATTGAATAGATTGTTATTGAAAAAATTGATGGGTATCTTATTAACTTCGGATGATTTGCTGCTTGTTGCAGTTCATCATTCATTCTGTCTAAAGTGTGAGAGACGACTTTTAAACCATCTAGGTTAATGTTTGTTAGTGTTATTGGAGAAAGTGACATGTATTCATGTGAAATATTAAGTTTTTCTCGTTTACAGCAATCATCTTCAGTAATATTTACCTTAGGTATTATTATTTGTAATTCTGTTTGAATAATATGTTTAGGAACGAGCCTGGAAGATCCGAAATAGGCTTCACAAGTATCATTCAATTCAAGGACTAGTGTTCCAGAAATTTCGTCATCAATAATTTTATTACAAAGTATGGTGATTGGTTTGCGATTTGTTGTGACAATTATCCATCTATTTGATTTTAATTTATGTATGATTTCAATGTCTCCTGCCATTAATTTAGTGTTGCAACATTTCAGGTAAAGTTTTAGGATGTGAAGTCAATAGTGTAATTTCGCAATCCATTTTATTACTTGTAGAATAGATTACACTTATTTCACATAAGAATCTATTTCGCGATAGTAATTTACATTTTTCTAGTTTTTCGACATATGAGTATCTTAAACGAGTTGTAGATAGTGCTACATATTTGAAGCTTGGTTGTATATACAGGGTGTTCCGTTTGGTTTGCTTAATCTTGATACCAGTGAAAGGTCTCATCAAGACAAACAAAAAATCGTATCGGTGGGGGGGGGGGAATCCCAACGGTTTCGCCGCTAGAGAGCGTTGAAGTTTTTTTGCTCTTATTTCACGGTATACCCTATAACTTTTTACAGGGGCACTCTATGGTCACCTTGTATTAAGAAAAAATGTTAAGGACCCTTTGCCCTTTTCAACGATACCTTACTTGTTTCTCTTCTTCCAACTATTAAAAAGTTACACGAATTCAAAATCGAAATTTTGTGTATTTTTCCCAAATTTGTGTTTAACCCTGTCTTTCTCAAAAAAGGCTTAAATTAACCCCAAGTTTTTATGGCAGAAAATGAAAGCTCAATTGATTCTGCACCGATTTGCTATGCCTATTTTTTTCAAGAAATGCATAATTTTCGAGATATTTGCATTTAAAAACTAGCACTACTAGCTCCTATTTTCAATTTACACTGCAATAAAAACACGTATCTAATAATCCAATGAATTTCAATGACTTATTTTTTCAGTTTTTTCAAAAGGTCTTCCTTAATATCTCGAAAATTATGCATTTTTTGAAAAAATTGAAGATGGCTTAAGCATTAAGAATGCTTTGTTTCGCAAAGAGAATTGCATTTATTAGGCTATCTAATTCTTCATTTAATTCATTTGTTAAGTATGTTAAAAGGGAAATGTATTGCTGTACTAAATCTGAGGAAATTATTGTATTAATTCTATTTGTGACTTGTTTATTGTAAGAATTGAATTTTCTTATATTTTCATTGCAAATCTCCTCGTTTAATTTAAAGGTATTAATGGTTTCGTTAAAATTTGCTATGGTTAATCTCACAACTTGTATATGATCCTTCATGACATTTAGCATGTGAGAGTCATCATCCTTTACTTGTTGTATTATTTTATCATAATATTCTGCATCATCAGCATTCATTGTTCCAAAAACGGTTTTAAAAAGAGTACCTACTGCATTAAACCAGCCACGTTTTTGTCTTGTGTGTCCTATAATATCCTAAATGGATTGAGACTTCATGTATAAATTTGGTAACTGGGCTTTTATAAAGTTTAAAGATTGAGTACAATAAAAAGCTATGTGATCTTCCATCTTATTTTTACAAATATTTTCTGATTTGTCATAAGTTGATTTTATTAAATTTAATTTTTCTGAAAAAGTTGTTATATTTACGTAAGTTAGCAACTTCCACTTTGCGGAGTACAGCTTTACTTGTTCAATGTTATCATAAAAAATACCGCTTCCATTCTCAACCTTAGTTAATTTGAAGTCGAAGGGTTGGACTGACCCAATGGATCTTGAAAGAGGGATATCGAGGGTTTAATTCTGTTTCTGTGAACTCGTACTTTTTTGTTCTTAATTTTAAAAGTTACCGTTATAATTCGGAGATAATTTCTTATTTAGTTTTGATGAAGTATTTTGTAAATATACCTTGTGCCCTTCTTTGTAATCTGGGTTAATTATTTTATTATCATATATTCTTTTTGAGTTTTCTTTAGATTTTTGGATATTTTCTTTGGCAGTTTCAAGTGATTTATTGAATCTGTATTTTAACTGGTCGATATAATTATCGCAAGTATAGTTAAACTCATGTGTTTGAGTTAAAGAACTTGGAAGTGTTGGTTTTGTTCCAAAAACTAATTCATAAGGTGTAAATTTAGTAGTGGTGTGGACTGATGTATTATATGAGAAAACGGCCATAGGTAACCATTTATCCCAGTCGTTCTGGGTTGAATTGATATAATGTTTTAAGTAATCTTTCAAAGTGGAATGAGATCTTTCGAGTGCTCCTTTTGTTTGTGGATGATATACTGTTGAAGTTAGTTTACGTATATGAAATAGTTTCGTGAATTTTGTTATGATTTCGAACATGAAATCTGGACCTTGATCTGATAAAATTGTTTTCGGAATTCCCATGTGACTTATAAAATAAAATAATTTATTTGCGATAGTTTCAGCGTCATGTCATTCAACTGCATAAGCTTGAGAGAATTTTGTGAGGTCATCTTGTAATGTTACTATGAATCGATTACCTTCTTCTGTTATAGGTAAGGGACCTACAATGTCAATACATAATTTTTCAAATGCTTGAGAAGCTGTTGAGGTAATTTCCATCGGAGCTTTGATTGTTTTACGCATTGTTTTATTTTTTTGACAAGATTCGCAAGCTTTTACATATCTTTTGATGTCAGATTTCATATTTTGCCATTTGTATTTGGACTTGATTCTGTTATATGTTTTATGAAACCCAGAATGTCCAGATTGAGGGTTATCATGATTTTCCTTTAATATTATTGGAATTTGGTCTTTTGGTGGAGTTATTATTTTGTTTTTAAAAACAGTTATTTTAATTTTTGTGTTTCTAAAAATAAAACATATGATGTCTTTTACTTTGTTGAATTTTAATTGATTTATAGGATCTTCGAAGTTTGGAAAAGCAATTGATTGAATATTATCTTCGAGAAGTTTTTTCTTTAAGTTTCGTATTTTATAGAAAAAATCTTGATACGATGCTTTTTCCCAATGTTTCTTTTGATAAAGCAGTGAAAAATAAAATTTTTGTTGTTAATATTACTTGATTTGAAATTTGAATATATTTCATGAGGATGTGCTTTCAATTGTTCTGTATTATGTGATAAGGCTAATAATTCTTCGCAATATTTATTGTTATCGTCCAAATCTGCACTAGTTATTTAAGCTATGTTATCGTTGGCCTCTGTTACTCGTAGAATGGCATCAGATTCAAAATATTCATATATTTTAGGAGGTAGAGAACAATAAAAGAATTTTATATAATCGTCGTAAGTGTCTTCATTGCTTGTGACGGCAATGTTTATATTAGTGTTAGAAATTCTTGACAAACAATCTGCGTTTGAGTTTATTTTTCCTTGTTTGTAAACTATTTCGCATTCATATTCCTCGAGCTTTAGACGTCATCGTACAAGTCTAGATCCAGGGTCCTTGCAGTTAAATAACCAGACTAACGGACGATGATCGGTCACTATTTTAAATTTTCTGCCATAGATATACGGACGAAAATGTTGTACGGCTCAGACAATTCGTCGCATGGATATTGTTTTGGTGTATACGCCAAAATGTAGTTTTGAGAAAAATGGAAATGAAAGTTTAATGCTCAATATTTTAAAATTTAGCCGATAGGATTTTTTGCTATTTGTACACAGACTTTTTCATTATGTTTTCTCTTCGTCTAAAGTTTTTGTAGAAAGTCAATAATATAAAAATTTCAAAATATCGGCTTAACATGACAAAAAGGTTGCACATACGGCAAAGCAAAATAATGTAATTCAATTGCTTAATTTAATGAGAAAAACTTAATATACGTCAAAATAGTATTTAACCTAATCGAAGATAGGGTCAATAAAAATGTTAGTTGATTAGATTTCTTTATGTTACATGTTATGTTACATGTATTAAAATTGACACAAATAATAGAAACAGTAAGTGAGTTAAAATTCTTTATTCATTAAAAAAATAAAAAAGTCTTCTTGACATAAGTAGTTCAAAAGAATAAACAATAAAAATAACAAAAACAAAAATAGTAAAATAAAATATTCTTTTACATTAACATAACTTTATATAGTTCAAAAGAATAAAAAATAAAAATAACAAAAAATTATTATTCTATAATTAACATTAAAATAAAGAGCCTTCGTGGCTTGACTTAAAAAATTGTCACAGAGCAATGATGAGAATTAAAAAATAATTAAATATTAAAGGTATTCCTGCTACTTTTCGTAGTCTTTTTATGCTTCGCTTGTGGCAAGACTTATTATAACGATTTTTTTAATTAATACTCAATATTGTTCTGAAATATGTGCGATCAATTTCTGGAAGGAATGGAAATAATTTTTTAATATCATTTATTTTATCAACTGATACTGCTGTATTTTTTCCAATAATATTCATTTTTTGATTAAAAATGTTTGCTGGTGTACCTAATTTATTTCTCGTTGATTTAAGAACAATTGATTCGGTAGTGTAATTTATGTGTGTAATAGACAGTTTAAAAGAAAGTGAAAATGAATGAGTTTGTTCGTAGTACAGCACCTTAACTTTTGAAAAAGGTATCTTTTGATAATTAAGATAACCAGATTTGTTTGAAAAAAATAAAAAGTCTTCATTTTTCATTTGAATAATTTTCATTTCATTCTTTTTAAATTTTATATTTTTTAATAGTTTTATTAATGAAAGTAAGCTAGAAATTTCAGAATGTTTTAGGTATTTATCGATCACACTATGAACACAGTCTATTTCTTGAATTTGTGAGTGACCCGGTTCAGAAAATTTCTGGTAAATTTGCTTTATTTGAGTATTGTTGGCCATAAACCACTTTAGGGCCGTGGACATAATTCGGTTCCGGTTTTGAGAAACGCATGAGTCACTCCAGAGAGTTAAAGTCGTCATTTGAGGATAATCGACGAGAAGTTTTCTAAGAATACATACCAAGGCACTTGATAAATCATTCCCAGACCTTCCACTTCTGACTTCATCCCAAACAGCACAATAAACAGTCTTATTTCCATTATGAAAACATGCAATTCCTGTTAAATTGTATGTATTTATTTTTCGGCTGTAATAAAAAGCAGAAGCAAATCCCTTCGGGAGGGGCAACACAGCCTGTAAATCAAAACACAGGATTACATGAGCTGGATCGATGTTGTTTCTATCGATATCTCTTTCTACTTTTAAAGCCTTAGTTTCATTTTTATGTACCGTAAACTCAATTGTTTCTTTTGAAGAAGGATTCTTATTATTTTTATATTTTACACAGCGGTCACATTGGTCTTTTCGAGGTTTGTAAAATGCCAAGTTAAATTTGTAGTTGAAAACATTTCTATACACAGAAAATGAAGCGGGATTGGAAACTTTCTGTTTATACAACTCATACATTTTACTGATTGACAAAGATGAGTCCAAATACTGTCTGCTTGAACTACTTCTACAGTAGTGGGAATCAATTTTGGGAAAATTCTCTATATGGTCCCGGACTTCTTTAATGATATCTTCGCTAGTAACTTTTTTTGTATTTTTGCCTTTGCGTCGTGGAAGAGGAGTACCAGTGGTTGAATCATGAAGATTCTTGAAATAATAATATATTCTCTTTTCGTCAATGCTTAGAGTATTCAGGAAAAACATTCTGCATACCTGTTTTATTCCATCATTTTGATTTTTAAAATAGTATCGAAAAGTACTTTTTTTCCTTTCTGATTCTTCTATACGACGTCGCTTTACATTTTCTTTTCTCACAAACTTGCAATAAAATGTGTTTTTTTCATCATCTGTAAGTTTCCAGAAAGCATTATGTATAGCCTTTCGATTTTCTTCATTAAAAGTTCTTGTACAAAGGTAAAAGCATCTGTCGTCACAAGCAGGCTTAATTGCCTTTTCTGGCATTGTCTTTTTTTTAATATTTATATATTGTTTTCCTGTCTCTCTAAGCCGTTTTCTAACATTACACTGCCATAAATGTGGCTGTGTTTTTCTTTTTTTCATTGCAACAGGCGAATTTGATTCATTCTCTAAAATGTGTATAAATAAGTTATTTTAAAACAATTCTTCTTCCTTAAATTACAAGTAAGGAATTGAGTTAACTAAAAATTGAAACTAGTTTTGAAAAATACCTGTTGTGAATCCTGAAGGTACACTTCGTACTTCAGTATCATTCTTCCAATTCGGATCCCCTACAGAATCGTCGCTATCTAATCATAATTTTAGAATAATATGAATAACAGTGGAATTTAAAAATATGTATAAAAAAATTAGATATTTACCGAAGTCCTCAACAGAATTTCCTTCGTCAGAAGTTTCACTTGTTAAATTGTTGATTTCCCTTCAAACGAAAAGAAGTAATTTTACTATTTCATTAATAAAAACATAAAAGGTATTTATTACTGTAAAGCTTTCCTTGATGTTCCAGGTTTATATTGAGCCATTGACTTTCCATTGTTTTCAGAATTTGGTGGAAGAACATCATTCATAAAACTAAAAAAAGTCAAAATAATTTACAATCCATTTCAAAAATTAATTCAAAAATTAATTTAAAAATGAATTTAAAAATTAATTTAAAAATTAATTTAAAAATTAATTTGAAAAAAAAAATTAAAGTTAATTTAAATTCATTTCGCCATTAAAATAAATAAATTTTATATTTACTTTAATAAACTATCAGAAATGTTCGGCACTGGAGACGACATAGCTCCTCTCTCTTTGGTGGTCAAGCAACGACTGACATTAAGATCGCTATACACATCACATTATTCACATTACGCACAAACAAAGTTACTATAGACATAACGCACATCAATTATTCAAACAAAAAATTTTGTTTTGCTGCATGTAGTATTAAAATTTCACATACGGCAAACCAAAAGCAAAAATAAAAAATAAAACTTCTCGTACGGCAAACCAATAATAATATTTTTCAAGACTTATTTTATATGGAAGTTTTGCCGTATGAACTATACTTATACTACATACGGCAAACGAATTTTTTAAACTCAACAATATCTTGGATATACGGCAAAATGAACATAAGATATTTTAAAAACTAACAGTCGTAGAACAAAACGGAGTGCACCATTCGATTCAGCAGCATCCAAAACCATAAAATCAATTAATAACTAAAAATAGTGAAATTGGCGTATACGGCAAACCAATTTTCAGGCGACGAATTGCCAAGAGCTCACGCTCAGTTGTACTATAATTTGTTTCTGCGTGATTCAACGTGCGAGAAGCGTATGCTATAGGAAGATCCTTCCCAATTTCTCCTTGTGAAAGAATAGCTCCGATAACAAAGTTCGAAGCATCCGTGGTGAGAATAAATTCACGTTTGAAATCTGGGTATTGAAGGATTGGTTCCTTTACTAATTTCTCGCGAAGAGTATTGAACGATTCTTCCTGTTGAAATGTCCACTTAAACTGGCAATTTTTTTTTAATAGAGAATTTAATGGCCTATCCAAAGTACTGAAATTCTCAATGAACCTTCTATAATAACCAAGTAAACCCAAAAAGCTCTAATATCTTTGACTGATTGAGGTCGTGGGAAGTTTTCTATCGCCTTGACCTTATCAGGGTTTGGTTTTACTCCATCCTTAGATATTATATGACCAAGGCTACTTCCTTACGTAGGAATTCACACTTATCTGGTTGGAGTTTGAGGTTATTAAATTCAAACCTTTTAAAGATATCGCGTAATTTTTGTTCGTGGTCTTAAAGATTCGAGGCATAAACAACTACATCATCTAAATAGACGTAACAGGATGTTGCGTTTAGCCCTGAAAGGACTGTGTTCATCACTCTTTGAAATGTCGCGGGCGCGTTTTTAAATCCGAATGGCATACGGTTATATTCGTAGTGGCCAGTTGGCGTAGAAAATGCTGTTTTACATTTATCACTTTCTTCCATTTCAATTTGGTGAAACCCTGAGGCTAAGTCGAGGGTTGTAAATATACGCTATGACCAAGTTGGTCCAATATTTCGGTTATATTCGGAAGAGGATAACTATCTCCTGATTCCTGAAGAGACTTGATTGAAGCCCTCTATAATCAATAACAATTCGCCACTTCTTTTTACCTGAGGCGTCTGATTTTTTTGGTACAACCCATAATGGTGAAGACCAAGGAGAGGAAGAAGGTCTAATGATCTCTTGTTTAAGCATTTCATTGACTTGTCTATTAACTTCCTCTTTATGAATTTGTGGGTACCTATAAGTCTTATTAGTAATTGGAGGAGAGTCATTAGTATGAATTTTGTGCTTTAATACGTTTGTTGAAGTTAAGACATCTCCTTCTAGAAAAAATAAGTGATTGAATTCCGTGCATAGGTTCATGAGACTTTGTTTTTCCTCATCGTTTAAATGATCGCAACGAATTTGAGTTTTTAAAAGATTGATACGATTTATTTAATAATTCGAGTCTGTACTGAATACATAGGTACATGTCTTTAGGAATTGGTTCTAATTTAACCGTTGGATTAATTATTTATAAGAACTCGTTTTTCGAGTGTATTAAGAATTGTTGCGAAAGCTTTTTGATTTTGGTTTACTTTTGTGATAGCTCTTCTTAGATAGACGCCATCAAGGATTGTTATTTCATGCAAAAGTCCTTCAAGTATACTAGGATTTTGTACATTGACTTCAATTAATGTCTCGCTTCGAGTATCTAGAATAAATTAATTGGAAGTGTTAGCAGGACACTTATAAAATGGAATTTGATATAATTTTTCATTTTTAATTATAACCAGAAAACTTTGTTCATAATTGAGATTTGCTTTGTATTTTTGCAAGAATTCATTACCCAGGATTCCATCATAGGGTATATTGGAAGTTGATGCTATGATATGGAATTTTCCTATTACATCGAAATTATTGGATTTTAAATTTAAATACGTCAATCCTATTGTTTTAAGAGGGTTATCATTTTTATCAATGCCTTTAAGATTTAGAATTTCGTTGTCATAATATTTTGTATTGGACTTAAGAAATTTTGATTTTACGAGTGAGATATTTGCACCACTATCTATGAGAAATTTGAGACATCTAGATTTCGAATTTTCACAATTAACTTTTAGATATATAGTATTTTCGTTATTTAGAATTAATTCATAGTTAGTGCAGCAAATTTTCCCAATTTGGAAATTGGCGTTGCTGCGTTCCCCTCGAGATTCTGTACGTTTCCCTGTTCAGATTTATTTTTGTTTGAATTTTCGACTCTTTTAAAATTTTGAGATTGTTGACTTTGGTTTTGACTCTGATTGTTATAGGCTCTTTATCGACATTCTTCTATTGTATGTCCTAAATGCTTGCAGTATCTACAGTAATTTTGACTTCCATTAGCCTGGAGAATTGTTTTATTGTTAGTTTTTTTGTAGCAATTTTGAGAAATGTGACCTGTTTTCTTACAAAAACTACATGTAGGCCTTTGCTGTATTTGTGCACGAAGCAGTAATTGAACTTTTTGTTTTTCTAATGCTATATTGCATGCTTCATTTAGGGTTTTTATTTCACGAGAACGCAACATTTGACTTATTTCTGGTTTAATGTTCAGAATGAATGTATATAGAGCGAGGTCATTGAAGGCTGCTAATCGACCTACTAACTCTTCTGGATTTGGGTTGTTTTGGCTAGTGCAGTTAATACTCGTTTCAAGGTTGTTTCTATACGAAGCATATACTGTGAAACAGTTTCATTTGGAAGTTGTTTACAATTTTGTAGATCCATTAGTAAATGGCTATAGTGTTTTTTTATCTGCATACATTCCCTTTAGATAGGTTTTCAAATCTTCCCATGTTGTAAAAATGTGATTTACACAAGCTGTTTCTTCTTTACCAGTAAGTTGATCCATTGCGTAGGCCAAAAGAACAGGCTTTTGATCTTCAGAAGCTAGTTCAAATGCAGAGTCAGTATTATTCAAGTAAGCTACTAATTTTTCGCGATCTCCATCGAAGGGTTTTATAAATTTAAAGAGGGTATTTGAATTAAGTTTGATAGGTAAGGGTACATTGTCCCCACCGTCATCGGGAAGTGCAGGATGATTCATGTTAAAATGTGAATATGTGTTTTTAGTGTACTATATATTTATTATTATTATTTTAACCCCTTAAATGAATATTACCATCAGACCTCACGTATTATAAAAAAAAATTATTTTATTTATTTTATTTTTTTGTAATATGCGTTTTGAGACACTCTGATAAAAAAAAATTTTGTTGTAAAAATGTTATATGTTATTCAATTATTCATTGACAGATAATTTATTGAAATAGTATCATTTATAAACTTATTTATTTATTTAAAAGGTTCACATAGAGATTATAGTTTTACAAGTATGTTTGTATTTCATTTAAATGTGTAAAAAAAAAATTTATAAAAGAAAAATAACATTTATTATTATTTTTTTTTTTATGAAATTTTTGATAAATTAAGATTAAATTGAATTGTAGTACTTACAGAACTAAAAGAAGAATTAAAAAAATTCATGATGAAGATTAAATTTAATTTTGTTGATTTGTAGATTGATTTAAAGATGATTCTTGTTGGTGATCTTGATTTTGGTGTAGACGATTTTTTCATTTTTGTGCGGTCACTGTGCTCGCACACTAGAGAAACATCATTGCGTTAGTGGAGACGATTTTGAAAACAAAGAAAGAAATTAGGAAACAACAGGGAAACATGTGCGGTCACAGAGGGGTCACTCTTATTTTAGTGGATACGGGGTTTCTGATGTTTTCCTTGTGTTCGGTCACAGTTTTTGTGTTTCCCGTTCAATCTGGAAAACATTGTAAAAACATTATTGATTTTAGTTAATTGGTTTGCAGGAATTTACATTTTTAGTGCAGTTCTCACTATGGTCAAATGAGAAAATTATTTTGCTAATTTGTGAATCTGAAAATAGACGGATAATATGGAATCTTTTGAGGACATCCGTGTGAATTTCCTAAATCTACTAAGGGAATGGGATCTATTTTTTAACTATCTGCATAAATTATATTATATTATTTTTATTTTATTTTCAATACAAATTTTGATTGTGTTCATAATTTCAAAAAAAATATTTAAAAATAATATTAATGATGATATTAATACCTTATTTTTATTTGGTTTGGAATGCGCTATTAGAACATATTCATATATTTAAGTCAAATACATAAATTAAATTAATAAAACTAGGAAGAAACTAACCCATCCTACACATTACGTGCAGTCATGCAGGGTTTTTTCGAGATATTCGACCTTGAACATAAAAATGACGCATTTTTTTCAAAATTTTTTGACTTTGAGTTACAATAACTTTAAAACCAATTAACACAAAACATTGTAAAAAACATTTTTTGAAAGGTCTGAAGGTTCTTTATGGAAATAATTTCCATTTACCTCTTTACACTGAGCGAACGCTGAAATATGTTGCAAAAAGTGGAACTGGTTACTCGTCGAAAAAATTTTTGTTTGACCTTGAATATCTGGGTAACCATTGAGAATAGCCCCCCCCCCCCTCCCATATTATTTTTTTCATTTCTCACAGAGATCTATCACCCATTTCAGTTTGGCACACGAACTATGAAACACCCTGTATACATATACGAGTATAGCTGAAATTATTACAGTTGAAGGTTCATTGCGCATGTTTTACATGTCGTAGTGATCTTCTTGTGTATACATATACGAAAGAAGAAACCTGTTTATTAGAATTTACAACAACAAAAACGCATGTGTGTAAGTATCTTTTCTTCTGCGCATGCCAACTTCAACTCTTTTGGGACAAGCTATATGTATATACCTAGGTACATAACTCTCATTCAAGACAAAAAAAAAAAAAGCAAAGTTTACTGCGGATTTATTTAGATTTATTTTTTTTCTTCATTCAATACCTATATCTTTTTTTTTCTTCTTTTATTTTTCTTTACAGGCATGATTCTAATATTTTAATAATTTTACAAGTTAAAACTTTAATGAGATCAGCCTTTTATTATCACGATTCTATATAGGTACTTTTTTTTGATTTTTTTTTCGGACAATAAATAGCAAAAAGAAAAAAAAACTTCCATCTAGAAAATTCTGTTGCCTTCTCTACATAAGGTGCTCTCTAATCTCTATATGGTATACTAGTATGGGAACCTGATGAAATTGAAAGTGTGTATTTTTTTAGAGAAACATGGAATAATCTTATGTATTTAATGCAATTACCCAAGATTCTTCTCGAAATGGCGTGATTATTATAAATCCACGGGATTATTGAAAAAATTTTATCGTTCGATTTACGAACAAAGAGAGATTAAATTTTTAGGTTGCGCGTGTGCAACTGGAAATTAATTTACAGTTCATTTATTGAAATTTAAAATTGAAAATTATAAAATTTTTCAAAAAATGAACAAATTAAATATTTAAAAAGTATAACCGTCTGTATTAATACAGCGGCGTACGAAAATATGGTCATAAAAATAATGGGGCATATTTGCTGTCGCAACACCTTACTTAAATGATAAATTTTTCACATAAATTATTTTACGTATACATAAAGTTTGTAAAATATTTTTAAAGTGAAATATAATAAAAAGGAATATTGGGAGCTATTCTGTAAGTTTCTGCTAATTTGACATTTTGCTAACTTTCATACAAAATTTTGACAGCTCGTAAAAAAACACTGCTAAGACAAAAAGTGGTATTCTGGTACCAAAGCTTAATGGAAAAATCTGCTAGTTTTTCGTTACCGTAGCAGGTCCTTTTTTCGATATCGTTATCATTTAAGTTTCCTGCTAACTTCTGTTATTTTAAGTTTTAGTACAGAAATAGTGAATTTAATAAAATGTATGATTTTTTAAGTGTAATTACACAAATATATAAATTAAATAGAATAAATACGAAATACCTACCTTATGATTTTCATTATTTTTCATTTTCATTTAAAAAATTTATTTATGTATTTACAAAATGTAAACAACAAATAGTATATAAACATTGGTAAAACTTTCGTAAACAGGTTAACCTTCATGTTTTAACAACACAACGGTTCAAATTATGATAAATCTATTGTTAACACGACAAATTCGAACTAGAATGGAGTGTATTATCTTCGTGATAAAATTATTTTAGTAATTCTTAGTATCAGAGCTGGGAAAAAATTATACCAACATTCTAAAAACGAACGCAAAAAAACTGGTATAACTACCTAGTGTAGAATGGCAATTATGACGGTCATAAAACTAGTTTGGTGAATAGACTTATGACTGTCATAAGTTATGACTTGATGAAGAATAAGGCTGTAAGTTTGTTTATTATGAGTACCATTGTGATACTTAAAGCATTTGGCATATTTTATTAAGTCTATAGAAGGAACAAAAGGAACTTCTTTACCAGCCATTTCCTGTACTAGCATTATATTCTCAACGGTTTTCATCTCTAATTTGTTTCTTTTTTCATCTTTAATTAGTTTCAAAGATGAAAATTTTCTTTCTGCTGAAGCGCTACTATGTATGAGGCAAACAGCACAAATTCAGCATGTAGTCGCATAAATCCGGACATAGAGGCTCTTTTAAATTATTTTTAACATTTTTCAAATTAAGCCAGAATTTTACTACATCTTCATATTTATCCACTAATAATTTTTCTCCAATCAGTGAACGCCACGCCCCTGTGAATTAATTTTTTCTTCTTCACAGCTGGTATATGGAAAATCTGTTAATATTTTTAAAATGCTAGGAGTTTCTCCTAAACAGATTTCTTTTGGATCAATGTATTTGAGGTTATCCAACTTCTCATCAGAAAAATCAAATCTTTTCTGTAACTCTTTACATAAAACTATTCACACAAATTTTTCTTGATTACATTAGTTTCGGTAGAATTGTCAATCTTTTTTGAATATGTAAACTCTTCAAATTTTAGACCAAAAAACATATTATTTAGTGGAATATGATTTATGGGATTTTCAAAACTAATGTGATCAGAAATTTTATCTGGAATAACAAAATTTTTCAAAATATCCAAAAAAAGTTTGCTTGTACTTTTTTTAATTAAATGAACAGCCTTTTTTTTTTCTTTGAAAAAGAAGATTTAATCCGTTAACAGATTTAAGTATGTAAGATAGAAATAGAAGATAAAGCTTATTTTCATCTGATCCTAAAAACTCCAAAATTAAAGCTGCATTTGTTGATAGTGAATCGCTTTCTTCGAATACAATTAAATTGAAGTAGTTAAGCAAAGCGTCCCACTGTTCTATTATCCGGTTTAAATCAATATAATTTCTATTAATTTTATGATATAACAATGTTCGGGAAAAGTGTTTATTTTATAAAAATCTACAAATTTGTAGAACATTATAATTTGATATTTTTAGTCATTTGGGAGATTTCAGGAAAATTTGATTCTCAGTTTTATGTTACTTAATATTTATCGCGCTTTTTCTTTGATTTAGGATAAGGATTTTCGCTAAATTTCATTAGAACATAATTTTCATATAACTTTAATCACAACTTAGTTATAATTGATTAAAACCAATAAATTGTCATGTTAATTTGGTACGCCCAACACATACACAAAATGAGCATTTTGCCTTGGTACTATAGTAGTCGTTGTTTCTACTTAAATATTTTTTGTTTTTTTTTTTTTTAGTAACCAGAACATGAAGTTCATTATTGATTTTTTGTTTTTGTTTTTCTTTGGTTTATAATAAAATAACTGCCTTATTCTACATCAAGTCATAACTTGTGACCAGTCATAAGTCTATTCACCAAACTAGTTTTATGACCGTCATAGTCAAGTTATGACCATAAAATTCTTTTAACTGTTTTGCTTACCTATTAGCTTTGCTACTAGCATTTTGAACCCAACTTTGAACTTGATTATGACGGTCATAAACTAGTTTGGTGAATAGACTTATGACTGGTCACAAGTTATGACTTGATGTAGAATAAGGCAGTAAGACTGTTTCGTAATTGTTGTGTTATTTATTAATTCTTTATCCAGAAAACAATACACATAAATTATCTCTTGTAATTCTGGAGTCTTCAGTTGTCACATAATCTTTAACATCAACAGTATCCTCTAAGTTTATTTCAATATTATCTGTTTCAGGAGCACCTTTGTTATTTATAATGAAATTATGTAACACAATACAAGCCATTATAATGAATTTTATATTTTTTTGATTTCTTACTTCTAAATATTTCAATATCTGGAATTTTTTCTTTAAAATACCGAAAGTTTGTTCTATGTAAACTCTGGTTGAGCTTAAATAGTAGTTAAATCTTCTTTGGTGTGCCGTAAGATGGCCATTATCTTTATATGGTACCACCAAATAAGAACGCAGACCATATGCTGAGTCGCCTAATAAATATGAATTTGTTGGTATATTCACTTCATTATTTTCTAATGCTCTTCCAAGTGGACTATTTGCAAAAACTTTTGTATCATGGCAGCTACCAGGATACCCAACGAATGCATCTAGAAATCTGAATTTGCTGTCACACACACCCTGTAAAATGTAACATATATGTGCATATATGAAGAAAACTAAAAATATTTACACTTGCTTGCAGAATAATACTATAATTTCCCTTACGGTTGAAATAACTAGTGGTATCGTTTCTTGGAGTGGAAATATTGATATGACTTCCATCTATGCACCCGATTACATTGGGAAATGGATTCTCTCTTAGATTTTGAAATTCTTCCATTATTTTGACGTAATGATGCTGCCTTACGGGCCACTTTACATATTCTTTTACTAATTTACAAATGATTTCAACAGTTTTAAGGATAGTTAGATGAACAGTACCCATGCCTATGTGAAAACGATCACTTATTTCTCGTAAACTGTTATAAACACATTTTTAACGAATATGCTGGTCTTCCTTTTGAAGAAATTTCTGCTAAATTATGACAAATTCATCATATTTGTATTAGTGATATTTTAAAAAATATACCTTGAAGGTTGCCCGATTCATACGAAAATGACTTTTAAAAACATCTTCTGGATATTTTTCAATAACATTCGAATACTTTTCACATTTAGGGATACTTCGAGTTTTTCTTATCAAACTAGTAAGAAGTTTAATATTTCTGTGTAAACGTTCTTTTCGACTTTTTAAATACTTTTTCAAAATGTTATTTTCAACTACATCATCTATAATAATAATATTTAAAATTAAGTTATGAATAGAATGTAGTGAATTATTCATTTTAAAACACTTTTATTAAAATTCGCTTCTGAGTTGGAATAATGATATTCACAATTTAACACAATCATACAAATTTTTGGTTAGAATTACTGTTCGAAAATGTAAAGTAAAAGCATCAAAATCAGCTGAGCATAACAAATACGTGATGCACATCTACTTCTACAGCATCACAATAGCATCGATGCGGCATCGCTACTATAAAATTTTACATTTTCGAAAAGACCTAACCATGTCAACTCATACTTAGATAACAGATTTAGAGTAATCCCGATCCCGATTGCATTGCTATAAAGTATAAATAAATTGAAAGTAGAAAATAATGTAGATGTAAGTTAAACAAACATAGTAGTAGATTTGTGGTAAAGGTAGCAAACGTCCTTTTTATGGAAAAAAAAAGTAGAAATACTACTATAGTAGTAGGGGGGCAGCACTGAGAACAATACATTAGAAATCATAGTTGATATAGTCAAAATAATATGACTTGAAGTTTTCTCGCGCATGTTTTACATGGCGTAGTGATCTTCTTGTGTATACATATACGAAAGAAGAAATCTGTTTATTAGAATTTACAACAACAAAATTGCATGTGTGTAAGTATCTTTTCTTCTACGCATGCCAACGTAGTACAATACGAAACTTTTGGGACAAGCTATAGTTGCTGTCTGCTACTACCATACTACGGTAAGTGATTCTATGTTGTCAAGGCATAAACGCATAAACCTAAAGTTGTATTTTTAGACATAAGCGGTTATGCCTTGCCGTGGTTGTCTGCTATGACGATTGCTATGAAGAAAAAAGCTTTTTGTCTGCTAGTGAGTTGTCTGCTTCTAGAAACAACTTGTCCAACTTTTATATAAAACTTTTTTATAAAATGTTGTTTGTTACTGGAGAACTTCAATAACCCTAAGTAGATACTAAAAATTATTTGAACAAAAAGCAGAAACGAAATCTAATGAGTGAAAACGCAATGCCAAATAATAAACAATCAAATTGATTCATGTTGAAATCCAGTATCCAAAGAAAAAACTGTTATATATATCTATTTTATATAAAAAATATTTATTTCCAAAATCATGATTATTTACATTTATTATTCACAACAAAAGAAAAATAAGAAAAAATAAAAACAAAAAACAGAAACAAAAATACAAAAACAAAATATTAAAAATGAAATAAAATTATTCATTTCAATCAAACTGAAGTTTTCTATAGTTTGTCCAATCCAATTGAATTCTTCTTTACACAAATTTTTTAAAGACATATCTATTTAGGTTTGGTGGGAAAACACCAGATATTTATAAGCTGTGTAATGAAGAAGAGTTCCATTAGATGAAGTATGATTATTCAGAATATGTTATTCTACGGGGCACGGGCGCTGATAAAGGTAAAAAAGTATTATATTTATAGAAAAGTTGTTTTATAGTTGGATAACTGTTTAAAGTATCGAGCTGAATATCTGGATCGGTTGAATACTGCAAAATTTCTAGCTCCATTCTTTTTTTGACGTTAGTATTTAGATTTACATGAGACTGGCTAGTGTACGTTTTGTCTTCATCATCAAACTCAAAAAATGCATCTTCCTTTGTTCGTTTCATGCTATCTGAAGAAATTACTGCAGTTCCGGCACTAATGTCAATGGTATTAAGATTGGCAGCAGCTTCCAACACAATTTTGGAAATAATATCAACCAAGTTTTCCTCTGTTTTGAATATATTTTTAAAATTACTTATCCATTTTAACTTGAATTTAGGCAACGTGAATGTAGCTATAATTGCATCTTTAGTTTCTGCCATTGAGAGATCAAAAAGGTTTTCGAATCTCCTTAAAATACTTTTTTTACACATTTCCAGAATTGGTTTAGAAAAACAAAATTTTTCTGATTCAAGTTTTTCAAATTTTTTTAATAAGCTCCCTATGCATGGTAGAACATACCCATAAAAAATATTGTTTTCACTTTGCAAAATATCAAGAGCACTTGCAATTGGTTTTAGAATCAGACAATACTCGATAAGTATGTTACCTCAGATTCTTTAAAAGACATACTACTTTTTATTTCCAATTTTTCAAAAATTGAAGGCAATACATCTTTATCATCGAGAATTTGTGAAATTGAATCAAACAGAGAATTCCAGCGTGTTACTCCTGGGTAACTCAAAGTGTGACCAAAAATGGTTTGAATTTTCTCGGCAGACTTTGGTCGGCTTGCCATTTTCCACAAAACATTACATTTAGCTATTGCGTTTGTATGCCTTGTTCTCAAATTTTGATTGCTTTCAATGGCATTTTTAACATCTGTTGTTGCAATTAAATTCAATGTATGGCTCGCACATCTAACATGTTTTGGTAGAATCAATTGAGATTGAATTTCTTCAAAATTAGATTCACCGTCATCTTCACTTTCACCTTCATTTGCAAGTGAAACGACTCCTAATTCTTTAAAAGCTTTTACAAAGTTGGAGCCATTATCTGTAACTGTATACACAATCGTTTACAAGCAAGAGCTGCAGAACATCTTTTCAAACTCTTGTCTTTCCAGTGACAAGTTAAACCAAAAAAGCTTCGCCTTTTAGCTGACCAAATATCTGCTGTGGTACAAACATACTCAATATCTTCTAATTCTTTTTTCAATTTTAAGAACATTTCATTGCACATTTCTTCTATTTTTCTCATCGCAGTACTAAGACTCATTATTTTGACATTCAACCCTTAAAACAAATCAATGAAAGATTGTTTCTCTATGATTGAAACTGCTGACATTGTGCTAGTTATAAATTTAATAATGCGTTTATCAAAATCTTTTTGTTCTAAAATTCCCTTTTTCTAAAACTTTTCCGTTATTTTTTGTTGATTTTGATGTGCTTTGAAAGTTCGTTCTGTTGCAAAAGTTCCTTTTGATTTTTGTGTTTCACTTAGTTTTTTCTTAGTTTTATATGTATTTGTTATATTCTTCTAACGAATTTGTCTGTTGGTGTGAGCTTTTTAGATGTTTTAAAAAATTAATAGATAAACCAAAAGAGCCTTTTATTTTAACTGATTTTGGTAAACACAGTTGGCATTCCGCTGTGACTTTACTTTCACTTTCATCAAAATCAGTTATCTTAAAAAACTTACCGTCCAAGTAAGGACATTTTGATGCTTTTTCTTTTAAAATGTTACAAGTTTGTGATAATTCACTGGAAGAAGTACAGGCAGTCGCGGATACAGATGCACATGCAGATGACATAGAGGATGAAGCTTGTTGTTTTTGAATATTTTTAGAATTCTCCTTTGAATTTTTCAAATTAAAATAATCTGGAACTGTTTTTTTTTCTGTAAGTCGTTCTATATATTTGGACTATAGGTTGAGTCATCGTCATCATCTATACCAAAATCAACTTCTTGTAAGCTTTCGTCTAAATCGGTTTCAATATCCATTTATTTAGCACTATACACATAAAAGTAAAGATAATTTGAAAGCGTGAGCAAATTTAAACAAACATACATATTTATGTACATAATTTAAGTTTAAGAAAAGTCTAGTAGAAAATAATAGCTATCTGGAAGCAATACTAGTTTCTACCAACTTTCAGATACACTGAGTGGACGTAGAAACTTTCTTGCCAACTGTTAGCTATTACAAGAAAATTAGCTAGAATATTACAAACCTTAACCTGATTTTTACTTAGTTGCATTTATTTTCACTTTTCTTACCTTCTTTCTATTACTTGCTATCTCAGAAGTACAAACTGCAATGAATATAATATGAAAATCGGTGCTGTATTTATACCGTTTTCGAACTACGCGTTTTGAAAAATGCAAGCTTTTTAGATTTTTCTAGAATATTCTATGACGGTTACCTTTCTCAACTTCCTTCCGGTAACCGTTTTTTTTTTACCGGAAGTTTTAAAATATAAAAGCTTTCTGGGCATTTCAAATACAGATGTCACGAATGTAGTTTTTTTTAAATTTTCATTTTCTTTTGTTGAACTTTTCCGTATAACAGTGTTGTAAGAATAACTGTTTTTTTTTCTATTCGTATTTATATACAGGGTGTATTCTTTCTAACTACCAAGAGGGGTACCACGATATTCGCTGTACTATTTCATGGAAAAAATTGTACTAGCGAAGCTTTCGATCGTGTCTATTTTCGCCGCTAGAGGGCGTTCACAATTATGAGTTTTATGCAAGACCTCTCAACACAAAATCACCTGTAACTTTTTTTGCACCCTATGTGTTTGAGTTGTAACTGAATAATTGAAATAAAAAATGTAACTATTAATTTTCACAAATTTATTTAGTATACGATTTATAATATTTAACTTTAAATATAATATTGATTTCGAAATTTAAGTGGACTGTATAATTAATTATAATTCAATGAATCAAACTTATTATTTCACAATTTAATTTATGGACGCTACGTTGATTTGACTACACTTGTTGAGTACTAGTTACAGACTGAATTTCATGTACAAAATATAACAAAGAACAATTATAAACAGCATGAAAGTTACGTTATAATACAGGTTTACGATGATGAGTATCATCGGTCAACCGACTGAATACGAATTGACTCATTGATAGTTTTTTGCGTTACCATACCGGCCGCCTTGAAGTAACGTGGTTATTTCAAAATTATCTTGACTAAATTAAATCATGTTGTTTTGGTAATATGCAGATTTTATTTAAGGCTCGTACAAAAGTTCCCTTAGTTGTATGAACATCAACAACTCTTGGATGACCATCTTTTCCGAAGTGGAGTGCTGTAATTCGACCAATAGTCCATTGAATAGGTGAAGAATTTTCATCTATTAGCAAAACTAAATCGTTGACAGATGCTGCACTAATTGGTTTATGCCATTTATTTCTTTTCTGGAGACCCAGTACGTATTCCTTTGACCATCGTTTCCAAAAAATTCTAACTGTATGCTGAACTCTTTGCCATCTATTGTACAAAGAAGGATTTTCATCATTAGAACTCACTTCTGGTATTGCATTTAAAGCAGTTTAAATAAGAAAGTGACCAGGAGTTAATACAGATAAATCGGATGGATCTGTTGACATCTCTGTCAGGAATTAAGACAAGATTCGATTCTTTTAAGATGGTATTTGCACTGTTTTACTGTAGATTCCCATAGACCACCAAAGTGGGGAGATCTTGGAGGGATGAAGTGCCAAGTAACTGACTCAGCTGCACAAAATTTTGATAATGAATTACTACGTAAAACTTGATAAAGTTGATTTAATTCTCGCTGTGCACCAACGAAATTTGTTGCATTATCGCTGTAAATATGAGAACTTAAACCTCGTCTGGCAAAGAATCTTCGTAAAGTTGCTATAAATGCGTTTGAAGTGAGATCGTTAACTATCTCAAGATGTGTCGCTTTAGTAGAGAAACATACAAATACTGCAATGTAACATTTTAATTTGAGTCTTGTTCTTACGCGACTGGCAACATTGAATGGACCACAGAAGTCAACTCCAGTGATTTGAAATGGCCTTGATGGAGAAATTCGATGTTCAGGTAACTGTCCCATAATTTGATTTCTCACTATAGGTTTTGTACGAAAGCAGCGAACACAATGATGAATAACTGATTTGCACAAACGTTTTCCATTTATTATCCAATAACGTTGTCTGATTGTATAAAGTAAAGCAGTTGGAGCGGCGTGAAGATTTCTTACATGTTCATGCTCACATAGAAGTTTTGAAAATCTATGATCACCTGGCAGTAATATAGGATGTCTTTCATTATATGATAGATTTGAATTCTTGAGTCTACCACCAACACGAATGATATCGTCTTTATCTATAAAAGGACTTAATGATTTTAATCTAGAAGACTTGTTCACCAATTCATGCCGCTTTAGCTGTTTAAATTCTTTATTAAATTCTTGATGTTGAATTCGTCTTATGATATTATTCAAAGCATAGTGTAACTCGTCTGATGTTAATGGACATTTAATGATTTCTGTATTTTGATCTCGAAGTTTATGTAAAAATCTTAACCATATGGCTGTATACCTTATAATTCGTATGTAATCAGAAACTTGATAAATAATGTCATATTCTGAAGATGATTGATCATTACTAGTAAGAAGAACTAAATGATGAGATTTTTCTTCAGGATCATTTTCGAATGAAATATCTTCTTGTGTATCCCAATTATTTTCATTTGTAGATAGAAACTCAGAGCCATACCACCACTGCTTGCATGTAATAAGTTCTGATGGCATTAAACCTCTTGAACAGACATCAGCTGGATTTAATTCACTAGGAATATAACGCCATTGTTGAGGTGAAGTGATGTCTTGAATCTGTGAGACACGATTTGATACAAAAGTCGTAAATTTGTTTGATGATGATCGTATTCTATGAAGTGTAACCATAGAGTCAGTCCAGAATATTACTTTGTTAAATTGAAGATGAATTGCTTTTTTAACACGTTCGTATAATTGTGCGAGTAAAAGTGCTCCACAAAGTTCAAGTCGTGGAATTGTCTGCCTTTTCAAAGGTGCCACTTTTGTTTTTGAACACAAAAGATTGACTTGAATTTCACTGTTGTGATTTTGCGTTCGTATGTATATACATGCACCATATCCTTTTTCAGATGCATCACAAAAGCAATGCAACTCAATAAGCTTGATATCACTATGAAAAAATGCTGTTACTTTACGTGGAACAGTAATGTTTTTGATGCTTGTAAGTTGAGACTTGAAAGTGTTCCAAAAAATCTCTAAATTCTCTGGAATGTTAGTATCCCAATTTAAATTAGGAATTAACCAAAGCTTTTGCATTAAACATTTAGCTGTGAAAATTACAGGAGCACATAATCCAAGTGGATCATAGAGTTGTGCTATTTCAGAGAGAACTTGTCTTTTAGTTAATGTTGTAATACCAAAACTGTCAGTAAAATTTAAAATTATTTTGAAGAAATCACCTAGAGGATTCCAATTGATTCCTAAAGCACAAACATATTCCTTTTTATTATCTTGGTAAGAATTGTCTCTAACTATACCAGGATTATTTGATGACCATTTTATGAGTTCAAAACCTCCGCAACTTAGTAATTCTTGTAACTCATTTTTCAATTTAATTGCATCTTGAATTGAATTTGTACCAGTGAGAAGATCATCTACGTAGAAATCGTTGAGTAGTATTTTTGAAGCATTAGGAAATTTTGATTCTTCATCCAAAGCAAGTTGTTTGAGAGTACGTGTAGATAAAAATGCTGCAGGTGCTGTACCGTACGTCACTGTACATAATCGAAAGCATTGTAATATCTCAGAAGGATCAAATCTCCACCAAATACGTAATAAATCTCTTTGTTCAGGATGTATTCTCACTTGTCTGTACATTTTAGCTATGTCTGCGGTCATGACGTAATCATATGTTCTGAATCTGAGAACTATTGAAAATAGATCTTGCTGAATATTATAGCCAATGTGTAAAACATCGTTCAATGAAACTTTGGTGTCAGTTTTATGTGAACCATTGAAAACAACTCGAAGCTTTGTTGTTGTACTGGAGGGCTTTATAACGTGATGATGAGGAAGATAAAATATGTGATCAGTATTTTCATTAGGATTGATCAACTCCATGTGTTGTAATTGCAAATATTCTTTCATGAACAGATTATATTGATGTTTGACTTCAGTGTTCAGAGTTAAAGATTTTTCCAGTCTCAAGAATTGTTGTTTGGATTTGAGTTCAGATGATCCCAATTCTGAAAGATTTGATTTCGTAGGCATTGCTACGGAATAACGACCATCTGCTAATCTTTTAACATGTTTAGTATAATGGTTTTCACAATGTTTTTCATCGAGAGATAGAGCTAAATCATTGTTTGTATTTTCCAAATGCCAGAATGTTTTAATAAAATCATTCAAGTCTGACGAATCAAGTGTTAGAAGTGTATTTCTGATATTTGAAACTGATTTATTGACTCTTCCCATTATAACTTGACCAAAAACTGTACCCAATGAACTTAATGAATTATTTATGCTTTTTTTATCACCAGTTAAAATTTCAATGAAAACTTCTGCTCCTAGTAGCATGTCGACTTTTTTAGGTAAATTGTAAAATGGATCTGCAAATACAATGTCTTGTGGTTTATTACAAAGTTTTATTCGAACATGTGGCAAATATCCAGTTATTTTAGGAATAACAAGAAAGTCAAGCATTGTATTATAGTTAGTAGTTCTTGATGAAATTTTAGATGTAGTTTTGAAACGTATGTTTGTAATTTTATTATTTACTCCTGATATAGGAATATTTACCTTTTGTTTTTCTAAATTAAGTTTTTGACAAAGATCCTCTGTAATAAAATTTGATTGTGAGCCACTGTCAAGTAGTGCTCGACATAAATGCATTGAATTATTTTGTTCATGTATGTATAATAAGATTGTGCCAAGAATAATTTGATTTGAACATGTATTTTGAGAATCAGTAAATAAACTTGTTAAATTTTGTCATTTATTGGTTGAATTCTTATCGTGTAAGATTTGAAGTTCACCTTTGTGTAATAATGTGTTATGACGTTTATTGCAAATTTTACAACTACTAGATTTGCAGGTGTTTGTTAGATGTTTACCGAAACAATTTGTACAAAGCTGATGTTTAGAAATTACTTTGTATCTGTCTTCAACATTCATATTTAAAAATTGTTTGCATCTATATAACATGTGACTTTGATTGCATTGATAACAGTTGAAATTATTTGATGTAGTAAAAACTCTTAATGAATTGTCCTTTTGTTTAGAAATTGTATGTGAAACATCTTAAGAAGTTGAAACTGCTTCTAGAATTCGAACACGTTCAGATAATATGTTAACAAAATCATCTAAGTTTAGTAAGCTTTTATTAGGAGTTTTTCTTTCTATGTCTGTTTTGGTTGCATCATCTAGTTTTGTCATTAAATGGTGAATGAGTAATGTTCCCCAGTTATCAACAGGTTGACTCAATGACTTTAATGCTGTGACATAAGATTTAAAATTATTTATAAATTCTTGTAAGGATTTATATGAGTTTTCTTGAATCTTTTTTAAATCATATAATTGTTTTGTATATTGACGAATTAATTTCGGTTCATTATTGTAATAATCATTGATTATATTCCATGACGTATCATAATTATCAGCAGAACAAGGAATCGAACTTATCAAGTTAAATGCAGAACCACTTTGAACACATGAGTGTAAATAATGCATTTTTGCTGATTTAAACAATGTATTATTATTGTGAATAAGGTCTTTGAAAATATCTCGAAATTTCAACCAATTTAGAAAGTTTCCATCAAAAATTGGTAAACTTATGTCTGGCATGCGAACTGCATTCACTGTATTTTGAATATATGACTCACCTGAATCCGTTTTATTCAATTTAGACAATATGACGGTCTTAAACTTAATGTAATTGTTATCAAAGTTAAGTCTTTCAGCGGTAAGATCCATTTCTTCATTTGCTCCTTCATATTGTATGAAAGCTTCTTCATATTTTTCATTTATATCTTTGATTATTTCATGTATAGATGTTAATTCTTCCTTTTTTATGTCATTGTTTCCAGATACTCTGGCCTTTAAATTATTGAATCTTTCAACCAAAGATTGTACTCTTTTTTGGCATAAGATGCTTTGATTTTCCCTTTTTCTTCCCATTTTGAAAGATAAAGTTTAATATTTCAAAAGTAAATTTGTTAAAATGAATTTGTGTATTTAATATGAATATGATTAAAATGTTGAAATTTTGTTATTTACTTTTTGCATCGACTGTACTTTATAGTATTTATATTATGTAGAAATATATGTCAACTATATGAAATTGTAATTGAAATGTTGAAATGTACTATCTGCACTGAATGTACTTTCTAGTATATATATTATGTAGAAATATATTTGAACTATATTGCCAATGTATGCACCAAATGTATGTGACGAATATATTGTGGAATTATTACATTAGTATAGTACATATATATATTATGTATAAATATATATGTCAACTATTTTGCAAATGTAATTACTTAGATCTGTATATTAAGTGAGATAGATGCCGGTGATATATGATTTATAACACGCACAAACACTAACACTAGTTGATATGCACCAAATATATGTGACGAATATATTATGGAATTATTACATTAGTATAGTATATATATTATGTAGAAATATATATGTCAACTATATTGCGAATGTAATTACCCAGATGTGCACACTGAGCGAGATAGTGCCGGTGATATATGATCCATAACACGCACAAACACTAACAATTGATGTGTAGTTTAAAAACGCTGTAGTTTCATGCGCTAAAACAACAAATTTAAAACTCGAATTATAATATGCACTGAAAACCGGCAACCATGTATTCGGTTCGAATGACCAAATGTTTGAGTTGTAACTGAATAATTGAAATAAAAAATGTAACTATTAATTTTCACAAATTTATTTAGTATACGATTTATAATATTTAACTTTAAATATAATATTGATTTCGAAATTTAAGTGGACTGTATAATTAATTATAATTCAATGAATCAAACTTATTATTTCACAATTTAATTTATGGACGCTACGTTGATTTGACTACACTTGTTGAGTACTAGTTACAGACTGAATTTCATGTACAAAATATAACAAAGAACAATTATAAACAGCATGAAAGTTACGTTATAATACAGGTTTACGATGATGAGTATCATCGGTCAACCGACTGAATACGAATTGACTCATTGATAGTTTTTTGCGTTACCACTATGTTTCAAAATTTTTCTTTCCATTGTGAATGGCTATTGAAATTACCTTTCATTTGGTGTATTACTTATTGTATGTAATAATTTCACTTTCAAGAAAAGAGGTCATAAACTTGAAATTTATGATTTTTTTTTCCTAAAATTTTCTCAAATAATTAGGCTCCTGAAAAAAAAATTCACTAACAAAGATTTTTTTTTTTATTTATTTAGAAAGCTAATATTATGTATAATAAAACAAAAAAAGTTTCAGTTCAATACCGCTATCCGTTATCATGTAATTAAGGATCATAGGTGTGCGAAAAGGGTGTGATGTGTTTAACTTATAAAAGTGGAGTGTAAATTTTATACCTATACCTATAGTATAGATTTTTATAAAGTTGAAATTTATGAAATTTATATATTTTTTAGATGGACCTATATGTATATATTTTTTTATAAAATATACACATCAGTTTTATAAACAGTTGGTGGAAATCTCTCGATATTTCTCTTGAATTTAGCCAAGACATATAATAAAAGAAAACACTCTTTTTTGATTAAAAATCAGTTATTTGTAATATATTTTATTATTATATTATATAGCTATTACATATAATACTAATTACATAATTTACAACTCTTACATTGATTGTTGCAAACTTAAATTTAAAAAATAATTTCATTATCACATCACAAAGGTGTGTGCGTTGCTTATTTTTTCACTTCTTTTCTAACAAATTAACACTCTCTATATTATCTTTATCGTTATTTGAATTTTAATTAACAATTTTATCACTTTTTTATCCAAATTAAATTAATAACTCCACTTTGACTAGATACTACACATTTTTCTAGAAAAAAACGATTTTTCTTTATTCGACTGATTTATTACTCTCACCATTTAAAAATAACAAGTTAGAACATGTTCCAATTTTATGTAGACATTACCTGTAAACAATGATCTCTCAATACTCAAAAAAGAAATAAAATTATAAAAAGAATTTATAAAATACAGATTTTCAGTTGTTTATATAACATTTGATAAGTTGAAGTTTAAAACAAATTTTACAGATTTATAAAAATGATAAATGAACTTATAAATTCTATATAGTATTCTTATTAACTTTGTTTTTATATATAAAATGAGTAAAAATTATACTTTTTCTGTGTCAAAAAGATCTACTCTTTGGAATTTTATAAATTTTATAAAATTTTTTAATAAAAAGTACGTTATAAAGTACTGGGTGTAAATATTTTATAAAATGTACCCCTCAATTTTTAACCGTGTATGAATAACTTCTGCATTTCCATGCAAATCCATACTTTTTAACTGCTTTACAAATTTGTATTCGTTATTAAATTCGTCAAACGGAGATTTGCAGAAGTTAAGTAAGTCTTTTAAAACTGTACAAGAAGAATCATCTTTTACATTTTTATTTTAATTTGTCACATCTTTTTGCAAATTCAACGCATCGTTTCTGCAAAGATTTTTTTTCCCGTAGTATTTAAAAGAAAAGTTTAATGCAGAGTTTTTTAAATCTAATGTAACTGAATGTGTGCTGTTAGTGTCATTGTTCTTTCTAGTAGTTTGAAAACTATCAACTAACACTCCGGAAATTGATGCAGAAATTGCAGGCAAACTATTACTAATAGGAAACTCAAACTCTAATTGATTACATCTCTACCGTACAAAGGCTAATCGCGTCAATTACATTTTCACTCATTTTGAGTTAAATATATTTATGATATAATATATAGTTATATATATGAACTGAAGGAAAAATTCTCTATTAAAAAATATGTCTATATATTATATATTATATATATAATTTAATTTTTCCACTAGTTCATATGTATAACTATATATTATATCATAAATATATCTAAGTCAAAATGAGTGAAAATGTAATTGACGAGATTAGCCTTTGTACGGTAGATCTATTCAAAAACATTTTATCTTCTAATCGCATATGTCTTGAGAAAGATCGAAATGTACTAAATGTCTGCGTACACGAAGAATATCCACATTTATAAATACTCGTTGGAGATACAGAATGAAAATATTTTAAGTGAACAAAAAGTTTTTCGCTTAGACTAAATTTCTTATTGCATATAAAACAAAAAATTGTCATTTTTGATCTGATTTGTAAAATTTAACAAAATATTTATGAATGTTATAATTTTTCGCTATTTAAAAAAAATGTAATAATAATGACATAATTAATATTTTTATTTTAATTCAGCAAGTAATGTGAACTATTCTTTGTATCAATATTGTATATATATTTTTGTATTAAAGTCCAAATCGAACTGCATTCTAACGGATATTTGAAATTAAATACACTAAATATTTTAAAGCAGACATAAACTGCTTTCATAATATTTGGTAGTTTGTAATATGTATTAAAATAATATACATAATATTTTTTAATATTATATAGATCACTGCCAACAGCACTTATAATAGGTTGTACTGTAGTAGTATTATTAAAACATTCTTCAGTTAATAATTTTATTTGTACGTACAGATCGTTAAGCGCAGTGACGTGTAGAATAAATTTATTTCTCGAATCATTAATGGACGTCTTTTTTAAAATCGAATTTTTTGTTGTAGGATTATATACAGATATTCTTGAAGTTGGTACCAATAATGCAGGCAGGAGTATGAAGATAAAATTTTTTGTCGCTGTGCGGATTTTATTTTTATTTGTTTTATGTTATTGGTAGTATATTTTTTTAATATATGTATTTACCTGCACTAATTTCTGTATTTTCCAGTTGATTTAAAATTAATTTACTGTACTGTCCCTTAATTTTTATTTTCATTAGTGGCAGCATACACGAACAAAAATCATCCCACTTCTCATATAATTTATTTTCTTTTCCTTCGAATAAATATTCGAAATCTAATTCAATCTTGATAATAAACATAAATATTGGATAAAATAAGCAAATTGTAAAAAAATACAGAATAACATAAAATATCATACAAGTGAATATCCAAATGCTTGTGTATACAGTGGCCATTCAATTAATATTTCATTTATGTTTTTCTGTTCTTTAAGAAAAGAAAGACGATATACTGCTGTCAATTTCCACTTTTCTACAACTAATTTAAATGGTTCGATATTAAATTTTAACCAATTTTTCTCAACAATTTTAAGGGGATCTACAAA
This sequence comes from Bombylius major, assembly GCA_932526495.1. Lineage (NCBI taxonomy): Eukaryota > Metazoa > Arthropoda > Insecta > Diptera > Bombyliidae > Bombylius > Bombylius major. The sequence goes on from OW052043.1 coordinate 24,750,579, forward strand.
AAATAAATTGTGAATTAATATTTTATTTATGTACTCATATTATTATAAATGTTACATGTTTCTATGTTTTACAGTATTTATTATACTTGTTCATATTAACTCAACAAAATCTTACCAGTATTTCTCGTTTCAATCGTTTTAGGTTGATTAGATTTGGAATTATTTATTTTTTCTTGTTGATTTTTTTTACAATTTGCTAATCCGTCATATTTAAGTTTTTGAAGCGCGTTGTGGTATTTTGCATACAAAATGCCACCTGGCCTTCTGTTGGATATTTTAATGTAATACGTTTCCTGTAAAAAAAACAAATTTTCTAACTAAAAATTTTCAAGACTTGTTACATGATAATCTGGACGTAGGTACTTTTATTTCAGAAGGCAGTATTTCTGTAATTTTAGTTGCAACTTCGTGAAAAATTCTTGGTGGTGCGTGAATTTTTCTGTCGAGCAAATATTCAATAATTATATCTCCTAAGATTTTTCTATATTTTGTCGTTAAGGGATTGGTTTTTTTTATAATATTCTATATTTTCTTAATATAATAATATTCTGCCTTTTACAGACGTTTTTACGATTTCTTCAATATTGATCTGAAAAACTCTTCAATCATAAGTAACATGCAATGAATACAAGATATATACATACTTCACTATTATTATTATGTGGTTCCAATGTTTCGTCAATGCTGGATGTCCACGATAAAGTAGACGGTGATGGAGGCTGTGATGATCCACTCGCAATATGAATTCCCTAAAAAATTTTAATTAAATATTGTTTAATTCAATATGAACAATTTAAAAACACAATTAACCACCTGTTGCGATTGCCAACAACGTAAATTATGTTCAAATATTACCCTTGCACCGTGCAAGGATTTAGGCTATTTCACTTAGATGTGTAGAATTCGTATACTTCAGGCTGTCAGTAGTAAATCCGTGTTCTGTAATTTTAGTTCTTGTAAAATAATAAAAAAGTTATTACAAACATAATATATATGTTACCTGAAAAAACATTGTAAAATACTTCGCCCTGTCAAGTTTTTAATAATTCCAAAAAATCGTTTTCTTCAGTTTCTTTTTCCCCAGAAGCAAAATCAGTTGCACTGTTTGTATTTAAAGTTTGATGTGTGTCAATTGATGTGAATTCTGCAATCTCTGATTGCACAATATGTGAATAAGTATCTTCAATTCCAGTCACTATATTATTTTCTGTATTTTCAATGCTTCGCAAAACATACTCGTATTCAACGAATTTATTTGTATTTTCCATATTTTATTAAAACACAAAAATATGCGAAAATGTTTTTAGTAATTTAGCTAAACAAAAGCTTATTTCTTTCTTTTAAAAAAAAATTACTTTTTAATTGGTTCATCAATTTTTTTCACTTTTATACACAAAAAATATACAACAAAAATTATCACTTTGAAATCCACACACTACACAGCGCGTATAAAACAATACTGAAAATTCTGATTTAGATCATAAAAGTTTTTACGCTTTAATTTCCTTTTTCTTTATTTGTCAGGACAATAACATTGACATTGGATCAATAAAAGTTATATTGTTTTATGTATATATATATGTACATATAATGTATATATGTTTAATGATATTTAAAGTTTTATTATTTGGTTTGTAGTGGAAAATATTATTCATTTTTTAAAATTATATAATAACTATATTATTATTATACTAATAAACAAAACACTTGTTATTTAAATTTTCCACAAAATTATTTTATTAACAAATTTTAATTTACAAATTTTTTACCGACCGGTTTCGCCTTACAATGGCATTATCAAGGTGGTTCAATTGACTAATTATAAAAATTATTTTTCAAATGCATATATTTTAATTCGTTAAAATTAACATAATAAAGTTGATATACTATAACTTAAACAGGGATGGATTAAGCAGTGGACTTTTATTATTAAAATCAAGTTGGTCATTTACAATGTTTAATCCCAAGTGTTTAGCTTTCCTAATTTCAAAAATTTCATATTTGTCTATAATATTATTGTCCTTTAAGTTATGTAATAATTCCATGTTATCCATGTTCGTCATATGGTTGTTGTCAATTAAATGTTTTGCTATACCGGATAATGGTTTATTATTTTTTGCGTAAGATAAATGCTCTTTAAATCTCGTTACCAAATTTCTTCTTGTTTTGCCTATATAAACAGCTGAACAATCATTACATTTAATTTTATAAACACCGCTTGAATCTGTATCTTTTTTTAAAGGTTTAATTTTATTATTGAATAAAAGATTTTTAATAGTTTTTTTGTTAAAGAAAGCTGTGTTAATATTAATATTTTTTACGATCATTTTTATATCTTCAGATTTATTTCCGAGATATGGGATTTTTTTCCAAATATTTTGTGAGTCTTGTGGCTGTACAGGATATATCAAGTTTTTAACTATTTTTTGTTTTTGAGTGTTTAATATGTTATGAACGAACTTCTTATAGTAACCATTATTTAAAGCTATATCACATATAGTGTTTAATTCTTTATGAAAATTATCGCGACCTATATACTATATGTGTCTATAAGTTGCAAAACGGATCTTTTCCATATTTTGAAAAAAATGAGTTATATACGTCATTTGAAAGGTCTTTTAAAAATCTACTTATTTACTTTACTTTTAAAAGAAAAAAAAATACCTTTTCCTCTGTATTTTGATCGTCAAAATATGAGCTCAGTTGCAAAACAGTACCTTTTTGTCAAATTTCAGAAACAATTTTGCTTAATAACTCAAAATGACTTAACATGACGAAGACCCCTTTTGCAACTGATAGACACATATGTGGAAATTAAAAAAATATTATTAAAGATTTAAAAATATTTCAATATCAAATAATATTGTAAATTTAATATAATCAATAAAGTTTATTGATTTCAATGTAATATTATAATTACTCTCTATGATGATGTATCCACTACCACGGTTCGATATAAAAAGAAAGACATAATTTTATATTCAAACTAACTAACTTATAATATACCGTTTCGTTAGCAAAGCATTACAATATAATTTAAGTTTACAATACAAGTGCAATGGTAAGTACAATATTCATTATTCATTTACAAAAGCAATAGCGGTAAGTATATCAAATGATGAGTAAACTATCACGCCACTGATGATGATAATCGGTAGGTATAACAAATAATAGTTAAATAATTATAGATGTTGTATAAAAATTCTCCACATTCGGCCATTCCTGATTATTCATCAGACCCTGATGGAATTTCCCTACCTTCTACATCCTCATCCACAGCATCGTCGTCTTCGTCTTCCATGATATCTACTTCATTTTCTGGCCACGGTTTCATCTTGTCAGCACTACATTCCGTTGTACCAGGACCTTCATGTTGTCCTTCCTTCTTCACGATATATCTATCAAATGCTTTGATTGCAGTGACCCTATATGGATCTAGAAACTTAGGACGAATTTTTAAACCTGTCCCGAATTGTGCGCGTTGTACTGCGACTAAATTTCCGACCTGGTACTTTTTCGCTTCCTTTCTTCTTTTGTCGAAATGCTTTTTATTTTCGGCCTACACGGCGGCGATGTCCTTTTTTGCCTGTTCTCTTATTTCCGATCGCGTGTCCTGAAACTGTTTTATCCACTCTTCCTCAATTATCCTCATTAATTTAATATCCTGTTTTGTTCTCATTTCTGTACCGACTAATAATTGAAATGGTGTTGTTTTTATTGATCTCTGAAATGTTGAATTCAATGTTTGTTGTAGAGGCTTTACAAAACGATACCAATTTTGAGGATCATCCAAGGATAATTTCGTTAGCGCGGCAATTACAGTGGAATGAAGGCGCTCGACCTTTATGTTTCCTCTCTGTACTTTAACAGTAGTGAAAATTAGCTTGATGTCGTGCTCTCTGCAGTAGTCTTGAAAGCTGTTAGATGTGAAAGCTCCTCCATGATCTGCTATCATTCTCTCAGGATAACCGAATACTTCCGCAACATTTTCTAGTTTTTTGACAACTTCTTCGGTATTCAACGTTTGAGTAGGAAATAACCAGCAATATTTTGTGAAACCGTCAGTGATAGCGAAGATATACCGATAACCCTTTTTCGTACTCTGCATAGGTCCTAGATGGTCTATGTGGAATGTTTGCAGTGGTTGATCACCTTTAGGGATCGGTTGCAAATATCCTTCGGCTTTTCCAGCTTTTCTCTCTGCTAGGATGCACTTCACACATCCTTTTCACTATTTAATTTTCCAATTTCAAAAGCTCTTCTCAATCCCATAGAAACAGTATGAGAAAGTAGTTGAGCTGCATATTTTACTTTTTGTCTAGCAGGGCCTTTAACTTCAAGATGAACGTTTGTAATTTTATGCAATAGTTTTAAATCACCTGAGGTAGAAGTGTTCAATATTTCAGCTATTGGAGCACTTGTTATTAATTTTCCATCTATATCAAAACCGTCGTCAATGAAATGACTCCTAATCAATTTCAACAGATGTGGAGCATCTGCAAAAACAAATATTTTTTTGTTCGAATCTTTAGGGTGCTCGAACCAAGTCTTCATGATACCTATGGAAAGTTCTTTCCATAGTTTTATATTTCCACCGCCCATATCAGACACCATCCCCACTACTGTAAAACCAACATCAGCTAATGCTATAGCTTGTCCCAAAAGAGTTGAAGTTTCGTATTGTACTACGTTGGCATGCGCAGAAGAAAAGATACTTACACACATGCATTTTTGTTGTTGTGAATTCTAACAAACAGGTTTCTTCTTTCGTATATTTATACACAAGAAGATCACTACGACATGTAAAACATGCTCAATGAACCTTCAACTGAAATAATTTCAGCTATATTATAATTTTATATATAAATTTAATTTGGTCCACTTCATTTTTGCGTTTTGGGGTAACTTAAATTCTTCAGGACATGACGTTTTTACAAGTTCTGTACGTTTTGTAATAGGACCCTCTATAGTACTAATTTTTACTTTTTCACCTATCATACACTTTTTGAGTTTAATAAACTGATTGTAGAGCCAGTATCTATCATGGAAATTTTATAATTTATAAAAAAATCGTTATCACTTAATTGATTTACTTCGTTATTTGTACTTAAAGTATCAACATCCATGGGTTGAACTTGATTAGTGTTTCTATTTCGAGTAGAATTTTTACTAATATTATTATTATTGGTACCACTTTTATTGGAATTATTATTAAAGTTACTATTATTAAAATTATTTTGTCGATTCTGTCCATAGTTATTATTGTAATTATTGTTTTGTCGGTATTGTCCTAAATTATTATTATTGTGTCGAGTTTGTCCAAAATTGTTGTTAGTATATATACTGTCCAGTAGTATGTCTCGATTGTCCTAACGAATTATTCGATTCTTTGTAGTTATGTTGATTTTGTCTTTGTAAATTTTGTTTTTCTTTCATAAATGGATTTATTTTAGAGATTTTCAAATTATAACAATCTTGACCTATATATCTATTAATTACTGTTCTGATTTCTTCTAAACTATATTTATTATGTGTTTCAGCTGCAAGGGCTCCAGATGTTATATCTTTAATTTTTAAAACCAAGACACTACTTAAACTATTAACTTTTTCAGTTTGATAATCGCTAAAAATTGCACACTCTGATATATCCTCTACGATATTTCTTATTTTATCTAATAATTCTATAATTGAACTTACTTTGAGGTTGTTAATTTCTTGTACAATCCGTCCTTGATCCTTTGTGGATTTATATTGCAGTTTCAATTTAAACACATTCTTCCCATCTTCACTTAATTTTGCGTTAAACTACTACGTTTCCCACTTTATAAGTACATATGTATATAAGTAATTATATGTTTATATCACTTTCAAGAATTTATATCACTTTACTAACTAAATTTATTAATTAGTTAATTTTAATTTATTATTATTTTAATTTTTTGCTTTTATTTTATATTGTTTAAAATTTTGTGTTCGTTTCTACGTATTAATAATTATATACATATGATTGTATATATTACCCTACGTTTCCACTAAGAAACAAATTTAAATAAACAAATTTAATTTTAAAAAAGTTTCGTTAAATTTGTTTATTCGTAAACTTTTTTGTTTCGTGTTTATTGTTTCAATTACGTTCATATCTGCTTTGTTTCAAATTTTTTATCAATCAATCAAGTGAAGTGAGTGACAAAAATGGATTCTGATTTTGAAGACTTTTATTTTATTGCAATCGCTGCAAATCGAGTCAGAGAGTGTCATTTAAAGTGTTTATATCGTGTTCTCTTGAATAACTATCGCACTATCTGATAAATTTATCAAATACAGTAAAAAAAAAAAAACAGTGTTTTTCTTGTTTTGATTTTTTTTCCTTCCCTTTAATTTATATATAACATACAATAGATACATTAAAAATAGTAATCAACGAAAAAAGTAAGTACAATTAAAATATATAACACCACACAAAAATGCAACCAACCATTCCACCCGACAAACCACCCGACATCACAAGGTCAACAGAAGGTCAACTAAGATACAAGCTCGACAATGGAAAACGACTATCTAATACATCAAACGGCCCAAAGTACATGAGAATGAGAAGAATAAACACAACAACAGATACATTAGAAAAAGTCTCACCCTTTCTAATAAAAAAAGTAATTAATGCAGTAGCAGAAAATACCATTCAACAATGCAAAAAACTGAGAAACGGCACCATATTAATACAAACCGAAAATCTAAAACAAGCAGAAAAATTAATAAAACTAACACAACTGAGCGAAAAAAATACAAATAGAAATAACCGAACACAAAACACTTAATACAAGCAAAGGTGTTATATATTCACGTGACCTGATCAACGTTCCTGAAAATAAAATTCTAGAAGAACTAGAATGTTATGTCATTATGAATACAAATTAATGATGTAAAATTTATTTTCTTTCTTATCTACAATATTTTTTCCACGATTTTATTCTTTTGAACCTTGTACGCTTTTCTAAAATAAATATTTTTGTAATAGGTACACTTCAAAGTTTAAAAAAAAAAAAAAAAAATAGAGTATTTTAGATATTTTCGAAAATTTGTAGAAAGTTAAAAATTAGTAAGAGCATATACGTGTCTATCAGTTGCAAAAGGGGTCTTGTCATGTTAAGTCATTTTGATTTATTAAGCAAAATTGTTTCTGGAAGAAACTATCAATAAATGTAATGAAGAAAGTTGACCAAATTGTTTGTTATTACTAATAGAACCATGATTCAACAGAAAAGTAAACAAAATAATAATTTTGATCGATTTATCGAATAAATTAAAATGAAAATGATCCCTTTTGCAACTAATTTACAACTAACCTAGTATTATTTTACTAGAAAACAGTACAATTTCGCAGCAAAAAGTACTCTTTTCCAGTACAATATTGTTGCAGTATGAGACTACATTATATTATATATATGAAAATTTGAGGAAAAGGTACCATTTTGCAATTGAGCTCATATTTTGGCGATCAAAATACAGAGGTAAAGGTATTTTTTTTTTCTTTTAAAAGTAAAGTAAATAAGTAGATTTTTAAAAGACCTTTCAAATGACGTGTATAGCTAATTTTTTCAAAATATGGAAAAGAGCCCTTTTGCAACTGATAGACACATACAATATATAAATAAAATATAAAGCGTAATAAGGAATAAAAAAAATTTCATTCTAAATTGTGTTGGGCGAAAGTTTACAAAAAGTAAATTAATTACATTATTGTTTACGAGTAAGTAAAAAATATTTTTCCAAACATTTTTATCTCGAAAATAATGTAAACAGTGTAAAGAATGTGAAGAATATTATATACAGGGGGGGCACAGTTTGTGTGCCAAACTGAGTAGGGTGGTAGAATTCTCATTACCTCTCTACATTGAGCGAACGCAGAAATATGTTGCGAAAAGTAAAACTGGTTACTTCTCGAAAAAAATTGCCTGACTTTGTAAATATTGAAAATATATAACACCCCCCCCCCCATGCGATTTTTTTCATTTCTCACGAAGATCTACCACCCTGCTCAGTTTGGCACACGATCTGTGAAACACCCTCTATATAAGTGAAATATTGAAAAATAAAATTCAAAAAAAAAGGATTCCATTCAACCAGAATACATACAGCAGCCATATAGGTTTCCAAAACACAAAAAAATTAAGATCTTAGGATCAATTAATAAGTATAAAGTTATTAGGGGTATTTACGATGTGGTGTACGCTTTAAAAGGTGTACGTTTACAACAGTGTTGTATTAAAAATTATGACCACCTTTTAAATACTGCTGTACTGTTTATTTTCTGTTGCCATTTTAAAATGAATTTGTTAATAATTACAAAAAACAATCACATCAAATAAATTTCCTTTGTTTTTGTTTTATTCACTCATTTGTTTTAAGTTTGACAACAATCAAAACACAAATCAACAATAGGTGAAAGCTGTTGCACATTTACAATATAGTGTTTTCCTTTGTCTGGCCATACAAAAAATTTACACTATCGCACAGTGGTTCGATGCAGAACAAATGGCTGGCCAAAATTCAAATTTCTGATATCTTAAAAAATAGAAAGTATGACATTTTTCAGAAAGGTAACCCTCCATAGAATTAAAAATTGCCGAAGGGAATAAAAATCGGTAATTTTTTTAATAATTATGATTTGAAGTTTAAGTGGTGTGTCATGTGTGAAAAACAAAATAGATTTTTCGAAAAAAAGGGACTTTCTACTAGTTTTTTTTTTAATAACCAAAGTGAAATAAAAAATCTGTTTAACATGGTTCAATAGATACAGGTAAGAGGAATTTAAATTTCATAGGTACAGGTAGCAAATACAGTATTTAATGCAAATTTTCACGAAAAAAATGTATACTCTCACTTTCTTTTGAGTTATAAAATTAGTCCCACTTGGTCCCACCTTAATATTTAGTAGACTTCTAATAGAGGTCTTAGTAGAGGTCCTAATGTATACTTAATATATTCAAAAAAATTAGCTGCTCCTACTTACTCCAAATTTTTATAATTTATGCCCTTCGTATACCTCATTAAAAGTGTTCAATTCCATGTATTAACAGTAACTTACTTTAAATTCAATGTTGTTATATTTTAAAATTCAATGTTTTATCATTTCTTTTTTTATTATTTCTTTTCGTTTGCGCTTTTAATAATTTTTTGTTTTAAATTATGGATGTACCTTTCCGACAAAGACTTCAAAATTACACATCTTTTAAACATTTGAAATGCAATGGAGACAGATACGAAAAGCTCAAACGCGGAGCAGAATATACTTATATAAAATTTAAATATGTATATGCAGATAAAGAGTAAACTAAGGAATTTAAAAAAAAAAGATCGAGATTTTTCAACAAAGCTTTAATATAAGTAAAAGTTTCTAACAAAGTGGGAGACAAATCATCTTGCCATTTTGGTCTTTCCACGCTATACGCCTGGATCCGCTGTTTTGAGTATTCGATATTTAAATATACATACTATACAGGGTGTTCCGGAAATGGTGGAGAATATTTTAAGGGGTGAAAGTAGAGGTTATTTCCAATCGAAAATGTCATATAATATTTAGGGGGAAATCTAGCAGTTTGGCCGCTAGAGGGCGTTGAAGTTTTTTTTTGCACTTTTTCCACCAAAGACCTCATAACTTTTTGCAGGGGCACTCTAGGGTCACTTTGTATTAAAAGAAAATAAAGAGAACCCTTTGTCCTTTCTAACAATGCATTAATTGTTCCTCTATTTCTAATTTGTAAAAAGATATACGCCCTCAAAATCAAAATTTTGTGAATTTTTACCCATTTTTTGTGTTTAACCCTGCTTTACTCAAAAAAGGCTTAAATTAACCCTCATTTTTTATTGTAGAAAAAGAAGGCTCAAATGATTCTGCATCGATTTAATATCATCATTTTTTTCGAAAAATGTATAGTTTATGAGATATTTGCATTTGAAAATTAGCACTTCTAGCTCCTATTTTCAATTTACACTGCAATAAAAACACGTGTCCAATAATCCAATGAATTTCAGACTTATTTTTCAGTTTATTCAAAATGTATTCCTTAATATCTCGAAAGTTATGCATTTTTTGCAAAAAATGAAGATAGCAAATCGATGCAGAATCAATTGAGCCTTCTTTTTCTACAATAAAAAATGAGGGTCATTGTTTTCTGTCTTCTGTTTTCTGCATTGAAAAAGTAGTGCAAAAAAGGGCCTGCATTGAACAAAAACGGGACTTTCGCCGAATATGTTGCGATAATTTGCAAAGTAGGTGGCACAGAGCCATAAATGAGAGATTTTCTGAAAGATAAGAGATTGTGAAAGTTTTTTATTTACACCGGAACATAGCTTGTTTTAGACGATAAGGGTGTTTTCTGAAGAAATGTGTTGAGTCACAGTTACAAAACAGGTATATGAGATATGCAATGAAGGCAAGAACAAAAAGTAGATTTTACTAGCAGGTAAGAATTTTATTTGGGACAAAAGGCGAATGCTTCCTCGTCATAACAAATGTTTTAGCGGCCTTCTAAGTGAAAAAGATGAGGTGATATGAAGACTGATACATCCGAAAACGTGGGTCCTATGGAAAAACTTAAAAATTCGAATATCTCAAAATCCAAAGCGAATCGGAAAAAATATTATATGACATTTTCGATTGGAAATCACCTCTACTTTCACCCCTTAAAATATTCTCCACCATTTCCGGAACACCCTGTATAGACAAAAAATGAAAAAGTGGCAGGCCCGAGGACTACAAGTAAATCAAATGCTCCAATAACGAAAAGCAATCATACAAAAACCTTTTAAAACTAAAAAGGGATTAATTATTGACAAACAAAGGTCAAATCCGTTTTTTATATTTATTTTTCGATAAATATTCATATTAAAATGAAAAAATGACTTTTACACCCATGTTTTGAATTCCACTTTTTCGGAATTGAAGTTGCGGAGGTGGAATTAGGTGTTCTAGATTCCACTTTCACTAAATTTTCGTGAATTCAATTCCGCAAAATTTTTGTACGTGGAATTGAAATATTAGTCATCTAATTCAACTGTGGCTTGTATTTGTATAAGTCGGAATTTTATTAGTAACACACACACTCTGATTCTCAAGCCGAAACTATTTTAGTTTTAAAACTAAAAAATGTTTATTAGTAAGGCCCAACAATGCATATTATATTATTCTAGTATAATTATGTACATATTTCCATAAATATATTTAATGTATTTTTAAAAAACACCTAAAAATAAAGAGCAACAACAACAATAACAACAACTGATTCGAAATTAATGTTCGAAATGTTTGATTCGCGTGGAATCTAAAACACCATTTTCTATTTCGCATGAATTTGATTTCGTATTCCACTTCCACTTTTTGCGGAATCAAGAACATAGCTCACGAAAAATAATTTTGGCCAGAAAAAACCCTCATTCGAACCACTGTGTATCGTGAATACCCTGATTATTTTTTATTTACAAAGTATTATTCTCATTAATAACGACACAAAAAAGATTTAATTAAATTCTCATTCCTCGTCTTCTGACGACAAATCATTTACCTTGTTCATTTTATGCAAAGCTTTAATACACATTAGCTCACTCCGTTTTAAGTAAATACGGATACATAAACCAAATTTCAAAACACATTGAAACTCTACTAGGTTTTGAGTAAATACATACACTATTAAGTCCTAATTTAAAATTTCAATTTAAAATTTGCATATACACTTTTTTCGTTTTAAGTAACGTCACATATTAAAATTTCAAATGATATTTGATACGCGGTTATTATTAAGTGTAGAAGTATCAAGTAAACAAGTGTTATTTAGTAGCATAAAAAGATCAAATAAAAAAAACGATTTTTTCTGTGGGTTTAAAAAAAAGATCTTTCAAAAAGAGAAAAGTTACTGACATTCGAAATAAATCACAAAAATACATGGTGATAACACTGTATGAACAACAACACTAAAACAACTAGGTCTAGGTGGCATTACTAAAACGTTTTGAGTGAGAACGAAATGTTCTACTACGCATAAACACCAATAAAATTATCAAAATGTTTTATCGTTAACACGTTTTTATTTTTGTGCATAAACAAGGTACGAAGTGAATAGCAAATGTGTAATTTTTTTTTACTGATCAGAAGTTAGGCTGTTTCTAACTGAAGTATGCACAAATGCCCAACTTGAAAATACTCTCTCAATTTGTGCTATCGATGTTGGAATAAGTAAAAACTTTATTGCTAATTACGCCAAATTCGGGTTCTTCATATCTACCATGTTCCAAAATACTAATGAGTTTTCTATCCTATCAGAAATCAGAATTAAGAGTTTTAAACAAAAAGTTGTTTATTTCATCTATTTATGTTAGATTTTAGAGGTTTTGCATTATCGTAGTAAGGATGTACATAGTACGCAGCCAGTAGGCATTCTTCGAATTTTTTTCAAATTTTTCTGGTACTTTCAACCACATGTTGGTGAAATCAGCAATAGAACAATTTTTTGCTTGACACTATTTTTGTCGTTTTTGTATTGATAGCAAAAGCACAACATCTGCTTTGTGCAAAGAAAATTTGCAAACTGTTATAAATGAAGAGAATTATAAGGATGGTGTACATATGTATTTCAGATGTTTCTTTAACGGGTATTAGTAAAAATTATATTTTAGATAAAGTTCCTTCTTTTCATGTTACTACTAGGCGGGCAGTGGACAAAGCGGTAGTGTGTTGGCTTCTGATGCTGAAGATCTCGGGTTCGAGTCTGCTTAAGTTCACTCAGCTTTGAATGAGTACCAATTCACTTTGAGTTGGGTATAAGTGCTCGGTACTAAATAGTTTGGTGGCTTTGTAAGCTAAGTCCACAAAAAACTACAAGAAATATTAGTACCAAGCCCTGTCATACGAATAAAATTCGTTTTCTACCAACATATTTAGTGGTTCGCATTCCACTTTAAACTGTAGATGCATGTATGACAGAAGGGTTTACAACCCGTTGACTCGACAAACTGCGATGTGTGTGGTATCAAAACGGCACGGTTTAGTGCTAATTGGGTCTTCGGAAATAATCCAAAGAACCGCCACGTCAACCAACCAACCATGTTACTACTAATTTTGCTGTTGATATGATGCATGATGTATTTGAAGGAGTTGCTTATTATAATTTAGCACACATACTTGAGTATTATATTGGAAAAAATATATTTTAATTTTCACTAGATGAATTTAATAAAATGAAACGTGAATTTTCATACGGTGATACAGAAATAAAAAATGTGTATAAGGATATTTTAACTATGCATATCAAAAGAAGGAAATTCAATATATCCGCTAGAGAAATGTGGACTTTAGTTCATCATTTTCCTTTAATTGTAGGACACTTAATTCCAGTAAATGATAAAGTATGGTCTTTTGTGATAACATTTATTAAAATGTTTGATTATCTACTTTTATCTGTTTACAATGACACACTGATAAATAATCTTCAAATGTTAATAGAAGAGCATAACAGACAATATATTGAACTTTTTGAACAGAAGTTAAAGCTAAAATATCACAATTTACTTCATTATCCAAGGATTATATCATATTCTGGTCTACCGAAATTTTATTGGTGTTTCAGATTTGAAGCAAAACACTGTGAGCTTAAAACATATGGAAAAGTTATAACTAGTAGAAAACATATTCTTTTATCACTTGCAACAAAGTTCTAATTAAAGTTTGCTTATGAACTGCTGAATACAGAACAGAAATCCTTACACTTTGAAAAAAGACATCGAATTGAAAGTCAAAATTTGAATTATTTTTCTGCGCAGTTAAATGTTAACTCAGAAAATATGATGTATTTTAATTAAATAACTTACTGGAACACTCATCAAAAAAGACCACATTTTGTCAATAACATCAAATAAGAAAATTGAGTTTTATAAAGTAGTTGAATTTTCTGTGATTGAAGCAAAAGAAGCATTTCTATTGTGTTTTTTCAATGATCATTTTATGTCCTATGAGTTCTTATCGAATAATGTGCTGTGTAACAATGATTTATTATGTGTTAAATCAATAAAACTTTTTGATGGTCCACCCATAAATTTCCAAAAACTCTCTACAGGAAAAACTTTAATACGACCAAAAATTTTTTTTAATGACGATCTCAACTAAAATCAAGCTACTATGATATAAATTGTACCAATACTAATATTAACATTTCCTATAGCTTTTATTATTATTTTAGGGAATTTATTATCTTATTTCAAAACCTAATGATAATAGTCTAATGTCTCCAATTGATTCTTGGCTGGAAAAATTAGCATCTCCATCCCGTTTCACGTCTGCTTCATAGAAGTTAGTGTAAGAAATAATATGTAATTATTTTTCATTTGTATTGATGATAATAAAATTATTTACATAATAATAAATTATTGAAAACTTTTTTAGCAAACAACTGTTTTAAACATATTTAAAAAATCCGAAGCAGGGAAATCTACAATGGAATCTTATAAAATGAAAAAAACCTATCAGCTGACGACAGAACTTTTATAGTTCACAATATAATCTAATATTATATTGAATATAGGGTGACCAGGTCGAACTTGAACAAAAGTGTGGAATGTCCGGATAAAAGAGAACTTTTTCGTATTCCAAAAAAGAGTACAATAGAGTACACAATACACATTAAACGTATGTAGGTAGGTTAGGTAGATAATCATGGGTTTTACACAGTTCTTCCCCACGACCAAGTTCGTAGCCAGGGGAGTAGTTCGGTTTCCTCATCTTTCTTCACTTTTTCAACCAAACTGATTTCTATTTAACGAGGTGAAGATACTAACACATATATACAAAAACAATGTTTTTGAAGAATTTATATTCAAATACATTGAAAAATTTGTGGATGTACAATGAATTGAGAAGAACGAAAGAAGACGCGTGTAAAAGTAAAAAAGAAGAGCTATGTAAAAGGTATCAATAAGTAAATTATTTCAGTTATAATAAAAAAAATAGTGAATATAGTATATTTATAGTTTATACTATAAACACACATATAATGTATTTATATGTAACATTTTATAATATACAGGGTGTTTCCGTTATCACCAACCAAAACGATACCATAGATAGGACACATCGAGACAAACAAAAAATCGTATTGGAGGGGGGGATGAAATCCCAGCGGTTTGGTCGCTAGAGGGCGTTGAAATTTTTTTGCACTTTTTCCACAAAACACCCCATAACTTTTTGAAGAGGCACTTTAGGGTCACTTTGTGTTAATATAAAATATAGAGGATCCTTTGCCCTTTGTAAAAAAACCTTACTTGTGCCTCTTTTTCTAACTGTTTAAATGTTAAACGCCTTCAAAGTCAAAATATTGTTAATTTTTTTCAAATTTTTGTGGTTAACCCTGTCTTTCTCAAAAAAGTCTTAAATTAACCCTCATTTTCTATTGCAGAAAATGAAAGCTCAATTGATTCTGCATCGATTTGTTATCTTCACTTTTTTTAAGAAATGCATAATTTTCGAGATCGCAATCCGCAATTGATTGTCAACACAAATTGACCCTTGAGTGCCCCTGTCAAAAGTTATAGGGTACATCATGGTCCTCTAGCGGCCAAACCGTTGGGATTTCCCCCCCTCCGATACTATTTTTTGTTTGTCTCGATGAGTCCTACCTATGGTATCCTTTTGGTCGGTGATAACGGAAACACCCTGTATTTCGGACTGAAATCCTTTTTGGTGCTTAAATCCCTAACTTCGCGTCAATTTGAATTACAAGTTGTCATTGTCAAATACTTTTTTCTTCCCATACTAAAATTACTTCAGTTTATATTATTTTAAGCTGTGTAAGGAAGGATATGTACTAATTATCCAAGTTTAAAATAGGATAAACTGCGTGCTGCGGCTGTAGTACAATTTTCATACTTTTTTAAATATTTTTCAAAAAAGAGAACAAAAGTGAACAAAGTGAAATACAAAAAGTGTAAGAAAGAGTAATGTCTCAAAAGAGTACATGTACTCTTTTTAGAGTACACCTGGTCACCCTAATTGAATACGATCTGCATTTATCTGTGAAACAATGTCGGGAATTAACCGAGCAAATTGTGGCTATTTTTCCAACTGAAAATATCGTAAGAATCTTCTTGAAAATTTATAAAAGATTTTTAAATGTGCTTCTCTTTTGTTTTTTCTTTATTTTTTTAGAACACTTATTTCATTCCAAGCCACAAAAAATGCCCACCTAAAGGCAAATTGTAGGATAGGTATACCAAGGAAGGAAAAGAGCTTTACACCCATGTTCTGAATTCCACTTTTTCGGAATTGAAGTTGCGGAAGTGGAATTATGTTTTTTGTTGATTCCACTTTCACTAAATTTTCGTGAATTCAGTTCCGCAAAGTTTTTGTACGTGGATTTGAAATATTAATCATCTAATTCAACTGTGGCTTGTATTTGTATAAGTCGGAATTTTATTAATAACTTTTTTTTTAAAATATATTAAATAAATTTAATAAATAATGAATAAATTTAAATTTATTTTAAAGTTAATGCATATTATTATTCTAGTATAATTATGTATTTCCATAAATATTTTTAATGTACCTATTTTTTAAAAAAAAACCAAAAATAAAGAACAGTTAGAAATATTTGTTAATTTTATAGATATGAATTCTTAACTAATAAATAATTATCAAAAAAAAAAAAAAAAGCAAAGAAGAAAATAAAACTTTTATGTGAGAATTTAACAACAGCTGATTCGAAATCAATGTTCGAAATATATAATTCCGCGTGGAATCTAGAACACCATTTTCCATTTCGCATGGATTTGAATTCGTATTCCACTTCCACTTTTAGCGGAATCTAGAACATGGGTGTTAAAAAAGCTAAGTGGTTATGATAAGCCACGAAAGCTTTTTAAAATTCCAATTCAAATAAGAAGCCAGAAAGTTATTAAATGGAAGATTTATAAAATGAATTGAAGCATATTCGAGACTGGTAGATGATAATAGAAAAGTGGGAAAAAACTAGCAAATTTAGACAACAAAAATTAAAGTCTGTAAAATAAATTTGCAAGATATTTTAGCTGACTGGACACTGTAAAAATGTTCAAAAGTAACTGAAGTTGTAAGTTTTTTAAAATTAAAATTGAAAAATATACTTAAGTAGTTTTTATAACATTTTTTTTCAGATCGAAAAGGACTACAAAAATTTGCAGCAGCAGTTTAGCTTTTCAAAGTCAAAAATTTCCGTTTTGGTATTTTTCCTATTTTTAAAGCTAGAATAAAAGACTCACACACCAAGAGTTTTCTAGAAAAATTCTTGGAAAGAAGTGACAAACTTGATATAGGGTGATTTACATTCAGGCCATTTCTGGTCAAAACCCTTATTATTTGAATTTTTCTTCAAAACTCATATTCTGATCACAAGTCTTTTATCAAAATCTTTATGAGGCAGTCAAATGAAATTCGAAGTCTGCTGAAAAATTTTACTTACTCACTTAACTTAATTTTGCAACAGTTTTTTGTTTCCAAATTTTTTAAAATGAATTATTTTCAATTTTCTATTTTAAAAATTAAATATGCAATAAAATTCAAATATTTTATGTAGCTTCCACAATTTTACTTTTTTATTTCGCAACATTTATCATTAATAATTTCACACTGTCGTTTTTTCTTTTTAATGTTTGTTTTCAAAATCAAAATATAAAAAAATTCTATTAAATAAATGAAAAATATACTTTTATTCATAAATTTCATCTTCGATGACATGTATAGATAGATATATACATATGTACATTGTACATACATACGTTTACTGTACAAGCTAGTAGAAAACTTACATAAATGATAACCAATTCGAAAATACAACATACTATGGTTAAAAAAAGTATCAGATTTTTTTGTTAATTTTTGGAACCAGAATATCAAATTTTGTCTTAGTTGGTTTTTTACAATAGATATCAAAATTTTGTATTAAAATTTGAAAGAAATTGCTAACTGCGACCAGAATTGCCTTGATTATTTTACTTTAATCATTTTGATATTTCCTAGATAATAACAACATGTGCATATTATATTTACTGCATGGAGTCCTAACACCAACAACAAAAGTTATCAAAGGACGAAGAATAAAACACACTATTAAGGACTCACAGCTCGCCTTCAACGTGATGGTGACTTCTGTAACAGAAGTAGATAAAATGCTGTCCGAAAAAAGGTAGGAGTGCATAAAAACTAAAACAACTCTCCAACCTTTGATCATTTTAGTGGGCGAGGAGTTTAATTATAAATACTTTTACTATGTCGCAGTAGATGACATAAAATATGCATTTCAATCTTATCTAGAAGCTGTTATATTCTGCTTCAATGATTTGACATTAAATGATAATTAAAATAAAATAATTATGTATATTGAAACTGATATAGAATGAGTTTTAATTAAAATTCCTTCGCACCATGAATTATTCTAATTTTTTATGAACATTTAAAAAAATGTGAAGCTTATTTTGAATTCCATTTTTGAATCGTCACAATATTTTGCCTTTAAATTTTACCTTTTAATTGTTTTTAAAACTACAAATAAGTATTAGAAGAGTTATTCTTTTAAAGTACAAATTCCAAACAGAAGAAAGTGGTTCTTGTATAAATCGTTATACTGTCGAACGCACTGATTACGAATATGTACCTCTTTATTAGTGAAAATGTTCTTTTAAGGACGAAAAAAGACTACTACATAATATGACTACTACATATTTTTTCTTATACACTCCGCGTCACTTGATTACGGCCACTGATTTTTTAAAGTTTTTTGGATATTACTATAAATTTTGTTACATGAATATTAGTTTTTATGCTTGTATTTGAGAATACGTTCTGTTACGAATATAATCACGGAAAAAAAATTTGAAAATATAGTACCGTTATTTGTGCAGTACTTATTAAGTACAATCTCTTCAAAAAACATGCATTTTTTTTCGACACTTGATTACGGCCAGTATTGAAATTGTCTCAAAAAAAGAAAAATTTGAATGAAAAACAACTTTTTTTGTGTTATTTATATGAGATTTATTAATTTTTTATCATTTTCAATTAATTGTAATAATGATTGCTGCCTCCGTTGTGACGAATTGTTTCGAAAATTTGTGATAACATCAAATTGTATAACGATGTCAAGTACTTCAGCGAGATTTTTGTCCAAGCAGATTTTATTGCTTCTATTAGTGAAGCTTTATCTTCAAATTTTCTTCCTCCTTCATAGACCTCCCTTTACAGCCATCTCCGAATGTTTTCCATGATATTTAAACCCGACGAATATGGTAGCCACGGTAGCAATCACACATTTTGTTTTTCGGTGAACTGTCTAGCACGTCCTGCGGTGTGAATTGAAGCATTATCCTGTTGGTAAATCAAAGCCAGAGGACCAAACATTTAAATAAACTTTGGAAAAGCTTTTTCTAATATGGTTTTATGTGAAACTACAGTCATTTTCGTATTTTGAAAAGGTAAGTCAATCGTGCCATTAAATGGAATAGCTCCCCAAACCATAACACCACCCTGTATAATGCGGTTTCTGCTTAAAATCGTTCTTTCTTTCTTAAGTCATGAAAATAAAACTTAAATCCATCAGGACCATCCAAATTAACTTTTTTCGTACTAAAACACAACTCGTTTCCACTTTCTCCTTAACGACATGTGATTTCTTGCAAATTCCAATCGCTTTTATAAACGTGGCGTATTCAACGGGGATTTTTTTCTTCAATTTTTTTAATTGTTGATGCGTGGCACTATTATTTACGGCATGTACTGTTGATAAAATGGCAGGAACTCCGGTTTTAGCCTTGATTTTTGCTGCTGATAGGCCTGAATTTGAGGCTGTGCGAAGAATTGCTCGTTTATCTTGAGAAATTGTTGCTTCTGCGATTCGCCCTCTTCTATTCTGTCCATAACTTTCAATAGTTTTAAAGAAAAAATCAATTACAGTTCTTCTTCTTCCAATTTTTTCTGCAATTTGGGGTTTTGAAAAGCCTTCTAGCTTCAAAACCCCGATTTTTGCCTTTTCACTTTCTGCCAATGTCTTTTCTTTACCCATTCTTCAAAAAATTCAATAATTTGATAGCTAATGAACACTAGCAATATAATAAACGAAATAATTTTGAATAAAGTCGAAAAATTGTTCGTCATAGTAGTTAGAACACTAATTTTCAATACCGGCCGTAATCAAGTGACGAAAAAAAAATGCATGTTTTTTGAAGAGATTGTACTTAATAAGTACTGCACAAATAACGGTACTATATTTTCAAATTTTTTTTCCGTGATTATATTCGTAACAGAACGTATTCTCAAATACAAGCATAAAAACTAATACTCACGTAACAAAATTTATAGTAATATCCAAAATAACTTTAAAAAATCAGTGGCCGTAATCAAGTGACGCGGAGTGTATGTATAAGGCTTATATGGACATAATATGAAGTACCATTGTAAAGAGGACAAAATAACCTTTTACATGGAACCAAAAAAACATATTCATACCTTTGTATCTATATGTTCTTTTATCAAGTTTCAGAAATATATCGTCATCAAAAAGAGTGAAAAATCGATTTTTAAAAAAACATGAAATTTTCACTTTAAGTGTCTAGGTCTCAAGAACTATTAATCCGATCGAAATGAAATAAAGTGTGTTAGAAAGAAGAAGTTCTCTTTAAAAGCGATTATGGTGTAATCTTGGAATATGATGAAACGGTTTTTGTAAAACATGTCAATTTTGTCACAACATTTTCAACGATACTTTTCAGCTATAGTATGGAATTTGCGCCAATAAGGACATATATGTAACATTTTAAACAGAATACTCCAAAGTTTTCATATTAGAAGGTTTTATTTCGATATCTTACGCTATATAATTGGAAGTTTAGCCGTTATTTAAACTAATTTTAACAAATTAGAAAAACATTTTTCACTTAAAAGTTCTACAATATTATACATTAGGTACGTTTTTTCAAAAAATAACAAACACAACACAAGGTTAAAATAGGTATTTGAAACATATTCAATTGATACAATGTTCTCAATATCTCGCTTGCTAATGAAAATATTTTTAAACAGTTTAAAGTTTTTCAATTTCACCACAGATACAGAAAAATGTACAGTAAAAGAATTTTACAACTATACTATTTTTCTTTTTGGATATCAGTACAGGCAAGATAGGCATTTTCTATGTTCTTTCACAAATTGTTTGAATAAATCTGTCTCGTGTGTGATCAGATCTCAATTTTAGTCTAGGGAAATATTTTAACTGCCTTATTCTACATCAAGTCATAACTTGTGACCAGTCATAAGTCTATTCACTAAACTAGTTTTATGACCGTCATAGTCAAGTTATGACCATAAAATTCTTTTAACTGTTTTGCTGACCTATTTGCTTTGCTACTAGCATTTTGAACCCAACTTTGAACTTGATTATGACGGTCATAAACTAGTTTGGTGAATAGACTTATGACTGGTCACAAGTTATGATTTGATGTAGAATAAGGCAGTAAATTAAATATTACCAAGGCAAAAAACTCATCGAGTACTGCCTCCATAAGCACAATTACTGACTTCCAAAAATAAAAATAGTATGTAAACATAATAGAATTTCTCCAGAACTTTCATACAGAAACAATTCGATTGAAGTAATCTACCATAACATAACAATTTAAACATTTTTCTGATGTTATCTTTTTTAAACCTTCAAGCATTTTCTTAGAAACATCGAAAATAATTAAATTTGGACATAAAACCCTGAGCTAAAAAACAAAGAGAGGAAA
Source organism: Bombylius major (assembly GCA_932526495.1). Taxonomy (NCBI): domain Eukaryota; kingdom Metazoa; phylum Arthropoda; class Insecta; order Diptera; family Bombyliidae; genus Bombylius; species Bombylius major. The sequence goes on from OW052043.1 coordinate 24,772,374, forward strand.
AAGAAAAAAAGAAAATTAAGAAAGTAAATTTTCAGAATAAAAAGTAGGTAAATACTATAAATATAAATAAAATCTCAGACGGGAATAACACTCTGAACTTTAAAGCATTCCGAATCAATTCATTCAAATATTAAGTAAGACAAAGAAAATCATAAATTAAATTTTTTTTTTCCATTTCATGTTGACCATATGTAAAAATTACTTTATGCTTTTCTAAAAAAAGGTGGGCATTTTATTTGTTTAGCAAAAAAACAAAAAACAAAAAAAATTGGCGCCACTTTCGTATGGTACATTATATTTATATATTTGTTCCCTTTACGGACCGTTGCCATTCCATGATATACCTATTTAAAAAATTAATTTGATTAATTACCTCATTTTATATTAAATTTATAGTTTGTTTCAAAATTGGGAACAAAACGAATGAAAACATGATATGTACCTATATGTGTATGTATGTATTTAATGATCTTCTGTATTATAATATTTAGATATATAAGTATGAAATCTGAACACATATACATATTTGTATTTATGTATATATGTATGTACGTATAAATATAGATTACATATTCAATATACATGTATGTATTATATATAATAGTACAATTTTTGTATATTTTTTTTTAGTAATGGCAAAATACTGCTTTAATTAATATATTTGAGCAATTCCATGCGTCATTGGCTGACATTTTGGAAGATTTTTCTCTGTGATTTTATCATTTAGCAAAATTTGTCATATGATTTTTACAAAATTGTTTTTTTTTTTGTAACTATTAAATAACATACATACTTTTATTCTAAAATTTATTTTGACTTGAATACTTCAACAATTAATATTTTTTTGAAACTGGTGTTACAGACTAAAAAAATACTTCTTGTTGCGCTTACTTTAGTTCTGAAAATTAGCTAAAAAAATATAAATGCAGCAAACCAAACCGAATACCATGAAGAAAAATTATCAATAATGCCTTTCAAAAAAAAAAACTCTTTGCCCAACTCCTAACAGTCCTAACAAAAATTTTTGTTTTAACACAAAATGTGATATAGTTATTATATATTATAGTTATAGTTATTATTATAGTTATAGTTATTGACTGACATTTTTTTTCCGTCACTGACAGCTGACACCCATATTATTGTGTTTTAGATAAAAAAGATTTATGATAAAATTGATGCAATTAAAATATTCCACAATCTGTTTTAATATATTAGTTCATAAGTTAAACTTATAAAACAAAAGAGACAAAATAATAATAATTATTAAAATAAAGAATTTAAAAAACGAGAGCTCAGGTTGACATTCTCATGGAATCGCTGATTTGTCAAAAAAATGAAAATAGTTAAACTAGAAAAAAACCATACACAATATGTATCATTTTTTTTTTTATTTTTTTTTTTATTTTTTAAATAATTAATGTACACTACATATCTATATACTGTATGCGTATTACTTTTGATGATAGAAATTAAATGTGACATTTTTATGAGAAATGTGATCTAAATTTTTTTAGAATAAAAATAAAAAAGAAAAAATCGCGTACCTATATATCATCTATATAGAACATACGTATAATAGATGAATACATTGATGAAATTCTGATTAAAGACACACTCCATATATTCAAATGTTGAATAAAGTGTTTGATAACTATAAGAAAAAATAACAAAAAAGTTGCATGTAATTTATACAAAAATTTCAAACGCCGCCCTTAGGTCTTCATAGTTTTATTTTTAGAATAACGACCAAAAATTTTTTTTTCTCTTAAATTGGTATCTTGTATAGTAATAATAGCATATTCCCTTTATAATCTTCGTATTTGAGTCTTTAAATGACTCTTTGGAGGTCAGAATGCCATCAATTGTATTTAACAAGACATTGGAATGTGTTTGACACTCCGTATACACATTTTTTTTATTTGTATTTTTCATTTATAAATCGGATAAAGTAATTAGTGAAATTTTAAAAGAAAGTTTTATGATTTTATCAAATGCATTTGTTTACCGTGAAATTTTTTTCTGTGTAACATTTATGTACGAAAATGATGATAATCTTAAAAAGGCGCCAACTTAGACAACACAATAAAATAAATATACATGTACTATATTTACATACATATTATTGTAAATTTGATTTAAGAAAAGTATAAGCTGGCAGATATAATAGGTGCATACGAGTGTATAAAACATTATGTACATTAGTACATGTCATAATTATGTACTCATTCAAAAAAAGTTAAAAATTTACAACAATTATCTCAGTCATCTGGTCACTTACATTACTGGTGCTTTAAGGTTAATTTAGTTGAACGATACAAAAGGTACTATAAGAAGTCATAGTACCTCTGATGATACCTAACTTTTAAGTATGCATGCATACGATGTGCATGACATTTTTTCGGAGTAGATAATAACAAGATACTGATGAAAATGTTTATCGTTATCCGGAAAGAGTAAAGAACAGAGGAAGACCAAAAGCAAGATACATATTTCGAGAGCTTAGAAACATGTATTTATTGAAAAATCAGGGAAAGGAGAAATGGAGAAATTTGGCAACTAACATCATAGAGGATACGATTAAACTAGGGCCCTATTGCGGTCATTGATCGAAATTCAATCGAACCGACTGAAATATTCACAATATTTTGTGTCATTGTCATACAAATGCTATATTAATTTAATTTAAAATATCTAGTGATGTATGATTTTAAATATACTTTAACGTCTAATACCCAAATTTGAATTTTGCACAAAAAAGTGATATCAGGGATATAATAGCCCAAATTTGGTCAGCCATAATCCTTACATATAAAAATTTTAAAAAAAAGTAAATTTTGTGGCATTTTTATTTTAGACAAAATTAGTGCCGCCTTTCGATATTTATGCTGTGCTTTTCCTGGCCTTTCTAAGCCGAAAGCTAAAGAAGGTATATTTATCGGACCATAAATTTAAAAAAAGTGTTAAAGGATGAGAAGTTTGAAAACTGTCTTTCGATTATTGAAAAATAGGAATTTCTTTGCGACTTTTCATCCAAGAGTTTCCAGGGAACAAAAAATAAATTAATTAATATTAAAAAAAATAAAATTAGTTGCTTACTTTTTAGTCCGTCTTAAAAACGTTGTATATTATAAATTCTTTTGTAGAAAATTTGAATATTATCAAGGTTTACGTGGTAACTAAGAATGGTAAAAGTAATAATTCGAAAAGGCAGAGGTCTGCGGTTCGATTCCCAGCCGTCAAATGTCGTTTTTTTCTGTTCTTGGTCTACTACATCAGGTGTGCGGTAAAGAATCCAGGTGGTTTGGCATTTATGTTTACTTGAAAAGCTGTTCATGTGGAAAGCTGTCACAAGTGAAGCTTTCTTGTTTTGATAGACATCTGGGGCATATGTGCTGTAACTTTGGCCAAACTGTAAGGGATTTGAATACCACCAGTGTTTACGTAGTAATTAAAACAGCAAGCGACATGGCATTCGGTAGCTCTTTGGTAAGAGCAATGCCCCAGCAGGCAAAGGTCTGTAGTTCGATTCCCAGCCGAGTTGAACTTAGGCGGACTCGCACCCGAGACCTTCAGCATCAGAAGCCAACACTCTACCGCTTCGTCCACCGCCCGCCCATCCTGTTATACATATGTACAAATAAATTTGTTCTCAACATTCTTTTTACAGACAAAAATTTACAGTCTTTACTGAACACACACTTTAGCTTGGGTCAGTAACAAAAAAGGACAAAATATAAAACTGCAACGATGGAAAATTCAGCTATAGCTCGATTTAAAAAAGTTGCCAAATCGTATTATACTAGAAAACTATGCGCAGAAGAAAAGATACTTACATACACGCATTTTTGTTGTTGTAAATTCTAACAAAGAGGTTTCTTCCTTCGTATATGTATACACAAGAAGATCACTAACTCATATTATTTTGACTATAATAAGCTAAGTATTGTGTTCATGGCGGAATTTCGTTTCCCATTTAAAAAACATGTTTAAAAAAAAGGTGGCGGAATTCCGTCAAGACAATTTTTTCGTTCACTTTTTGTTTTGTAGTACTGAGTTCGTGACGGAAAATAAGTTTAGATTGTCTTTGCCAACATTTCTAAAACTCTTCAAGAGGTGGCGCTGACGATCACTCTCCACTAATTTTCCGCCACTATTAAAACAAAATAAATGTACAGACATTTATTCCGACAAGCGATGTGGTAAATTTGACAGTTGTTGTCAACAACAATTTGAAAAATAACGCCTGCTTCATAAATTGTGGATGCTTTTTGAATTTTAAAATTTAAATTTAAACAAAAATTTCGTTTAATTTACATTTCTCCAAATATTTCTATATCACTCTACACAAAATTTTTCTGTGTATACTATTTTTCTTTTTGGATGTCAGTACAGGCAAGATAGGCATACTTTTCTATATTCTTTTACATTGCGTTTGAATAAATCTGTCTCGTGTGTGTGGTGATCAGATCTCAATTTCAATTGAGGGAAATCTTTTAAATTAAATATTACCAAGGCAAAAAATTCATCGGGTACTGCCTCCATAAGCACAATACTGACTTCGAAAAAGAAAAATACTATAGAAATAAATAGTAAAACAAGAAAAATGAACATGACACAATACTGAGCTATAAAAGGGAGAGAAACTTTATTACTATAAAGTGGCTCATAGGTTCAGTAGACTTATCGTTTTGATATAAAATAATAAATAGCAAAAGTTGTTAGTAGTGTGAGTTTAAAAAAGTGGAAAGATATTTTAAGTACTTTAAAAATAATTAAAAAAAAAAAAAAATTGAAGAATTAAAAATTATAAAAGAAGAAAATAGGGAGTTCATTAAAAACCTTCTACAATTTGTTAGAAGAAATAACGAAACAAAAAACAACACTTAAAAAGATAAACCAAAGAATGGTTTATTTACTTTTAATAAATAACTGTCAAAAGTGTCAAATATCAATCTTCTTCTTGATTTTCAGAAAACTGCAATCAAGTCATACCTGTACTTTTAAAAATTCATCCTTACTCCATAAATAATCAAATTGCAGAAAAATCAGAAATGAGATACAGGAACAGACCCAATGATTATGACCCAATGAACTTAAAATCAGAAAATGCTACTTTTCAACGTGAATAAATGCACATAATTTCTTTGTTTTTTAGCACCGATCAACTTATATAAGATAGGACACTTCGCACGTGTTACAAAATTTTTTTGTGACCTTGGTACCGTTATTTTTTCGACCTTGTGTTTTCTGCTAAAAATCGATAGTAATAAATATTGCAAGTTGTAAGAAAGAGATATAAAATTTGGAAACAGAACAACATGAGGTTTAGAAATTGAAACACGTTTATAGGGTGCACAGAAAAAATACAAATTTATAAATATTTTATGTATGTTGAAAAAACAAAAATTATTAAAAAATAATCAAAACTTTTATTTTCACTGTTAAACATTGTGAATTAAAACTTTTCTACTACAAAATAAATTTTTATTCTAACATTATAATACAAATTTTACAAAAAAAAAATTATTAGGTCGTTTCACATGAAATGTCGGATTTCATATTGAAAATTTAAAACACAATATTTTCTATTAATTATAAAATTTGTATACAAAATAATCACCTATGGTTTTATTCCATTTATACACAAGGTCTAAAATGCCTTTCCTGAAGAAGGCTTTATTTTTTGACTGGACAAAATCTTTGAAGTCCGTTATGACATCTTGACGGTTTCGGTATTGTTTGTTCCTAATGAATGCTTCAAGGCTTCGGAAAAGATGATAATCCGTAGGAGAAAAGTCCGGAGAATAAGGTGGGTGAGGCAGAATCTCATATCCCAACTGGTTCAATTTTGTGATGGTGGTTCGTGAAGTATGGGGCCTCGATTGCAGTCGATTTTCTTTATTTAGTTCAGTCAATTCGTGTGGAACCCAATGCTCTAATTTTTTCACCTTTCCTATGGCTGCCATATGTCGACTGACTGTTGCTATAGAAACATCTAAATCTGCTGCAAGTGAAGCTAAAGTGGTTGTTGGATTTTCTTCAACTAACGCCCTCAGCTGGTCGTTATCAACAACAGGTTCGGGTCTGCCCCTTGCTCATTTTCAATGTCAAGATTTCTTGAACGGAACTTTGCAAACCAACGCTGTGTGGTACGTTCATTTGTTGTTCCCTCCCCAAATGCACGATTAATATTTCTGGTAGTTTCTGACGCATTATGCCCCAATTTAAATTCATACAAAAAAATCACTAATTTCCTTCGTCGATACCATTTTCTAGATTTTTCTATAAAAAAAAACAGTTAGAATTTTGACACAAACCTATCGTTTATTTAAAGATAACATTACCACTTTCAAAAAAAATAACACTTTAGCACTTTTAAATATTAAACTTATCACCGCCACGATCATTTGTAGAATGAATGGAAAATCCGACATTTGATGTGAAAAGACCTAATACATGTGCGAAACACTAAGAATTTCATTTTTTTTATTAAATTTCTTCAACTTAAAATATCACAAGTTAACTAAAATTTCACTAACTACATCTTTACAGATAAAATTAAGTCTTTAAAAAATTAATGATTAATAATTTTTTCTTAGAATTTTAAATAACGTAAAATCCAACAGAAAAAATGAAAACACCCTTTAAAATTTGATTTCAGGTAACACACACATAGAAAACCAGTTCCAGGTCGCCTTTAAAATACGTGATAAAAAATGTATTCATATTTCCTTCACTTGAGTATTAGTAGTAGTTTACATTGTTCATTGGGACCTGAAACATTATGAAAATGAAAAACACATACTATGACGACAGTTCCAGGTCGCCTTTAAAAATACGTGGTAAAAATATGTATACATATTAAATATATGTTTTTTTTTATTTCAATGTACCTACTATTTTGTATGCATTCTTTCTCATTGCAATTTCTAGAAGAATATTGTATTGAAACAAGTCATAGCTTCTATACTGTTTTTGCTTATGGAATTTTTTGAATTTTTTGGAGTTCAATGATCGCAAAAATTGCATATGTATTTGTTAAAAAAATCACGTGGCGAGTGTCCATACTTTATAAATTTAGTTTTACGTTGATGTCAACTTTGTCACAAAATTTCTAACGGTACTTTTCGGCTATGAAATGAAATTTGCGCCAATAATTAAATTTCTTAAACATTGTGACGTCATATTTGAAGATGGCGAATCATGTTCATTGCTTGCATGCACAGTTGAAGACTCACTCTGCAGCCTTACCATGAGAATCAACTTCGTTCTTAACGCAGGCGTTTCTATGTCATATCTACCATCACTTACGAAGTCGTTAAAATTAACGAACGAACGCCTTACTATAAGAAACGGTTACGAAAAACAAACGTAATTTTCGTAATTCTTACGTCTACTTATTTGACAGCGTTGCTTTGTTTAATAAAAAATTAAAAAACAAATTAATTACATTCTATTTAAATGTTTGCACATACTATGCATAATACATACATACATATGTGTTTATAATAATTTTTTTTATTACTTTCTTGCAAAAAATGATTGGTGATTTTTTCTTTTTATATGAATTTTAAAAGAACAAAGAAAGATCCAAAATCACAAACCAAATGCAATATGCGGTTTTGGGTTAACTTTTTAAAAGAACATGTACCTACATACATAGGCTGCCCTATTTGTAAACTTTCAATCAAAATTAACAAGTATTGTATTACAATAATAATTAGGTAAGAGAGAAAACTCAAATTCTACCTGATGGTAAAATTGTTATAAAATTTCAGTTAGTACAAGTAAAATATTCCAAATGAAAAATATAATTCCAAAAAATTATTATCATAGCTCGTAAAATGTAAAATATAGTTTTGTTCTACCCGAATTTGTTGAAAAAGAAAATACAAATAGGTATGTATGTATATTATGTACCTACATATCTATGTGTTTTTTCACATGTTTTTGCAGTATAAATTCTAGTTTAATTAATTGATAAAAATTCGTTGACTAAGAAAAAACGTCTTTCTCCCTGCGGCGACCCTCTTTTTTCTCACTTTTCTTAAGTTGCGGTTAAATTGAAGTGTTTTCTAAATTAGAGTTTCTTATTTGACTTAATTCGGTGCAAAACAGCCTGAAATTAACAAGTCCTAATTCTCCCATACGTTGGCGTTGGTTTGGTTGCTTTTTGCAGTAGTAAGAAAAAGGTAGGTAGGTACTCTTAAAAAAAAGCGTGTGTGTTTTTATGATAGGTACATGCTTTTTTTCCATCCTAATTTCCAAATTTAAGTTCACTAATTTAAGCAATTAGTGAGTGAATCAGTTGCTTTGGAGTGGAGGAGATAAGATAAGATATAATAGGACAAGCAACTATACTTCATTTATTAATTGAAGTCAGTATTGTGCTTATGGAGGCAGTACCCGATAAGTTTGTTGCCCTTGGTAATATTTAATTTGAAAGATTTCCCTCGATTGAAATTGAGATCTGATCACCCCACACACGAGACAGATTTATACAAACGAAATGTAAAAGAGTATAGAAAAGTATGCCTATCTTGCTGACTTCAATTAATACATCAAGTATAATAAATATTGATTTGCTGACAACAAAGCTAATTAATATGTCTAAATTTTTTGTCATTTCATTATATTTGTTTGTTATTATTATTTTTGTTATATTTATTCTATAACTACAAATTCAAAATTTGAGTATTAGTATTCAAATATCTCCCAATCAAATAAAAACATATGATTATAGATACTTGTTAAAAACTAAGCCGGTACAAGATTAAGTCCAAGAGAAAGAATATGTTTTGTATTGTATTCTTTTTTATCGACTTATCACTTATTCTAGTATCTTCTTAAATTCGTGCATACAGATTTTTGATTTAAGTATGAAAAATGTGTTAATTTTTTTTTATTTACATGCATATTTTAAATTTTATAATTTTTTAATATTTATAATACCTACATGTTACACATATGGTACATACATTATGTACATATGTACCTATCTACAGTGACCGGAATGAATATAATGCCAGTGAGGTTTTGCTCGAGAAATAATAATACGGTGGTAGAAATATGTATGTACAAAGGTTTTTATTTTTTAAATTCAAAGTTTTTGATACAGTTAAATTTAAAAAATAAATAATACCTATATGTTTCGGTTTTGTAAAGAAAATTTAATGACAATATTGACGAAGTTATGGTATAAATTTGCAAAATAAATATGTACTATTGAAATTTATAAATAAATGTGTTCTCGAGGGAAGGGGGTAGAAAATCGAAATTTTCTTTTTAAAAGGTCTTTTACTAAAAAACTAACTGGTGAAAATCCGTCTTTCAGAAAAAAAGTCTTATACGATAAAATGCATGAAAATTCGTTTTTCTTAAAATAATTATTCTTTTTATCCACTACTATGATATGACCCATTTTATTTACAAAACAAATCGTAAAAAGATATTGTTTATTTAATTCCTAAACTATTTTTTCTCCATCTGATGTTTTTATTTGATTGAAAACAGTGCAATAGAGTCCAAAAGATAGATATTATTGGCCAAAGTTGAATAGTCAACAATAAAAATTTGATAAAAAAAATAATTTATATGTAAATTTTCTATGAAATTAATTTAAAAATTTATTTTTATACATGGTTATGCGTCTAATACAGTATATTCTTATGTAAACTGATGACAAACATGACATATTTCGTAATTTGATTTATAGTGAAGAAATTATAATATATGTATTTCATTTTATAATTTTTATTGCTACAAGATTCATATTTGAGTGAGAAATTGAAAAAATACTCGTAGATTGTGTGAAAAAGAAAACAATAAAGATCAATGCCAAAAATATTTTGTGCAGAGGGATATGTCGTTTTCTCTAATTTTATTGCACGTTATCATAAATTTTACCTAAAATCTAATTTAAAGCATAGACACACCTGGCTAAAGTATGTACACCCAATTCTGTTTTTACACGGTATTTTTTTGCACGGTTTTGATTTAACACGGTCTAGAAAAAAACAATTGATTCCGTTTTTACACGGTTTTATTCGATTTAGCACGATTAAAAAAAGCTGTTTGATTGAAATTTTAGAGAAAAATATTTTTATTAACCGTAATCTTTTAAAAAATTTTTTTTTTCTATCTGTAATTTATAAAATACATATAGTTAGGGAATTTATTTTCATAGCAGCTTAAGTGTGTGTACATATATTTTAGTCTTTTGTTTAGTTTCATTAAAATTGGACGTGTTCTTATATAAACTGTTGACATAAAAAGAAGCTTAAATCCATAAGAATACGGCTAAGCCATATTTATTACATATTCGAACTTATTGATATCTTATTAAGTTTTAGGTCTCTAAGAAAAATGTCGAAGGATATGGAACTGATCCCCTTTTTTTCTATGTACTTCATGTCTTTTTTTACACGGTTTTTTTTTAAAACGTTTTGTCTGGAACGAATCTAACGTGTAAAAACAGAATTGGGTGTACTTAAGTACAAAAATAAAGCACAAAGTATTCAGCGCCAAAAAGTTGTCAATAATGGAAATAAAATTTGTGAAGAGCCTCGCACTAGCAAAAAAAATGTGCACACTGTTGTTAATAAAAAAAATGATATTCAAAAAAAACTTTTCAGTATAAAGTATTCAAAGCAGAGAAGCAGAATTGAATTCTCTTATAGCCAGTTTCACAGTGGAAGCTTAAGTGTTAAACTGAGTTTAAATTTAGCTAAACTTAAGCGGTCAAATTTCGGAGCTTAAACTGAGTTTAAGTAAAAAATATAATGAGTCAACCAAATGCCAACAAATATAAAAAAAAATCAATCATGTTTTCATTGTAGTTTCTTGAAAATTAAAATTACTTTTTTTCTTCAACGTACTTTTTTTTGGTGAATTTTTTTATATTTTCATTTTTTTTTCAAAATATCAAAACTTCTATAAAAAGTTCCTGATTTCGAATTAAACTCAGTTTCTATTTCCTACCATGCTTTAATTTTAGATGCACCACTTTCTTTACATGTTCGTCTGCACTCAATGACATTTTTATGTTTTAGAACTACATTCATCAATGTTTTGGTTTCTGTATTAGAAAAATTTGGACATTTTTATATATTTTTACTAATATTTTTTTATAAATAATAAAATACGCATGACAATTTTTATATTAACATAATAAATTTCAGAAACAAAGCAGCTGCAGACATTTTTTTTTTGTAAACTAGGTTTAGTTAAGCTGCAAAAAAAAAAACTGTGAAATCTAGTAGTCTTTATCTGAAGCTTAAGCTATATACAGTGGTGGAAATTCATATATAAACTCACCTTTAGTTTTATTTTTCTTCGTCAATTTTCGTTTTAAATCGTTAAGTGAGTTTTTTTATTTACTGTTGAGAAATACAAGTGCATCATTCTGTTGTGTGTTTCAGTTGTATCAATAAGGTATCTATAATATTTTTTTGTTTGTGCATTTTTAAACTATTTTTAAAGAAATTTTCCGTACATTAGGGTGGAAATTCGTATAAATTCAGATGTAATTTAAGAAAAAGCGTAGAGCGAATTTCTTTAATTTTTTGTTATTTAACTTTCAAATGTGAGTAACATTTATAATAAATTTATATAAATTTTAAAATACGCTTGATTAATTTTTCTTCATGCGTTAGATTTCATCATGCCACGTGGAAAACGTCTTTCAAGCGAAGAACAGGCAAAAATTGAAGCTTATGTTGACACAGGGTTATGTACCAGGCAAATTGCAGAAAAACTAAATATATCGCAGACGGTAATATGCAATTTCCTGAAACTCAAAGAAAATTATGGAAAAAATGGGAAATACGATGACAACAAGAAACTTACACCAATACAAAAACGTAGAATTTTGCACGAAGCTTCAGTAAATAAACTATTCTCATCTCAGATTGTTGAAAAATTGGACTTGTCTGTGACCAGCAGACGTGTGCGCCAAATTTTAGCTGCAAGTGAAAACTTAGTTTATAAAAAAAGATTAAAAAAGCCTCCAATAACTGAAATTCACAAGGCCGCAAGATTGGAATTTGCGAAAAAGCATATGCACTGGGTTCAAGAATGGCATAGAGTCATTTCTACAGATGAGAAAAAGTTCAATTTAGATGGTCCTGACGGATGTCAATTCTATTGGCATGACAAAAGGTTACAAGATGAAGTACGGATGAGCCGTGCGTCCGGTGGAGGCAGTGCAATGATCTAGGCTGGTTTTGCTGCGACAGGTGAAACGGATCTTGCATGGATTCCTCCAAAAATGAATTCAGAAAAATACATTGAATTGTTGGAAATCGGGATGGTTGACAGAGCAGAGGAGCTGTGTGGGGTTAATTTTATTTTCCAGCAAGACAACGCTGCAATCCACACTGCAAGAATTGTCAAAGAATGGCTTCCTTGCAAGACACGTTTACGCCAATGCAATGGAAGGCAATTTGAAAATGTTGATGACCTCAAAACAGCCATTAGGTCAAAGTGAGCAGCAATTCCTATGTCTGTTTTGACAAATTTAGTTAATTCTATGCCAAACAGGATATTTCAGGTTATTAAAAAAAACGGAGGCCCAGCTAGTTATTAATTACTATTAATTTTCAATTTTAAAAATTTTATTTGTTTATTTTTATTTTTTTTTTCCATTATTAGAATTTAATATTCGTTTTTAAGACTGAGTTTATATGAATTTCCATTTATTTTGTATACTTTTTTCTTCTACTTTAGAATTTCTCTATTTTATAAGAGAATTATGTAAAAATTAATTGTTTCATAAGTTTAAAAATATTTAAATAAATAAAAAATGTTAAAAAAAAAAAATTTCAATTAAATATAATTTGTCTTTTTTTTTTTTTAATACGCCTATATTGCAAAAAATAGAGGTGAGTTTATACGAATTTCCACCACTGTGAAACTGGCTATTAGAGATTATAAAATATGCACTATACTTAGATCGTTTTGATTCAAATAAAATAGAGTGGAACATATAACAAAGCTACCAGAATTTTAGAAGATTTTTATGAATTGATGAGTGTGCTCTCTCATTGTATCATTCAATTTTAGGGAATTCAAGATTTTATAAAGTAAAATGGTGTCAATCAATAATTAATTTTTTCAGAAATTTTAATTTTATAAAGTACATTTATATAAAATAGACTGGATCTTTCTATTAGAAACGCGAGGATTTGGAATGAAACCTTTGAATATGAAAACTTCGGAATATCTTCTTTAATGTGTCAATGCCGTGAATGGCGTGAATTACACTTTATGGCCAAAAAGTAGAGGAAAAAAATGTAAACGCTTTACAGAAAACTGTTATTTCTCCGTTTCAGAATCTAGTGCATTTTAAAGAGAGCTACTTCTTCATTCTTCAATACACTTCATTATACTTTGATCGGATTAATGGTTCTTGAGATGTTAAAGACTAAAGTCAAAATTTCGTGTTTTTGCTTTTCGATTTTTCAAATTGTTTTAATAACGGTATATCTTTTAAACTTTAGAGAAGATATAATTATGTATACATATACATCTACATATGTATGTTTTTGATATCATATTAAAGGTGTTTTTATATGTAACATTTCAAACCTCTATATATAAACTGTATATAAGTAAAATACGGTATAAATTAGAAAAAGTGCGGAGAAATAAGCATTTTTCAAATCTGGAAAGTTGAAAATATTTTATTATACACATATTGATGTTTATAAAATATGTTTTATTCTTTGTAGTTTTAGCAGTTGCAATAACATTCACATTTATTGAATTTTTTTTATAAATTTTTGTAAAAGAGAAATAATCTATATATATGTACAATGTACATATTAGTTTACTATTGTTGTTTTCGGATATGATCTTTCAGTAAATTTTACTTTTAAAATTCGAAAAAAAAAAAACTAAATAAAACTGTATTTTAACCTAAAGTGAGCGAAAATAGGCAAAACATCACTACTATATCTACGGTGACCATCCGTGATCCGTCCTGTATTTAGGAGGACAGACCTGTATTTTATCAAGTTGTCCTGGGTAATTTTTTTAAAAATACAGGACAGAACATTGTCCTGTTTTTTCAAACTTGTCCTGTATTTGACCCTTATTTTGCTTACGCGTTAGAAATCATCTTCCTTGTGATCACTGCCTTATAATTTTTAAAATTATTGTGAACTTTAACTCTTAATTAACAAAAGAGTGGATGAAAAGTGGATAGAAATATTAGAAATACATATTTTCTCAATTTAGTGAAAAATTAATTCCGCATAAAAATATTTTAACGTTAGTTGAATGAATTTATTTCATGTTTTCCAGCTACGAATGCTCTCCCTGAAAGAGTATTTTCATTAATGAATAATTTCTGGACAACTGAAAAATCTCAATAACAAAACATAATATTAAAATGAGTTGTACTGAATTTAAAGATTTTTTGTCAAAACAAGATGCAACCATTTTGAATCAAAATGTCAAAGATAATTTACAATTGAAGTAAATTGTGAAATTTTTTGTTTAATTTTGTTTTTGTTTTAATTTTGTTTTTCTTGAAGTTAAAAAAGCAGAGTAGGAAGAATGAAAAAAATTCTATTCACTCACGAATGATAGAAAAGAAAAAGAATTTTATTTTTCATTCACTCATGAATTTTATAATTTTGTTCTCAATATCGTTTCTTTTCATTCGTTAGTGAGCATAAAAAAATTTAGAATAAAAAATAATTATCATTCGTGATATTTATCACTATACTATTTTTATTTTTGGAAGTCAGTATTGTGCTTATGGAGGCAGTACCCGATGAGTTTGTTGCCCTTGGTAATATTGAATTTAAAGGATTTCTCTCGATTGAAATTGAGATATGATCACCCCACACACGAGACAAATTTATACAAACGAAATGTATAAGAGTATAGAAAAGTATGCCTATCTTGCCTGTACTGACTTTAATTGTTAAATAAAGTATAGTAGTGGTTTTTTTCTTCTATTAAAGAGATAAATTCGTGATAAGAATTGGTATGAATATATATTGGCCTTACTTATAAACATTTTGCTTGTTACATCACGGGCTAAGGCTAAATCCAATCCATCACTGGCTATATCAGACACTTCAAAATATTTTAGCTTTGTCCTGTATTTTTCTTTACAAAATATGGTCACCGTAACTATATCTCGACGAATATAATTTTACCTCTTCGTTTGTACTCTTCTAACATTACTTTTTATGGATAGTATACGATTGTACTATTTTAAGAAATTGAAAGCAGTATTGTACTATCCCGGTTTCTGTACAAATTTTAAAATTTCTGAGGACTGAGAACATAGTTTTGAGAAAAAAAAGCATATTAATTTACATATGTCGAAAAATATTCAGAGAAATATTTCAGCTTCTTTTCAGTAACTGAGCAAACAGTTTTCTATTTTTTACAATAAACCACCTTCTAATGATTTGTGAGAATTAACAACTAATTCATAAGGAATTAACCTTGACTATTAGCATATATAAAATAATATTATTAGGCCATGACCATGATATATGAAAAATGACAACAATAAAAACTGATGTTCGAAATGTAAAAACGATACGCATCGCAGTTCGCTTGAAATAGTAAATTTTATGTTGTTTTTGATTGATTCGTGTAAGCGGAAGGATGAATATACGTATACAAGTATATACAATATAATATATGATATGTATAAAATCAACTCATGAAAAATATAAATTAGTAATTGCATAATAATATTAATTAGAATTTTCTTTTATATTTGGAGTTGTTTTCCTCGATGTAGAAAACGATTTAATTTGTAAGCGCTGGCATTGATATTTGTGTAATTGATTATAAATATGTATATGTATTATAATTGATCTTGAAAAAAGTTAAAAAACGCCTACAATGAACTCGAAAGCTCTTTAATTCAAAATATAGGACTAAATATCCTTTTTCTCCCGAAAACAAAAACCAAATGCTTTTTTGTGGAAGAAAGAATAGCGTGTGGGTTTTAATTCCCTGATACTGAATTGAAGTTAATTAGCCCTCTGTACTGTCTTTTCTAGACTTTTTTTTTTGAGAAATGCAGGTTTTTAAGTGCCTTAACATTCACTTATTAGGTGGAATGCTATTTCACTTTTGTCACGATATAGTCTAAACAGGGTTATCTCATTCAACGTATTACAAAATTTAATCTCAGATAAGTTAACAGGGTGTTTGATTATCTGAGACGTATCTGAGGTTTTGTAATACCTTAAATGGGACATTCTGTATAGGTATATTGGTTCATTTTCTTCAGGGATTTTATGTACATATTATGTATATCATATATGAGCCTTAAGTATATAGTACAAATCAAAAAAGATGGCACGGGTTCGCGCATGTCTTACATGTGTTAGTGATCTTTTTGTGCATACATATACGAAGGAGGAAACCTCTTTCTTAGAATTTACAAAAACAAAAATGCATGTGTGTAAGTATCTTTTCTTCTGCGCATGTTTCTCTAGTATAATACGATTTGCCATCTTTTTTGAATCGCACTATATAGTACTGTGATCACACGAATTTCAGTTTCCTATTTTTATATACTTTCTATCCACTTACTAACCCTTCATAAAAGGGATGTTTTTCACGATGTTATAGCTCGATTTAAAAAAGTTGCCAAATCCTATTATACTATACTTTATTTAACAATTAAATTCAGTACAGGCAAGATAGGCATACTTTTCTATACTCTTTTACATTTCGTTTGTATAAATCTGTCTCGTGTGTGGGGTGATCAGATCTCAATTTCAATCGAGGAGAATCTTTTAAATTAAATATTACCAAGGGCAACAAACTTATCGGGTACTGCCTCCATAAGCACAACACTGACTTTAATTGTTAAATAAAGTATAGAAAACTATATGCGCAGAAAAAAAGATACTTACACACATGCATTTTTGTTGTTGTGAATTCTAAGAAAGAGGTTTCTTCCTTCGTATATTTATACACAAGAAGATCACTAACACATGTAAGACATGCGCGAGATTCGCCAACTCATATTATTTTGACTATAACTCATTTGTTTATTAGCAAAAATAAAAGATAGACGTACTATTTTGCGAATTTGTAGTACATACTACTTTTATACTTATCGATTTATTTATTTGATACACAGTCTTATAGGCCTGGAGTGCGTTTGCACCTTTGCACACAGAAAAAGGATACTAACGGATCCTAAAGGATCACTAATACACACCAGAAATAGAAAGGTTATATATAGATACTAGTAAGTACGTATACAAATAGGTTTGTGATTTGAAAATGTGAACTAAGGCCTTACGAGCAAAATAAAAAAAAACGTTTTTGCTTTTTAATTTGAATACCTATATATGTAGACTTATGACCAGTTCTTCAGTCGAAGTTTAAACGGAGTTTAAGTTAAACCTGAACCATGGTTTAAACTTCCCTTAAATTTTTTTTCGTTCCTCAGTCAACTTATATTTGTAGTTTAACTATCTTTAGTTAAACCTATCATTGTGAATGAATTTAGGTTAAAACCTGAGAAACTTGTAGATGTCATTGTATAGCCGCTAGATGGCAGTGGCAATTATTGTGACATTTTAAATTTTTTCATATAAATTTCAATTTATAATAAATTTAGGGACAAAACAGATAGATAGATGGCAGTTGTTTTTTTATTTTATTTTTGACTTTTGCTTAAACCTCAAATAGAGTTTAAACTCTCAATTCGTACGGATTAAGTTAAACTCAGTTTAACACTTAAGCTTTCACTGTGAAACAGAAAAAAGTGCTTAAACTTAGTTTAAGAGTTAAACTCCGTTTAAACTTCGACTGAAGAACTGGCCATTATAGTTCTATTTGAGGTTGGACAGTTGTATATGGTACATACATATATGAGATTGATAAGAAGTGAATTTTCAATACTGTTTGTTTCTTACAGCAATTTTACAAAACAAACAATAAAAAAACCGACGACAAAAAATTTTACAAGGTAATTTTTTTTATTACTTATGAATGCTGCTGCGAATATTAAATTTTAAAATATTTTTTTTTAGTTTTTTCTGTACCTTCAATTTGCTTCATTGGATTTATATTGTTAAAGTATGCACTGTTCCAGTAATCGGCATTGTAATAAGGATCATTTAAATTAGTTACATCACTATCACTAATTGAAGTGGATGTTGGCGCCAAAGTAGTCACTGACTTAAAGGAAGAATGATTTTGCATGTCACTTAAGTTCTTATTTTAGACTTTAAAATTTTTATTTATCTAGTTATGTATGTAGTTAAGGCAAAAAGCATATACATACATATGTAATCCGGAAAACTAAACAATTTTCGTTAATTTTTTATGAATATGTATTTTTTCACTCCACGTTAATAATGATAAAATCATGAGCACATCATTCTTATCATCACTTTTGCTATAATTTTCACTTTCACTGACACTTTCATCTAAAAATTGGACTTCAGCACAATAACCTTTTAAACATTAATTAAACTTTCCACAAAAAGCGAAAATATTTCTTATGTCAATTTGAAAAGTTAATAAAATAACATTCAAAATACCAAATTCTAGAAATTCTGAACTGAAAAATATATATACGTACATACATGTAGCATATACGTATAGCTACTTCTCCATCCTCATTGTGATTACGTGTCTAAATCAATTCTATTTTTTAAAAGAAATATGTACCAATAAAAAAAAAATGTAGATGTCTATTGGTCCTATGAGTAAATACATAAATAAATACTTTTCCATCATGTAAATATACGTTGAATAAATTTTGGTCGAATATGTAATTTGCCTACAGTAAGTCACGAAAATATTAGGACTAAGAGGCCTATTCTTGAAATCACTCGTAACTTTACGTATACGTAAACTCACCATTTACGAGTGGTTTTGAAATTTGAAAATTTCACCACACTCGTAATTCTATTCGAATGATTTCAAGAATACGTCTGATTTTATGTTTTATACATTCGAAACAAAGTAGTATTAAAGATACGTATACGTAAAGTTACGAGTGATTTCGAGAATTGTTGACCTCCAAGAAATACGGAATCAATTTATAAGAAATTATAAGAGTATTCATTAATTAAATAATGAGGAAATAGAAAACCTCAGATTTTTTCAAGGATCTTAACACATAGCAAAGGTCAGAATCATATTTGTAATACTTTTCTTGAATGTATAATGATAGTTATAATATAAGGATCTTTTGCTTCTATGTTAGACCAAAGTTGTATAAGTAGAAGATGCCCAACGTTCATATATCCTCATGGCACTCAAAATTTTTGATCTGGGGCGTGATATCACACCCCACAACATGTTGCTTATACATTTGTTTCTAATAGTCATGTTTATAATGATATTCAGTAGCAATTATCAACAATTTTACTCATCGTATCAACATTTTAATCATGAACAAAAGGCAGTAGAATCGAGAAAGTTTAGAACAGACGCACAAGTAGAGTGCGGTAAAGTAGGAATAAATTCTTTACACAAATGTTGCTTAGTTTGAATTTTTTTACTATACCTATATTAAAATTAAAAACAACAAGTAACATTAAATATGAATTGTTGGTATTCTCGCTATATATATAGCTATAGCTATATACATACATAATTCTAACATACACACATTCGAGCCATACTTTGCGTTGTTTTCAAATTATAAGTAAAAATTTTTAAAACCATATTATTATTATTGACTTGAAGAAATTTGAAATTTTTTTCGTTTTTCTTATTTTTGTTGTTGTTATATTGAAATCCAGTTTTAACCAAATTTTGTCTTTCTTTTTAAACTTGCAGGTATAAATGCATTTTATAATTTTCTATTTTCATTGAAAATTCGCATATAATTTTGAAAAAAAGTTATTTCATATTTTTTGTGGAAAGATATGTAATTTGTCAGTTTTGCACTATTATATTTCGGACTTTTAAACTGATTTTCCAGTCCTTGAGTTCAAAAGCAAGTTATTTTTCTTTCATTGTGAACCCAATTATGCATTTAGCCAATTTTTCCAGCATACCTTTGTAAAGATCAGTTTTAAAATATGTATGTACCTATACATACATATGAGAATTTTTAAAATTCTTTTTATCAAAAGTTGTTTTTTTTGCAATAGATATATATGTATTTTAGTGTAAAAATATGACATAGGGAGAATACCCAGAAACGAGCCCCCTTAAGGAAAATTTTTGCCTTTTCCTTATACCACGGATAAAGTATTTAAATAATAATTCCAACCAAGAGCAAAATAAACTTTCTGAAGGGTCTAAATTTGCAATTTAAAAATACCCAAATGGGTTGCAAAATAAACCTAAAATTTAAATTATGTATTTTTATTTAAAAATGTTACATTTATATTGAAATATAGGTAGGTGAGTATTTAATGAGCTTTCTACTTCTGTGAAAGTACATTAATTTTTGTATTTTT
The DNA here is from genome assembly GCA_932526495.1 of Bombylius major. NCBI lineage: Eukaryota > Metazoa > Arthropoda > Insecta > Diptera > Bombyliidae > Bombylius > Bombylius major. The sequence goes on from OW052043.1 coordinate 24,792,794, forward strand.
ACTTGATATATTTTTCCTTCTGACGGTACTGATACGGAAGCATTGTTCATGGTCGGTTGAATTTCAATATGAAATAACTTTTTTTCAAAATTATATGCGAATTTTCAATGAAAATAGAAAATTATAAAATGCATTTATACCTGCAAGTTTAAAAAGAAAGACAAAATTTGGTTAAAACTGGATTTCAATATAACAACAACAAAAATAAGAAAAACGAAAAAAATTTCAAATTTCTTCAAGTCAATAATAATAATATGGTTTTAAAAATTTTTACTTATAATTTGAAAACAACGCAAAGTATGGCTCGAATGTGTGTATGTTAGAATTATGTATGTATATAGCTATAGCTATATATATAGCGAGAATACCAACAATTCATATTTAATGTTACTTGTTGTTTTTAATTTTAATATAGGTATAGTAAAAAAATTCAAACTAAGCAACATTTGTGTAAAGAATTTATTCCTACTTTACCGCACTCTACTTGTGCGTCTGTTCTAAACTTTCTCGATTCTACTGCCTTTTGTTCATGATTAAAATGTTGATACGATGAGTAAAATTGTTGATAATTGCTACTGAATATCATTATAAACATGACTATTAGAAACAAATGTATAAGCAACATGTTGTGGGGTGTGATATCACGCCCCAGATCAAAAATTTTGAGTGCCATGAGGATATATGAACGTTGGGCATCTTCTACTTATACAACTTTGGTTAGACATTATTTCCCTAGCATTAAGTGGTATGGTATAAAAATCGTCCTCTCAGTGGGTTTTCAGAACTAATCAGACTACCTCCCTGTCAACTAATCAACCAACCATTCATTATTTAAATTAGAGAGTTTTTTTAAAAACTAATTTTACTGTTACTTTCAAAAACTGCTCATTAAAAGAGTCGGAAAAAGTTTTCCCCGCGGGAGCCGAATATTAGAAATCTTGGCAAGAAACGGAAAAATATAACTCACGAACTGAAATATTTCATTTATTCCTCTTTTTTTTTCACTCGTTAAGTCGTGAGTGAATCTGTTTTTTTTAAATCTTGTGAGTTGTGACCTTGTCAGCGTTTCGCTTAAAAGGAATGTATTGTTTTCATATATTTTCGAAGAATGAATGAAATATTTTGTTCTAATTTCATTCTTTCATGAACGAAATAAACGAATTAAATAATTTTATTTCTGTCCTTTGTTCTATGAATTTCGTTCGTGAGCAAAAATAAAACCGGAAACGAATCATTCTTCATTTGATTCGCGTTTCTTACTATAAGTAAAGTAACTGACATACATATGTAATAACAAAATTGAAGCGACATTTTTTTTTTTAAATTTAAGTACCTATTTAGTTTACGAATTGTTGAAATTGAATTTGAAGTCAAAATTAAAAAACAAACGATGCTCTTTGATTTGTTTTTAAATTATATGTACATATCTTTCAAACCCAATACTTTTGTGAATCACTGTATATACCTACTATGTATAAATGGTTAACGAAATCTTTTGATCATAATTTTCCTTTTATTTTAAATTTAATGTTAAAGATAGAAAAGTATGTTTATTTTACCGCTTTATTTATTGTTGATCTCATTCATTATTATTGATTCGTTTTAGGAAAGTTTCAAAAATAACTATATTTATGATTGGATAATTTTTTGAAAGGGGAAGTTTCTTATTCAACCACTCCCACATAAAAGTCTTTAAATTGAAAATACATGTATGTATGTATAGTATGTATATTATTTTGTATATATAGGTACATATGTATATATACTATGTACATACAGAGGTAGTTTACAATAATAATTATTATTATCGTACTGTTTTATTGCTTAATTTTTAATACAAATTGAAATTTAGCTACTTGGCTTGTTGTCAGTCTTTATAGAAAGAAATCGTACAAAATAATCGGTTCCTACCATGTAGGTATACCTGTATGTAGATAGAAAAACATACCCTGGTGTTTTAATTTTGCTTGTGAAAAGTAATAAAATATGCACGTTACTTGTGCATTTGTACTTTATTTTGTTCAGTTTTTAAATTAAATTTTTTTTTAATATTTCATAAAATTTTGTGTATTTAAATGTGAAATATGAACAATCAAGTTTAACAATTGGAAGTACGAGTATAGGTAGGTAGGTATACGTACAGTTGGGTTTTTATTTGATTTTAAAGTTGTGCGGTTTATATATAATTCATTCGGATTAAAGATTTTACTAACCATCATGTTGCGGAATATTCTTATTGCGCAATATTCGTCCACTTAAGAAGATTTATAATACATGGGTATGTAATCTGCGTTTCTAATGTTAAAATCTGGAAAATAACTTTGAAACAAACCTGTTGGTTATCATCCAACAAGTCTGTTTAGAGACTCAGTTGCTTATAGATAATAAAATTATTTGCCACTATGAAAAACAATAGCAATAGAAAATTTAATAAAAAATAACTGCAAAAATGCATAATTTTCGAAATATTAAGGAACAACTTTTGAAAAAACTGAAAAAATAAGTCTGAAATTCATTGGATTATTGGACACGTGTTTTTATTGGGATCCGGAAAATTCATCGCCAGCAATTCACCGCCAGCAATTCTTCGCCAGCAATTCTTCGCCAGCAATTCATCGCCTCAACAATTCATCGCCACAGCAATTCACCGCCAGCAATTCTTCGCCAGTGTATCTTATCGTCATATTACGAAAAATTTTTAGGAAAAATTAATTTTGTTGATTATGTGTATAATTATAACATATTGTATTAAAACATAAAATCTTTGTTTAAATGTATATTTTGTATTCAAGAAATCATTTTTTTGTTTTTTTTTAAATTTCAATATTGATTGATTTGCATGTTATTCTATGACTGAAATTAGTACTTATACTTTGTATGTAGATATATAGGTATTTATTTCGTATTCCCTTCAAGAATTTTTTTTTAATTAGTAGGTATACTTTAATAGATATATATTTATTGTTCAGTGAAAGTGTTGAAAAGAATAACTAAATATTAAAAAAGTTTGTTTTTATAGGCAGCTTACCTCATATTGGTATTTGTTTTTATTATTTTATTACAAATACAATATACATTTTAATTTTTTTTTAATTAGGTACTTCATAATATCTTCCGCGTTACCTTCTTTTGTCTTCTGCGTTACCTCTTTTAAGTAGGTAGATTTTGTAGAATACAGTTTTATTGTAATTGTATTTTCATATTCCATGCTCAAAAGCTAATTCAATTTAAAATACTAATAGCCGGTTTCACAGTGAGGCTTAAGCGAAGCTTAAGTCTTAAACTGAGTTTATTCACTTTTTTCAGTTCCACAGTGGAAATTAAACTGAGTTTAACTTGAAATCTAGTAGTCTTTATCTGAGGCTTAAGCTATCTACAAAAGCTTAGCTAAGCTTTGGCTTAAGCTTCCACTGTGAAACTGGCTATAAGAAAAAATTAATTGTGTTGATTGTGTATACTTAAAATGGCACATTTATATTTTTTTGACCTTATTTTTTAAAATTATCTAAAAAAAAAGCGGTAACGCAAAAAACTCGTACACAACCTTATTAATATTAAAAAAGTATTCAATAGAAAACCCATTTAATTGATTTTTTACAATAAGCAATAAAAATTTATGAGGACATTCCAGGTAACGCAGAAGACAAAAGAAGGTAACGCGGAAGATATTATGAAGTACCTAATTAAAAAAAATTAAAATGTATATTGTATTTGTAATAAAATAATAAAAACAAATACCAATATGAGGTAAGCTGCCTATAAAAACAAACTTTTTTTATATTTAGTTATTCTTTTCAACACTTTCACTGAACAATAAATATATATCTATTAAAGTATACCTACTAATTAAAAAAAAATTCTTGAAGGGAATACGAAATAAATACCTATATATCTACATACAAAGTATAAGTACTAATTTCAGTCATAGAATAACATGCAAATCAATATTGAAATTTAAAAAAAAACAAAAAAATGATTTCTTGAATACAAAATATACATTTAAACAAAGATTTTATGTTTTAATACAATATGTTATAATTATACACATAATCAACAAAATTAATTTTTCCTAAAAATTTTTCGTAATATGACGATAAGATACACTGGCGAAGAATTGCTGGCGGTGAATTGCTGTGGCGATGAATTGTTGAGGCGATGAATTGCTGGCGAAGAATTGCTGGCGGTGAATTGCTGGCGATGAATTTTCCTAGACCCGTTTTTATTGCACTGTAAATTGAAAGTAGAAGATAGAAGTGCTAATGTTCAAATGCAAATATCTCGAAAACTATGAGTTTTTTGCAAAAATTGAAGACAGCAAATCGATGCAGAATCAATTAAGCCCTCTTTAAAAAATGAGGGTAAATTTAAGCCTTTTTTGAGTAAAGCAGGGTTAAACACAAAAAATGGGTAAAAATTCACAAAATTTTGATTTTAAACGACTCTAACTTTTTAACAGTTAAGAAAAGAGGAACAAGTAGAGTATCGTTGAAAAGAGCAAAGGGTCTTCTACATTTTTTCTTAATACAAGGTGACCCTAGAGTGCCCCTGCAAAAAGTTATGGGGTGTTTAGTGGAAGAAGTGCGAAAAAACTTCAACGCCCTCTAGCGGCCAAACCGTTGGGATTCCCCCCCCCCCCCCTCCGATACGATTTTTTGTTTGTCTTTTAATTAATACATTGCGCAATAGCTAATTACTTGCTAAAAACAAATAGCAATGACTCATGATTATCGGGAAAAAACGAAGTAAGTTATGGCGTACACGCTCTTGTGAAAAACACTGTATATAAAGGCAGAAAAGTTGTCCCAAAGCTTCTTTGAAATTTGAAGATCATCAAGTTCTAAAAAATGATGTTTGTAGGACTTATACTTATACCATTGATAAATATACACAGATGAATCATACATAAGAAAAAACTGGAACGCTAAAACAAATAATGCTTTTTACTCTCGCACCCATTTTAAAGGCAGTTACTTATTTACTTTCCTTATACACAAACTCACCAATAAATTTGAATTTGAAACAAATTGTAACGATCGATTTTCTGGCGAGATTTTATTCTGTATGGTTAATTATTCATATTTTTCACTTTATCATTCAATATGAGTAAGCGATTAGCGAAGTAGCGAATGTTATCGTATATGTATATTATACTTTGCTTTGAACAAAAAATTTTTTTTTTGAAATATAAAATACATATGTATCATTATTTTTTTTTTTTCAAATTTTAAAAATAATTTTTAAAAATATATTTTTATATTTTTCTAAATTTCTATATCCAGAAATTTTTTCGTGATTTGTTCATCTTCACTGAAAAATATGAAAATTTTATTCGTAATGGATCAGGAGATCAGAATCAATAGGCATATTATTTTATTTTCTTTTACATTATAAAATATCTAATGCTATAGTTTTTAAAATATTTTAAAATATGTATACATATTTTTGTTTGCTAGTAATTATGATTTCTTATTACTAAAACGATTTTTAGTCGTGCAAAATTTAGGGTTTTTAATCGAATAATAAAATTACTTTCTAAAAGTATCATGTTGATATTAAAACTTATATTTTACATTATAAACGATTTGCAAATTAATAATTTTTTATAAAAATCATTATCAGAAATTATAAATGTGGTCATATGCAAAAATAGCAGTTTTATCTAAGCGCACGGTAGTGCCCGGCCAAATTCAATACATATAGGCCCTATGCACACCGTACACTATTAACACGAACTGTTTCGAGCCATTTTTGACCTCTCACAGCTTAGTGTCTATTAAAGCTAAACAGCCAAAATTTAAACCACGTAATAGTGTATGCTTCGTCCCGCCCGCGGTATCAAATTTCATGTATATAGGTTCAATGCGTCTTGAGATATTGACCCCAGAAAAAGCAAATTTTGGCACTCACTCACTGACCGGTAATGAAAACCTCTATGGTACTTCTGATAAGCCCAGAACCATGAAACTTTACACGTAGGTAGTGTTTAACGCGTTGGTCAAGGAAAAATTACGAAATCTGTCGAATGTGTGCTGGACAAATGAATATTTCTATAATTGTTACAGTTTTCGTGCATTTTATATAATTTCTCTATCATTTACAACTCTAGATTTAGTTTCCATAGCGTGCTTTAATAAAAATAAAAAATGTCATAATTTTAAAATTAATTTTATATAGACACATAAAATATATACTGTTCGATACTAATGTTCTAAAAAATAGCAGCGCTTACTGAATCATATTTACCACCTTAAAATTCTATATAATTTAAGGCTGTAATGTATGGAAATTCACATGATTTGTAAATTTTATTACTTATTGCAATATTGTATGTGTGCTTATGCACTTCTTGGTATTTCTTTTTCAATTACCTACTTCATTCTAATTTATGTTAATGAATAGAAAGTGCATATTTTTTGTGAAAGATACTGTAGTATACAAACACACTTTGAATGTTTATCGATTACATATTTACACATAGATATGTACATATTTAGATTACATATTTACACATATATATTTAGAATTTTGGCCATATATTTTATTTCGAACAGCATAGAAATAAGTGAAAAAGCTGTGTTATATTTATATTTAAAACATAAATATATTAAAGGATATCAAAGAAATAAAAATTATCACTAATTTTGTTGCCTCATTTAGTATATAGAACATGAAGATTAGAAAAAATTATTCAAAGTATATTTTAAAAGGTGAGTATCTAATCTGAAAAAAAAAATGTTGTTATTTCTAAAAATTATTGTTTTAGAACAATAAGGTTGATTATTATCAAATATCAATCGGACGTTTTAACTATTCAATGTTGTGAAGATATAATTGTAGGAAATCCCCATAACTGAAACAAATTAACATATAACGCTTGAAATAACAGGTGTAGTAAATTATACTTGCTATTATGAATAAATAATGTAATTAATACCTATAATTCAACAAAAATAGTTGAAATCCAACCAAAAACATAAATTTGAAAAGCGGCCAGTTCTTATTCGTTAACTGTTGGGCCAGCTAAAGTAATGAAACCTGCATCAATGCCAAGTTCGAAAAACTTTTTCACATACAAAATTTCAATACAGAACGTTTAATAATTATGAATCTGACAGGTTTTTATTCAATGTGCGTGAATATCAATATATTCATATTACTTCTATTTGAAAGAAAACAAATACAGTCAATACGAAATTAAAAATTAAAATCTGTCAAGTTCATAATTATTAAACGTTCTGTATTGAAATTTTGTATGTGAAAAAGTTCTTCGAACTTGGCATTAATGCAGATTTCATTACTTTAGCTGGTCCAACAGTTAACGAATAAGAACTTAACGGCTTTTCACATTTATGTTTTTGGTGGATGACGTATGTATGTACCTACATGATAATAAATGTTTTTTTTTTTCAAACTACCATCAGATCCTATATTAAATTTTTAAAAGAAAGAAAAGGAATCGTTCACTTTAATTAACTTCTCATATATAACATACAAACATTCTATTTCTGAACAGTGTTTTTTTGAATGTAACAAAATGTACTGTCGAAGTGACATATGGGGAATTGCACGCAAATCGATCACTTTTTACCTTAAAATTCATATGAATGAAGCTGATTTACATAGGTATATATGAATTTTTGGTGTATCTAGTGTTAAATTATTTACGATATCACTATGGAGAACAGTATTGACAAAAATTTTTTTGGTACTTATCAGTAGAAACTCGTTTCGCTGTCACGCCCGTCACAAAAAATGTTACATTTCTTTTTTTTAATTATGAAAAAAATATTGCATTGTTCCTTGTCAAAATTTTTACAAATTGTTTTCGATGTGTCACTCTCCATTTTGGATACAAATAAGAGCCGGAAGAAAAGTTAAGAAAATTTATTAATAATTAATTTGAAAGGCCCAATCAGACAATGAGCTCCAAAATGTATTCAAAAGCATTGAAAACTACAATTAGCTCCTTCCAGTACTACAATAAGTCCTTTGCAGAATTTAAAAAAAGTCCTTTCCTGGACTACAATAGGCTCTTTTCAGGACTACAATAACTCCTTATCAGGACTACAATAAGTCCTTTTCAGGACTAAAATAACTCCTAACCAGGACTAGAATAAGTCCTTTTCAGGAATACAAAGTAATTAACACAGAGAGTCAAATAAAACATACCAAAAGGCAATTGAATAATTCTTTAGAACAACAAATTCACCTAATTTTGAAAAAACCCCTTAATTATGATTCATAAATTATGAACGGATAAAGATAATGTAATAAAACAAAAGCTAAGTTAGAGTGAACAAGCGTTTTAATACTGAAAATGTAAAAAATAACGCTCTCAATTCTCCAAATTCCAATACCTTTCCATTAATCATGAAATTTGAATATTAATATTATTTTTGTGTTGCCATCGTGTTTAGACATTTTTCATAGTTTAATATTGTATTTAAACGAGTGTGACGTGTCTAATTATTCATTTCTAATTTTATTCAGTGAGTGCAAACAAAATGAATAGAAAAGAAATAATAATCACGAACATTCATTTACTAAATTATTTAATTGCCATTTACTTTAAACAGAGATACCGGCAACACAACTTTAAGAAAATGTCAACTGATTTTGATAGTGTGTCTCTGTTTCTCAAATCTGTTGTCTCTTTCTTTAAGTACTTAAAATTTTCAATAGTATTAATACCGTGTCATAACAGCATTAGCTGAGTTTTACTGTTTCCAGTTTCATAATTGAGAATGGTGATTGGAGTTTCATTTGATTGACTGTGTGTGGAATCGAGTAAATTTTTACTACAGTAGTAAATTTTGACATTAGATTTTGTGGTACAATAAAGTTTACCGTGGTAAAAAAAATTTTCACATTTGCTGTGCGTAATGGAGTAAATTTTAAAAGCTACAAAATTGTGTACTTGTTTCGATATTTTGACTTTACATTATTTTACTATCAAACTGTCAAAATTTATACTAGCCCCATAGCCAGAGTAAATTTTGACAGTTAAATTCACCACGTTTTATGTCAAAATTTACTACTGTAGTAAAAATTTACTCGATTCCACACACACTCATTAATGGAAAAACTGGAAATAATTGAGAATAATGACAATACAAATGTCAAATATATTATTATTGTTATATATTATTTTTCTCTAAATATAAATCGTTGGTCCAATGCTTTTTTGTTCAATAGACCATAGTTCAAGTTTTGAGAAAAACGAAATTTTAGTTTGAAACAATAAAATTCCTTACAAAATAAAAAGCAACAGAAATTATTTTTTGGGTAAATGGAAAAACATTGGGTTAGCTTCATCCTAGTCCATTTTTTTATATTTTAATTTGCATTTTTCTACAAGTTATTCATCAATATTTAGGGAGATATGCGTTTGGATATTGAACAAACTTCTATGAGCAACAACAAATTTATTTTAGTAGTGGGATATAGAACAAAATTCAATTAAATTTACACTGATTCATTTCGATTTCAAAAAGACGCAATAACACAAAAGATAATAAAGAACCAAAATATTGGATATTGAACAAATAAGCATAGTAAGTAAACATATGTTTTATTCGATGACAAATGGGATTCAACATTACGCTCGTATTATTGAACAAATAAGTACGAAAATATAAACAAAATTGGTTTTTAGCACAAAAACGCAACTCTGTATCTCCCAAACGGAAGCACTTAGAACAATTCTGAGTACACCAATCGAAAGAAAAATCCGAAATTAGTATGTCTGCATCAATAACTCAATTTCGAAAAAAATGGTCTATCGAACAAATAAGCATTGGACCAGCAAAATTTTAAAAATAATGTAATGGTTAACTCATAATTGTGCAGTAGAAAGTTGTAAAAATTATCTACACTAATAAAAAAAAAAACAATAAAAGTGAAATATTTTAATTTTCCAAATGAAAACTGGCATGTAAATAGAAAAATAAATAGAAAATACAAAAAAATTTCAACATAATATATTAAAATATGTATTTTTACTGTTAAATTGAATTCCTTAAATTAAATTTATGACCATAATACCATATACTTTTCTATATACCATGACTTAAAAATTTCACTGAGTGACGTCACATATTGAGAAAAGAGAGTATACTGGCTCAATCATACCTATTGTATTCTATTTACCTTGGAAACGGGACACATATTATGTATAATTTAAAAAAAAAAATAGCAAAGAAAAGAAGCAACATTAAAAAAACTGGAGGTGGGACCTGCGAAGATGTTGTAATTTCAGCTTTAGAATAGATGACAAAGCAACTGCTAATATGGGATAGAAATTGTGCGAAGATTTGGAGCTCCAACAGAAAACGAGGAATCCGTTATTGAAAATGTTGAAAATGAACATGAGTTTTCACAGGTAGACAATTTTTGAAGAGTATTTGACGTATGACGAATTTGAAAAAAATACTTCTGCGACTGGAGTAGAAATTCCTACACAGCAACAACCACTACCAAATACAAAAAACCAAAAAAAAATTGAACTGATAAAAGAAGAAATTGTAAATTAAAGAAAATTTCAAGTAGAATTAATAGGAATATTAAAAGAAAGAAATAAAATTTAAGAAAAAACTACAAATAGGTTTAAAAGTGGTATGAAACTGTTAAGCCTATCTAAATATTACAAAAACAGAATTATTATTATTATTACAATTGTAAAGCCTTTCAACTCATACCTAGGTTATTTAAGGCTACATTTGTATGTAATATTGTGACTTATCATTATATAACTTAAACTAATGGTTTATATTTACATTGTTTTTTTTTTTAAATTTCAGTATATAATTTAATTTCTTTGAAAAATTTAATTATGTCATTAATTATGTTAACATCTTCGCTTGCAAGATTTTCGAGTCCTTATATATTATATTTTTTTCTCTGATTTGTGAGGAGGTTGCATTCTTCGATTATGCGTTTTATTGTTAATATATTGTTACATTCACATTTAGGGGGTGAGCATTTTTTCTAGATGGTGTTTGTGTGTGAGTTTTGTGTGTCCTGTTCTCAGTCTAGTTATAAATGTAGAGTCTTTACGTTGCATTGAGTTTACTGTGGTCCAGGGTGCTGTGTCTTTTTTTATTATTCTGAGTTTATTTGTATCTTGTTCATTTTCCCATTTTTCTTTCCAGGGGGTTATTCTTTTTCGTCGAAAAAATGAGAATGAGAAATACTTCGCATTTCATTTCTCATTCCAATTTCTCATTTTATTTTTTCATTTTTCTCATTAAAGCGATTCTGTTTTGCATAATGAAATAGTGTTGCTGAGTTTCCAGTTGAATGGAATTATATTGGAATTCTCATTTGATTTTGGAATTTCGACATTTGACAGCATGTTATACTATTTAAATTCTTAGATATGTATATTATTTACTTCATTACTTGATCGGTTTGTAAATTTTTACAAACATTAATACATTAACTACATTTTTGTACTTGAAATAATACTTGAAATATTTGAATACTTAAAAATTTAATTATAATATACTTTAGAAAATGTAGTTAATAAATTACAAAAATATGAAATATATCACATTACTTGCATTCAAAATTATTTTAATATAAATAAAAATTGTGGTTTTATTTTATTTATTTGATCGATTCTTTGTAAATTGAAAACAAAATCTTGACTTTCTTCAGTAAAAGTGATAATTATTAAATAAGTACTTAACAATTTACAGAATTCTTAAAAGGAATATTAAGAATGTATTAATAAGGTTGTGTACGAGTCTTCTGCGTCACCGCCTTTTTTCAGATAAATTTAAAACAATCGCATAAAAATTATCGGAATTCAAGCTTTAATTACTAGAAAACGATACTCTACAGGAATTTGGATGCTGCCATTTTTACTTTCAGTTCTGAAATAGTCTCGTCTGGATGACGAAAATATAAATTGGTTTTTTTTAAAATAATACCTGTTTTCAATACTAAATCAGCCATCATTCAATTCTGAATAAAGACACTAACACTTTGCCATTTTTGTTTCGCCTAATGCAAATTTTCAATGCCTGAACAGTACTGTTTCAGTGAATACAAAGAAATCCTACACAGTATATCCTGTAAGTACTAATCCAGTGCTGTTTGCCGTAATTTAAACGGAATTCAAATATTTACTACGTATACATGACGGATTGAATCTTAATTTAATCCGGTCTGAATCCCCTTAATAAACATGTAGACGGAGATCGAGTCCATATGGGATCCAACCGATCCGATCCGCCTTTTCACCTGGATCGAGTCGAAATATAACCGTACAGACACGGATTGAAAGATTGAAAGATCAAAATTATTTTAGGCTATGTTATTTATCGAAGTGTGTAAAAACTTTTATTTGTTTCATTTAAATAAAATTGGAAACATAAATAAAATGGCAGAAAGAAATATTTGGGGACATGAAGAAACTCTAAACTTGCCCTAATATTTAAGTTTACATTCAAAGATTAGGAAAAGTAAAACATTCAAGGTTATAATTTCTATATTTTGAACCACGTTTGAATCTAAACTGAACTCGATCTTTCGATCCAGGATACTGAAATACGCAAACGAAATTCGATCTTTCAATCGCTGGATCTTTGGATCTCATCATGTATACGTGGTAATTAGCTGTCAAATTATTTGAAAAAAAAAAAAACATTATTCGTTTGAACAAGTGCTGAGATGAGACGCAGATTTTTATACATATTTTTAAATTTTTTTTGATAAATTTATTGAAATTATAGTAATGTTTAAAGTTTACCAATTTCAAACTGATAATTCTATAATAGCTTTACTCATATCATGGGTAAAGAATAATTGGGTAAGATTGAGAACTAAAATATTTGTATATTCTAATAAAATTTAATATATTTAATATATTTGTTCATACGAAAAAATAAGAAACCCAAAGAGAACTGGTTAAAATTTAAAGTAATTCCAATTGACAATAAAGTATACGGTAAGTACTTATACATATGTATATATATTATCTGTATAGACCAATATATAACACATATTGTTTTTTAAAGATACATACAATGCTGCAGTAATGACTGAAAAAATTCTTGTGGAAAAAAGTGAATTAGAAACATCCGACTACGAAAGATGTAAAATGTTTATAATGTTTATAAATTGTAATTAGCTATTGTAATTATACTTCAATATAAAGCAAAAAAATAAAATCTACTACCAGTAGTTTTTTTAATACTTTTTTAGGTTTGAATTTTTCATTCCAGCTATTCCAATTTAGTATTTATATTGAAATTCAGTACTTATTAAATACTAAATAATTCAACTTATGTAGTACTGTAAAGAGACTGAAAAACATTGATTAAGAGATACTGAACATTTTTACTGCATAAGTACAGATTTGTCGATGATTAAACAAAATTAATTGAGTTTCGATAATGTTCCGCCTGTGTTCTGCATGTTTCAGTATATTAGGAGGAGAAATAAGTTTCGCTGGAGTTCATATAGAATTAAAAAATGTCTTCTTCGTTCCAAATCGACTATTTATTTAAATTATTAATTTAAAAATGCACTTCAAACACTGTTCTCAAAATTCTCATACGCTGATATAGTGATGAAACTTTTTTTCTCATATGAAAATAATTTGACAGTTTTTGTCATTTTCTCATTGAATTAGAATCGGAACACTGGGAAAAACTTTGGAAATTTCTAATTCTCATTTTTTCGACGAAACAGAATAGACCCTCAGATGAGAAATTTAACTAAAAATTGTTGGATAATAAAATTGTAGAGACTTGATACTTCTACATTTATTACAATTTACCTTCACTTTTGAAACTACATATACTTATAGAACATTCCATTTTTTTGACCTTTTGTTTTAAATTTATCTGAAAAAAGGCGTTAACGCAAAAGACTCGTACACAACCTTATTAACACATTCTTAATATTCCCTTTAAGAATTCTGTAAATTGTTAAGTATTTAATAATTGTCACTTTTACTGAAGAAGGTGAAGATGTTGTTTTCAATTTACAAAGAATTGACCAAATACATAAATAAAAAAAAATAACAATTTTTATTTTTATTAAAATAATTTTGAATGCAAGTAATTTGATATTATTTCATATTTTTGTAATTTATTAACTACACTTTCTATAATTAAATTTTTAAGTATTCAAATATTTCAAGTATTATTTCAAGTACAAAAGTGTAGTTAATAAGTGCGTTCGAATCACACGACTTATCTGATAATTATCAGTTCCACAGTTCCACATTTGTTCTACATTTGTTCCACTCACTTAGTTTTCCATTCTTTTCAGTAGATGTCGCTAGCTTTTAACTAATCTTAAAGTGAAAAAAGTGATAAAATTTTTTTTGGTTCACTTGCTGTGTGGAACTAATCAAAAAAGAAGAAGACATGTTTAAAAAGTTGACTGTCGATTCATTTATGTATTGCTTCCTTCGCTAATGTGTCTACTTCTTCATTTTCTTTTATACCAATATGACTTGGTATCCATATGAATGTGTAGTTTTGTCTTTTGTTATTATATTGTTACAAATCTGAAAAATAAAAAAGAACTTTATTAATGAATTTGAATAAAATCATTTTTAAAATAAAGTTACCTTAGAAAGCCGGATCAACACACCATCCAATCGTCTCCTAGTTTCCTGAAAAGATAAGAAAATTGATTAAAAAATTGAATCAACAAAATTTACTTTAGTAATATAAACTTAAAATGTAAATAAATGTTGATGTTGGCTGTAAATAAAAGAAACTTCCAATTGAACACTACATTTCAATGAAATAGTGCCCAAACCAGAAGTCCCTATTAAAATACAGCCGAATCCTGAAAAATAAATGAAATAAAGAATAAAATAAATAAAATAAGAAAGGAAAAAGGACAGCACAAGAAACAAACACTTAAAATAAAAACAACAAAGAACACATCCAAATTCTTTTTCACAACAACAACACAACACAAACACACACAATTCACACAAAAATTTCGAATATCTCGAATCTTCTTTGAAACTCCAATATGAGATAGAAAATAACTTCTCTCATATTGGAAAGTAACAATGACCTTCCAAAAAGAAGATTCGAGAAATTTCACTAAACACTATAAAAACAAGCACCCACAAAAAAGAAAAAAGTTTTAGTTCAGTTCAGTTGGTGATTTGCTCTCGAGGTGTTTTCTTTAATTTTCTCCAGTTTATTTTACACATTTTTTTTAGTTAATTTTTTCCCAATTGTTAAAAGTAGTTTTTTTTTTAAGTCCATTTTTTTTTACCACTGTTTTTTTTATTTAATTCTCACAATCATTTTTTTTCTTAATTTTTTTTAATTTCAACCACAAGGTACGTACATTTTTTATCACTTCAAATTCTTTTTCTTTTCTATTTCTTTTAAATAAATTTTATTACAAATTTCCACCCACTTTCACTTGCACATTCTTTTCTTTCTTTCTTCTACTGGATTCTAATTTTTTTTTCCTTTTTAACACTTTTAACTTTATTTAATCTAATTTAATTAAGTTAATTACTTTCACATTTACTTACCTTCTTGTTTTTTACCACTTTAATTTTATACACATTTTATTTTCAACACATTTTTTAAACATAACCTCTTTTTTTTCTTCCACTCACATTTTCTTTTTTAATCACAATAACAACTTTATACTAGTATATCACTGCACTTTCTTTTTCTCACTTTCCACTTGTTTTTTTATTATTTTTCTTTACACATATATTTTTTCTTTTATTTCTTATTCTAATTCACTCGCGGCGCGATTTCATTTAAAAAACTTATTGCGCGAACCCTTAAACATTTAAATTAATCTAATCAAGAAACAAACGAAATCTCCATTTCGTTTGTTTACATTTGATTCACCTAAGTACAATTTAGTTAAACATCTGTCAAAACAACAAGTGTTGCCACAGTGTCTGAATTAATAATTGACTTTAATTAAAATCTATCGGGGTTGCCGACTAGTAAATTTTTCTCAACCCAAACTCAGTTTGATTCAGTGAGTCGAACTCAGTTTCGATCTGATTTTCCTCACTTCGTGTAAATCAGAATCAGTTGTAAGCTTAACTCACTTCTCTCAGTTGATAGTTGGTTTACTTCACTTCACTTGCGGACATCTTTCTTTATTACCATAGCCATTTTTTTTTTCTTTTAGACAAATTTTTTTTTAGATAATTTTTTTTTGATTATTGCCATTTAAATTTTTCTTTTTTTTTGTGTTACATTGTAATTAGATTTTTTTTTTACTTTTTAGTAATAGACCCTAAATTTGTAAATTATGTTTTTTTTATAATAAATACTAGAATTTTTTTTATAAAATTGTAAAACTGTCTTTTATTTCATTATTTCCCATTTCTTCAGACTTTGGCCCATATTTTTTCTACTTTTCTTTCTCTTCTAAAAAATCCCTCTCGGACGCCTTATTTCTCTTCTTTTAACATTTTCTTTGAATCCATTTTTTTTCTACTTTTCGCTCACAAAGGCCAATTTTGTAACATTGGTGTCAGGTGTGGGGTCCGATCGGTCTTTGAAATAAGACCTTTCCACAAATATTTTCTTTTCTTGTTATTAATAAATCGAAAATGTCTAGCACGGGAAGTAACAATCCCTCTAATACTGAATCTGGTGCTGCTCCAGATCTTAGCAGAGCACTGACTATCATAATGGAGCAGATTGCTTTCCTAGAGAGCAGCAGATTGCCTAGCAACCCAGTTACTGCGAGCCCGGAAGCAAATAACTTCTCACACCTTGCAGATTTGCCTACACCACCCCCAATAGTTTGTGCTAGCACGAGTGATGGCCTACAGCCCCCTAGTAGCTTCGCGCAACCATTGGACCTTAAAAGTGTTGACGGCTCAACTAATGTCATGCACACTCAGTTGCAACCCACCTTGGTTCCCTCAAATTTCGCTCATAATAGATCTACGTCCCCTACCTTAGGAAACCAGGACCCTCCTCAAAATGTCGAGACTGAGTGGGCCCAGACAACCAGATTCGAGCCTCCTTCACGGCCCAATCTGGTTACTAGCCCTCCTGCATCCTCCAATCTGGTTACATCTTCTTCTGCACCCCCTACCTTAGCGAACCAAGATCCTCCTCGAGATGTCAGAGCTGAATTGGCACGGCCAACTGAGCTTGATCTTCCACCACGGTCCATTCGGGCCACCGACTGTGTTGACAAGGTTCCTACAATCCCGAAGTCAACGGTCCAGGTCACCGACTGGGCGATACGTCACCACCAGTCCAGAACTTTAAGATTTATCATTCGGAGCGATGGCGAAGTTTTCGTTCACCAAGAGGATAGGTTGGCATTAAACGTTCCGGTAACGGAAAAGGGACCTCGAGCGTTGAAGGTCCATCTGTTTTTCAGCTCAAAACTTACAAGCCCACCACCACTCGAAACTATCACCTCACCTGCTGTCGTTTCACTCCCTGCTGAACCTCCTTCCCTTGCAGGCCGTTCTATTTAAGTACAGTTCGCAAATAAGCCACAACTGACCAAATAGGGCTTTGGTCAGTGGAGAAAAGGTGCTTGTTTTCCAAATCGATACAGGCACCACAGCCCGTCTTCCATCAAAAATAGCTTCACCCTCATCACTAACGATTACTGTATCTGCCGACCCCAAACAAGATTTTTTTTCTTTTCTTTTTTTCAAAAAGGTCTTTTGCAACCACGTTTTTCTTTCTTTCGAACACTCCGTCTGTGTAGCTGACATCCACGTGTACACTAGGAATGGATTTCTTGCAGCAATTTAATTGTAACCCTGCTTCAAGCAAAAACGCCTTTCTAATAGCAACAAATGTTGAAATCCTTTTTGTGAAGACCCGTTGTCCATGAGCTTCTGCCAAGAACCCAATTCGAGCTCTCCACACCTCTCAAATTCCATCATTTTCCACGCCAGCATCGCCGAAGAAGTTGAACCCTGCCCAGATCATGCTTACCTTTCTCCTTTCGATCTGGGAAAGCTCAATTCTTCCGCAACCCGAACTTGTTCCAGCTCACTCCTACCTCTTTCTTACCGAACTGGAAAAGTTCAACCCTACTTCTTCTACTCTTTGTTACGAAGAAACCTGTGGAAAATGAGAATGCTCCCCAGACCACGCCGTCCCTTCCGGTCTGAAGGAGCACGCAGCCTCCGTTCCGTCTGACGAAGACTTATACCAGTTTTCCTCTTCCGTCTCTCCACCGAACTGGCTAAGTCTGACTATACTTCTCAACCTACCAAGTTTGTGGAAAGTTCGAATAGCCCTATAATTCCTGCATCTCGCCGAAGTTTTGGACAACCAGTCGACCGAGTTACTCTGTTTTTCAACATCGCCCCTAGCTTATCAGAACTTGTCCATTTCTAATATGCTCAAGCTACCAGACGAAACCTCAGACAAACTGAGATGGTCCGTACGATATTCTAGAGAAAATTACAGATGTCGTGTATCGTATTCGCAGTACCGTCACTAGTCGTAAATCCGTGGTGCATCGTGACCGATTAGCGCTTGTTAAAAACTAACACAGTATTTCCTGATACCTAACCTTACTTTTTTAACACCAGATATTTTAATTACAATTTTTAAGATTATTTACAGAAGCTTCTTAGGTACAGCACGTCAACAGCCTGGTTCCATCGTTTCATTGCACATAGTGAGACGACAAGAAGAACATCAGGATGGTCGGTGACAACGTGCTCCTATGAATGCTGTTGTGAGAAAGATGCTCAGTTCGCTATTTTTATTTTTTTTGTGTTTTCTTTTTTCTTTGTTCTTTCTCTCTTTTGCCTCTCTTTCTTTTTTCTATTACATTTCAACTACTACACTCAACAAATCAAACCAAAGTTTTTTTTATTTACAACAACATCCACCAAATCTGAAGCAATCAATATCGTCTTTTCAGGAAAATGCTCAAGGAAAACGTAACCCTGCTCTCGTTGCAATTACCAAACAAAGTCGGTAGTGTTGTTAGCAGTGTTCAAGAGAAAGACACGTCTGTTAAGTGCACAATTGTTATTCTTTTACAAGTCCATTGCGGTTCATGTCTCTATATTCTCTGAGAGAACGAACGCAAGTGAAACTGAGTAAATTTGCAAAAGCAAAGACTCACAAACAGGCTTAGCACCAACGTGTCAAAAGAATACCAAGCGTAAAGTTGAAGGAAAATGGAGAGCGAATACAACACAAATACTAACTAGAAATTTTATGTTTGTTGTTAATAATAAGTTCGATGAGTATGAGATTAATGCTCAGTCGGAACTTTGAGCATTCTTCGCGGGGGGCAGTGTTACAAATCTGAAAAATAAAAAAGAACTTTATTAATGAATTTGAATAAAATCATTTTTAAAATAAAGTTACCTTAGAAAGCCGGATCAACACACCATCCAATCGTCTCCTAGTTTCCTGAAAAGATAAGAAAATTGATTAAAAAATTGAATCAACAAAATTTACTTTAGTAATATAAACTTAAAATGTAAATAAATGTTGATGTTGGCTGTAAATAAAAGAAACTTCCAATTGAACACTACATTTCAATGAAATAGTGCCCAAACCAGAAGTCCCTATTAAAATACAGCCGAATCCTGAAAAATAAATGAAATAAAGAATAAAATAAATAAAATAAGAAAGGAAAAAGGACAGCACAAGAAACAAACACTTAAAATAAAAACAACAAAGAACACATCCAAATTCTTTTTCACAACAACAACACAACACAAACACACACAATTCACACAAAAATTTCGAATATCTCGAATCTTCTTTGAAACTCCAATATGAGATAGAAAATAACTTCTCTCATATTGGAAAGTAACAATGACCTTCCAAAAAGAAGATTCGAGAAATTTCACTAAACACTATAAAAACAAGCACCCACAAAAAAGAAAAAAGTTTTAGTTCAGTTCAGTTGGTGATTTGCTCTCGAGGTGTTTTCTTTAATTTTCTCCAGTTTATTTTACACATTTTTTTTAGTTAATTTTTTCCCAATTGTTAAAAGTAGTTTTTTTTTAAGTCCATTTTTTTTTACCACAGTTTTTTTTATTTAATTCTCACAATCATTTTTTTTCTTAATTTTTTTTAATTTCAACCACAAGGTACGTACATTTTTTATCACTTCAAATTCTTTTTCTTTTCTATTTCTTTTAAATAAATTTTATTACAAATTTCCACCCACTTTCACTTGCACATTCTTTTCTTTCTTTCTTCTACTGGATTCTAATTTTTTTTTCCTTTTTAACACTTTTAACTTTATTTAATCTAATTTAATTAAGTTAATTACTTTCACATTTACTTACCTTCTTGTTTTTTACCACTTTAATTTTATACACATTTTATTTTCAACACATTTTTTAAACATAACCTCTTTTTTTTCTTCCACTCACATTTTCTTTTTTAATCACAATAACAACTTTATACTAGTATATCACTGCACTTTCTTTTTCTCACTTTCCACTTGTTTTTTTATTATTTTTCTTTACACATATATTTTTTCTTTTATTTCTTATTCTAATTCACTCGCGGCGCGATTTCATTTAAAAAACTTATTGCGCGAACCCTTAAACATTTAAATTAATCTAATCAAGAAACAAACGAAATCTCCATTTCGTTTGTTTACTTTTGATTCACCTAAGTACAATTTAGTTAAACATCTGTCAAAACAACAAGTGTTGCCACAGTGTCTGAATTAATAATTGACTTTAATTAAAATCTATCGGGGTTGCCGACTAGTAAATTTTTCTCAACCCAAACTCAGTTTGATTCAGTGAGTCGAACTCAGTTTCGATCTGATTTTCCTCACTTCGTGTAAATCAGAATCAGTTGTAAGCTTAACTCACTTCTCTCAGTTGATAGTTGGTTTACTTCACTTCACTTGCGGACATCTTTCTTTATTACCATAGCCATTTTTTTTTCTTTTAGACAAATTTTTTTTTAGATAATTTTTTTTTGATTATTGCCATTTAAATTTTTCTTTTTTTTTGTGTTACATTGTAATTAGATTTTTTTTTTACTTTTTAGTAATAGACCCTAAATTTGTAAATTATGTTTTTTTTATAATAAATACTAGAATTTTTTTTATAAAATTGTAAAACTGTCTTTTATTTCATTATTTCCCATTTCTTCAGACTTTGGCCCATATTTTTTCTACTTTTCTTTCTCTTCTAAAAAATCCCTCTCGGACGCCTTATTTCTCTTCTTTTAACATTTTCTTTGAATCCATTTTTTTTCTACTTTTCGCTCACAAAGGCCAATTTTGTAACAATATATTATATCTTTTATTTCTTTAGCTAGGGGATCTTTCGGAAACATTGTGTTTATTGATTTAATAGAACTTTGAGAGTCTATGCAAATCAGGAAATTTTTATTTTGTAAATTTGTTGTGTGTGTTATTGATTGTAGTATTACGTATAATTCTGCTGTGTGGATGTTTGTGTGGTTATTTAGATGAAATTGTTTTTCTAGATTATTTATTTTAAAGGCGCAACTTGTTTTGTTGTTTTGTACTGAACCATCAGTAAATATTTTGGTGAAATTTTTGTAGTTTGTTTGGAGCTTTTCTCTGAAAATTTGCTGATAAAGTTTGGGGTTTGTGTTTTGTTTTTTTAATTTTTCCATTTCATTATCTACTTTTATATTAGGTTTTAGCCAGGGTGGGGTTTGTGGGTATTTGTAGGTGTTTATGTTTTGTTCTAGGTGTATATTGTGGTTTTGTAAAATTTTTTGAGCTCTAATTAGTATAGGTTGGTGTTTATAGTTTTCTATTTCTGATGTACTTTTTAAAATAGGGTGATTTTTAAATGATTTAATGCGAAGTAGATAATTGATTGTGGAAAAGTCTCTTCTGTATTCTAAGGGGAGTTGTCCTGAATCGACTAGTAGGCTGATTTTGGGTGTTGTAGGAAAAGCTCCAATACTCAGTTTTATTCCTGTATGGTGGATTGTGTCTAAAGTCTTAAGGGTATTTTGGTTTGATGAGGAGTATATTTGGCTTCCATAATCAAGGATCGGTAGTATTATTGAGTTGTGAATTCGGAGAAGTACTTTTCTGTTTGAGCCATAATTATTGTTGCTAAGTATTCTTATGATGTTTAGTGTTTTAAATGCTTTTACTTTTATTCGTTTTATGTGTGGTTTCCATGTGAGTTTGCTATCGAATGTAAGTCCAAGGTATTTATGTTCATCTGTTTTGTCTATGTTTGTGTTTTTTATCATTAATTGTGGCATTTGGATTATTTTGTGTTTTCTGGTGAAAATCATATATTTTGTTTTTGTATTTGAGAAGGTCATTCCGTTTGTTTTGGTCCACTCTGTTAATTGTTTTATGGTGCTTTGTATGTCTTTTTAGCCTGTTGTAGTAGGTTTTTATTTGATATGAAAATTGTTAGATCGTCAGCAAATATGATATGTTTAGTGGGTGATTGGATGTATTTGTTTATGCTGTTGATTCCTATAAGAAAGAGGGTTGTACTCAGTACGGATCCTTGAGGGATACCGTTTTCTGCTATTTTCTTTTCGGATATTGTATTACCAATTGCGACTTTGAAGACTCTCGAATGAAGGAAATTGTTAATAAAATGCAACATGTTACCTGTAATGTTCATGCTTTGTGTTTCATTGATTATTTTCCGCCTCCATATTCGATCGTATCAATTTAACAGTTTATACGGTGAAAAAATAATCCGAATTTTGGATTAAATTGGGAGTAGCGTAGAAACGGTAAAATTGGGATTAAAAAAGTACATGCAAACGTTGATATTTTTATACACTTATAGTATACATATTATTCTTCTTCCACATAAAAAAAGAAGAAGAACGTGACAACTTCACTTTCACCATAAAAATTAGAATCCGCCATATTGCATTTTACCTCACAAATACATATAAAAAAATTGGGATTAAACCCAAATAAATTGGGCTTAAGCCAAAATCCGAATTATCGAGTTTATACCACAAAAAATTGGGAATAAACCAAAATCCGTATTAAAAGCGAATCAGGCATAAACTCGTACAATGACTTTATAAATAATATGGACTGTACAACTTGTTGTTTCATGTGGGCTCAAGACAAATTTCGTTAATTCCCTAAGAGTGAGACATGTATATGCATTATTTTCGTTCATTCAATCACCCATCTCACTTTCACTTATTGATTGTCAAAGCTGTCAAAGATGTCAAATTTAAATTTTCAAATTTCAAAATTTGAATTTTCAAATGTGAAAAAAGTTGGAAAATCCAAGTAAAATAACATTTAAACAGGTAAGGAAAGGTTATTGTTACTGATTTATTTAAAGGCATTTTGTTTTCAAAACAAAGTGCATTGCCGCTTGACACGGTTATTACAATCCTGATTTTTTTCAATTGAACAAAATTGATTCAATTTAATTCTAGTTTAATATTATTTTTATCAAATTTAATTTCAATTTTTTGTTAAATTTTAATTCTAATTTAGTTTAATTTATTTTAATTTAAGTAATTTTAAATTCAAAATGAATGTATGTTGTGTAGAGTGGTGTAAATCAGTTAAAAGTGAAAGACTGTATTTGTTCAAGTAAGTAAATATTTAAAAATTTATTTTATTTTATTGTGTATAAAATATTTTGTAATCAAAAAATTTTAAATGGACTATTTTAGTAAATATTAATGAAAAAAAAATTTTTATAACATAAATGATACAAAATGTAAAAAACAATAGTTTTTAAAATACATAGGTACATATAATCAAAATTTATTCACCATTTATACAATATTTTTTAAAATACACAATACAAAAGTGAAGATTGTTCTTTTATTATTTTTATTTTTTTTTGTTTTGAGTTTTCTATGTGAAAATTTCTTTTCTAGATAATTGAAAAAAAAAGTTTTTATTAATAAAAACTGTGTACGAAGGGATTTGAAAAATTAAATGTTTAAAACTTTATTAAATACATATAGTCCATTACTCTACAAAAATTAAGAATTATTAAAATATTATTTATCTAATTTTAAATAAATTTTTTCTTTAAAATGTTTTACATATTTTTTAATTTTAAATGTCTATATATTTAATAATGCCAGGGCCCAAAGACGACCAACTTAGTCTTCAACTGCGTTGTGAACATCCGCAAATTTTCAACGTGTTGAATCATCTGTAGATGGGTGGTCGGTATAGTAGTTTATCATGAAAAAAATAATGTAGATTTTATATTAATTTAATAAATTTTGATGAATAAAATATCCACAGAGATTTGTAGAAAATCAAATATATATCTATACATATTTGTAGAGATCGTTAAAAATTTAATATTACATTCGTTTTAGATTCCCAAAAAGTGAGGAAAAATGCAAAATATGGTGTAATACATTAAACTTGGACGACAACGAAATACAAGGAAAGAAAAAATCAGTAAGAGTTTGTTCAAACCATTTTGAAGCCAAACACATAAATAAAACTCTCCTCACAACAAAATTATCGAGATATGCCATACCAATTTCGCCAGATGAACAAAAGGTAAAAAAATTTTTTATATCTTAAAAATATGTCAATCACAAAAAAAGACTGATTGATATGAGAAAAAAAATTATCAACATTAGATTAATTATTAAAATTATATTGTACTGTAACAAATAAGCCTATTCGCTATTTTAGTTAGGTATTGTCAATCAATATGATAGTACATATTAAAATAAATCTAAAGTGGCTGAATTTTAGACATTTCAGTGATCAGTTTTTCTCTTTTTGATGAAAATTTATTAAAAAGAGCTAATTTCTCTACCTTTTTTTAAATATCGTAGGTTAATGAATTAGGAAGCATAGAAAATCTGAATGAATATGCAGATTTTGAATATTTGGAATCAGAAATGAGTTCTGAAAATTTCAATAAAATTAAGGAGATGCCTTCAACAAGCTATGAAATTATGATTGATGTAAATAAACCATCTTGTTTAGGTATTTATTCCAACCCTAATGTTCCAATAGCCCAAAGCGAAATCTCAAGTATTATTAGTTCTAACATTAGCTCTCTGGGAAAAATGCCTTTTCCACTAAAGTGTAAAAAAACATCTCTTTCTTCAACTTCATTCGAAAATAAACCTACAACTTGTAAAAGAATCATAAAATTAAAAGATAGCACTATTAGGAATTTGAGAAGAAAACTTCAACGAAAAGAAAAAAAAGCAAAAACCATAAGGTACCTAACTTATCATTTGCAGAAAAAACAAATGATTATTTCTAAGGTGTGTGAGCTCTTAGAATGAACTGACCTTAAATTACGATTAGAATTATTTTCCAATTTAAGTGATGATGATGACTCTTCTAGAAGAGGTAAACGAGTTCCAAAAGAACTGAAAACGTTTGCTCTTACTCTTCATTTCTATTCTCCTAAAGCTTATAACTTCGTTCGTGAAAAATTTAATAATATTCTTCCTCATGTAGGTACTATTAAAAGATGGTACCGAAATTACAATTGTGAATCTGGCTTTATGCAAGAAACGTTCAATACATTAAAAGTGAAAGCAGAGGAAATGGGAAAATATAATAAGAAATGTTTATGTGCATTAGTTATTGATGAGATGTCAATAATGAAAAAGCTTGAAATTGTGGGAAATAAAATAAGAGGGTTTGTAGATTTAGGTTTAGGGGATTCTTCAGATGATATGCCACTTGCCACAGAAGCGTATGTATTTTTAGTAGTAGCAATTAATGACCATTGGAAGTTACCGATAGCGTATTTCTTAATGCATTCTTTAGAAGCATCAGATAGGGCTAATATGGTACTTGAGGCTATTTCAAGATTTAGTGATATAAATGTTGAAATAGTATCAGTTACTTGTGATGGACCATAATATTGCAACAACAAAATGTTCAGTATATTAGGAAGTAGTCTTCAGTTACCAGATCCCAAACCTTTCTTTTTTGCAAATAATCAAAAAGTATACACTGTTCTAGATCCTTGCCACATGTTAAAACTTATTAGAAATACTTTTGCCACTGAGCAAAATTTAATATCTCCATTAGGAAATATAGATTGGACTTTCATTGAAAAGTTAATTGAAATTCAGGAAAAAGAGGGTCTTCATGCGGGGAATAAATTAACTAAAAAACATTTAGAATGGAACAAAAATATAATGAAAGTAAAATTAGAAGCACAAGTTTTAAGTAACAGCGTAGCAGATGCAATAGAGTTTTGAAATTTAGATTTAAAACTAAATCAGTTTAAAGATAGCGAAGCGACTGTTGAATTTCTAAGGATGATAAATAATGGTTTTTGATATTTTAAATAGCAGAAGTTTATTTGCCAATAAATATAGGTCACCTATCACACTTCGAAATTTCAAAGAAAAACTCAATCAAATTGAAATTATTCAAAATTATATATTAGGTCTTAAAACAAAAGGGGATAAGCCAATATACAAGTTTAGTAAAACCACGGGTTTCATAGGATTTTATATTGGTTTAGAAGTAACCAAATTGATGTTTCAAGATCTTGTCCTTGATAGGGAAATATTGTCTTATGTATTAACATATAAATTTAGTCAGGACCACATAGAATTATTTTTTGGTGCTATTCGAAACAGAAACGGTTGGAATAATAATCCTACAGCGCGACAGTTTATTTCATCAATCAAGGCTTTATTAACACATGCCCAAATAAAAAGTGCTAACGGGAACGTTACAGATTTGGAATCTATCGCAGTATATTGTCCATTGCTGAAAATACAATTGAAATGAAAAATGAAGGTAATATTAATTATATTATATTGTAAATATTAGATTTAAATACTAATATTCAAAACTCTTTTTTATTTATAGATTTAAACTTATATCTTGATGCCGAAGACTTGTCATCAGTAGAATCTACAGACAACACAGAAAATGACTTTGAAGATATGGAAAATGTGTCCCCAATGTTCGACATTTCTCCATGTTCCGAATTTAAACAAAACATTGTGGCATATATAAGCGGATTTATAGTTAGAAGTCTATTTAAAACTTTAAAGTGTGAAAATTGTAAACATGCTCTGTTATCAGAATATGAAGGTGCTCATGAGTCCGCCTCTAACCTAATTTTTAGAAAAACAAGAGGTGGATTAATTATACCATCGAAAGATGTTGTTGACATTTGTATGATAACAGAACTTGTAATTCAGGAATATATTAATAGCTTAGAATCATTTTTAACAAAGGAAAAAGTAAGAATAAAAATAGTTTTAAGAGTGATAGATAGATTAAATTTGCAAAAACTTTTTCCATCATTACATTTTCATGTAAATGATTATGAAAATGGAAATAATCATATGTATATAAAAATTGACAAGATGTATTATACAAATGTACATAAGAATTAAAATGTTTAGTATTGTAAAACAAAAGAATATCTGTAATATGAATTTTATTAGACAGAAGCTTTCAAGATTAATAATATTTCGTAATGAATAATTTAATGTGCAATTTGGTTTTTATTTAAACTTCCAATTTTATTATTAATAATTCTAATTTAATTAACAATTGATGTTACATTATTCTTTTGTTTAACAATGAATAAAGAATATTTTCCTTTGAACTGAAAACTTTAAAATAATTAAAATAAGTCTAGCAAAAGAAATGTGTAGTTAGTTACCTATGTAGAATACAACTTTTTAAGCTAAAATAAAAAATTACATATCAATAAATCCAAGTACCTGTATTTTATAATGTAATCCTTTAATAACAACAGCAACTCTTATTGAATATTCTCCATATTTTTGTAATTGTTGTCCGATATAATTGGTCTATCATTACTTGAATTTTTTTGATACTCAAGTTTGAAAAGTATAAAATAAGAATACTGGTCTTGAGAATCGTGTAGGTTATTGATATATGTATGTACAAACGTGTTATAATTATGCAAAATTCTACAATAAAAAATTTTTTTTCCTATAATTTCAATGTTGAAAGATATTATATATAATATAATATATAATATAATATATAATATAATATTTACCGGAAAATAACATTACATACAAATAAATACTATTTTTATATTATCTATGTACATATATTTCTTTAATTTGAAAAAAATTACACAATAATGTTGGTGTATCATCAAATTTACGAGCATTAATTGAACCCAATTTAATCACAAGTCACAACTAATAGATATATATGTACTTATTATACATATTTATATAATTGGAATTTTACTCTTTTAAATTACTAATAGGTAGTTATAATTGGTTATAATTTTCGTCACTTGATTATAATTAAATATAATATTATACAGGGTGATTCCGTTACGGTGTCCGACCGGCAAACTACGGATAGGTCTCGGCAAGGCGAACAAAAAATCGTATTGGTGGGGGGGGGGGGAAATCTCAACCGTTACGGAGTTAGAGAGGGGGAAAGATTTTTGGTGCTTTTTTCTTGTTTTACCCTATAACTTTTTGCAAGGGCACGCTAGGCTCACCTAACCTTTTGCAAAATTGTGAAGGACTGTTCAAAAGTTATAAGGCCTCAAATCTATAATTTTGTCATTTTTTCACCCATTTTTTAACTTTAACCCTAATTTGCTCGAAAAGTACTCGATATTAACTCTCATTTTTTTTTTGCAGAAAATAAAGGTTCAATTGATTCTACATCGATTTGTTATCTTCGTTTTTTTCGAAAAATGCATAATTTTTGAGATATTAAGGAATACCTTTTGAAAAAACTGAAAAAATAAGTCTGAAATTCATTGGATTATTGGACACGTGTTTTTATTGCAGTGTAAATTGAAAATAGGAGCTAGAAGTGCTTATTTAAAAATGCAAAATTATGCATTTTTCGAAAAAAACGAAGATAACAAATCGATGTAGAATCAATTGAACCTTTATTTTCTGCAAAAAAAAATGAGGGTTAATATCGAGTACTTTTCGAGCAAACTATGAGTTTTTTTTTGCAAAAATTGAAGATAGCAAATCGATGCAGAATCAATTGAGCCTTCTTTTTCTGAAATAAAAAATGAGGGTTAATTTAAGCCTTTTTTGAGTAAAGCAGGGTTAAACACAAAAAATGGGTAAAAATTCACAAAATTTTGATTTTAAACGACTCTAACTTTTTAACAGTTAAGAAAAGAGGAACAAGTAGAGTATCGTTGAAAAGGGCAAAGGGTCTTCTACATTTTTTCTTAATACAAGGTGACCCTAGAGTACCCCTGCAAAAAGTTATGGGGTGTTTAGTGGAAGAAGTGCGAAAAAACTTTAAGGCCCTCTAGCGGCCAAACTGTTGGGATTTCCCCCCCCCCCCTCCAATACGATTTTTTGTTTGTCTCGATAAGCCCTATCTATGGTATCCTTTTGTTCGTGGATAACGGAAACACCCTGTATATTTCATTTTACAAAATAAATCCACACGTTACTGCTACAAAAGAAAAATTAACTGTCACTTTTTATTAGACGTTATCATTGTGCCTCCATCTATCTATTACAAATATCAAATGTTCGATTAATCTTCGTCCATTGAGACATGGCGGATTCCCTAAGAGTGAGACAACAATATAAATGTTGTCCCATTTTTACAGTATGGTGTTTCCTACAGGCTTCAATTATTGCAGAGTTTTTCAGAGTTAAGGATATTACCATTACCCATTGCTATACTATGGAAAACTAGTGTCTGGAATTTTAAAAAATTTTATAATAAAACAAGACTTAGAACATCAATTTAAATAACTACACCAAAATTTAATATAATATTAAACGTTATTTGCAACTATGATACTTTTAAAGTGAGTGGATCTAATTGAATTTCGCATTTTATATGCGTGAAAACTCAATTTTTACTAATTGCGACTCCTAAAAATTTTTAAAACGGGAATTTCTGCAACTAAATAGCCATATGGCACTAATATCTTGCTAAACAAGTAATCCTTTGAAAAAAACGGGTAACGGTTTGTTTTAAAACGAAGAAAAACAAGGTGGATCTAATTGAATTTCGCTCACTGTATATTTTTTCGAAAGCCGAACTGGAATGGATTAATCAGTTTATTCTTTTCCAGGTATCATGTTAACCTTTTATTTATCATTCTTTCGAGAATCTTGCAAAGGCAATTTGTAAGGGTGATAGGGCGGTAGTTAATTGGTATTTTGGGGTCTGTTCCTTGTTTGTGGATTGGTATTAGAAGTGCCTCTATCCAATTTTGGGGAAAAAGGTTCTTTTGCCACACGATATTGTAAAATTTTAATAGATATATTTTATTTCATTTTTATTTGTTATTATTTTTTGGTTTGAGGTTTTTAATGCTGTAATTTCTATGTTTTTGTTTTTTCCGTTCAATATTCTGATTTTTTGAAATATTTCTTTTGACGTGGTTTGGGTGGTAATTGAAGAGTTGTATTCTTGTCAGCTTACTTTTTTATGATGTATTAATATTCTGGTTTTATGTTTACTTTTTATGAAATTTAAAAAATTTTCTTGTCATGTTATTTTTGAAAATTTTGAATAGTTTTTTTTTCTTGAATGGCTTTTTTAATTTCTTCGTTCCACCATGGTACGTATTTTTTCTTATGTTTTGCTTGGGAAAAGGGAATTGATAGTTCAACTGATTTAAGTATCTCTTCACGAATATATTTTTCTATTTTATCGATGTTGTTGAAATTTTCTATGGTTTTTGTAAATTGGATATTTTTTTGATAGATATCCCATTTAGCTTTTTTGGTATTATAGGTAAGTCTGCGATTTATTATGTTTGTTTTTATGCTGATTTGAGTTATTATGGGGAAGTGGTCGCTACCGTGAAGGTCGTTTTCTACGTACGAGTTAGAGATTTCTTGTAAACGTGGTGAGAAGATTGTGAGGTCTATTGCGGAGAATGTTTTATAGGAAAAGTTAAAGTGTGTAGGGTTTTTGTTATTTAGGATATTGAGTGTGTTATTAACGATAAAATTTTCTATTTCTTTACCTTTTTTGTCCTTTTTATCGGATCCTCAGAGAGGATTGTGTCATGTGTGCATTGAAATCTCCAACTATGAGTAGTGGTTGTGTAGTTTGTTGTGTGAGTTCCTGAAGTTGTTTTTCTGTAAGTGTACTGTCTGAGTAGATGTTGATTATTGTAAGGTTGATAGGTGAGGAAATTTTAATAGCTATGGCTTGAATGTTAGCTTGAAGTGTTATTTCTTGACTGTGATATTTTTCATTTACTAGAATTGCAACCCCTCCACAGGCTACTGAGTTGGTAGTTTTGTTTTTATAATAACATTTATAATTTTTGATTGTAGGTGTGTTTGAACTTTTCAGTTTTGTTTCTTGCAAGCAGAAGATGTTATTACAATATTTTTGTTCTAATAGCCTAAATTCGTTTATATGATATAGTAAACCATTTATGTTCCATTGAATGATATTTAGTGTATTATGTATATTGTTTTGATTCATTGGTGTTTATATATCTAGTTCTTCTTCGGTGGATGTTTCCATTTCTTCTGTGTCTTCTAGTGTTTTTGATGGTCGTTCTTTTTTCCTGGGTTGTTGTTGTTTTTGCTGTTTTTGTTGTTTTTAATTAATTGTTTTGTTCTGTTTGATAAAGTTTTCGGAAGGATCTTGATTGTTTTTTGATTTAATGTACGTTGTTGCTCTGGTGTTAATTCTATGTTATCAATTACTTGTGTGTCTGGTTTGTGTCTTATACAGGGTCCAGACGAGACTTTTTTATGTCAAGACCTATGTCTTGACATCGAATATGTCTCGTATAGACCGCTTATGTCTTGCAGACATAATGGCAAGACATGGATGTCAAGACTTATGTCTTTGCTACGATGTCTTGCGGACATGAGCAAACAAAATGGCGATTTCAGATGTTTTGTGCTAATGTATCAGATTTATCAGACTTTCATCGAGAGAAAAAATTGCAAATGTGAATTTTTTAATAAATTTAAATTAATTTTTAAATTTACAAAGTTATTTGGACAAAATTTCACAAAAATATATTTCAAAAATTTTAAACTTTATATTCACTTATTTGAAATGTCAAGACATGAAAAATATGGCAAGACATGAACAATGTCATGCAGGGCCGGCCTTAGCAGTTTTGGCGCCCTGTTCAAATTATATAAATGGCGCCCTTACACTGCCGTATTTCAGTTTTTCCGTATATTCGTATGTATATTCATTTTCAGTCAATTCCACACCGCCCAAGAGGTTGAATTCGGAGAATATAACTAAAAACAAAATGGAATTAAAGTCACAATGTTCGTTATAATCCCATTTTATTGAAAAATGTGTCCAATAAAGCGCGTTTTTTTAAATGGGTTTCTCCAGTAGGCCTAATCCTCAATTTAGATTTTCCCTGTTCCCTTATATAAAATTTACCTTCCTACCCTTTGTTTTTGCAAAGTTATGGATTAAATCTTCATAATCCAAACTCTCTACTATTTCTTTCTCTATCAACAATGTTGCTAAACCTACTAACCTATTTTGTGTCATTGTCGACCTTAAATAATTTTTAATGATTTTTAATTTAGAAAAGGTTCGCTCTCGCGAAGCTACAGTCATTGGCAGTGTATTTAAAATTTTTAATGCAACTACTACATTTGGATAAATTGTATCCAAATATTTCTCAAAAATGAAATTAAGGACATTTAGG
Source organism: Bombylius major (assembly GCA_932526495.1). NCBI lineage: Eukaryota > Metazoa > Arthropoda > Insecta > Diptera > Bombyliidae > Bombylius > Bombylius major. The sequence continues at coordinate 24,825,333 of OW052043.1, forward strand.
AGGGACATTCCCTCATTAATAAGGGGAGAAAGTGTTATCAATTCCTGATGAAGCTCCTCTGCATTCAAATCTTTGCTGTTATTAAAAGACAAAGATATTTCTAAACTTTTGCAAAGTTTCCCGAGATTAGGTAAGGAAGATGCTGTATGTATATTATACAAAAACGAAAATAATTCACTATGACCCTGTAGTTGCACGAATCGGTCGTTAATTTAAAATACTACCTGATCTAAAATTTTAAAATAAAAATTAACTTTAAAGGCCTGCTTGGGAACTATGATAGGTTCATCTGAACAATTTCGATCGCAATGTTGAAACTGAAAAACAACATGGTACATCTATTTCCCTGGCTACCGTTTCAGCTTTTTTCATATATTCGTCAAATTTTTCATCAGATCTCAGAAGGACGAGGAATTTTTTCGCATTTCCTAAAATTTTTATAGCTGTGGGCATATCAATATTTTTGTTTTGCAAGTACTTACTAGCAACATTTATACTCTCTAAAATGTCATACCAAACTAGTAAGCAACAAATAAATTTAAATTCTAAAATCTTATTTCCCAAAGATTCATCTGTATTTCTAACAACATTATCATCTGTTCCAGAAATTATTTCAATTAATGCCTCATACAGGACACACTAAAATGAATACATTCTTTAGTAAAAAAAACAATTGTTATTTATAATTACAATTTTTCTAATTAGCATAAATAAGCGAGGTTGAATTATACATATATTTTAAAAGTTTTCCAGATCATAAATGTATTATAAAATATAATTAAGTACATATATACATACATATGAAAAAAGAAATTTTTTTTTAACAGATAATGGGGGACATCTTCGATCAGCTAGCAATTAAGCAAATTGCGACAAGCAAATATGGCGGATTTGCGATTACTAATTGCGATTACAAAAAATCACATCCTCGATTGTAATCGCAAGTTAACCATTTTTATTTTGTAAGCACTTTTGCTGAATAAGTTTTTACACGCATAACCTATAATTTTCTATTATATTACGTTAAAAATTCATTTTTTTTATTCAAATTTTTGAAATTTTAAAATTTTAAATCATAACCGAAATTATTTTGTTTATTATGAACTATTTTTTTTTTTCAATTTTCAAACTTCTACAGTCTCATAATTTTGTATAAATTTATAAATTCATATACAATGGTCTCACTAACCAATTCTATCCATTACAAGAAAAAAATATTCAAATTATATTGATAACATAAGTATTTGGGTTTGAGTTTCTACTTATTTATAAGAAATTTGAGGTTATGTGTTCTGTTAACTGAGTTTGCGACACCAACTTTGCGATCGCAAATTTTGACGGTTAATTTGCTTACTTGCGAGAGCAAAAACAATCGAGGATACCAATTCTATCATTTCAGCTAGCAAGTCTTACTTGCTTACTTGCTAGCCGATCGAAGATGTCCCCCAATATCATCATTTCTAATAAAAATGTATCACAACATTCAATATCATAGAGAAAAAAGCAAGGAATTTAGGAATATCCTAAAATAAAACAACAAGTGTATTACTACAAGTTGCAAGAGTAAAATTTATATGGCTATGAATACATACATATATTTTTCTCCACAAATCTTCAGCAATTTGAAAATGATAAATTTTTATATGTGGTGAACTGTGATACATGCTGCTAAGTGTATATATAAGCGATTGAGCAAGATTTTAACTTGAACAGGTTGCTAGAATTTTTTATATGTAATTTTTAAGAAACATTTTTTCGGTGCCATCAGCTTTGTATGAAGAAATGAGCAAATTTTTATTTTGAACAGTGTCGACGTCATCGTATCAACATTTAAGTGTTGATCAATATTCTTTGGTCTTATGCTGCTAAGTGTATATATAAGCGATTGAGCAAGATTTTAACTTGAACAGGTTGCTAGAATTTTTTAAAAATAATTTTTTAGAAACATTATTGCTTTAAAATATAAGTGATTTTATTTTCAACAATGAAATATGTTTGAGCAATGTTGACAAGTTTTTCAAGTATTTTTAGAAAAAATTAGATAATTTTTAAAAATATTTTTCTGTTAAAATTTTGGCGCCCTCATATTTCAGCGCCCTGTTCATATGCTCGTTCTGCTCATATGGAAGAACCGGGCCTGATGTCATGACATAAGTCTTGATTCATTCATTGTTATTTGGTTTGATATTGTTTGATTAGTATTTGTTTGAGTTGTTTTCAGGTCAGTATATGTTCTGTTTCCCTGTTGACAAAAGTTCATCACTTATATATTTTCCTACAACTACATTCATTGTAAAAAGTACCCAAGTGTTTGTTTGTTTTATATAGTGAAACAGAAATGCATGAAAAGTGGAGCAAAAGTCATGAAAGTAAGTAGATAGGAAGAGATAAAAAAAATTCTATGGTCGATTTTTCTTCTCAATAACAGGTAAATGAAATTGTGAGGTTAAGTTGTTCTTTTACGTGTTATTTAATTTTAAGTGATATAAAAATTTTAGTAAAAATCAAAAATAATAAACGATATAAAAGTTTAAAAAATTTTGGTCGTGTGGAAGAAAACGTGTGTGAAAAAAGTGATGAACATGAAAAAGAAAATTCAATTAATTTATCAGAACATCCATCAAACGTAAATTTAGATGAAATTCGAAGTGAAACACTAGATTCTGATAGAAGCATACTCCAGCCAGTAAACCTTTGTATAAATTTAGCGAACTGGTCTTTAAATAATCGCATTTCTTTAAAAGCGACCAGTGAATTGTTGAAAATTTTAAATGACAATGGATTAGAAAATATTCCTCGATCTGCTAGAACGCTGGATAAAAAATTTAATGAAAATATGGTAAGAATGATTAACTCATTTATGTTAGTTTGCACTACTATTTTAACTTTGTTTTCAAGGTGGCATATCTCTAGAAAATCCAGAGTTTGTCTGAATCATTGGAACTCGGGTTTCGATTTTTAGCAAAAGATAGGTTTATATGTGTATATATGTTTTGTTGAAGTTTTATTTTGTTTATTTGATTTTTTTATTTTAAGTTTTATTAATATTTATATTTTTTTATGAAGAATGTATATTGAAATTTGTATTAAGAATTTGTACATGTAAATAAAAAAAAAACAAAAAAGTTGTTTATTATAATTATTTATTCAACACACGAATGAACATGGTAATACTAAAATAATAAATTGATCTGGCAGCACTAGTATACCACTGCTGACAAAAAAGTACTGCAAAACTACTCTAAAAGTAGTGAAATTCATCACTGAATGGCATTGAGTTGTTATAATTGTCTCTTTTTTTCTCATGCCAAATATTCTTTGTGATGTGAAACAAAATCCTGCGTATGTATTGTTTATATACTTTCACAAACAGTGAAACTGGTGAAAATTATCCCACCGTCCTATTTGATTTCACTGGCGCATTCAGTGATGAACTTCACTACTTTTAGAGTAGTTTTGTAGAACATTTTTGTCAACAGGGTTGTGTTGACATTATAAATTTTTTCGTTGTAACTGTTGCATATGATTTATTGATGTTTTCTGGGTGTCTTTCATTGTATATTTGTTTTGCTGTTTTGTAGTCTGTTGTTTTGTTGTTTTTATAATTTGTATTTCTTGTTGTTTTATAAATATTGGGCATTTTTTATATAGAGAATCATGTTTTTCTTTGCAATTCTTTTCTTCTCTGTTACATTTTTCGTCATCTTTTGTATGACAAAGACAGAAGATTAAGAAGAAGAATTGATCAATATAAATTTTAATAATTGTATAAATGTTTCTTATGTGATAATGAATTGAATTATTTTTTATTTATCATAATTTTTTTTCAGTTTAATTTTTCTTAATAGTTTATTAATTTTAGTTTAAATAGTTAGATAGTCTTTTTTAATAATATTATTACAGATTTTTATTTTTTAATTGTATTTTTCTTCTTTTTTTAAATATCCTAATGCATATCAGCTGATTTTTATTTTCGAATTAGTAGGAGGAATTAAGAAAATCACCCATGTTCTAGATTCCGCTAAAAGTGGAAGTGGAATACGAATTCAAATCCATGCGAAATGGAAAATGGTGTTCTGGATTCCACGCGGAATTATATATTTCGAACATTAATTTCGAATCAGCTGTTGTTAAATTCTCACATAAAAGTTTTATTTCTTCTTTGCTTTTTTTTTTTTTTTTGATAATTATTTATTAGTTAAGAATTTTTGTCTATAAAATTCACAAATATTTCTAACTGCTCTTTATTTTTGGGTGTTTTTTAAAAATACATTAAATGATTAAATATATTTATGGAAAAACATAATTATACTAGGATAATAATATGCATTAACTTTAAAATAAATTTAAATTTATTCACTATTTATATAATTTATTTTATAAATTTAAAAAAAAACTTCACTAATATAATTTTCGACTACACAAATACAAGCCACGATTGAATTTGACAACTATTATTTCAATTCCACGTACAAAAACATTGCGGAATTGAATTCACGAAAATTTAGTGAAAGTGGAATGTAGAACACCTAATTCCACTTCCGCAACTTCAATTCCGAAAAAGTGGAATTCAGAACATGGGTGAATGTGTAAAAAGAAAAATACAAATTATAAATGCATATCACTTTTTTAACGATAGAGAAGGACAGAAGGTCAATATTGATCCATATGAATTGTTTGTATGAATGTTTCATAATTCATGATTATGAATTATTTTTATTATTTAAAATTTTTTTTAGTTAAATTTTTCTTAAAATGATCAATTTTAGTTTTAATAGCTAAGATAGTTTTTGTTTAATAAAACTATTATAGATTTTTCCTTGAAAAATTTCATATCTATTTTTTTTAAATATCCTAATGCATATCAACTGACTTTTGTTTATTTTTAAAGCAGATAAGAAAAGTAGGAAGGATTAAGAAAATCTGTAAAAAGAAAAATACAAATTATAAATGCATACATATCACTTTTTTAAAGATAGACAAAGACAAAGGATCAATATTGATCCATATGAATTGTGTGTATGAATGTTTTATATGTAATTGATGATTATGATATATTATTATTATTTATTTTTCTAGTTTAATTTTTTTTTTAAATATTTTATCAATTTTAGCTTAAATAGTTAGATAGATTTTGTTTAATAAAACTATTAACAGATTTTTATTTCTAAATTGTATTTTTCTTCTTCTTCTTCTTCAAATATTCTGAAGCATATCAGCTGATTTTTATTTTCGAATTAGTAGGCGGAATTAAGGAAATATGTAAAAAAAAAATACAAATTATAAATGCATATTACTTTTTTGAAGATAGAGAAAGACAGAAGATAAATACATATTCTAATACATATCAGCTGACCTTTGTTTATTTTTAAAGCAGATAAGAAAAGTAGGAAGGATTAAGAAAATGTGTAAAAAGAATAATACAAATTATAAATGCATATCACTTTTTATATAGAATATAAAATGAAATATGTATGAATTGCATTTGAGATACACTATTAGATCGGTAATTTGAACCTCTTTATTTTTAACACCTAAATTTCTGTAATTCTGTAAAGAGGTTTTTATTTTACTTTATGAAATAGAATGAAATAAAAACAAGTTAAATATTTTGTAGGTAGGTACTTAATTTCAATCACTAATTTTTGCCAAAAAAAAAAAAAATTTTAAAATCGTCATAATCAATTTTGTAATTTTTTTTTTAATAATGCAAATGAATTTTATTACATAATTATTTTGTATTTTTGTTTAAAGTAATGTTGAAAGTGTAAATTGATTTCTCTCACTTTAATATTTTCAAATTTTAGGTTAGTTCAAATTATCTAGTGCAGACTGTTATGTATAATTTCTATATTTCTTTCCCATTGAATGAATATTGAAAATTGTTGTTGCCAGTTTTATGAAATGTTATTTTTGTTCTACTTAAAAATACATGAGATAAAAATGTTATTTGTCAACAATTAATACTTATCTTTTTTTATAATATATACCTATGTAAAATAATTTATATGGAAAATTTATTTTAACGGGTTTTAAAAAAAAAAAAAAATTATTCAGAAAATACTAGAATATATTTTAATAGTATTTTTTTACTACACATGAGTAATACAAATTTTGCTTTCAATTTTGTAATTTTCATCAAAAATTTTTCAAATAGGTACATATTCTAATTCACATCAGCTGACTTTTGTTTTTTTTTCGATAATAATCATTGATCAGTACATATTGTACTATCGTACATTGACAATACACATTAAATGATTTTTATTGTTTTATTAATTTAATAAAGTGATTGTGAACTGTGCCTATTAAGTACCTATATAATACATAATTATTTTCGTATTTTGAAAAAAGAATGGTAAGTACCTAGATTTTATAAAAAAAATTGTTTACATTAATCATAGGTATATGCATGCATTTAAAAGAAAAATATTTATGATTTTTTGTTCAAGTAAAATAAAAAAATTTTATATAAAATTTTTTTAATGAATTTTTGAATTTAGCTATACCTACCTATACCTATTTTTTCCAATGCAGTGTTGAACACCTATATAAAGTTGTACCTGCTGTGCGTTTTCATAGGTGATGTGGAAATGAGTTAACTATTAAATAATTCAAAAAATGCTTGTAAAAACTAATTTTTCTTCAAGTTGAAAATTTATACCTACATTTTTTTTCAATAACAATACAATTAAAAGAAAAGTTCTTTAGAAAATAAAATTTGTACCTATAACAATATTTTTAGTTAAGTTTTTTCTTCTTCTGGTTTGATTTGTTATTCAAATGTTTTGGAAATTATAGTACATATCATATACATATTTCCAAAACAAATTAATTAATATTATTTTATTTACCTAGGTACCTATAGTATTTTTATTTATGGAATCAGTATTGTGCTTATGGAGGCAGTACCCGATGAGTTTGTGATAACTTCACATATAATTGTTTATAGGAAATTCTAAAAATCATATTTCTGTCAACCCTAGCAAAGGTACTTTTTAAATGTTAAAATATGCTTACTGGGTGTTTCAAATTGTAAAGAAATCATTTCAACTTTTTTTGTTCAGAATTTTTTTTTTTAAAAAAAGCAGTTTCTGTACGCATTTCACATTCCTGTATCTTTATGTTTGATAAAAAAGCAATTCAAATTGGAAATATCATAAAAATTTTCGATTTTCAATGAGATATTCCAATTTTTGTTCGCTAATTTTTTAATTTCTAAGAACGAATCATCCTGTACTTTAAAGTATTTAAAAGACGTACATCCTCCCATTCGATGTTGTCTGTCAAATCGCGTGAAGACAGACAACTGATTTTATTCAGTTGTCGCCATTTGTTTTTATGAAAAATAATAAACCGAAGTAAAAACTATAAATTCGTTACGCAGCCGATTTCCACTCAAAGTAGTAAATCATTCATAGTGTATTACCTGCACTGACTTTAATTGTTAAATAAAAGCTGCGTTCCATTTTGGTATTTTTATCTACTCCGGAGTAGTTGAGAGTACTTCATCACCAGTAATAAATGGAACGGTCAATTCAATTCAAGAGTAATTCTTAACCTTCAAATCTGTGTAAATTTTTCTCTTCTTTGTTATAAAAATGGATTTTTAGTTTAGGAAAAATGTACATACATATACATACGTATGTATTTGTTGAGGTAAGAAAATCAAAAACACAATTTTTTCATAATTGTTGCATGTTTTATTTTACTTCAACAATTTTATAAATAATCTTCAATAAATTTTGTATCGTATTTTAGCATTATTTAATTTAAATATAATGCATGCTATCAAGATCAAATATGTTATTGTTAAATATTTGTTCTATCGGCTGTGTATTTAGAGGTGAATCATCATCATTACTGTCTTCACTACTTTCTTTTAATTTGATCAACATTAAAAATGAAAAAAATATTATCCTCCTTAATTTAAAATCCATAAAATTTATTTGACATACGTTCTCACTGTCTATTATTTAATAATAATATGACAAAAAATGAGATTTATTTGATAATGATGATTTGTATTTTATGTAAAAAAATTCAAAAAAAAACAAAGTACATAACCCTAAAAAAGTCAAATCCATCTTTTGGAAGTTTTGAAAATTAAAAATACGCTGGTGGTAAAAATCGATATAACTACTCCTGAGTAAGATGATCAACTGCACCAAAGTATGAGATGGTGTAGTTGGGAGTACTTGGGAGTAGGACAAACTACTCCGGAGTAGATGAAACTACCAAAATGGAACGCAGCTAAAGTATAACTATAGTATTTTTATTTATGGATGTCAGTACAGGCAAGATAGGCATACTTTTCTATACTCTTTTACATTTCGTTTGTATAAATCTGTCTCGTGTGTGGGGTGATCAGATCTCAATTTCAATCGAGGGAAATTTTTTAACAAAATTTTATCAAGGGCTGCCAGATAAAATTTTTAATTTTTTTTCAATTTAACAAAAAAGCAGGTACTTGTGCGAAATTTGAAAAAAAAATAAATTTAATAATATATACAACAAAATTATCCACTTGAATACATTATTAGCTTTAAAATCACTTTAATTCACCCACTTTTACTTACTGAATTAACTTGTAACACTTGGATTTTTACAATAAAAATACTTTAGTAAATCGAAAATAAATTTAGAGTAACAATAAAAAACCAATAACAAAGTATTTAAATCGAAAAGTCATACAAAATTAATGGAAATTTCTCTATAAGAGATCAAAAATATCTACGGTGTTGATGAAAGTAGTTTTAATCAAGGAATTTTATGTTTTCATTTTGCCTTGTAATTACTGAGCTATGGAATTTTTACTTTTTCTATTTTTTTTGGTATTTCGATAACATAATCTAAAGTGTACTTCATACTTAACGATTTATCATTATGGGACTTATTGCGATTTTCGATTCGTAGGTTGATCGAAGAATCTTCTTCGATTCGATTGAATTTAATTTCGGTATTGTGTAACTCAATCGAACGAACCAAAAAGCGTTGCATCATACACATTGGTTACAAGCGTCATTATCGTCAATTATTGTGAATATTTTCTTGTTAAAACTATTTTTCATGTGTGAAAATTTGAAGACACATATTTGAGTAAATTGTTTTAAGTTACTAATAGCATTTTTTTAAAGTCGGATTTAGCAAAAGTCGACTTTAAAAACTGAGTATGCTATTTTACAAAATATGTTGAAGATTTTAATTTTTCAAGTATGTATTTACTTTTTTTTATTTACTTTTTTATTTATTTATTTACTTATTACAAATAAGCTACAAGATTGAACATCTTTTACATTAGCTCTAAGTAAAATTTAAAAGAAAACAAGAATAGAGGAAAAAAAGGAAAGAGTAAAAAAATATAAAAATATAAAAAAATATAAAAGTATAAAAATATAAAAATAAAATAAAAATAATAATAATAACATAATAAAAATAATAAGAAGAAGATAAAATAATAATGATAGAATATTAATATTTATACAATAATAGTAATAATAGTATGTACAAAACAGAAGCGAAATAATAGGACAGCATAAAAAGAAATAGAGAAAAAAAAAAAAAAAAAAAAAAGAAGAAAGAGAAAAATAAATTTTTATAATAAATATGTGACTAATCTACCTAAGAAAGATGTAGTTTACTTAGTGATTGCATTCCTAACTAAAAAAGTCCATAGCTCACGCTTAAATCTTGATAACGAACTCGTCTTTTGGATAGAATTCGGTAAGGCATTCCATGACCGAATAGCCTGGACAAAGTAAGAACGTTCCCCAACAGCACGATTGAATCTAGGTACACGGTACTTCAAATGTCTGTTCGACATTAAAGGACACAAAAAAGTATTCAAATATTCAGGTGTTGAACCATATATGATTTTGTGAAATAGAATGAGAGATCTAAAACTTAAGTAAGTAGACAGTGAGCAGCCTAGCAACGAATTTTCAAGTTCAGATATGTGAGCTGACCGCGGCAATTGGTATACAAACCTGATGCAATCGTTGAAGGCTGTATCCATTTTTCGAGCGCAAACGGAGTCAAGTGATGGATAAACTACACCTCCAAAAATAAAATGAGGGAATACAAGGGACCTAAAAAGCTTCTTTCGCAACTCAAACGACAGATTATTGCCCACAAGTCGCAGAGAGCGCAAACTCGCGTAAACTTTGTTCAATACCAACTGAACATGATCACAACAAGTCATTTTCGTGTTAACTGTGATACCTAGGTTTCTAGCTTTAGAGGTGTAATTTAAAATTACATTATTGAGGACGAGTGAAGGCGTATCTAAAGAAGAGAAATTATCATTTGACAGCAACATCGAGAGAGATTTAGAGGGATTAAGAGCAAGGCCATTACTTGAGGACCAGCTCCAAATGCTAGACAGATCCGAATTAAGTTTATTAGCAATTTCGCTTAAGTGAGGCACTTACCTCCCAAGTATATTTGCACATCATCAGCATATAAATGAACTTCTGAAAAGGACACTGATTGAGGCAAATCATTAATGAACAAGGAAAACAGCAATGGTCCTAAAATGGACCCTTGCGGTACTCCACAGGAAACACTTCGAAAACTAGAAGTAGCTGCACTCACTCTAACTTGTTGCATCCTATCGGATAGAAAATTTGACACTAGTGAAATCGCAGAAGATGAGAACTGAAACAAATTCTTAAGTTTGGCCATTAAACGTGCATGTGATATGTTATCAAAAGCTTTAGAAAAATCTAAAAGGCAAAGTAAGGCTATTTGACCATTGTCTAGTAACTCACGTAAGTCGGATGTAACTTTGATTACCGCTGTTTCACAACTATGACCTCGCCTGAAACCAGATTGCACTTGAGAAATTAATTTCTTTTGTGTCAAAAATTTGACCATTTGTTCATACATAATTTTTTCCATTACTTTAGACAAGAAACACAAAATACTTATTGGACGAAAATCAGACGGATCACGTGGAACAGACTTTTTCGGTATAGGAATGATAGTGGCTTTTTTCCATATAGAGGGAAACACAGAGTATGTTAAACAAGAATTTAACATATGAGTAAGGGCAGGTAGAAGGAAGGGTAGGATAATTTTTAAAAAGCGAGGGGAGATAGCATCAACTCCCATGGCATTAGATTTTATTGAACAGACGGCAGAATAAACTTCAAGAGCTTATATACACTGAAAACTAAAGCCACTATCGAACCTATTAGACCTACTGCAATTGTTAGTGAATGCAATGCTATCTTCACCAGACTCAGTATGAGGACTGTGAAGAAAATGGTCATTAAGGATGTTAGGATCAAGTTCACATTCTCTTGTGTCTTTCTCATAAATTCCCAAATTACGTAAATTTCTCCATAAAATTTTACCAGGAAGTGAAAGATTCAATTTAGAGTTAAAAAACTTTCGTTTTAAATGGCGTATTTCTTTGTTGATCTTATTACGTAATTTCTTATAAGCATTTCGAGAATCATCAGTTTTGTGTTTTTTAAATAAGCGAAATAAGAATTCACGTTCAGAAATCATTATTTTGACTTTATCAGAAAACCATGGAAAAGAATTAGAGTTAATGCGTTTTTCTGTTGAAGGGACATATTTAGAAAACAAGTAGGATACACGGTCATTAAAAAAGTTAACTTGATCATCAACAGATGGTAAATGAAATATATCATGCAGATTAATAGATTGGCATTCAGCAAAAAGAGCATTGTAATTAATTTTTGAAAAGTTTCTGAAAGTGTAAAAAATGGGGCTATTTAGGTGGATAACCGGAAAGTTATAGGACATGTATATGAAGTCATGATCAAAGATACTCGGCGGACTGATTTGGTTCCATGAAATAGTTTTCGAAGGATCGTTAATTAAAAATAAATCAAGAAGTGATGGATTAGACACATTGCAGTAGGTTGGTATTGTATTTACAACGGAAAAGTTAAAACGTTTGAAAAATAGAAGAAAAATATCGGTAGTTGAAGTTTGATTGATAATATTAACATTCCAATCGCCAGCAATAATAATATCCTTATAACTATGTGAATACTTCTCCATAAAACTTTCAAATTTAGCAACATTTTCAAGTGAAAAAGAGTTCGGAGGACAGTATACGACACACAAAAGGCACTTTTTAGAACTGCAGCAAAGTTCGATTGCTAGGTACTCAATGACGTCTTCGATAGAATAACTCACCACACGGGATTTTAAATGTTGTTTAACGTAAATTGCAACACCACCTCCCTTTCTACTTACACGATCATTTCTGTACAACTTGAAACCATCAATTGGTACTAGACCAGATGAAATCATACTGTTCAGCCAGGTCTCAGATACAAAAATAACACTTAGGTTAGTATTAATAAACATGCTATTAAGTTCGTGTACTTTATTTCGGAGACTTCTGGCATTTAAATGACAAACATTAAGACAATCTGTTTGTGGTGTAAAAATGTTCGTCATAATTCTTACCTTGTCCAGAGGATTCATAGGATCAACCATAGTCGATACCCGTACAACCATCAGTCAAGTGTCTTCATTCATCGTTAAAGACAAATCTAGGCAAATAACGTTGAATATCGACTTTATTTTTTTAAAACATTTTCAGAAAAAAAGTTTAACGAACAATATAGCCTTTTGAAGAAAAATATAGGTAAAGCTTTTTCACGATTCAATAACGAACATTCGATATCGACGCTTAAAGTAATTCAAAGCTACAGAGAGGCGCTAGATATTAATTATTACACTCAGCAAATCGTCACGATAAATAAAGCGGCTTCACGAACGTTTTGTTTTTAAAAGTTTGACGTTTCTTTTTTACGGCACGTGTTAAAATTGTAATAACTATTGTATTAAAAGTGCGAAAAATTATATTTTATTATTATAAATTTATTATTAATATTATATAATGAAATTTAAAGTGTTCCACTTTATAGAAACTATTTTATTTTGCATCACCATTTAATTAAAATACATATATTATGTCGTTCCATGTATGTACTTAGAAAGACTGTTAAGTGTCTTTTTGACAGATTAATGCTGTAATAATATATATATATAACGACTGTTATAGCAGAAAAAGTAACTTTAACGGACTTCAACGTTCGGCAAAGCTACACAACGATGTATAGAGTCCAAAATTTTCACGATAAATTCCTATATCGATGGTTCTAGGTACATAACGACAGTATTGACGTAAGTGTTTGTATATTTATATACCGCAACTAACTAACAAAAGTAAGACAGTGGAATAGCGTAAGGAGAAAGCTGTGGCTTAGTACCCGGAGCACTGCGGGATCGAACCTCGATACGGATAAAAATACACAATAGGTAAAAATAACTCTAATTGAAATTTTCTAATGCAAAAAAAAATATTTATACAAAAAAAAGTCACAATAATAAAAAAACGCTACAAAATATGAGAAAATAAAAATAAAATTTTTAAAATATTTTTTTATCATCTAGGAAGTCCGTGAAGCGTCGATGAATATTCCTTTATAGTTTTTTACATGAATAATTTAGCGTTAACGTTGTAGATCGTTAAAGCTTCCTGAATGTATTACTAGAACTGGCTTTAGAAAACGATGTCGATCTTCAACACCAACTTGATTTTTTCTATAACGAACTTCACGCAAATCTTTATATAACTTTATCGCTATCTGTATAGCTTGGTTATACGGGTAATGGACGAGTACGTTATGCCTAACGAGAATGCAAATTTGGAAAGTGGTGGTAGGTGTTGAAAGCAATCACAAGCAAACACATTTACAAAAAATATAAAAATATAAATAGAGATAAGAAAATAATTAAAAAATGTAACTACAATTAGCCTGAATTTACAAGAATTAGAAAGAATGAAAAAAAAGTATAAGTAGTAAGATGCTAAATAGGTGAAGAAAATAGATTTACTAAGACTTTTCTGTGTATAAAATTGTGTTGACGCTATCATCACTATCACTTCTGTTGTTGCTCAACATATTTACGTTGGTCGTTGTTGATATGAAAGTTTCAAGTTGCTGGATCGAAAGAATTTTCATAGCAACATCATCTCTGAAACGTTTAACAAATACAACGCCGTTGTGTGTGTAAACTGAATATAATTTGTTGCTTAAACGAAGACTGTTGGCATATTTTCTAATTTTATCAACATGTGGGAGTAAGCTTTCGTGAAAGTGGATGTATGTCTCAGAGCTGAAACCACAATTCAAATCAGACAGCTTAATTCTTCTCTTTCTTGTTTTTAGAGCACGAAACACAGCATTTTTTTCAGCAACACAGGAAAGTTTAACAATGATTGGGCCATTCTGCTTAATATTATTATTAGAAACATTAGAATATGATCTACTTAGCTTATTTGTCGACCTGGACTTAGGTCTAAAAGCATGAACATAAGGTGATGGCGTAATGCTAAGTACATTACAGATTTTGCTATAGATTTCAACGGGGTTTTCTCTATCAACATATGGGATGCCTGTAATAATAATATCAGCATACCTCTCTGCTCTTTTAAAATCAGCCAGTGAATGTTCAACAGTAACTTTGAATTCCTCAACTTCTCTTAACCGGTTATCATGATCAGCAATTTCTTCAACAAGAGATTGATGCTGAGCTCTAAGAGAATCTATTCGTATTCGTGTACAGAACTTCAATGCATACTTAGTTTTTAGAGTAGACATTAGTTAAATTCGACTTTAAAAAAATGTTATTAGTAAGGCAAGTATTTTATTGTTTTGTAACAATTTTGGGGATTTCTGTGAGAAAAATTAATTTATGTCAGAATTTTCATAATATTCACAAGCTCTTCTAATTGCTTCTTATTACCTGTATTTTGCCTATTAAAATAAATATGTATAATTATTGAAAACACATTTAATTAGTATTATAATTACATTTAAAACATTGAAAGTTACATTTTTGTTGAATTATCCATCTTTTTTTTGCACATTTTTCGTATTAAAAATTGTGTTTCGTCAGTAAAAAAGTAATCGAACCAGCTGTTCGATTTAATCGAACAAAAAGAAAAAAAACGAAAATCATAATACCAAAATCTGAAATCGAACGCTGTTCGATCATTTGACGAAAATCACAATAAGGGCCTATATTTATCAAATGACTAGTGTAATTTGTTTTTGGAACAACAACAAATTACATTAGTCAAATGATAAATCGTTAAGTGTGAAGTACATAATACATTAATAAAATACATACATATATCTTTTGTTTTTTGATATTATTTTGATATTCAATATTCTAATTGTAGGTATTATCAGAAGAAATAAAATTTATTTCTAACTATTATTGTTTTTTTTTTTCACAATTTACACAATTTATATAATCCAAAAGCATTACGTTTTTTTTTTAAATAATAATAAAAATATTGTTTGTTTAGGAAATTTGGAAAAAATTCAAATTTAAATAATAATGAGAAGTATTCAGGCTTGAAAAACGTAACGAAATTACAAACATAAAAAAATATCATAGATGAAAAAGGATAATTTAACAAATACGAGTATTTTATTATTATACTTATGTATGCATACATTTAATTTAAAATCAAATTTATATTGAAAACATAATTTTATAAATCAAACATTAAAAATTTTTTTATTAAGAATAAAATATAAAATAATGATTACGTTGGAATATTAAAAATAATAAATTTAAATTTTACAATAAAATTAAAAATACTGAATATCATTATTATCATAAATTAATTTTTTATTAATCAAGGCAATACTTCCAATAGCTACGGCAATCCTGAAATTCAATCATTTTCTTTTATACTCATCTTCCCGCTGACACGAATCCATGGTAAATAGAATATTCTATTTACCTTGACACGAATTTGTGCCATTTTTGGCACTTTTTGCCTCACTTGGCACTTTTGGCACTTTAGATTATATTTTGGCCCTTTATTATTAATGCTGAAAAATTTTAAAAACTTTAAGAATTGTAAATGGTATTTTGGCTTTACCGAATTTCACGGAAGTTGAACGAATATTTTCACAATACAAGCTCATTAAAACATTCGCAAGAAATATCGTTTACATCTTCAAACTTGTTCGTTATTGAGTAAAGATTTTTTGAAGGCTAATGGATTTTCTTGTTGCAATTGTCGACCAAATAAGCAATTTTTAAAGTAATGAAAATCCACAATATTAATGAAATAATATGATGAAAAAGATTAAAATTTTGTTATTGTTTTGGTTTTTTAATTTGTTTTTGTACTTTAATTATTGCTGTTTTTTTCTCGTATGAAATTATAATAAACAAGAGAACAACGTTATTTTGTTTTTGTCTTCTTCCCTGTTATTACTTTTATTTTATTTCGAATTGGCACTTTCTAGTCCTCTTTGGCACTTTGTCGGATCTGAAAATGGCACTTCAAGAAAAAATGTGATTCCAACACTGACATTTACTACTTTGAGTTTGAGTGGAGATCGGCTGCGCAACGAATTTATATTTTTTACTTACGAATATAGAAATATAGAATACTAACTGTAGAACAAATTGTGTTCCCGATTCTGTGAAAATTGTTGTTTTTCTTATTGGTGTGAGTGAAAAAAAAAATTAGATGAGTCTGTCTTTCACTTTAATAAATAGAACTATAAATTATTAAAGCTGAAAAGAGATAAAACATAAAATTATTCGCACTTCAATTTTCAATTTTTTTTTTCAATTCAGCATTCAGCGTTCTATGAATCAGATGTTAAAGGTCAAATTGACCATGATTATAGGTATGTAAATTTTAATAACAATAATAAATAATATTGAAACAAAGTGAATAAAAATAATAATTTATCATCAATATCATCACAATCAGTACAAAATCATAATAATAATAATATAAAAAAAGATGATAATTAAATTATAATTCATTAATAAATTTTATTTACAAAAATTAAATCTTGTTAAGAGCCAAATTTAGTGAAACATTTTTTCGAAAACAACAACAACATCGTCTGAAATGTATTTGTGTCTTCATCAACACAAGCAAATAAATTTTTTCTAAGTGTTGGTGTACATGATTTGGAAAAATTTCAAACCGAGTTAACCATCGATGATATATATTCCAGCTATCTAATCTTAATGTCAACAGAATTTGTTCTCGTGCTCTAAAAATCCAAACTTGATATATCACAAATACGTTCTAGGTTAACTGGGTAGCGATCATATTGCATGGTAAAATGTGTACATCTTTTCTTTTGTTCTACAGGCTACAGCTAGCATACAGCTGTTATGCTATGCTATGCTGAAGTTGTTATTGTTTCTTCTCAATGGCCAGTACCAGACCTGTCTTCTTTCAGCTTCCCCACTTTTGGATAAAATGTACTACAACTCGCCTTCTGTCTTCAGAAAAAACCGGTTATTGAAGCTGGCCAATCATTATTTTCCACACAGTACGTACAATTTTACCTACGTTGAATAGTTTTCATTCTTTTATGAAATCTTTGCTGTTGCCTAATTTTTGACTAATTTGCTAAATAATTTTTAAATAAACGCTATGCACTTTGTAAAACTGACAACACAATTATTTTGAACAAACTGTATGAATACAATATCATATCATATAAAAAATTATACTCATGCTATATAAACGGAAATTCAATTAGATGAAAAGGTAAATTAAAAACACCTACAACACCTCTACAAAACTCCCTTCGACAAACAACTTTTTTTCACCTCAATGGGGCCCTCCTTGGTTCATACCTTGATCCTTGAAAAAAGTAAACATTTTAATTCTTGAACTATTTTCTGACTTATTGCATTTTATTTGACTCAGATCGATGCAATACAGCCTGAGATATAATAGTTCAAAGTTAGAAAGTCACATATCCTCCCATGTAAAAATTTAAAAAAATAAAATAACTCAAAATTTTTGAATTTTACATAATTTTTTCGTATATTTATAATATTTATATACAATACAATGTGCAGCCTAAGTAAACAACAAAAGTTTTACATGCTGCTTACGTACTTTTTATCATCACACATAGGGGAATACCCAGTAATGGGCCCCCTTAAGGAAAATTTTTGACTTTTTCCTTATACCACGGTTAAAGTATTTGATTATTAATTCCAACCAAGAGCAAAATAAACTTTCTGAAGGGTCTAGATTTGCAATTTAACGCAAAAAATATGTTTTTATTTCAATAAAATTATCAAAATTAACAAAATAACTCAAAATTCGTGAGGACCAGTAATGGGCCCCCCTGTCGCCAGTAATGAGTTCCTGAGAGGAGCCAGTAATGGGCCCTTTTTTTTGAACTGAATTAGAAGGATTTTTGCTTAAATTTTAATATAAAAAATATTTTTTATTGCTTTTATACATAAGTATATACTATTATGAATATTAAATATAAAAAAAATAGATGTATTTACTTGTATTTACTATTATGTAACTGATATAACTATTTATCTAGTAAGTTTTCATTTTCTTTATTTTTTTCTTTTTTTCTTCATTTTTCTTTGCCATTTTTTAAATATTTTAAAATATTTTGTTTAGTAGGTACGTGTAATTTTAGAAAATTGAAATATCCAAATGGATTGCAAAATAAACCAAAAATTTAAATTATTTTTATTTAAAAATGTTACATTTATATTAAAATTTAGGTAGGAGAGTATTTAAATACACAACAAATTGAATTATTGATTTTTTCTTTAAAGGCTCATTACTGGTACTTTGGTCTTTTTGAATTGTAGCCAGTAATGGGCCCTATGCTCGTTACTGAATTTCATATACATATTAGAGCCAGTAATGAGCCGTGCCAAAAATAAAATATTTTATAAATAAAAGTGTTATAAAAGTACTAGAAATTAAATTTTAACTAGTTTAAAATGTAATTTCAAAAAAATTAGCTATTTATCGCTTTTTTTCAGTAAAATATAAAGAAAATAAAAATTCATCTCTTTAACGAAAACGTTAAGAAAAATGCTATTTTTGGTAGCACTTTACATTTATTAGAATTATGTTTAAAATAAGAATTTGTAATGATAAACCACCCACGCATTCCAAGGATAACCATTTTTTCTAAATATATAGCAAATATTCACCTGTATTTTTATTAAAATAACTTAGTTATAGAATAAAATAAAGCAAAAGGCCCATTACTGGCGGAGGGCCCATTACTGGGTATTTTCCCCTACTACCCTACAATCGCAATTTTTATTGCATCGCGTTTATAGAGTTTATACTATCTGTGTCATTCTTATTCCAGCCTAAAGGTATGCAAAAAAAATCCTGTGATTAGAAAAATTGATAATAAAATTTTATGAAAAATTAACAATTTGTTTTATTTATAATAATTAAACTACGTAACCAATTTCTTTGAAATTTGTTTTAAACTTTTTGGAAAAGGTTAAATTTAAATCTTATAAAAAGAAATCATAATATCTAAACGTTTTAATACATGAAAAATGTGTGAAAAGTTGAGTGAATTTTTGTTTTGTCTGTACCTTGGTAAATCGAATATAAAAAAATTTAAGGATCAAAATTTAAAAATGTGTTTCATTTAAGGACCACAATTCCCTTCAACCTATCTAAATTCAAAATTTCATGAAAATCGGTTAAAAAATGTAGGCTGTAGGTGGTCACTTTGAAGGCCCAAAATCGCAAAACTGACTCACTTTGAACCCTTATATTTTTGAAATAAAGGACTTTTTCAAAAACGTGTTCCATTTAAGGACCACAATTCCCTTGCACCTATCTATATTCAAAATTTCATGAAAATCGGTTGAGAAATGTAGGCTGTAGGCGGTCACTTTGCAGGCCATTTCACTAAATTTGGCTCTTAATAATAATGTGAAAAAAAAAACTGAAAAACGACATTCAATTGATTGTGGTACAATACAAGTATTAAGGAATATTTATTAAATCATAATAATAATCGTCAACAAATAATAACGAAATTTTTTCTAAAATTATTATTTTAGGAAATGAAAAAAGACTTAAATTTTATACAAGTTTAACCTTTTATAGAAAAGGTTGAAAATAACAAATTTCTTGTTACTTTTCTTGTAACTTATGTAACAAATCTGGTGATGCTTTTTAAAGATAAATAATGAAAATTTTATTTTAAAGGAAGCTATTTCCACACCACCTTGATCTAGAATTCAAAGTTATGTTTTTTATTTATACAAACTTGAGTTCTAGATTGAATTGAATTGAAATAAATATCTAATATCTATAATCTGAAAGTATACTTTACAACTTTTTTCAACGTAAAAAAAACTCAAAATAAAATTAATAATATTTATTAGAAGTTTTATATAATAAAAATCTCTCCTTAATTTTTATTTATTAATAGAAAGTAGGTACATATGTATAATCATAATTTTTTATAAAAAAGTTTTTCCGCCGTTTTTAAATTCGAATTTGAATTTATTAACAATGAAGTTGAATGATTGTATGAATTCAGCAGTTTAAAATTAATAATTTAGTGCTACAAAATGAATACATTTGTGGGTAGTACATTGAAAAATTCAAACATTCAAATTTGTAAATTACGTTTTACATAGTTATGTATCTACTACTATATAATGTGAATATTAAAACAAACGAAAAATATATATATGTACATATATGTATATATTTTTTTCAAAATAAATAATACCACGCATAGAGATATATTAAACAAATCATTATTAGGAATTTTTTTAAGTCAAATATTATAAGAAATATACCTATATCCATACATTTGTACATTTTTTTAAAAATAATATACATATATAGTATACACTATACATAGGTGTAATATGTACATTAATTTCATATGCTCATATTTTATATATATGTACATAATATAAATACATAATTTCATAAATTTTTTTTGAATACATACATAGAATTGCTTCCAAACCATATATGATATATACATATATGTATATGATTATATAATTATATAAAATATATAATTATATATTTATAAAATTATATACTATATAATTATATAGGGTATGAAAATAACAACACCATCTAACGGACAAACATTTCAAAAAATTTCATTTCATAATTCTTGTGTATGGCTACTCTAAAAAAACCATATGTTATAAACATATGTTAAATTTGGTTAAATTATATTCAGCGACCTATTGTTTATAAGCAATTTAACATGTAGATACATTTAATTTAGCGACCTGAAAAATAAAACAAAAAATATTGTCGTTTGTGTATGTCAGTCTGTCTCATTTTAACTAATTGAAATTTCCGTTTAGAAAAATGTGAAATATTTACATTTCATTTCCACTAACTGAAATTTAAAAAAATAAAAAAAATTGAGTTTTTTATTTCATGAGTGTATATATATACCTCCTGCTTTACTTTAGTTGGATATTCATAAATCATACTTTGTCTGCTATTATTCTATATGCTATGGCGGTGTGACAGACAACATCAAACGGGAGGATGTACTTCTTTTTTTTATAATAAAAAAAAATAAAAACTTAAAAAGTACAATTTTTCGCTTGGCTCGACGAGACCTATCACCAGTGATACCAGTATCAATTTCTAAGCAAACGAAACGGAACATCCTGTATTTACACTTTTTTATACTGCACAAATAATTTTGAACAAAAAATGCTATGCACAAATAATTTTGAACATTTTACTTTTGTTTTTTTTTACCGTTAACTTTGAATGATTTTTTTTCTTCGAACTGTGAATTTGTGGAGAACTATATGAGCTATTATCAGTAAAAATTTGAAGCCGATGTATTAATTTTTATGGAAGATATACCAAATCAAATACGACGTTATATAAAAAAATTGCTCTGCACAAATAAATATGAACAGGACTGTATATACATATATATCGTCGGCTTAGTGCTTATTTGTTCAACAGACCATTTTTTACGAAATTGAGTTATTGATGCAGACATACTAATTTCGAATTTGTCTTTCGATTAGTGTAATCAGAATTTCTCTAGGTGCTTCCGTTCTGGAGATACAGAGTTGCTGTTTTGTGCTAAAAACCAATTTTGTAGATATTTTCCGTGCTTATTTGTTCAATAATGCGAACTTAGTATTGTATTCCAGGGCCGTCTTATGCTGTAGGCACAATAGGCACTGTGCCTAGGGCCTACGATTCTACAAACGCCTACGAAAGTATAATTGACATTTTTTTTTTTTGCTCGTTAGAAAATTTATTAGACAACTGTAGGGGCCCCCTGCATAGACAACAAATTGACGTTTTTTTTTTTTTTTTTTTTGCTCTTCTTAATCAAAAGTGGCTACAGCCTCCGACAACCTTAAAACGGCCCTGATTGTATCTTATTTGTTATTGAACAAAATATATGTATGTTTTATTTTATGCTTTTTTGTTCAATATCCATTATTTTCTAGCATTTTCTATATCTATACAGGGTGTTTCACAGTTCGTGTGTCAAACTGAGCTGGATGGTAGATCTCGGTGAGAAACGAAAAAAATCGTATGGGAGGGGGGGGTCTATTTTCAATAGTTACCGAGATATTCAAGGTCAAAGACAATTTTTTTGGAAAAGTAACGAGTTTCACTTTTTGCAACATATTTCAGCGTTCGCTGAGTGTAGATAGATAAATGAAAATTATTTCTAAAGAGAACCTTCAGTCCTTTTAAAAAATGTCTTTTATAAAGTTTTATGTTAAGTGGTTTAAAAGTTATTGTAACTCAAAGTCAACAAATTTTGAAAAAAATTTGTCATTTTTATTTTCAAGGTAGAATATCTCGAAAATAACCCTTATTATTTTTTAAATTTTTTATTTTTTTTTAGCTTAAATGAAAGCTTATTTTGTTCACTCTAACATGGCTTTTGTTTTATTACATTATCTTCAATTTTTCTTAATTTATGAATCATAATTAAAGAGCAGTTTTTTCAAAATCAATTAAATTTGTTGTTGTTTACAAATGTCAATGTCCACAATTTTGTTCTATATCCAACCTAAAAAACAAAAATATTTGTTGCTCATAGAAGTTTGTTCTATATCCAAATGCATATCTCTCTAAATATTGATGAATAACTTGTAGAAAAATGCAAATTAAAATAAAAAAAATGAACTAGGATGAAGCTAACCAAATGTTTTTCCATTTACCAAAAAAATAATTTCTGTTGTTTTTTATTTTGTAAGGAATTTTATTGTTTGAAACTAAAATTTCGTTTTTCTCAAAAGTTGATGCTTGGTCTGTTGAACAAATAAGCACTAAACCGACGATATGTACATGTACAATGTACAATGTACATACATAATGTATGTAAATAGATATACAAATTTATATATAATTTAACAACAGTACTACAGTACACCTAACAAATACACCACATCGTGAATACCCCCATTCAAGGTAAATAGAATACAATAGGTATGATTGAGCCAGTATGAAACGAAACGTCTCTCTCTTTGTCAGCAGTTTTTTTTTATACGTCACTCAGTGAAATTATTTAAAAGGCTATATGTGTTTATGGTTAATGGTAGTGCAAGTACCTACTTTGTTTTTGTTATACAATATTATTTTTTTCTAAATATAAATTTTAAAAATAATATAATGGTTAATTCATAATTGTGCAGTAGAAAGTTGTAAAAATTATCTACACTAATAAAAAAAAAAACAATAAAAGTGAAATATTTTAATTTTCCAAATGAAAACTGGCATGTAAATAGAAGAATAAATAGAAAATACAAAAAAATTTCAACATAATATATTAAAATATGTATTTTTACTGTTAAATTGAATTCCTTAAATTAAATTTATGACCATAATACCATATACTTTTCTATATACCATGACTTAAAAATTTCACTGAGTGACGTCACATATTGAGAAAAGAGAGTATACTGGCTCAATCATACCTATTGTATTCTATTTACGTTGCCCCCATTGTATTGTATAGGAATATCAATTAGAATTTATTTTCTGATTATTGAATGCATGATAATATGAAAAATTTACCCAATTATTTTTATTTTTTTTATAGTTTTTGAAGCTATGAGAAATTTTACTGAAATCCAGAATCCAGATCCCGCTTTTTTTTGTTTTTATTTTATGTAACTATATATTTTTTTTTTTTAAATGAAAAAGGGAATTAAGATATTTTGTTTTCAATTCAAGTACCTAATTAATAACATTACAATACACATTTAAATACATTTTATTTACCCATGTTTATATGTATTTCAAAATGTTACATAATGTGAGGTAGTTAGATATGTTGGACTCTACAAATTTTGATCAATTAGGTGTACCTATAACATTTTATTAAAACCTTACAGCCGGGAGATGATCACAGTCATTATTAGAAAATTAGAAAATCGCTAATGCTTGCAAAGTGTTAACATTATAATATACAGTAGCGGTCATGAAAGTCGCCTAACTAATAATTTCTAAAAACTTTTCTCGATACTATCTTTAAATTTTGGTGGGGATGGATGATGGTTTGTTTTTTAACTAAGCATGTGTGTTTTTTTAAGGTATTTTCTATAAGAAAAGAAAAACCATACATGATTCTGTAATACAGCTTAATAAATAAATTATTTTTAGAAAAATGAAAATTATTTGAGTCATGCGTTTTTTCCGCTACTGTATAAACTACAATCTGCATATACAAAAATACATACTTGTATATGCTAAATTGGAAAAATACAAAATTGAGAAAAAAACAGTGACTTCAAGTTTACAATAAATTTTGTATTTAGGTACGAAGCAACAACAAAATTCAAATATTTTATAATAATAAAAAAATTGTAAATTTGGTTGGGTACTTGAAAAATGAAAAATAAAAACAACAATTATTTTTTTATATGTGTGTTGTTTTTCTTCATATTAATTATAAATTTTCATATAGTACAACATCAACAAAAAAATTGTATGATGATGTCATGCACATTTTCTCCGTCCTCATTTTCCATATAAAATTGTCTAATTACAGTTTTGAGGATTTTTGTGTATGTTAAATTTTTTTTTTATTGCAAAAACGGTCGTAACGTATTTTCAAATCTAATGTTCTAAACGATTCCTTCTTGTCTGTCCGCTCTATGAACAGATTTAGAACTAAAAATTTATTTTTCAACAGCTTTTCTATTCTGGAATATCTACTTCTTATTAATTATCTTTGTTACAGTTTTTAAGATTTTTCTGTATGTTAAATTTTTTTTTATTGCAAAAACGGTCATAACTTATTTTTAAATCTAATGTTCTAAGCGATTCCTTCTTGTCTGTCCGCTCTATGAACAGATTTAGAACTAAAAATTTATTTTTCAACAGCTTTTCTGTTTTGAAATATCTAATTCTTATTAATTATCTTTGGTATAGTAATAAAATTAATATTAGAATTTTAGGAATGTAACATACGAGTTACGACAATTGTTCAATGAAGGTTCGTTCGGTATAAAAGTGTCGTATACTGCGCTACGCATGATTGACATCACCTATGAATTTATCATATTTCTTCGAAAAAGTTGTAACAAAAGGGTAACGACTGTCCTAGTTTCATGCTGTGGAAATTTTCAGATTAAACATAAGATAATTATGTACTAAATCTAATTTTTAATTGATTTTGTGTGTACATTTGTTATAAGTATGTGAAAAATATCACGCACTTGTAACGATTATATACCGAAATGGTGTGAATGAGCGCGTATACTCCGCAGTACCGAACCGGTACTAGTACTGTTTTGGTCCCGGTATATACGCATGGTACCGAACCATTTTAGGCCGACCATTTTGGTGCGAACCAACTAATTTGGTCCTCCTTTCTTTGTTTATTTCCAATTAATTTTGCACAAAAAGAAAAAATTATTGATAATTGACACTATACACAAATAGAAATTATTAAATCAATTAACAATGAATGAAATATTTGAGTTTGACAAGTATTTTTTTCTTTCTTTTTTCGTTATTTGCACCTACGGTATATACAGGCAGTACTAAAATGGTTTAGTCGTACCAAAATAGTACTAGACCGGTTTGGTACTGCGGAGTATACGCGCTCAATGATGTTACATTTAACAAAAACCACATTGAACATCTACAGAACGGCAGCACCCGTATAAAATATACATATATATCTACATATTTAAAAATAACAAGAATATACGCATACAGAATATATTACATATTTGCATCTGTACATATGTACATATGTATGCATACTTTTATTATTGAAATTTTAAAATTGTTCAGTGTCCCGTTTAAGGATAGAAAATAGATTTCACAGTAGAAAATATTCAATTTGACGTCAAATCGACGTAATTTTCTAACGAAGTGTTTCTGTAAGAAAAGAAAAGTAGTAGTAGAAAAGAAACAGTAGAAAATGGAATTCACCACTGTGAAATTTTCAATTCTCAAATGTTTCTGTATGGTTTTTGAACGATGGAATATTTTCTATCGATAGAATTTCTTTTCAACAGCTATTTAGCTTGTGAAAAAGATTTCAATCGTTGAAATTTTGTGTTTTGTATTGATTAAAAGGTTGTAATACCAAGAAAAAATATTTAAAATACAGAAAAAAGTAAAATGAGTAAACAAATAAGTAAATTTTTAATTAAATTTTATTTCTAATTATTATTTTATTTTTTATATTTTGTTTTTATTTTTTTGTATGTTCTCTTCTATTATTAATATAAATAATTAATTTTTCTAAATTTTTAAAATATTTATTAATAAAAATATAAAAACAAAACTGATTTTAATTCAAATTCTCTCTTTTTTGAATTGACAATTGAATTATTGTTCAATTTCCATAATTCCTCTTCACCTTTTTTATCTCACCAAAAAATTTTCAATCACTCATACCATACAGAAACAATGGAATTTGACTAATTGAATTTGAAATAGAAAATACATGTTTCGTCACAATTAGTAGAAAATTTTCTACCCAAGTTATAGAAACGGAACACAGTTCTATGGTATTTTTTATTATACTCAGATGAAAGTACTACGATGAAAATTTGAATAGATAAGCAGTTATTTTCAGCACTCTTAAGTGTTAGCGCCCGGAGCAAGTGTTTCAGCTGCTTCTATGACAGGGCCGGCCCTGGGTCTGCATAAGTTGCTCTAAAATAATACCACTCTTTCCCATTCAAATTTTTATTTTTTATTTTTTATTTTTTTTTTGCTATTAAAATCATCCATCATGAAAGGGCTAAAAAAATTGAAAGATTCAGAAATTTTAAA
Source organism: Bombylius major (assembly GCA_932526495.1). Classification (NCBI taxonomy): domain Eukaryota; kingdom Metazoa; phylum Arthropoda; class Insecta; order Diptera; family Bombyliidae; genus Bombylius; species Bombylius major. The sequence continues at coordinate 24,852,454 of OW052043.1, forward strand.
TCATACCACTTTAAATTGTAAATACCTAAGTAATGTTTGTACTTTTAGAATGCATATCTAACATACATACGATACCTGTGCTTTCTTTATAGTAAATATGTTTTTTTTTCTGCTCTGAATTTCGAACAATTCGACAGTGGCGCAATTTAAGCATTTTAAATGTACAATGTACTATTATAATAACTAGAATAGCTTTCTGAAATTCAATAGTTTCGTTAGTTGGCACTTTTTTATTTTGTTTTCTATGCAATTCTACTTTCTATTTGTCATTTTTCTTACGAGACAATCTGGCACCACTGCAATTCGAATGAAAGGCGCATGCTCTGTCATAACGCTTTTCTTGCCGTATTTGTAATTGCGTACTCATACTCAGGCTTCGTCATTGATTTCAGTGGATACTGGATTGGGTTATTTATTCAATTATGCAAAAATAATCTGGAAAGCTTTCAGTGACATAAGAAGTTTTCGTAAACTGTTGTAAAGGTCTGGAGATTTGTTTAGTTTTTTTTTTTACTAAATGTTTAAAATGTTTTAAATAGTTGTTCGTACGAGTAATATAGTAAACTTTGATTTGTTTGTTTTTCAATTCATTGAAGTTGACTAAGCAGAATAAAATGACTAAAATTAGTGAAACGCTTTCGACACGTCTTGTAAGTCAAATATGTATTATGTTATGTACATAAAAGTCTATAAACTAAATATTTGATAGTTTAATCACCTTACAAACAAGACAATAATTTTTCAGATTATTTGATTGACTGAGTAATTTGAGAAGTTTGAAAGCAATGGCTGCAGATTTATATGAATTAGAATGTATGAGAGCTGAACTTTTAGGCTTGAAAAAACCTAATAAAGAACAAATTTTACAGCAAGAAGAAAAAAGAAAAAAAGCTGAGGAAGAAGAACTAGAAATTCAGGAAATAAAGGTAAGCAATATTCAATGATATACATACGTGGTGGACATAAGTATTTTGATTTGATAAATGTAATGACTATTTCTCAAACCTGAATAACGTTATTTTGAATAAATACACAACCTCATATCACGTATTTGTATATTATGTAATATACAAATATACATATTTGTATATATATATATATATATATAACAAATGTAACGTGGATATTTGTTTAATAAAAATAAAAAAATAATACACTTTTTCTTTATTTATTCAAAGAATTTTATTTTATTCAAATATGCGCGTTACAACTAATTTTATTATACACTTATTTTCTTATTAAAAAAAACTTTGAAACTTGATTTTAATTTTTTTTAAAAGGAAAAAAAATAACTTTGAAACTTAATTTTATTTTACAATAGTGATTAGAGCGGACCGAAAGATTGAAAGTCAAAATTAGAACTAAAACTCTTCGTTTTTGAACTTTTCTTTTGGATTAGATTTTTTGAAGATAAAAATGTTGAATTTGCAAAAATGAAGTTTTGAAAAACATACGTTTGTTCTTTGTATTAGATTTTTTTTAGAAGGCAAAAATGATTTCTTTTAAGAAGGCAAAAATGTTGAATTTGCAAAAATGAAGTTTTGAAAAATGTACGTTTGTTAAATGCGATTTAAGAATTTCAAAAATGAATTTGTGAGAAGCTAATTTTATGTAACGTTTTGTATCATGTTACATCCGCTTGTCTGTGAGAAAAAATAATGTGTGAAAAATAATTATTCGTTTACAGCGAACGGTGGTAATGCCGGTGAAGATGTAACTCGTCCCTCCCTAAGATTCTGCTCCGAAGAATCAATTATTTTTAACATATTAATTTTTTGTTTTATTTTTAATGTGAATAATATGACGGTTAATATAATTGTAACTATAATGATTGTTTCTAATGTTACACCTTCATGTACAGAATTTCTCACTTTCAGTTCTTCAATTTTCTCTTTATTAGCTACATTTTTTATGTGTAAATCTTCCATAGAAAAGTTCATTACAATATTTTTTATCGTTACATTATTAAAACTAGGTATAACAAAATTATCATTAAAGACGATATTTACATAATCAATATTATTAATTTTGATTTTGCAGTTTTCAAATTTAATCAGATTATTTCCTGTTAACTTTATTTCAAATGCATTACAATTATGACTTATTTTAGTACTTGGTATGTTTTTGGTTATTACCATGGTGTAATGATATATATATATATATATATCATTACACCATGGTAATTACTATGTTATTTGTTTAATTTCAATATTTTGGTTTTTTCTGAAATTACATTTTGCATTATCCTCAAGTAATTGACATTTATTTCTTATTGGTTTCAGATTTTTCATTAAAATTACATTTTCTATATTTTCATAAAGTTTTTTCTCATTTAGTAAAATATATTTGATTACTTTTTGCATGGCTGGATTTCTTGGATAATATCTTTGTTTAAAAGGATGATTATTTTTCATTCTGATGTGGTGTTCACTTAAAGCTGTAATTCCCTGTATATTTTCGAACTTAATTGTGTATTCTTTTATTAATTTTGAAAATTCTACAGTTTCACTTGTTATGGGTTCTAATGGTGACTTTATTGTATGAACTGTAGTGTATTTGTTTTTTTCTTCTTCTGACGACTTTGTGATATCTGTACCTTTTATAATAATTTGAGCTTCTGAATTTTGTAGAAAATCTACTCCAAGAATAACTTGTTCTGCTAAACCTGGTAAGAAATAAAAGTTCTGATCTATTTTTTCTTTATTCCATTGAAATGTCACTTTATAAAATTCATTCACTGTTACACATTTTCCATCAGCTACTGTTGTATTTATTTCACACTTTATTGGTTTTAAATTATGTTGCTTGAATATTGACCTAACTTTATCACTTATAAATGACAAAGCTGCACCAGTATCAATAAGAGCTGTAAAATTTTTATGGAGTATAATAATGTCTATGAAATATCTGGATTCTAATTTATTATTTTTTCTTGAGGCCGTTGTTCGCGGGGTGATGAATCGCCTCTTTCTTTCACCATACCTCCAGCATTTCCCGAATTATTAGCACATTTACAATCTCTACTCCATATATTTTGCTTACCACATCTAAAACAAAACTTCCTAACTGGATTGCGGCAGTATGTTCGAAAATGTCCTTTTTGTCCACATCTCCAGCAACATTCAGCCATTTTATATATTCTTATTCCATGTAATGGTTGATTAAAACGCTGTGGTCTGTTCTCTGATCTTGGTCTCATATGTTTTTCTTCTATTTTAATTTGTTCAAATTCTTCAGCCAGCTTTATCATTTCTCCTAAATTTGTAAAATCTTTAGGAATTTAATTTAATGGATCATGTCCTTGATCGAATTTCACATTCCATTTTCGTACCTTGTCTAGAATATCTCCATCAGAAATATGGTTGAATTGTACTTTATTATCGCTCATGTTTGTCCCATAATTTTGAGGATGAGCTGTAGGAATTTGTAATCCTGCTGTTGTGTATACTGGTTGCATAAACTGAGGTAAATTTGCAGTAGTAAATGTTAAAATTGGTGTAGTTATATAATTATGTGGTATTATAGTAGTTTCTGGTGTCGATGAAACATTAGGAGGTATAGAACTTCTATTTTCTGGTTCTCCTTCAAAACTTTTATATATGGTTGTAACCGAATCTTGTCTTTCTTGTACTGGGCTAGTATCTCTTGATAATGTTGCTGCATTTTGTTTTTCTTTTTTCAAAAACTCTATTAATCGCTTTCTTATATTTTCAACTTTTCCACTAGTTATAAGTCCTCGTGTTTTACACTCCTTGATTAATTCCTTTTTTAATAGATCATTCACCCAGTTGAAGTCTTCATTTGTTTTATTTGTCTTTTTAGGAGGCATCTTTGTTGATATTCTGTACAATCAGTAAATTAAACTATGCTTCAAAGTTGTTTCCAAAAAGAACTTTGAAGTCCCTGCTCGGGCGCCAAAATTTATATAACGACGTTTATGGGTTAGCACAGGTTAGCTCGTCGTTCCAGGATCAGGTTTCGTCGTTACTTATTAATGAAAAGTTCAATTTTTAACAACTTAATTTTATTCTTTATTATTTCAAAAATCCTGATCTTTTACAATAATTTTCCCTGATATACTTTTTATTCTTATCTTTAATACAATGCGTTCTTACTTAATTTTATTAATTCACAATATAATATTTTTTTACAACTTCTTAATAACCCCAGAAATATATTTTTTACAACTCAAGAAAACTTTATTTCCTTTATACTTGAATTCTTTTTGAATTCTCCTAACTCAACTCAAAATACAATATACTTTTAGAAACTCATGAAAGCTTAGTTCCTTTATACTTGAATTCCTTTTGAATTCCACTAATTTAAAATATAAGTATTTCTGAATCTCAGGAATGCTTTAGTTCCTTTACAAGTTTACTTTTAAAACTTCATTACCTAGTCTCTTTTTTATTGTTGTAAAAAATATGAAAAGTGAAGCTTGCAGGACGTTTGGGAGTTTCAACTTATCCAGACTACTTTTTGAGACGAGAGGATTAACCTCAACTTCAAAAAGTGAATTTCATAGATAGATGAGAAAATCCTTATTTCTACCAACCTTCAACTTTTGATTCTAACGAAATAACCACAATTTACATTGAAGTCAAGTAGAATATTTTGGGACTTTCAACTTATCTAAAGTACCTTTTGAGACGAGAGGATTAACCTTAACTTCAAAAAGTGAATTCCATAGATAGACGAGAAAATCCTTATTTCCACAAATCTTCAACAAAATTATGCTATTTTATTATTTTTTCTTACCTCTTGTTATTACTACCTTTTTATTAATTTTATTTTTAATTTGAAACGTATACTTTGAGTTATAAAAACCAACTGATGTCTAATAAGAAAATTTCATCGCTATTTATACACTTTTGAAATTGCGTATTTCCAATTTCCAAGCTTTTAATTTTTAAATTATTCTAGAATATTCTTTAAACGGTTTTTTTTTCAAACTTAAAACATTTATTTTCTTATTATAAAACAGATGGCGTTGATGGCGGTAATGTCTAGGAAAATAAACTTTCCATGCGTGTTAAGTTTAAATATTATGAAGTCCTTGCTTCACTTAAAATTTATTTTCTTTCTTTCTTTTTTTCAATACATTTCTTAAAAATAAATTACTTCAAAAAAAAGAAAAGTGTTTACATTTTTCTTAATATGTAGTACATAAATATATGTATATATATTTTTTTTTTTTACATATTCTGTATTTCTTTTTTATTCTCTTTTGTAGGTAGTTTGAATTTTTTTTTTTTATTTATTATTGAATTTTGTTTTTTTTTTATTTTTTTTTTTTTTTATTATATTTTTTTTAGGATTTTTTTTTTTTTTACATTTTAAATTTAACAATTCATTATTGTGTATTCTTTTTTTATTCTCTTAAACCTAAGGCAAAAATTCAATAAACTTACTTTAAAATTAAACCTAATAATACAAAAATTTCATTATTTCATATGTTTTTGAAAATTTTCTTTTTTCCCTTATATTTAATTATATAATTTCCATTTTTTTTCTGATTACTCTGACCGGTTTTCCTTTTATAGATTTTATTATTGATTTTCCTGGCTTGAGTTTCTGTAGCTGTGAGTATATTTGATGGATGATTTGCTCTATAGGTGTTTCTTTTAAATTTTCTATTGATTGGAGTGGTGGTGATGATATCGGAGATGTTGATAATGATAACGGTGGTGATAATGATGAATCCGTCAAATTTGAGGGTGATGGTGTTCTTGGACATTTGATTGTAGGTGATGTTGCCTTTTGTGATGTTGATGGTGTAGGTGATATTCTATTTTGTGATGTTGATGGTGTAAGTGATATTCTGTGTTGTATTGAAAAGGCTGTAGCATTTACTATTTTGTTACTTTGTATATTTTGTTTTTTGGCTGGTGGCTTCCAATAATTTTTATTTGTTTGTTTTCTTATTGTTGGATGACTTTTGGTTTTGTCTAATAATTTTTCTATTGTTTTCAATTTCTCTTCTTTTTCAATATTTTTTCTTGCAGCTTTCTCTGCTTTTAAAATTAGATACTTGTTCAACCAACGGCGGAGGGTGGTATGGTTCAGGGTGTTCAGTGAACACCCTAAAATTGTTATGAACCTGATCATTAAAATTTTCTAATTACATTCGAAAAAAATTTTTTTTTTGTAACAAGAAAAGTAATTTTTTAATATATGTATTAGTAAAATCATCATAATATATCAAAATTATTAAAAATATTTTTTTACTTTTCGTTTCTCTTTTTTTCTTCATAGAATTTTGTATGCAAGATGTTCACATTTCAAAGTGAACATTAGAAAATCGTACTACACCATTATATTCGTTTATATTTTTCTCTTTTCAAATTCGTTTTTTCATACATCAGTCAGGCAGGTTCATATTTAAAAATGAACCCAGTACAAAATGTACAATACATACAGTATCCACAGAAAATTACAAGAGAATAATATTTGGTTACTTCATTTCGTTTCTCTTTTTTTCTTCATAGAATTTTATATGCAAGGTGTTCACATTTTAAAGTGAACATTAGGAAAATCTTAGTACACCATATTCATATAAAGCAATAATATTTTTCTCTTTTCAAACTCGTTTTTTCATACATCAGTAATCAGTATCAGTCAGGTAACAGGTTCATATTTTAAAGTAAACACCATAATAGAATATTATGAGAAAATATTTTTTTTCATTTTCGTTTCGTTTCTCTTTTTTTCTTCATATAATTTTATATGGAAGGTGTTCATATTTTAAAGTGAACACCATAGTAGAATATTATGAGAAAATATTTTTTTTTCATTTTCGTTTCGTTTCTCTTTTTTTCTTCATATAATTTTATATAGAAGGTGTTCATATTTTAAAGTGAACACCATAGTAGAATATTATGAGAAAATATTTTTTTTTACTTTTCGTTTCCTTTCTACTTTATCCTTCAAATAGTAATGCATTATGCATTGTGTTCATATTTTGAAATGAACGTTATTTTCCTTACCAGATGTAAACTTTTTTATTTGAAGAAAATTAAAATTAATAAATTCAATTTCATTTAAATTTCAATTAGTACAACTTTTTTATTAGATAATAATTCAAATTGTGTGTTTCGTGGTGAAAAATTTCTTTTAGTTGAAGCTTTGAAGAATTTGAAACGGAATTTTTTGTCGTTGGTAGTTTAAAATTTTGAACTGGTAAATTTAAATAAAGGGTTGTCTAATATTAAATATTGCACATAAAAAATTAAACAGTTTTTTTAAAAATTTTGTAAAGATGGATAAGAACGCGGAAAATGCTTGTCCTTGTAATTGCGTCATTGAAAATTCAAGACAAAACATAGAAGAAAAATCGTTGATAATTAAAAACGGTAGACCCACGCCTATTATGGAAAATTTAAAGGCAGCTTTTCAATGAAATTTTAGACACTATTATAATGCAACTGGAAGTACGCTTTGAAAATATGAAAGATTTAATTTTTATTGAGTTGTTAGACGCTCAAAAATTTCATAAGTATTCTGAAATCTTCCCAATAAATGAATTAAATGCGTTAATAGCTGCATACCCAGAACAATTTGATTTTTTAAAATTGCAAAATGAACTTACTGTCATTTATAATAAAAATTCCTTTTTTTCTAACCTGCCAGTACCTGAAATTTTAAAAAATATTTTACGCAACAATCTCAAAGCTACGTTATCCGAAGTTTTCAAATTAAGTTGTTTAATTACAACTATTCCGGTAACTACAGCTAGTGCTGAGAGATCTTTTTCTTGTTCAAAGAGAATTAAAACATTTGCGAAATTCGATGGCACAAAATATTAAGAAATTTTGCGAAAAAACCTGAAAAATTGAATTTGAGATGAACATTGAAGTGCAAAAAAAGTGATATTTTCGTTTATTTTATTTTTTATACATTTATGTATATTATTATTTTATATTTTTTTATGCTTTGTTTTTGTTATATTTTCATTGAGCTGTTTAAGTGGGATAGGCCTAATGAAAAAATTGAAAATTTTAAACGGATTTTTGAGTTTTTCTTTCTATTTTTTACCCATTTTTCTCTTTAGGGAAACCGATCACTTTATATCGGTTAACGCTCTGACAGCGATACCTCTTGGGTGGAGTGGAAACTCGTATTTTAAATTATTTTGAATAGAAACAAAATATAACTTTCATTTCTTTTAGAAATCTGAACACCCGGAAAAATACTACTGGCTCCGCCACTGTGTTCAACGGCATTGTACTGAATGAATAAAAATTTAAATACTTTGTTCTTTTATTTATTTTTGAAATTACGTTCTATATTAATTTCTATGATGATATTCTTTCAAATCTTTTACATGAGCTGTCCCGATTTCTTTTCCATTTGTTTCTGACAACTTTACTATGACTGGAGATATTATTTGTACGACCTTAAAAGGTCCATCATATATCGGAGCTAGCTTTGCGTTGAAGTTTTTAACTTTTGATGATAGGGCATGTTCTTTTCGTAACACTAATTCATTGATTTTTGGTTTCCAATAACGTCTTCGAAGATTATAATATTTACTTTGTTTTGCTACGGCTGTTTTTAAATTTATTCTCACCAGTTCATAAATTTCCTTCAATTTATTTTTCCTTTGTTCTGGAAATTCTTCGTCCTGTTTTACCCTTCCTGTAACATTTTCGTACAGTGTTTTTGGCAAAATTACTTCTCTACCATAATTTAGAAAAGCTGGACTGTATCCTGTTGCTTCACTTTTACTTGTATTTAACGCTAACATTAACTCTGGTAAATTTTCATCCCACTTTCTCTGGTCTTTTTCTATATACTGCGCTATCATAGTTTTTATTACACGATTTATCCTTTCTGTAGGATTTGCTTGTGGTGTGTATGGCGGTGTTAACTGGTGTTTTATTCCGTATTCTTCAAGTAAATTTTTAAACTTCTTGCTTACGTATTGTTGTCCATTATCGGTTATCAATATTCTGGGACAACCATATCTGGTAAGTATTCTTTCCTTGAATACTTTCATTAAAGCTGGTGTCGTAGCATCTCTTAAAGCTAAAAAATCCGTCCACTTTGTAAATTTATCTTGAAAAACAAAAATTACAGTATTACCTTTACTCGAACGTGGTAGAGGTCCTATGAAATCTGAACTGACGATCTCCCATGGTTGTGTGGCAATTGTAGAATGCATTTTTCCTGCTGGCTGCTTTTGTATCGATTTGTGTTGTGCACATGATTTACAGCTTCGTATATATTTTACAATATCACGGAACATGCCAGGCCAGTAATAATATTTAGCTATTCTTACCGTTGTTTTAGTAGTTCCTAAATGTCCTGCGATTACGTTATCATGATTTTCTTCTAAAACTTTTAGTCTTAAGTTCTTAGGCACACATAGTTTCCATGCTGGTCCAGTATCTTCGTTATCATTTAAATAAAATCTTTTATACAATTGATTTTCATTAATACAAAAATCAGGTTCTTTCTCTGGGTTTTCTTTTATAGTTTTAATCTTATTTTCATACCAAGAACATTTAACTTCTGTGTTCACAGTGAAACATTCTGTCTCTTCAGTTTCAGGTAAAGGTTGTCGTGAAAGAGCATCGGCCACAACATTTAACTTTCCTTTTCGGTACTTTATGTCAAAATCATATTGTTGCAGTTCTAGTGCCCATCTTGCTAATCTACCGGACGGATTTTTCAAAGTATGAAGCCATCGTAAAGCTTGATGATCAGTTATTACTGTGAAATTATATCCTTCCAGATAAGATCTCATTTTTCTAACTCCCCAAACTACAGCCAAACATTCCTTTTCTGTTACTGAATATGTTCTTTCATGTTCGTTCAAAGTTCGGCTGGCATATGCTATGACTTTTTCTACATTGTCTATTTCTTGACACAATACCGCTCCTAAACCTTCTTGACTGGCATCTGTTTGTAAAATAAACTTTTGAGTAAAATCTGGACATGATAATGTAGGTGCTTCAGTTAATTTTGTTTTTATCATTTCGAAAGCTTTTTGCTGTTTTTCCTCCCATTTCCATTTATTTTTCTTTTTTAACAAACTGGTAAGAGGCACTGAAAGATCTGAAAATGATGGAACAAATCTTCTGTACCATGATACAATTCCTAGAAATCTTCTTAATTCTTTGATTGTTGAGGAATTTTTAAGTTCTTGTATCGCTTTGATTTTGTCCGGATCTGTTGAAATTCCTTCTCTATTGACCAAATGTCCTAAGTATTTATTTGCTATCTTGAAAAATTCAGATTTTTCTGCATTTATTTTTAAATTTGATTCTAATAATCTGTCAAAAACCATTTTTATATGTTGTATATGTTCATCAGAACTTTTACTCACAATAATTATCTCATCTAAATATGCGAAGGCATTTGGTTCCATTTCTGGGCCGATCACTTGATCTAAAATTCTCTGAAAAGTTGCCGGTGGTGAATGAAGACCAAATGGCATAACTTTCCATTGAAATAAACCTCTCCCTGGTACTGTAAAAGCTGTGTACTGACGAGATTCTGGTGATAATGGAATTTGTGAATACCCGTTTTTTAGATCAATTGTAGAAATGAATTGTGCTCCTTTAAGTTTATCTAATATGTGGTTAATTTGAGGTAATGGGTATGCATCCTTTGTTGATTGTTCATTAAGTACTCTATAGTCTACACATAATCTCCAATTACCTTGATTTTTACGTACTAAAACTATAGGTGAGCTGTACGGACTTTTTGATGGTTCAATTCTGTTACTTTTTATTAATTCGTCTATTTCGTCGTCGATTACTTTTTGCATGGCTGGATTTCTTGGATAATATCTTTGTTTAAAAGGATGATTATTTTTCATTCTGATGTGGTGTTCACTTAAAGCTGTAATTCCCTGTATATTTTCGAACTTAATTGTGTATTCTTTTATTAATTTTGAAAATTCTACAGTTTCACTTGTTATGGGTTCTAATGGTGACTTTATTGTATGAACTGTAGTGTATTTGTTTTTTTCTTCTTCTGACGACTTTGTGATATCTGTACCTTTTATAATAATTTGAGCTTCTGAATTTTGTAGAAAATCTACTCCAAGAATAACTTGTTCTGCTAAACCTGGTAAGAAATAAAAGTTCTGATCTATTTTTTCTTTATTCCATTGAAATGTCACTTTATAAAATTCATTCACTGTTACACATTTTCCATCAGCTACTGTTGTATTTATTTCACACTTTATTGGTTTTAAATTATGTTGCTTGAATATTGACCTAACTTTATCACTTATAAATGACAAAGCTGCACCAGTATCAATAAGAGCTGTAAAATTTTTATGGAGTATAATAATGTCTATCTAATGTCTATGTCTATGAAATATCTGGATTCTAATTTATTATTTTTTCTTGAGGCCGTTGTTCGCGGGGTGATGAATCGCCTCTTTCTTTCACCATCCCTCCAGCATTTCCCGAATTATTAGCACATTTACAATCTCTACTCCATATATTTTGCTTACCACATCTAAAACAAAACTTCCTAACTGGATTGCGGCAGTATGTTCGAAAATGTCCTTTTTGTCCACATCTCCAGCAACATTCAGCCATTTTATATATTCTTATTCCATGTAATGGTTGATTAAAACGCTGTGGTCTGTTCTCTGATCTTGGTCTCATATGTTTTTCTTCTATTTTAATTTGTTCAAATTCTTCAGCCAGCTTTATCATTTCTCCTAAATTTGTAAAATCTTTAGGTTTTATATGTAATTTATAATCTGGTAATAAATTCTGGTAGATTCTTTCCAACTTTTCCTCCTTAGAACCATTTTCTTGCCATCGCTGCATTGACTGTATAGATGTGATGTAATTTCTGGCTTGTTCTCCTGGTTTTTGTAGTCTATTTCTTATATCGTCTGTTAATTTTACATGAAATCGTGGTGGTAAAAAGAAACTTCTAAAATCCTGTATAAAATTATCCCACGTTTTCCAATTTTGTTTGTTGTTTCTGTACCACATTAATGCATTTCTGGTGAGCAGTTCTGGTAGTGCTTTTAAAAGCCTATCAACTGGTATTTCATAGCAATCTGCTAATTCTTCAACTCTTTCGATGAAATTTAATGGATCATGTCCTTGATCGAATTTCACATTCCATTTTCGTACCTTGTCTAGAATATCTCCATCAGAAATATGGTTGAATTGTACTTTATTATCGCTCATGTTTGTCCCATAATTTTGAGGATGAGCTGTAGGAATTTGTAATCCTGCTGTTGTGTATACTGGTTGCATAAACTGAGGTAAATTTGCAGTAGTAAATGTTAAAATTGGTGTAGTTATATAATTATGTGGTATTATAGTAGTTTCTGGTGTCGATGAAACATTAGGAGGTATAGAACTTCTATTTTCTGGTTCTCCTTCAAAACTTTTATATATGGTTGTAACCGAATCTTGTCTTTCTTGTACTGGGCTAGTATCTCTTGATAATGTTGCTGCATTTTGTTTTTCTTTTTTCAAAAACTCTATTAATCGCTTTCTTATATTTTCAACTTTTCCACTAGTTATAAGTCCTCGTGTTTTACACTCCTTGATTAATTCCTTTTTTAATAGATCATTCACCCAGTTGAAGTCTTCATTTGTTTTATTTGTCTTTTTAGGAGGCATCTTTGTTGATATTCTGTACAATCAGTAAATTAAACTATGCTTCAAAGTTGTTTCCAAAAAGAACTTTGAAGTCCCTGCTCGGGCGCCAAAATTTATATAACGACGTTTATGGGTTAGCACAGGTTAGCTCGTCGTTCCAGGATCAGGTTTCGTCGTTACTTATTAATGAAAAGTTCAATTTTTAACAACTTAATTTTATTCTTTATTATTTCAAAAATCCTGATCTTTTACAATAATTTTCCCTGATATACTTTTTATTCTTATCTTTAATACAATGCGTTCTTACTTAATTTTATTAATTCACAATATAATATTTTTTTACAACTTCTTAATAACCCCAGAAATATATTTTTTACAACTCAAGAAAACTTTATTTCCTTTATACTTGAATTCTTTTTGAATTCTCCTAACTCAACTCAAAATACAATATACTTTTAGAAACTCATGAAAGCTTAGTTCCTTTATACTTGAATTCCTTTTGAATTCCACTAATTTAAAATATAAGTATTTCTGAATCTCAGGAATGCTTTAGTTCCTTTACAAGTTTACTTTTAAAACTTCATTACCTAGTCTCTTTTTTATTGTTGTAAAAAATATGAAAAGTGAAGCTTGCAGGACGTTTGGGAGTTTCAACTTATCCAGACTACTTTTTGAGACGAGAGGATTAACCTCAACTTCAAAAAGTGAATTTCATAGATAGATGAGAAAATCCTTATTTCTACCAACCTTCAACTTTTGATTCTAACGAAATAACCACAATTTACATTGAAGTCAAGTAGAATATTTTGGGACTTTCAACTTATCTAGAGTACCTTTTGAGACGAGAGGATTAACCTCAACTTCAAAAAGTGAATTTCATAGATAGACGAGAAAATCCTTATTTCCACAAATCTTCAACAAAATTATGCTATTTTATTATTTTTTCTTACCTCTTGTTATTACTACCTTTTTATTAATTTTATTTTTAATTTGAAACGTATACTTTGAGTTATAAAAACCAACTGATGTCTAATAAGAAAATTTCATCGCTATTTATACACTTTTGAAATTGCGTATTTCCAATTTCCAAGCTTTTAATTTTTAAATTATTCTAGAATATTCTTTAAACGGTTTTTTTTTCAAACTTAAAACATTTATTTTCTTATTATAAAACAGATGGCGTTGATGGCGGTAATGTCTAGGAAAATAAACTTTCCATGCGTGTTAAGTTTAAATATTATGAAGTCCTTGCTTCACTTAAAATTTATTTTCTTTCTTTCTTTTTTTCAATACATTTCTTAAAAATAAATGGGGACAGAATGTAACTCCGTTACATAGTTATGATTTTTATTTGATAAGTCTAAATTTTCCCTATTTTTGTTCTTTTTATTAATGTATTTCATTTTCTTTCGTTGTATTTTATTTGCAATTCCTTCATATTCATTTACTTCAATTTTCCCATTAATGAAGTCTAAAGGTCTCTTACCTGTAGTTGAGTGAATGGTTTTATTGTAGATTGATAAAGCTATTAGTACTAAGTTGTCTAGATTTTCATTTGCGTTTTTATTTTTTGCTTTTAATATTCTAAGATGTTCGTTCAATGTAGCATGAAATCGCTCGATGTCAGAATTACCTGTATGTCGTTGTGCTGTTGTTGTGTGCACTTCGACATTGTTTTCTTTTAAATATTGTTTTATAGTATTGACTGTAAAACCTGGTTCGCCGTCTATAACAATCTTTTTTGGAATTCCCATTATCGCTATTCTTGTCTTTATCGCTTGTAATAAATCCACCCAAGACCTACTTCTTAACTTGTGCATGGTTACATGTTTTGTAAATTTGTCAATAATTGTGAGGTACATAGTTTGCCTGTTAGCGATCCATACATCAATATGTAGGACTTCATTTGGTGGTTTTGGGGTTTCGGTCATTTTGAACAGGGGTTTGTATGGATTTCTTTCAAATTTGGCGGTGTTACATATTTCACAATTGTTTAAAATTTTTTCAATTTTTTCTTTTAGATTGGGTACGTAGTAAGAGTCTTTAATTTCTTCATATGTTTCGTTTATTCCCCTATGGTTAAATTTCTCATGACTTTTACTAATTATTTCTATTAATTTTTCTTCGTCCTCTATGTCATTTAAGAATTTGCTACTTTTCACTACTTTGATTAATTTATTCTCACTAAAATATTTTAAATATGTATTTTGGAATTGTGAAAATAAATGATCGTCGTTTGAATATATCGCGACTATACCTTTAGACGGTAAACATTTTTTTAAACAATCTATTAAAATTTTTTCATTAAATTCTTTTATTTCAATAAAAAGTCTTCTTTTACCAAATGGTTTAGAATATTTATGAGAAGTGGCTTTGTTAGTTTTATTAATAATTATTTGTGTTTTAAAAATATTGATTGTACTATAAACAATGGGTATGTGATTAGTATTGTCTTCATTAGCACTGTGAATTGTTGCTCCTGTAGATAGATTGTCATTGTCTTGTTGAACAGTTTCGTTATTGTGAATTTCTATTCTAGATAGTCCATCAGCTACATAATTAGTTTTTCCTTTGACATATTCAATGTCGTAATTGTATTCACCAAGTTTTATTTTCCAACGTTGTAGTTTACTATTGGGCTCTTTTAGCGAGCTTAACCATATTAGTGGTCGGTGATCAGTTTGTATAGTAAATTTCCTCCCGTACAGGTATGGTCTAAAATATTTTACCGCCCATACGATTGCGAGCAATTCTTTTTCTATGGTCGCGTAGTTAATTTCATGGTCGTTCAGGGTCCTACTTGAGTAGCAGATGGGATGACCGTCTTGCGATAACACGGCCCCGAGTGCGTAGTTTGAAGCATCTGTAGTTAGGACAAATTTTTTATTAAAGTCTGGGAACCTTAAAATCGGTTCAGTAGTTAGCAAAGTTTTCAGAGTTTCAAAACTTTGGATATAATCAGGGTCATTGACATTAATTTTGCTTCCTTTTTTTAGATATTTTGTTAATGGCTTGGCAATTTTCGAATAATCTCTTATAAATTTCCTGTAATAACCGGTGATTCCTAAAAATGATTTTATTTGTTTTGTAGTTTTTGGGAGTTCATATTTTAAAATGGTTTCAACTTTATTTGGATTCGGTTTGATGCCCTCCGTGGTTACTACGTGCCCCAAAAACTCTGTTTCTTTTAAAATTCACTCTTATCTAGTTGGACTTTTAAATTCACCTCCTTCAGCTTCGCGAATATTTTTCTTATAGCATCGATGTGCTCATCTAAACTAGTAGAATATATTATGATATCATCTAAATAAACCCAGCATATTTTCCCGAGAAATTCTGAAAGGACAGAATTCATCAGTCTTTGAAAAGTGGCTGGCGCATTTTTCAGCCCGAAAGGCATACGTGTAAATTCAAAATGACCCTCACTAGTGGAAAATGCCGTTTTTTTATGTCTTTTTCTTCTATCTCAACCTGGTGAAACTCTTTAGCCAGATCGAGGGTTGTGGAATCGGGAATTTATCATCGATCGTGACTTCATTCAACTTACGGTAGTCGATCACGATCCGCCACTTTTGTTTTCCTGTCGCATCTATTTTTTTGGGCACGACCCAAATGGGGGCAGAGTATGGAGAATTACTAGGGCGAATAATGCCCTGATCGAGCATTTCTTTTATTTGTTTTTTCACTTCAGTATGGTGTATTTCTGGGTACCTATAACTTTTATTATAAATTGGTATTTCGTTTTTTGTTTTTATCTCATGCTTTATCGCATGTGTGAAGGTTAAATCTGTCCCTTCTTGAAAGAATATTGATGAAAACTCTTTAACACTTTTCTTATTTTCTCTCTCTTCTTTATTTAAATGTGTTGTCCTTATTTGATCTAAAACCGAATTATTTTTTTGTAGGTCATCATGAAAAAATATTTTTTCGTTGAAACAGCTTATTAAATTTTCGCATTCTTCTTCGTATTTATTAAAATATATTTTAAGTTTAGCTTTATCTGTACCTAATGTTCTATTTTTATAGCTGAGTTCCATATCTAGGGATTTCAAAATATTATTTCCTATTAAACCGTCAAATTCAACGTGAAATTTGTATTCTAGAAATTCTGCGTATTGGTTTCTCTATTAAACTCTTTAAAAAGTGGTATTCTTACTTTGTTAAACATTATAATTTGTTGATGATAGTATTTATTTTGATTGGTTTAGGAATAGGAACTCGCCATTTCAGGTTACAGACGCCAGGATTTATTATACTTGATGTAGCGCCCGTATCAATCAAAAACCTTAACTTTCTTATAGGTGTATCGATAATTATATAGGGTAAAGCTGATTCGTTGAGGCTCTTAACTGAAAATTTTCAACAGTGGGTGTTTCATTTTCTTCTAAATTGTAAGGTCTTCTGTTTGTTGTAGATTCGTCAACGTCCATCAATTCTGTAGTGTTACTTCTGTTACTATTTGTATTATAGTTCGTAGTAAATTTGTTTGTGTTTTCAATATTGTGATTGTTGTTGTGGGGGTTAGAATAACTCATGGTGTAATGATATATAAGGTGTGTGCTTTAAACGTAAACAAATTTCGAATCGAACTGGCCAATCAGAACCCAGCTTGCTAACAAAGGAATTTGACATTTTAACTTGAAAAAAAGTGCTGTCACTAGCATTTTATTTTCCATTATGGTGGAATGATATTTATATTAAAATCATTTCGTGTTGTGAATTGTGTGAAAATAATTTTTATTCTGTTATTTTTTTTTAATTATAAATTAATATTAAATTAATTATAAAATAATAAATAAATTATTATAAAATATTAATAAACAATGGTGCGCTGTGTAGTAAAAGAATGTAAAAATAACTACGAAAAAGTGAGAAAAATGAATCTAAAAATAAGTTTTAACACATTCCCGAAAAAAACAGAAATATGTGAAAAGTGGATGAAGATTTGTGGAGAAACATATATTAATTTAAAAACATCCCGGATTTGTAGTGTTCATTTCGACGACGAGAGTTTTCTTCAAAATAATTGTTTAAAATCAGAAGCTATTCCCACTAAGTTTTAATATACTTTTTATAAAAGAAAGAAATAAAAAAAAAAATTGAAAATTTAAAATTCAAAAATAAAAAAATACAAAAATTTATAACTTAAATTTTTTTGTTTTATTTAATAATATATATGGCAGCACTAAATTACCAAATGCCAACTCGAAGTTTCTAAAGCACACACCTTATATATCATTACACCATGGAATAACTTGGGTAATTGAGAGAATTTTTTGATGTACTAGGCCTACCATAATTTGGATTATTATTTTGACGTTCGTAACTTTTATTTTGGGGAATGTTATTTTTATTTCTAGGATTGTTATAGTCATTACCATTTTTATTGTTGTTATTATTATGATTATTACTCGTGGTTCTATTTACACTAGATTTACCTAAATTATTATTGTGTCTAATAGTTTCAGAACTAACACGGATAAAAGCATAACCAGTTTTATGCAGAATTTGCATAGCTTTTTCTAGGTCATTTGGATTTCTACAGCATAAAATTCCTTTCATTGGTTCTGGAATTTTATTCATGAAAATACGTAATGCGGTTTTGCAATTATTTTTTATATCACTTTCAGAACCACCTTCTATTTTTGTTTTATTATTTAATCTACGTAGCATTGCCTTTATATCGTTAAAGAAATCGAAACAATTAGTTTTAATATATTTATAATTGATCTACACTTAACCGGTCACCGAAACTATGGAAAAATAACTTTTTCATTTCTCCCCATGAGTTAATATTATTATTGATTTCAATAGCTTCGCGTGCTTTGCCTATCAATCTACTTTTCACAATATCAAAAAATATTTGTTGACTTACATCATTATAATTAGCTAATAAAGGATAGACCCTATCTATTAATTCTATAAAAGTGTATAAATCGTCCCTACTACCATCGTACTTCGGTAAATTACTTAAATACTTAATATGATCGATTGTTACCTGTTCCGTCATGTTGATTGCTGGCTTACCACTTATTTGTTGACTACTATTAGCTTCTTCAATATTTTGGTGGTTGTGTTGAGTTCTACTGGATACTTCTTCATTCGATGTGTGATTTTCGTCAATCATCAAATTTCGCCTGTCGTCCTCCAGTTTTTGACGTTGGTCCTTTTTTTTCTTGAAAAGTTGTAATGTGGCCACTTTGATTATAGATTTACAGTAATTTGCTTAATGGACACTTATTCACTATTGTTGTAACAAAAAAATATAATATACACTTTTTTATTATTATTTTTTTTTGTTTTTTTTGTTTGTTTTGGTTTGTAGGTTAGTCTAAGTCAAATAGTTGAAACTAACCGTGTTTTAAATAGCTCGTGAAATTTCCACTTTCACTTCAAATCGTTAAAACACGTACTCTGAAAAGTTGATGACAGTTTTTCTTCCTTTATCGGATATCTTTTTCGTGGAAATCCTACCGACTGCGCCACAAATGTAACGTGGATATATGTTTAATAAAAATAAAAAAATAATACACTTTTTCTTTATTTATTCAAAGAATTTTATTTTATTCAAATATGCGCGTTACAACTAATTTTATTATACACTTATTTTCTTATTAAAAAAAACTTTGAAACTTGATTTTAATTTTTTTTAAAAAGAAAAAAAATAACTTTGAAACTTAATTTTATTTTACAATAGTGATTAGAGCGGACCGAAAGATTGAAAGTCAAAATTAGAACTAACTCTTCGTTTTTGAACTTTTCTTTTGGATTAGATTTTTTGAAGATAAAAATGTTGAATTTGCAAAAATGAAGTTTTGAAAAACATACGTTTGTTCTTTGTATTAGATTTTTTTTAGAAGGCAAAAATGATTTCTTTTAAGAAAGCAAAAATGTTGAATTTGCAAAAATGAAGTTTTGAAAAATGTACGTTTGTTAAATGCGATTTAAGAATTTCAAAAATGAATTTGTGAGAAGCTAATTTTATGTAACGTTTTGTATCATGTTACATCCGCTTGTCTGTGAGAAAAAATAATGTGTGAAAAATAATTATTCGTTTACAGCGAACGGTGGTAATGCCGGTGAAGATGTAACTTATATAATATATATTTTGTTTTAAAAAAAAATCATGTTCCTAAACATAAGAAACACATAACACCAACCTAAGTTGAAATAACTAGTTACCAAATGCATTTTATGACAAATATTACAGTGTTGTTTTAGCTTCACAATGTGCATTATCAAAAAGAAAAACAAATAAACTATTTAAAAAAAAGTAATTTCAGTGTTTAATTTTATCATTTTCATCTTTTTTTATTAAAAGAATTTGGGACTTTTCAATGGTCCCGTCCGTCATACGACATGGCAAACATAATTTGTTATGTCTTAGCTTGGGCGAGTTGGAGAAATAACAAATTTCTGTCGTAGTTTGCTAAGACTAACACCTAAAAATTTACCATGAAACAGGAGGTGTGAAGTTATATACTTTAAAGAAAAATAATGTTGAAGTTATGATATGACTGTAAAAACGAGTGTCATTTCATGTCCCGTCCCTCATAGTCATTTATCGCCTTATAAAACTAAAACAAAAATTCTTGGAAAACATCTTCCTTTTCGGTTTGATAGGTTTTTGGGTGGATCATTACTATTTACATTTAACAAGAACGCATTTGAACTATACGAATGTAAAAAGGAAAAAAGATTCAAAAATTTTTTCGACAATGTCACGTCCATCATACATTCCATGCGATGTATTATATGTATTAGTTATTGTATGTATATTACCATTATATAATATGTAAATATTATTATTTATTTATTATTGTTATTATTATTATTATTTTCACTATCAATTAAAAATTCACTATTTACTAATTAAGAATCGCAATTAGCAAATCTGACTGTACGTGACGTCACATTGTTGAGAGAGAGAAAAAAAACAGTTTTAAGTAAGTCACCTTATTTTATTTGCATCATGGCACGACCAAGTTGCAAGGAGTGAAATTCGTATTCGTACATATGCATGAATTTGTGTGTGTAATAATATTGTCATATTGAAAAACAGAAATACAAGATTTTTTATTAAATAAACCAAAGTTCACAAACATACTTCGGCAATACTATACACGTGGTTGAACAATGATGAACGAGGTTGAAAAAGATTATAAATTTCGAACATACAAGTATGAAGCAAAATACGATTGACTTGACTTAGTTAAAAAAATTTTCGGCATTTAATACAAACAATTTAAAATTATATATTTGAATTAATGAATGTGCCTTAATATCAAATTAAAGAAAGATAGAATAAATAAATGGAAATTTAAGAAAATATTTTAATTTCAAATCAATTCAACTTAAGTTGACTAGTTTAAATTTCGAATCGACTTTATTTTCGTTATTTCATGTATACGTGGTTTTTATTAAAAAATCAAAAGAAAAGTATTTTACTTTTACTAATATGTATTTATATTATGAGATCTTCACTTATTGAACTTTAAAACTAGAATACGAGTAAAAAATTTTCAAAAAAATTTGCTCCACAAACTATCTTGACAGCGACGTTTGTAATTGTGTGAGTGTGTTACAAACGTCAGCTAAAAGTATTTTAGATGATTCTTATTATACCAAGTATGAAAAAAATTGTTACAACTAGCGTTAAATAACCGGTCTAACCACCTAGTGTGGCTTAGCTGAATTTCGTTATTAAAAAGAGATAATGCGTACTATGTTTCACGGAAACTAGCAAGACAAAGAGATATGAACTAACAAATAATTCAGTATTATTACTGAAAATGTCAAAAAAACATTTTCGACAGTTTGATATTATACTTAAACGAGTGTGACGTGTCTAGTTAGATAGGTAGATAGATTATGGGCTATCATTGTACTTCGACCAATATTGATCTTTTGTGCAGCCCGTGCTTCTTATAGATTTAGGCTATTGATAAATCCTAATATTCTATTAGAAGGTGCACACCAGATTTCCTCGGGCTTGAGAAAATACTGGTGCATGTGGCACAGTCTTTTAGAGGCCAACGCCTCGAATTCACACAGAATGTGTTTTGAGGTCTCTTTGGCATCCTACTTACAATCAAATGGTAATTGAGAAGACAGTGTCCAGTTAAGAGACCCGTAATGGTTCTTAGCTCTTTCCTACTGAGGTTGAGTAGTTTTCTGGAAATGCTACCTGAAGGTAAGATGAATTCCTTTGCTTGTAGATTTCCAGGAGTTTTCTCCCATCGGGAGATGAATTTTTCTATTTCCCATTTTTTTAATGTTATTTCTTGTGTGGCTTTTGGGCAACCCGCAGAAGGGTTCTGGTCCAAGAAGCTTTAACAGTTTTCAGACACTCCAAAACCAATCCAGACACAACTTTGTGTGCATTGAGAGCTTTAAGTGCTGTTTGGCTGTCTGAGATTATGTAGACTGTGGCTTTATTGAAGCCTTTCTTTAAGCATTCAGTAGCGCACATGTCGATAGCCATAATTTCAGCTTAAAAAACTGATGGATATTTTCCTAGGGATTTATATATGCTTCTATTTGGGCCTGCTACCCCTTCTCCAACCCCCAATTCAGTTTCTGAGCCATCTGTGTACCACACAGACGCACCTTTATCAAAGGTTACTTTGTTATTGTGCCACGACTCTCGATCTGGAAACAGTACTTTGAACGGCTTTTCAAAGTTATACACTGTTTCTATATCGTCAGTTACTTGACTGATTTGAAAATTCTTAAATTCTTGAAGAATTTTCAGATTATAAGTGAGATCACCCTGTTTGAGTTCTCTATTTCTTTGAAATTTTAAAGCCCAATTTAGTGCCTCTTTCTTAATTTGTATATTAAGAGGTGGCAGGTTGAGCATGGCTTCCATTGCCGCCGTTGAGGTGGTCCTAAGAGCTCCTGTAATACTAAGACAAGCTAGTCTCTGTATTTTGTTGAGTCTATTTTGGACCGTTACTTGATTTGTCTTTGGCCACCACATGGCTGAAGAATATGTAAGTATGGGTCTTATGATGGCTGTATAAGTCCATTGTACCATTTTTGGTCTTAGTCCCCATGTTTTGCCAAGGAGTCTGTTGCAATTCCATAGAGCTAGTGTGGCTCTTTGCATGGAATTATTAATGTGGTTGTTCCAAGTGAGCTAAGTTGAGTTTCCTTCTTCTTGTAAAAGGAACTATAACAGTTTTGTTAGAGTTAATTGTTAGCTCTTCCTTACTGCACCAGTTGCTTATAGTTACTAGTGCACGTTGTAGTTGCATGGAGATTGTTGCGTCATCCATGCCCCTAGCTATTATCACCAGGTCACTTGCGTAACCCTGCGCTTCAAATCCTAGAGAGTCGAGTTCGTATAGAAGATCATCAATGACAATAGACCATAACAAAGGTGATAGTACCCCCCCCCCCCCACCTTGTGGGCATCCTTTGATGGCATAGATATATCCCCTACCGTAGCCTCGATTTCGAGAAAAGAGCTTAGACTGATTGGTCTGTAAGACTTTGGGTGGGCGTCAGGTCTTCTGCCCGCCTTGGGTATAAGAATGACTTTCGTCTTCTTCCAGCATTTGGGAATATGTCCCAATCTGAAGCTTGCCTTAAAAAGATTTTTCAGGTTTGAAATAATCTGAGTGGCTCCTTTTTGGAGGAGCACTGGGTAGATGCCATCGCCACCTGGTGCTTTGTATGGTTTAAAATGATTTAAAGCCCATAATATTTTTTCTTTAGCAAATATTTTGCTAGCAAGACCATGTTCTGTACTCGAGACTATTGTGTGATTCTCTTGCAAAGTGAGATCGCTATCTAGATTTGTTGAGCTAGGGAAATGTGTACTTAGTACTAGTTCTAAGGTTTCCTTCTGATCCATAATGTACTCCCCATTAAGTTTTTCTAATAAAACTATACCGTTGGAGTGTATTTTTGAAAGAACCCTGTGAAGTCTTGCTGTTTGAGGTAGTTCCGTTACACTCTCACAGAAGTTTCTCCAGGTATTCCTTTTTGATTTTCTAAGTGTTTTGTTGTATTCTGTTAAAGCTTTTTTGTACTCAGTCCAGTTATCGGTACGTTTAGCTTTGTTAAATAATCTTCTGACTGAAGCTCTTAATTTTTCCAGCTCCTGATTCCACCAAGGAACGTCTCTATTGATCCGTTTTGGTTTTATCGTGCAGCTCTCGTTAAAAGAGTTTACCAGAGATTATTGCAGTCTGGCTGCTGCAATGTCCAGTTCATCCCTGGTGTCAATTGTGTTGTCTTGATCTACTCGAAAGCTCAAAAAATCGGTATATAGTGCCCAGTTTGTACGTCTGGGATTTTGATTGAGCTGGATGCGTGAGATGTCGACTTTTATGTCAAATCTTATGTGCAAGTGATCTGACATAGAAGTCTCACCTGAAACATGCCAATCAATAATTTTTTCTTTTATAATTGGTGTAGACAGGGTTAGGTCGATTACTTCCTGCCTATTGATAGTTTTGAATGTAGGTTTATTGCCTATATTATTTATCATAATACTATTATTATTAATAAACTCTAAAAGGCACTCACCTCTTTTATTGATGTCCGAGCTTCCCCATATTATATGGTGCGCATTAGCGTCACAGCCCAGAATTAATTGTTTGTTTGTCTCCTTGCAGTACTGCACCAGTTTTTGTGTTGAGAAGGGTGGAGGTTCAGCTATCGTGATGTCGAAGTAAGCTGAGGCTATAATAACCTTATGCTTACCCGACTGCGTTGGCATCTCCACCAGTACTGCAGTCAGATCCTGTGTTATGAATTCTGGAATTGGAGAGAAGTTAAATGAGTTTTTTAGTAACAGGGCTGTTCTAGGCCTGTTACATTTGTTGTCATAGATCAACTTACAATTGGGTGTATAGAGTCCTTTTATTTGTCCTCTTAATGTCCATGGTTTTTGTATTAGTCCCATGTCTATGTTATCTTAAGACTTAAATAAACCTTCGGCAAAGCACGTCCGTGGCTGCTTAGCAATGGTGAAGGTTTATTTGTAAGCATTTGGTTTTGTTAGCCATCTAGATTGACTTCTGGTTGGTGCTAGGACCTTTGCCCTTTGCCCCATCCTTCTGTTTACCTAGATGTTTTGCTAGAGATTTAGCTTTGTTATTTGCTGTAGCGTTCGCTTTCGAAGTACTCACTCGGTTCGGTGCGAAACTTATTGTCCTCACCTTCTGACGATTTCTGCTTTTCGCTTCCGCCTCTGTGTCTAAGCTTTATCTTTCCAAATTTGAAGCTTACCTTGAACTCGTTTTTTTCCAAGGCAGCCATAGATTTGTGGTCCACGGACAGAGTAAGTAGTGCGGGCGTTTTATCATTGGATCTTCTAATGATTCTCCAATCATCCACGTTGTACTCATTCTGCCCTTTGATGAGTCCCA
Organism: Bombylius major; assembly: GCA_932526495.1. NCBI lineage: Eukaryota > Metazoa > Arthropoda > Insecta > Diptera > Bombyliidae > Bombylius > Bombylius major. The sequence continues at coordinate 24,877,424 of OW052043.1, forward strand.
TGATGTCCTCGCTCTTTTTTTTTAGCACTGTTGGGGAAATGTTCGATTAAAATCTGTGGCCAAGGGATGTTATACTTTTCTACCAGCACTAATTCTACTCCTTCCCATGGCTTCAAGTCATTTATTGATTCTTCAAGTCATCTTATGACTAGCCATCCTGGTTTAAATGTGGCTCCAAGGAACTTAGGCTTTGTAGCCCTGTCCTTGTTTTCAATTAACCTCTTTAAGATCTGATCTTGTATGGCGCTCATTTGCTCCGTAGACAAGAGTAGATCTGGAAAGGACTTAGCCAGAATGCCTACTTGTATGCTTTCGACGGCTTGTTTGAAACTTGTCGTTGAAGGCACATTTTCGGGTAGTGTAGGAGAAACAACTTTATCTTTGTGAGGTTGTTTTGTTTTTTTAGAACCAGAAGCCTCAGTTGGCGAGTCGCTGGAACGTCCTCTTTTGAGATTGTCTTCTCTACTTTGATTTGTTGGTAGAAGAGTCTTCAGCCGTGCCTCATCTATGCCCAGCCCTTGTCGCAATTTGTGTATATGTATGTACGACATGCATATGGCTTATAACGACACCGTGCAAATTTGTTTATCCTTTCACTTGCTTACTTCTAGCTCAATATTTGATCAAACATTGCCAACAAAAACTTGGCTTTGAATTTCGTAATACAAACGTAACGGATTTGATTGAAATACGAACAATGCTTCTGCATTAGTTTTATAGTATACTTTATAAATTACTCTTTGTTACATCATTGCATAATATGACCCATCCATATTAATGTTTGCGTTTTTATGAAGGCGGCATTATGCATATTTTCTAGTACACCCTTTGTTTTTATTCCACAAATGTAATAATTTTTCACAGGAGCAAATAATTTATCTCAAGATTTTTTTCTTTCAAATACAAGCAGTCCATCGTGCATCATATTATAACTGGTCTTATCAATATCAAGCTTAAACTTTATAAGAAGATGTAACCCAAGTATCCTCGATTTCCTTTCGAGTTCCAAGTTTATTGATCTACACATATATATATCTAAATTCTAAACAGAAATATGTACTTAAAATTCTCAACCGTTTAAAATTCCATATCATTGATTTGAAAGTTATCAGATGCATAAATTCAGCTTTCATATGACATTAGCTATTTTCTTTTTTCTGTTGATTTTCAAACCAACCTATCTATACTTTATTTAACAATTGAAGTCAGTATTGTGCTTATGGAGGCAGTACCCGATGAGTTTTTTGTTTTTTGCTTTGGTTCTCTTCCACACAAATGAAACGAACGAAAAAAATCGTCAACTAGGGCAAAAGGTAGAGGGTAAAGTTCACAAAAACGTCATTTTTTGAAAAAAAAAAATCACATTGAAATCGGCACGGGTAAATGATGTTAAATTTACCTGTTTTTTTGGTATTTCTACTTTAAATTGAAGAACGCAAAAAATTAGGGGGTAGGACACTGAGAATCTAAAAGTTTAAAAAATAAGGGACACTCCAATGTACATACATATGTACATCGGCTTGATTTACTCCCGTTTCTATTAGAAATGTTGGTGTATTGTTATTTTCTTTGCGTACATGATTTTTGGTACTCGCTCGAGTCATCTTTAATGAATTTGTAAGTTTGGTGGGGAAACCGAATTTTTAAAATTTGTACCACATCGAGTTAATTGATGAATCTTTTTTTTTTTTCATTCCAGGACCTCGAGTGTCAAGATCAATCATTAAATGATACTGGAGGTAAACTTGACGAATTGAATAGTATACTCTCAAGAACTCAAAAAAAGTTGAATAAATTCAAGGTAACCACATTTATCATACAACGCACATATATGTATGTACATATGTATGTACATTTATTATACTGATATAAATATATGAACTTTGAATATTTATTTTTACATGCATATTCTACTTTTCGTATCTACATTATAACAGCAAACATTAAGTGGAAGCCTATTGAATATTCATAAAAATGATTCAAAACATGAGGAAAGTCGCAAGAAAAACAATAGCTTGGACAACAGCAGTGAATACAAAAGCGACAACGCTGTTCACAATAACGAAGCCATTCGGTCAAACTTGTCCAGTGAAAAAGCTCCATTTGCTCCATCATTGAATATTCAGCAAAAAATGACATCACATATCGATAAACTTGACAAACTTATATTGAAAGCAGAACAAGCAGAATGTTCAATGATGCAACAAAATAAACAAATGAAAAAAGCAATAAAAAAATAAGGCTTGAAATGTTTTATTATTATTTGTAGTTTTTATTTTGTAAATTTAGTTTTATTAAAAAATTTAGAGTTCCAAGGAACATAAGTATTTATGGAATTATTTGTTTTCATTTTCGTAGAAATAGACATTGTTGTATAATACCTAATATACTTATATAGATCTGTTTCAAGTATAATAAAACTAGCTGCTGTTTCAAGATTTTTTACCACAGAATAGTGTGATTAATAAAAAATTAAATTATATGAAATTTTTAAAATCTTACTCAAATAAATTAGATTCCAATAAAAATAAAAATCTTATAACGAGTAACCAACATTATTTTTTTTATTATTTGGATAAAAACAATTATAACAAAAAGAAAACATTTCATTAAAAAAAAATTAAATAATAAGCAAAAATAAGTAAAAAGTCTTATTAGTCCTCTTAATTAATTATTTTTAAAATTTCATTAATATCAACGTACTCATTTGTTTCATAGTCGTAGTCCCTATTTTTTTGAATTAAACTAACAGGCAAGTCATATTCTTTATAGCATTTATTATGTCTTTGCAAGCCAAATTTAACTGATGAAATCGAATCTAATGTATTAAATTTCATTTTATTCCTTATTTTGTTTTTTGCAATATTCATAACACTTGAATATTCTTTCTATATCAGCATTGGAATGAGGAAGCGACAATAATTTTATATCAAATAAACAAAGATCTGCAAATGGACTCTTTCCAGCTGCATCCTTATATTCATAAATTTTTGACCATAAATCAATGGTGGTTTTAGAAGTCCATTTTAAATCACAAACTTTATAATATAAATAACTATATTATTACACAAGAACAAATTTTAGCTACCGTTTCGTATAGCTTAAAAATACAGTTGGTAGCCAAATTGCTACCGGTAGCTAAATGAAAAATTTCGTAGCTAAAATTGTTTGGTGGTAGCCAAATCTAGCTACCGCGTAGCTAAATTGGCATCACTGCTGGTCGCCAGTAAAACTCAATAAAATCGCCAAGAATAGATCAAATTGCTAACCGCGACCACAAGTTTGGTGTTTAATGCGTTTGCCGATATAATTCGATATAATTGCCATTCGTTATTCTAGGTATCTGCGAGAGGAAACGAGACATTCATTAACTGTGTGGTGCAAATAATTAGTGAATAAAGTATAGGTATTTTCGCAAATCGTTTTAATTAGTACTGCCAGGTCCTGAGAAGTAAATGTGCAACAAGGATTGCTAAAAAGGAGAACAACGGGGGACATTGAATAATATATTGAATAATTTATTTTTCGTATATGTATATGTATGTATATTTGGAAAGTATGTACAATGTACCTTATAAATCTGTATATACATGGCATTATTAAAAAATAAAAAGACAAATCAAAATTTAAAAAACGAAAACTTAAGAAAAAAAACTTACAAAATTAATAATTATTATTCAAAATAAATAGCTATACAATTTTATTTTTGGAAGTCATTATTGTGCTTATGGAGGCAGTACCCTATGAGTTTGTTGCCCTTGGTAATATTGAATTTAAAAGATTTCCCTCGATTGTAATTGAGATCTGATCACCCCACACACGAGACAGATTTATACAAACGAAATGTAAAAGAGTATAGAAAAGTATGCCTATCTTGCCTGTACTGACTTCCAAAAGTAAAAATAGTATACATAGTACTATTATTTCTACATTTTGGAAATTTTTGCTTGCTACATTTTTTCAGTTTAGCAAAAATGAAAAAGTTTGCTTAGAAAATAATTCTTCCAAAAATGAGGGACATTTTATTTAAAGTGGGACTATACGAATATGTGGGAGGACGGCATTGACTTTATATATATCTGGACTGTACAAATTTTTGTTTCATGTGGGCTCAAGACAAATTTCGTTAATTCCCTAAGAGTGAGACATATAATATGCATTATTTTCGTTCATTCAATTACCCACCTTACTTTCACTCATAGATTGTCGAAGCTGTCAAATTCGAATATATTCAAATTTGAAAATGTTGGAAAATCTCCCATTGAAATAATGTGTTAACAAGTAAGTTATTGATTTATTTAAGGACAATTTGATTTTTATCGAATTTAAATTTAATTTTAATTCAAATCCAGTTAATTTAATTTTAATTTAAATGAAAATTGTGCCTCCATCTGTCTATTAAAAATATCAAATGTTTAAATCAACCTTCGTTCATTGACAGATTTTCTAAGAGTGAGACAACAACATAAATTAAGTCCCATTTTTACAGTATGGTGTTAAATAAAGAAGTTCTATCCAGTTATATTGATATCATTGGACGACGGTTAAAATTGAGTTAAAACGGGGGACAATCCCTCCAAAGGGAAGACACCTGGCAACCCTAGTTCTAATAGATTGTAAAACCATCTATACTATTTCAAATAGGAATCGTAATTAGAAGATCACGTTTTCACGTTTTCAAGCGACTACGACGTTTATTTTCAAGAAGAAGAACGAGTAGTGTTGTCAACGTAGAAAATAATTAGGAATTTTTCAAAAAGTTTGTGGGCATAAATTCTATGGAAATCGAATTGAGAAAGACGTAGCTATAACATGAAGCTACCTACATATATGTACGGATGTACATATGTATAGAATTTCGCGTAAAATTTAATGGAATGGAATCGTATTCGTGATTACCTCTTTCGGTAATTTGTTGTCAAACACTGCGTTTTCCGTTCTGTACGAAATATTTTAAAACTGATTTTTTTTAAAATTAGCAACAACTCTGTTCCTATATTATCGTTGCTGACTAGTAACAAAAAAAAAAAAAAAAAAAAAAAAAAAATGGTTGGTGATTATTTTAGGGTATTTAGGTATTTATTTTAAAAAAAATACATCAATTTCTATGGCGACTGGTAAATGTTTCTTCTGAATTTACATTTATACTCAAATGTTCACGTTCAACAAAAAACTCAATTTAAGTAAAATTGTATTATTGTATCACTAAGTCAAACTAAATTTTATTGCAAAATATTAAAAAAATGTACATGAACATAACACATGTAAAGTATTTCAAAGAATATTTTAGTTATATAAATTTATTGGAAAATAAGTAATATTTAAAAATTATACGTTATTTTTTATTAGATTTTTTTTTTAGTTTTTCAAGATCAATAACAAGCTCATTCCAATTCCAAAAAAAGATATCAAAAATTTGTTGGAATTATTTGGAATATTTTTAGAGTTTCCTTCTAAGTGATTACATCCATCTCCATAGCAAAAGTAACATCTTTTACCACTGCCGCATAAATCCTTGACTGATGACAGGCATTCACGTACAAATTTATCATTTTTCTCTAAAAAAAAAAATACATATATGTATATAAATATAAGAACCAATCTACATATGTATACATATGTATGTATGTACCGATATGGTCTACCGACCTCGGTAGTTTAATTAGGTGATGAAACATGTAATTAGTTATTAGCCTAATTTTTTAATAATAATTAATAATAATAATACATACCTATGTACATATTATCTATGGACTATATAATACACACAATACATACATAATATATACTTATGTACAATTGTTGATACATTTACATACATATTACATTAATAAATTTAAAAGTTGAAAAGAAAACGAGTCTTTAACTATTTAAAAGCATTTTTTTCAAACATAAACATGCATACTATCTATAAATTAAAAAGCTACACTCATCTTGTTAACTATATAAAGTAATAATCAAATCTAACATGACGATAATGAACTTTTCACATTTCGAATGTTATGCACAAGAATTTGGTCGAAAGTTTACCGAATTTCATTGAACAAACACAGTATTTTTCGAATGTGGTTCGGGTTCCCTTAATTGACTGTAACTTTCTTCTCCTTTCTGCTTTCAGGAAAGTATATATTTAAAATCAATTGAAGAGTTGCAAAAATAATAGAACATTAAGATATTCCAAAACAATACAAAAATTACAAAATTAAGCTTTTAGATAAAGGACCATGCCACAGCGTTTGTTTGTTTGCATTCGTTTTGCTAAGTCTGGATGCGCCTTTAAAGAAGATACCTTAAAGAACCGTTTAAAAAAAGTCCGGTTTCAGTAGCTCACGCTCGGTAAAGGATGTTTATCACGTCTGCCATAGAATTGTTTAAATAATACACGCGAAAAATTTTAGTCTTCATACTATAATGTAGGTCTGCCAGGCGCTGGGTCTTAGACTGTTATGTTGCATCAGTTGTTTCTACTATTTGCTATTTGTATGATAGACATGAAAAAGTACCAGGATATAGGTATTCTTAAATTTACGGTTAAAAGGTTTCCTAAATTAACAGGTTGATAACTTAAATTGTATATTGGTATTGCTGACATTTAACCCAATAAACTAGGATAACAAACTTACCACTTTTATAAATAATGCACTGGTCCTTCTCCACATATAGTGGACAATATTGCAAAGATTGTTGCACATCATAGGCACACGAATCATTGAGAGACCCAGAGCAACGTAAACATTGTAAACGGTGTTTTGGGAAAATCTGTAAGAAATAAATATATAAATAAATGTATATATGTATGTATGTATATATATTGTTTTATTGTTTGATTAATTCTGAGTCCGTGAGCAGGAAGCCAATTTTAAATAAAATACATAATATGTCACGAAAAAAATCTTGCATCTAGCTACAGTCAGACATCGTTCAGTTATGGCTAATCGTTCACTTGGTCTTACTGCTTTTCTCATACAAGTGTCTGTTTTCTTTATTAAAGGAGTCACCAATTGTAGAAGTTCGTCAAAATCACTACCCCATACTTCAAAAAGATTTTATAATATATTTCGTCACCTAAACGTCATTCCGGTAATAAACAATTCACAACTCCATAGCGTTCTCTATTTGCGATCCATGTCCTCATCCAGTAGCTCCTGTACAGTAAAATACTGCAACAGAGGTTGCGCGCAGCAAAAACTGCGAGTTATGAGTACCTTGATACCAAATTGATACCTCTGGTTGTGTCTTCCCATGCTGTACTTACCAATGTTTGAGGTGTCTTGAATACTTCTCTACTAACAAATTTTAAACTATCACAATAAAATTCAATTTGACACTGACATCTTTCTTCGCGATATTAGAGAGATAACGTTATGTTTTAAACAGGTTTAGATATGCACAGGAGTACAAAAAAGTACAACGAACATACTAGTAAATAGTAAAAGCAAAACTGACGAACTTGCAATAGACTAGAGCATATTGTAATTACAATTTTTTTACTGTCTTGGGCCAAACTCACCCGTAAAGGGCTAATCTCACCCCATTTTACGGTAATGTTTTTAATAGATAAAATTGATCTCTTTTTCTCCAATAGAACATTAACTATGTACATATGTATTATAACTTCCAAACTATTATGTTATTTATATATATAGCATAAATATATCATAATTCAAATAGACTTTTTTTTCACTTACGTCAGTATTACAGCCAGGCATTGCGTCTGTACAGACAGCACAATCACTTCTTGCATTGCATAAGTCAATATCAGTTTGCTCAAGATCATACAAGCAACCTCTTATTGTTTTTCCATCTGGACATGAAAAGTCAAAAATAATAAGCTTTTAGTTAATTTTATGTACATAGAATTAATTAAATTTTATTGAATTTAAAATATTATTGTTTTGACACCTGTTTTTTTTTTTCAAGTTGTTTTTCAGGGTAGGAATCATGAAATTCGATAGCGAACTAAATTTTGGTTTTGAGTGTCGAATTTGTATCATTAAACTCGATCATTCGAATATTCGATATCGAATACTCGATAATGACAGCTCGACATCACTTTTTGTTTCGAATGCCGGCTGGTTGATGATGTTAGTAAACATAAATATAAGTAAATATTTTGCTTTTAATTTATGTATGCTTATTTAATTACTTTTTAAATTATTTTTCATTGAAGGACTAATCAAACGAATCAAAAACAATTTCAGCTATTAATTGAATTTATGGAAAATCATACAGACTTAGCAAAAAATGCACTGCAATCAACATTAAATGGAAAACAACGTAAAGCGGAATTAAGGAAAAGACTTGCAAATACATTAAATAAGAATGGACCGCCTGTGAAATCTATCAAGAAATGGCAGAAAGTAAACTTTAAATAAGTGTCAATATTATATTGATTCATAATAAAATATGTCTATATTATATTAAAATCTGTCTATGACGTCGTAAATTTATTATTTCCTCCAATAAAATGTAGCACGATAAAGATAATATTTTCTTCACTTTTACTTTAGAAAAAACAAACAACGATTTCCTACATATAATAAAATATCTAACCTATATTATATTTATATTCGTTACTCGTTAGCTCGATCGAAAAACGAAATTCGATGTATCGAGTTTCATGATGTCAAAACTTATTTTCGAATATTCGATATCGAACACCACTTTCGAGTGAACGATGATCGAGTATCGAGTTTCATGATTCCTACCCAGCTTTTATATGACATTAAACAAAGAAAATATTAATATATACCTATGTATATACATAGTAATAATTTACTATAGCTTATCTCAAAAGAGTTGAAGTTTCGTATTGGTACCACGTTGGCATGCCTGCGCAAAGAAAAGATACTTACACAATACACACATATATTTTTGTTGTTGTGAATTCATTTAATTTAATAAAATTTTATTTATAAGTTTATATTAATTGTTAAATTATTGAATCAAATCAATTTCTCACATCATAACATAACCACAAAAATTTATATAAAAGAAGTCTATGAAAAAGTAAATACACTGCGTGCCAATGAAATCGCCGAACTAGTTTTTTCATAGAATTTCGTTGTTATTAGGTATAAAAATTTTTTCTGAAACATTTGTTGGGTGTTTTTATTTTTGAAATATGTATCTCAGTACCTGTGCATGCTTTTTAATTATTTTACTACCTGTTGCCACTAATCGGATGTCAGTTATGAATTTGAGTTCATAAAAAAAGAAAAATTAACAATAAAGACAAAAATAATATAATTTTATTACTTTTTTTTTAATTTTAAAAACGTTTGAAATAATACAAAAGTAAATGCAAATTTTAATAGTACTTATACATAATAATAAAAAATAAATTTAATCTTCTTTTAATTCCCTATTGTTTTTTTTAAATTTAATATTTTGTAGGACCGCCCCTAGCTTTTATCACAGCCGCTACTCTATTTACCATGGACTGGTAAAGACGCTGTAATAGCTCCAAATTTATATCTTCATTCCACACTTTTTCGATTATTTCTCTCAATTCAGTTATGCTGTTTGGTTTATTTTCCCTAATTTTCCTCCCCATTATGGCCCAAACATTCTCAATTATGTTTAAATCGGGGCTGTTTGCAGGCCAAGGCAGAGAATTTATTCCTAGAGACTTCTTATATTTTGTAACCTGATAAAAAAAATTAGAAAAAATATTGGAGATGCTACAATTTACTCAAATAAACAGTTCACAAAACATAAAACTCATTAATACTTACTGTTTTTGCTCTGTGACATGGAACCGAATCATCTTGAAAAACTGGATCTGCAATGAACTCGGTTACTGCTTCCAGTGAGGGTATAAGACCTTTGCGAATAATTTTTTTATATTCTTTTGCATTTACATGCGTGTCCAAGAATATAATCCTACCAGTACCTTTAGAAGTTATGCATCCCCAAACCATTAAATATGGCGAATGCTTAACTGTATAAACGGTGCACTGAAGAATATATCTTTCACCATCACGCCGTCGCACTGTGGTGTTACCATCAGGCCCTATCAAATTGAATTTTGATTCGTCGCTGAAAATTACTTTTTCCCAATCAGAAACAGTCCAGTTTGTTCTTAATTTTGCCCATTCTAATCTGGCTTTCGTCATATTTTCGGTCAAAAGAGGCTTTTTTGCTGGCTTGCAGGCCTTCAGACCCATTTCATTGAGCCTTCTCTGAACTGTTCTAACGCTGATTTGGGTTCCTGTTATTTTTTTCAACTCCTGACTAATTTTAGATGCTGGCATAAACCTATTTTCGAGAGAAATATTTTTTATCAGTCGATTTTCTCTTTCACTTGTAATTTTTTTCCGTCCGGAACCACTTTTTCTTTGAATATTTTTTGTTAATTTAAAAGTTTTAAAAAATCGTCTTACTGTGGACTCATTTCTTCCTAGAGTTCTTGCGATTTCACTATTTGTTAGATTTTGTCCTTTTAAAGCAACAATTTTCACTTTTTCTTCATTTGATAACTTTTTCATTTTTCTCACACTTTTTCTATAACTGACTCACTAGAACCAGATTAAAGAATAACTTCAATTTTCACTTTTACTTTACAAAATAAATTACCTTACAACACAAATTTGTTATAAACTAGTTATTGAAATTCAAATATCCAGCATATGTTCAAAGGATCATAAAATATTTACCTAAGAATTGGGAATTTCCACAATTTACATACTTTACTATACTTCGGCGATTTCATTGGCACGCAGTGTAATTGGGTACATAATCTTTATTGTGTAATGAAGGCAAATAGACACTTAATTTGTGATAACTAATAAATTAAATTCTATTAAATCAAATCAATTTATTCTCTTTATTACATATAATATAACCTCACCATAGGTATGTAGTAGTCATACTTCAATGTTTTCTCTTACAAGAAGGTAAGAACGCACCATATTTTCCACCTTTTTATTTAATTTTTTGACTATTGTGCACTTTAAAAATTATAACACTGTTAATTTATTATATTTTAAAACTTTTATAAACCATATTTTATTTTAAAAACCAAAAATATTTAACTAAAACACATTTTCTTTACATCACTATTTGTACTACCAGCAGTATTGTTTTGAAAAATTGACACTTCTGTCGTGTTTGATTGTGTTAGTGCAGAAAACCACAGCTCGGCTTGTGATATAGATGGTTTTGTATGCAATGCAATAACATAGAATTGTGAGCAAAATTTTTGACATGTCTGAAAATACCAGGGTTGTGACTTTTTTAAGTATATATCTGGATCATTAATTCGATTCTATCAATTTTTTTCCTAAGGCAATTAACCGAATTTTTTCTCATGTACTTGAATATAAGAAATGCATACCCATACGAGCCAATTCAATTATCGGAAAATGCAAAAATGCGAAACTTCAGCTAAACGAAAATTTTCTTGTATATATGAACATGGAAAAATTTCTTTACTGAGTTTGTTAATCGTTTAAACGAAAAACGCAATTAAGCGCAAGATAATTAACCGAAAACTACTGTATCACGTTTTTCTTTGATTTACGTTGCTCATAGATATTCGGTGAAAATGAAGCTAAGGATTTTCTCTACATTTAATTAGAACATAATTTTCATGTAACTTTAATCACAATTTAGTTATAATTGATTAAAAACAATAAATTGTAATGTTAATTTGGTACTTCCAACACATACACAAAAGAGCATTGAGGCTTGGTACTGTAGGACATGGTAAATATGTGGAATAGGAAGGTATGCTGAAAAGCAATATGGCGGAGATTTTTTTTCGTTTTTTAGTGACATTACAATAAGTTGATGACGTAGCTGCGACGTAAAAGTTTTTGTTTACATTTTTGTTTATATGTTGTTTGCATAGTGGCTAGTGATAAAGTTGTATTATTTTGTAAATAAAGTGAATTATTATATATTTAAAAACTATAATTGACTATATATTATTGAAAAAAAAAAAATCTATTAAAATAGTTAAATGTGTGGTGATGTCTTGTAAAAATTATGCAGAAAAAACAAAAGAAAAAGTTAAATTTTTCAGATTTCCATCTGAAAAAAATATGTTTGAGAAGTGGTGTGGTGTGAAACCAGTAAAATGTTTTAAGTATATGAAAAATAGTTGGGCCGTATGTTCAAATCATTTTGTGGAAGAAGATTATTTATTAAAATATAATACATGAGGTTGATCAGTTTGATTCAAAATTCATTTTGTTTCTTCTACAGTACATACACCTGGATTGATGCAAAAAGTGAAGGAGGCTTGAAGAAACCCAAAGAAGAGTTTCTAAAGAACATTCGACAATTAGAAAATATATTCCAGTCAGTGAATGGAGATAATTTGTATAAAACAACAGGATTTATAAAACATCATATTGAATTATCTCATTCCGTCCCTTTAACAACCGAAATTAAAACATTGTTTTTCCGTTGTCGAATGTTTTTTAGAATCAGAGAATTCAATAGAAAAATTAAAACATGTACTGCCGATGGAAAAAAAAGAAAAACATGTACATAGTTGTGCCATTAAATATTAGGATCAGATCATAGTTTTGTATGTAATACAACAACAACTCAAGATCCAAAAAGGTTCTTGGATCATATTTCAAGATTTGTTTTTTAGTTTCGATGCTCAAATGTAGGTTCACTATTATAATTATATATACAGTAAAAAACATATAAGCCCTTTTCAAGGCTACAAAAATATAAACGAAGAGTTCATGTTATATGTACATACATGTTATGTTATACACAATTAAAACAAATATTTTATTTTTAGATTTTTTATAATATGAGCTTATAAAGTATGGGATATGAGGATGTGATTCTCATAAAATATATGTATATAAATACCTACCTAAAATATATAAAATATTTTAGGTAGCAAAAAATGTATACTTTCGATATTTCACAGAAATTATGAGAAAAATATTTGTATAAATTTTATACAATTAATTAATTGGAAGCAATCTGAACAGAAAATGAAAAAACTTTGAAGAATTGCAAACTAAAAATATACACATATATAATTATTGTGAACTTACAATAGCATATACAACAGTTTTTATTTCTAAAAATTCAAAAAGTCGTCGCAGCTACGTCATCTGTAACTGATATTTTTTATTTTAGGTACAAACCCCCTTTTCAGCATACCTTCCTATTCTATTTACCTTGCTGTAGGAGTCGTTGAGTCATTCCATGCAATAATTATTTATTATATACATGTATGTATATATGTATATAATCTTATTATATTTATTATTACAAATTTTCAAAGCTACTATAAATATTCAACTCACCTTTAATTCTGGTGTAGCAAGGCGAAGTAATATTGTCGCAATCTTTTGCTAACAATTGCTGTTCAAGTCCAACACATGCATTTATTTGTGATGAATTGCACTGAATACATGAATCTTGAATTAAAGCCAAAAAAAGTATATATTTATAGTACATATTTGATAAAAATAAAAAATATAATAAAAACATATTTTTACATGTTTGTATCCTCTTTCTCTAACATAATTAAATAAGTAATAATCTTCACACTCATTTTCGCAAAAGATAAATACATGAAATTATTATTGCTTAAAAAATTATATATTTCGCAAACTTTTTTTGCAGTGAATATGTTATTAAAAAAATCAATTTCTTATTAATGTTGTCTCGATTTGTTTCTGTTTACTTTTACTTTATTAAGTTTTCTCAAAACTATTAACTATACTATAACCAAAGCAATATAATGATCTATAGTAATTATACGATCTTTGCTACAACACAACAATATTTTACTTGTAACCAGGGTTGCCAAGTCGATGGTTATTTTCGTGGCCAGATCTAGGAAATTTGGTGGCTAGTCGTGGCTAAATTTTAAAAATTCTGAGAAATAATACTAAGTAATACAAAATTTTTATTTGTTTCTGAAAAATTCATTTATTTTCATTTAAAAGAATTTTATCGAGTATCGAGTAAAAAAATGGTGTAAAATAATAATTAACAAAATTATTAAAAAATTCATTCCAAACATAACTAGAAATACATATAAAATAAAAAGGAACTTTCAAGTTTCAATCCAGTAAATGAATAATATAATATCATCAATATTCAAAAAATCACTATTTTCATAAGTCTTCATATTTCCAATTTTTTTAATCTTTTCATTTAGTAATTCGTAATTGTTACAACATTTGTTGTATCATTGAAGGCCATACCTAATTGATAAGATAGAATCTAATGTTTCCAGTTTCATTTTATTCCGTATTTTATTTTTTACTATATTCATCGTACTGAAAATCTGCTCAATATCAGCATTGGAATAAGGTAATGATATCCATTACCCAATGTAAATTATGTACATATTTTGAAAAAAAAAAACATAATTCATAATCTCATTCATTTTGGCATTATCAGTTATCTAGAATACTTTAGAATTAACGACTAAAGCCGGTGAGTCATGAAATTTGTTTCGAATTAGATACAAACTATATAATAAATGCTTTAGTTTAATGTTAAATATGTATGTAAAGCGGAGGAAATTCCTATAATTTTCACCTAATTTTAAAAAATTAATGATTATAATCGACGATCGTCCTAATCTATGATCGATTTCTCTATTTGAGAAGTCAGCCTCTTTATAGGCTTTGATGTCATTTTTTCTCATTTAAATGAGGATCCCACCCCACGTGGCATTTTTGTTTAAATTCTCAAAATTGATTATAACAGTACCGTTAATTAAAATTTTATTAAATTTTTTTCATGACTTTACAACTTTACTTATTAAACACACAATAACAAACATTTTAATTAATTTCAATTTTATAATTACACTTTTTATATGAATAAATAAGGGTGCCTTTATATTAATTCTTCCCCCAAAAAAAGGTGAAAAACTACATATTTGTGGGTAAAATTATTACGTTGCGTTGTAATGGGTGGCCAGAAACTTTCTAAATTTAAATGGGAGACAGTATTTGATATTCAATTTCCAAGTTGCAGAAATAACTAGAAAATTTAAAAAGAAAAAAATATAAAAAACTTTATAGGAATTTCTTCCACTGTATATCTCTGTACCAGTATTAAAATTTATCAAATCAAAAAAAAAAAAAAAAAAAAAATGTGTCTTTATTACAGTAAAATGATTAATTTCTTTAGAAAAGGCTTACTCGCATATTTACGTCAACAAAGTGAGTCATATTTGAAAATAAACATGTGTATAATAGGTTTGGCATAAAAATTACTCAACTCAATCAAAACCTCCGAGAGAGAGAAATATAAGCCCTGAGACAGGCATTACAAAGGTATGTGTGTAGTTTCAAGTTTGGACATTTGTTGACTTTTATAACGCAGACAAATAGTGAATAATGTGATTGATTAATTAAATTGAAATTATGTAATGTCGAAATTATTAGTAAAAATAAAAACCGGTGTAAGATACTTTAAAGTGTTTATTTAATAAATACAACATGTAATTTGTTTCAACAAAAAAAAATTTTAGTGAAAAGCTACATATAGGTACCACACATTTTGTCTAGTACATAATACAATAACTATAGGTAGTCTATATTTAAAAAAAGCTTCACTTCTTCTTCCATGCTGAAGCTTTATTTTTCCGTCGACCTGTGCCAGATGTGAAAACTGTGCCAGATATTAATATTGTTTTGATGTTTGTGAATATTCTTTTTTGTGTAATATATTAAATAATTACATATATATTATAATTATAATTATATTATATAAAATAAAAATAAATTTATTGTGGTTTTTATATTGTGAAAATTTTAATTTATTTAACTTGGTTGGGTGTAAAGTAAAAAATTGCAAAAACATTAAAGGTAAAAAAAAATTAAATTTGAAGGAAAACTATAAACACATAAAAAAACAACAAAAAATCTTTGTTTTATTTAAAATTAACAATTTTATAATTGTTATAATTGAGTGTTTCTGGTACAGTGTGACATCACGAAAAAGCTTTTATTGAAAGCTTCTCTCGATGTAGATTACCTATAGTTAGTGTATCATGGTCTAGTATGTAAATTACGTTATGTTAATATAAAATATGTATTATATTATAGTATTTTTCTTTTTGGAAGTCAGTATTGTGCTTATGGAGGCAGTACCCGATGAGTTTTTTGCCTTGGTAATATTTAAGTTAAAAGATCACCTCGATTGAAATTGAGATCTGATCACCCCACACATGAGACAGATTTATACAAACGAAATGTAAAAGAGTATAGAAAAGTATGCCTATCTTGCCTGCACTGACATCCAAAAAGAAAAATAGTATAGATTGGTAATTAAAATAATATTTGAAATTTTGTTAACGATAAAATATGATTCTAGATTATAAAGCGTTTATTTAATTATGTAATATATTCTTAAATAAGTACCTATATGAGATCTACATAGAAACGATAATTCAACAAATATTATACGAAAACTAAGAAGTTTGCTATTAATTTTTTCAACATAGGATTAATTAAAAAATATTTTATTTTATTAATTTTGATAAAAAATGAGTAGAAAGTGCAAAACACATGAAAAATGTTTGATGATTTAGTTGAACATTGATTACAATGCAATCACAACAAAATCTCGTGGCAAATCTGTCTCAAAAAAACCATACTTTCTTAACTGGTACTTACAAATAAATTAGAAACTGAAAATCGTTAGAAAAAAAAATGGCGTTTACTGAAATTTAATAAAAGTTAAGATTGCTGACTTTGCTTTTATACCCCTCATTTATAAAAATGTTCATGTTGGCTTTTCATTTTCTATTTTGTTTTTTTTTTCATAAAAATGAATTTTATTAACATGTTTTTTGTGGTTTTACTAATATTTGCAAATTGCTATTTTCTATAATTAACAAATACCAATTTTTCACTATGTTTTTCCACAAAATTAATTTTTTTTTTAAATTAATCGCATTTAATCACATGATAGTACTACGCTACTTTGGCTTTACATATGTGAAATTAAAGTTGTAAAACTTCAGGACTTGAATAATATTCTCTCTCGGAGGTTTCGACTCAAATCATATAATTATAAGAGAATAACACAACCACGATGTGATGCTTCAAATTAGTGTACATAAAATTATGGTAAATTTCGGTGTTTTCGAAAATGCAGTGATGCTGCCGTGATACACAGTTCAGCGTATAAAAGCTTTATTACCGCATTTTAGAAAATACCGTTTCTCTACCATTTTACATAAAATTTACATGTAATATGTACATATGTGTGTACTATTATACAAATGTTGTAATAAAATCTTTAAAGTAGAAATTTTCACTTTAAAATAAATATTTTTTGTTTTCACTTTAAAACTATGACATTAAGTAATATAATTTCTTAACTACATACATACCACAATTAATAAGTACTCCGAAACTTGATAAAATTAACAAAATTATTTTCATTTTTTCTCGACTGCAAGGTATTACCTATTTCTACTAATCTGGAAATTACAATAAATATAAAAATCAATTTAGAATTCCAACTTTACTAAAATTTTGTCATCAATATCTTATCTTATCTTTCGTATATACATATTATACATACATACATACATATGTAATATGTATGATAATACATACATAAAAAATGTTAGATACCAAAACTATCTTATCTTATATCTTATATATGTATGTGTGTGTATATAGAAGAAGAAAATGGAATATGTACCTACAGGTTACATATCTATGAGCAGATGTACGGATATAAAAAAAAAAAGAAAATTCGAGGGAATTTATTCATTTACACACCTCAAACTTTAGAAAAAAAAGGTTTGTTGAAGAGGTTTATTTTTAAATTTATTTCTTTTTCATACAATAAAATGCCAAGAAATATTTTTTAAATACAAACATTTTACCACACATTTGTACTTACATAATAATATGTATGATACATATGTATCAGTGGCGGAGACAGTAGTTTTTTTCATGTTCAGGTTTTTAAAAAAAATTAGTTATATTTTGTTTTTATTCGAAATAACTTAAAACACGAGTTTCCACTCCACGTAAGAGGTATCGCTGTCAGACCGTTAACTGATTTAAAGTGGTCGGTTTCCGTAAGGAGAAAATTGTGTAAGCAATAGAACGAAAATTTAAAAATTCGTTTAAAATTCAAAAATTTCTTTTATTTTTACACCGAGAAAAACGGCCTATTTATTTCTTACCGTCCAGCCTCAACTCAAGCAAATGTTTTATCACAACAAACACACAATATGAAATATTCTGTAATAAACAAATTCAATTAATTGAAATTTAATTGAAATTAAATTTTTTAAATTAATTTTCTTCAAATAAAAAAGTTAACAAATAGAAAGGAAAACAACGTCGTTAATTTCAAAATATGAACACAATGCATTATTATTTGAAGGATATAAAAGAGAAAGGAAACGAAAAGTAAAAAAAATATTTTTTCATAATTTTCTACTACAGTTCACTTTGTGATGTACCTGACTGTGATGTATAAAAAAACGAGTTTGAAAAGAGAAAAATATTATTGCTTTATATGGTGTACTATGATTTTCCTAATGTTCACTTTAAAACAAAGTTTATCTATATATTAAGTTAGGAAACTGAAAGCATGTTTTCTTATCAATTTTCGACCTTGGTCCCGTTATTCAAATGTCCTTAACGGATTTGCGAAAAATAGATGGTAATAAGGAGTTTGTTTGTAAGAAAAAGATAAAAAATTCAAAAAAAGTGACATCATTTAATGTGGAAATCAAAACATTATTACAGGGTGCAGGTTTAAGGTTTTTAATTAAATCAACTACGTACAACAATTCACTGTTTTTATTGTTTATTTTGTTTTTTTTATTATTATTTATATTTTTCAAAAAAAAAATTGTATTATTTTCAAAAAAATATATATATTACATATATAAATCACAAATTCACTTTGAAAAAAAATATCCACTAATTTATCAAAAATATACTGTATCACCTTGTACTATAATTCAAACAAAAACCAAAATACAAATAAATTCGTTTTATCTCGCCCAAAACCATCTACATATAGAAGCCGTGCTATGGATGTCTGCACTAACACAATCAAACACGATAAAAGTGTTGAAACGTCAAAACATTCAATGCTGGTAGTACAAATAGTGATGTAAAGAAAATGTGTTTTAGTTAAATATTTTTGGCTTTTTAATTAAAATATGGTTTATAAAAGTTTTGAAATATAATAAATTAACAGTGTTATAATTTTTAAAGTGCACAATAGTCAAAAAGTTAAATAAAAAAGTGAAAAATATTGTACATTCTTACCTACTTTTAAGAGAAAAAATTAAAGTATGGTGAGGTTATATGTATTATTTATATGTAATAAAGTGAATAAATTGATTTGATTTAATAAAATTTAATTTATAATAATTCTGATACATATATGTATTTATATGAATAATTAAAGTTTAAAGAATAATAAATAATATAAACTTTTTTCTTCTATACCTATATATTGACATGTGACTAATGACTACATTACCTATGGTGAGGTTATATTATAAAAGTGAATAAATTGAAACGAAATGTAAACACAAATATATGAAAAAAATAAATAAAGTGAACGAAATACAGAACAAATTCATTTAATTTAATAAAATTTTATTTATAAGTTTGTATTAATTGTTAAATTATTGAATCAAATCAATTTCTCACATCATAACATAATCACAAAAATTTATATAAAAAAAGTCTATGAAAAAGTAAATAATTTGGTACATAATCTTTATTGTGTAATGAAGGCAAATAGACACTTAATTTGTGATAACTAATAAATTAAATTCTATTAAATCAAATTTATTATATTTCAAAACTTTTATAAACAATATTTTATTTAAAAAACCAAAAATATTCAGCTAAAACACTATTTCTTTACACTAATATTCCACCACTCTTATTAAGAAACCAGAAGAAACTAAAATGTCAAAACAAAACATGGCACTTCTTACTAATACATACACAACTCCAGTAGGAGGCTTTTATTGTAGTAGGTTTTGATCTCGCCTTTAAAAAAGCATTATGGGAAAAAATCAAAAATACAATATTTACATTGCCTTTGTATGTATTTGTACTAGTCCATTTTTCACATTTCCCTATACTTTACGTGTTTCACGCATACAAAAAAAACCTTTCATCTCGCCTTTAAAATTACATTATGAAAAATATGCATGTACAGTCACGTATTATCATTTTTTTTTTTTATGACTCATATTGTATTCTCTCGTTCTTATAGGCAAATGGTATAAGATAATGGACATGAACCAAGTAATTAGATCTTTACTACTTCCACTTAATGGATTTTTTTGTTAATGTGTTGTTATCAGTTGTATGTCTATTTGTAAAAAAAGAGTTTCCTAACTTAATATATAGATAAACTTTGCTTTAAAATGTGAACACCTTACATATAAAATTATATGAAGAAAAAAAGAGAAACAAAACGAAGTAACCAAATATTATTCTCTTGTAATTTTCTGTGGGTCCATTTTTAAATATGGTCATAGTATAAAGAAGACTAGTAAAATCACATTTCAATTTTCCATACAAAATTTGATAAGAAATTTTGAAAAACTTCAATGTATGTGTAAAATGCAAGTGTATTTTGCTAGAAATAGTCCAAAAGATAAATCGTTAGGGAGCAACAAAGATAAAAAATTTAAATTTTCTATATACGTAATTATTCAATATACAAGAGTAAACCGTACTCTTATTGCCATATTGGGTAAAATGGAAGCAAAAACGTAATTTCAAACCCAATTATATATAGAAATTTACTGGAAATTCATTTAAATTATAATTTATTAATTACCTTTTTACTTAAACCCAACAATATGTATCTATTACATTTCTTTCACTATCTCCTTACAAATAATAATAAACAAAATAAATACTAGTGATTTAATATTACTACGCTTTACCTTATAAAAACTGTAAAACCAATACAGAGGGAGGTATTTTTATTCTCATTTTTCACGTGTATGCGTAAAACATGCATAGGTGAGAATATAAAGTTGTCTAAAAATCAGAGTGCGGAAAATATCATTCACGAATGAAAAAAATTCAATTTTTCACCAATTTTATCATTCACGAATGATAATTATTTTTTACCATTTTTATCATTCACGAATGATATTTAAATTACAAATTCTTATCACTCATGAAGAATGAAAAATATTTCTGTATACTAATTTTTTTCATTCACGAATGTAAAGAAAAATTTCATTCCATATCGTTCCTTTTCACGAATGAAAAAGAAAAGAAACGAATAGAAATAAAAAATTCATTATGTATTCTTTCTATCCTCTTTCTTAAAATTTACAACAACAAAAATGCATGTGTGTAAGTATCTTTTCTTCTGCGCATATTTTTCTAGTATATAATACGATTTGGTATCTTTTTTAAATCGAGCTATACACGAATGATAATTATTTTTGATTCTCAATTTTTTTATGCTCACTCACGAATGAAAAGAAACGATATTGAGAACAAAATTATAAAATTCATAAGTGAATGAAAAATAAAATTATTTTTATTTTATCATTCGTGAGTGAAAAAAATTTTGTTCATTCTTCCTACTCTGGTAAGAATATTGTGATACACTACATTGACATAACTGAGGGAGGTACAATATAATTGTGTAGAAATTTAGCTTTTTTTTCTTAGAAATGAAGATGAAAGATATATTCTTCCTTCCATATAAAATCATGTAAATTTTTAAGGTACATACTACAAGTCTTTCTCCGTCTTATAGGAAGTTTTTTTCTTTTTTTATTCCTGATTACGTTCTTCATTATGATTGGATTTCATTTTTTATTTACCGTTATGCAGAAGTAATTTTACTTGTCTTCTTTATACTATAATATGGTTAGAAAATTTTATGATCACGTTCATAATAATTTTAGGATGTTCACTGAACGCCCTGAACCATACCACCCTCCGCCGTTGATATGTATGTATGTATGTGTATAGATATATCTGGCCAAATATACCTATATTTATTCAATGCAAACCAAATTTCGAGAATTGTTTTTTCTCGAAAATTAGTGTATATTTTTTAGGCTTTAGTTTTACATACATACATGTATGTATGCCCCTCTGTACGATTAATTTAAAATATAATTTTCTGCTTTACTTTAAAAAAAAAAAGTAAGATTCGGTTGAAATTCACATACTTATGTACTCGTTTGTACATATATATGTACAAAGTTGTTTTTCTATCCGCCATATTCCAAATCTTAATAGGAATTTAGTGCTACCGTTATTAGCATTAATTTGATAATTTCATCGAGACAAACAAAAATTGTATGGGTTAGGTGAGGGGGGCTCAATCTCAATTTTTGCCGCTAGCGGGTTGAAGTTATTGTTTTTGTGCTCACGGTATACCCTATTTCTATAACTTCTTTTGGGGGCACTCTAGCGCCATCTGTTTTAGTAGGGGCTAATTTAAGCCAAGCTAAGCTGAAATTATTTCAGTTGATGGTTCATTGCGCATGTTTTACATGTTGTAGTGATCTTCTTGTGTGTACATACACGAAAGAAGAAACCTGTTTATTAGAATTTACAACAACAAAAACTCATGTGTGTAAGTATCTTTTATTCTGCGCATGCCAACGTAGTACAATACGAAACTTCATCTCTTTTGGTTCAAGCTATACTACATTTTGTGTGTTAAGTAGAAATAACGTCAAAACAGAATGCAAATGTACATGGGCATCAGCTTCAATTTTGAACTCATGGAGCAGAAAACTTTCTTGCTCCAACGGTATCAAAATTTTATATGGTGAAATTTATATCGTTCCTTATCGCAGACACATTTTCTTTAAATTTTATTATGAAACTTGCGTTAAAATGGTACAAGTAAAAAATTTGCGCCATCGCATCTCTCGTTTTTGATTATGAAAAAATTATAACGAGTTTCATCGTTTTCTTAGACGTTTGAACGTATTCTTCTAAAACATATATGGGTGTGAAAGTTTTTGGTGCTGATGCTGATTCTGATAGCATGTGCAAAAGATGGTTCGAGAAATTCGCAAACGGCGATTTCGATCTTGAAGACAAGCCATGCTGTGGATCGATGATGATGTTGTTAAATCCGTTATACAGCAAGATCTTTTTTTGACAGCATCAGAGAATGCAGAAAAGCTCAACTCAACACAAACAATCATTTCGGACCACATTCGGAAACTTGAATTGGTTTATAAATATTCCAGATTGGGTGCCTCATGAGTTGAGTGAAAAAAACTTACATGACCGTGGCGTCATTTGCACATCTCTGCTTGCTCGTAACAAAAACGAACTTTTTTCACACCGAATGATAACCGGAGATGAAGAGTAGATAACGTATGAAAACGTTGTGAAGAAAAGAGCATATCGACTGTGTAGTAGTGACACCACGTATCTGCAAAATTCAAACTTTTGAGTCCAGAAAAAAAACATTTCAATTCATAGAACAAATAATATTGTGACATAAAAATTGACCATTGTTAATTTATTAAATTATTAACAATTTTTAATTTTTATAAATGAGATTGTGTGTATTGATATCATATAAATAATTTAATACTAGTATCTCAATTTCAATAAATTCTGGAGATATTGTTAGCTGTCACAAAAAACAATTGAAAAGAAACAATGATGACAATAAAAAATCAATATTTTCAGTGGAATTTAGCTCATAGAAAATTGTGAATACGATTCTAAAAGTAAAAAGTGAAAAAATAAAGTCAAGAGAATTCTTAAACTCGAAAATACTATTTCAGAACACAAACAGTAAGATTTACATTAATACATGGTTATCTTCTGAGAAAAGAAAGCTGTTATATGCTGCAAAAGAAGCTGGTAAGCAAAAGAAAATTAAATTTGTATGGGTGCGCAGAAATAAAATTCTAATGAGAGCAAATAATGGTAGCGAGACAATAATCATCAAAAATTTCAACGATCTTGATAGTTTATAAGTTATTAAATGTAATTATTTAATATGATTCATAGTAATTCTATTATTCATAATGATGATATTGTCTCCAATGTAAATATTGCCAATAATAATGCTTTTACAATTTTTCATTTAAATATAAGAAGTGTGCGCGCCAATTTTGATAATCTGTGTACATATCTAAGTTCAATAACCTTACCAAAAATAATTGTATTGTCTGAAATTTGGATAGAGGAATGTGAAATTAATAATTATAATTTAAATCATTATAATGTATTTGCCAACTGCAATGATAACTACAGAGCTGGTGGAATTGCAGTTTTTGTGCATAATAGTATTTGTTGTTCTTCTGTTAAAGTGGATTTTCAGTCAGCTGATTGTTTACTGATAAGCATTTCTACTGACTATATAAGATTATGTGTATTTTGTATATACAGGCATGTACATAGTTCTGTTGATATTTTTGTTGATGAACTTGCTGAATATATTAATGCAAATCACTTTACTAATTTCATTGTTATTGGAGATATGAACATTAACATTTTAAGTAATTCGAATATTATTGATAATTATTTATTAATGCTAAGTGAATATGGTCTTGATTTGCTAATTAAGGAACCAACTAGGGTTTCTAGTGTTTCTTCTACTTGCATAGATCATGTTCTTTGTAAATTGAAAAATCGATCAAATATTAAAGTTATTCCATTTGTTCTACCTATTAATATTACTGACCATTTTGCCACAGGTGTTACCATAGTGAATGATAAAAATTCACACATTAGTAATTGCAATGATAATGTTCAGAATAAAAAATATATTAATTTTGAAACTTTACGTGAAGCTTTATCACGTGAAACCTGGTCTGATGTATACAAGTGTACTAATGCCTCAATCGCTTTTGATATATTTTTAAATTCATTATTATTTCATATAAATGAAAATTCATATACAGTACGCTCAAAACCAAATAATTTTAAACATTTAAAGCCATGGATTACGAAAAGCTTGTGCAAACAAGTCAAATTGAAAAATAATTTATATAGAAAATTATTAAAAAACCCTAATGATAATGTCCTTTATCAAAATTATAAAGAAATATCTAAACATTTGAAACGCTTAGTTACTGCCAGAAAAAATAGTTATTATCAATTGAAATTCAAAAATTCTGTAGGAAACACTAAAGCCCAGTGGAGAATTATCGATGAAATTATTGAAGTTAATAAACATTCTAATGCAGTGAAATCACTATGTATAGATAATAAACTTATTAATAACTCAAATGAAATCGCTAGAGAATTTAATAAATATTTCATTGCAGTTCCTACTAAATATCAGTCGATGTCCATTCGCACAACAAATGATCTCACTTATGATTTTAAAAATGCAGCATCATTTTTCTATCATCCTGTAAGCTCAATTGATATTTTATTAACAATTTTTTCTTTAAAAAATGGTAGTTCTGCAGGAGTTGATGGTGTGAATGCATTTACTATTAAGCAAATAGCAGGCTACATTTCTGATATACTGTCTTTTCTAATCAATTTGAGTTTTGAGCAAGGCATTTTTCCCGAAACTTTAAAAATAGCTATAGTTGTTCCCTTGTATAAAAAGGGAGACTCAACGGATCCTAATAACTACAGACCCATCTCTATTTTGTCGGTATTTTCAAAAATTTATGAAAAAATCGTAGCGGATAAATTGGTTTCCTTTTTAAATCTACACAAGTTTTTTAGTGATTCTCAATATGGTTTTAGAAAAAATAGAAATACTGAGGATGCTCTATCTGATTTTCTTTACAGAATATATGAAGCACTTGATAATGGTTTAAATACCGCTGGTTTATTTTTAGATTTAACAAAAGCATTTGATCTCGTAGATCATAGAATTTTACTTGAAAAACTTAATTATGCCGGTATTCGTGGATTAAGTTTACTTTGGTTTGAATCATATCTTAGAAATCGTCAGCAATTGGTAAAAGTTAATAATAACTGTAGTGAACCTTCTTCAATCTGCAATAGAGGTGTGCCACAAGGATCAGTTCTGGGTCCTATTCTATTTTTAGTTTACATAAATTCCTTATGTAATCTCTCACTACTTGGAAAGCAATTTTCCTTCGCTGACGATATGTCTCTGGTTTATACTGCGCCCTCTATTGCTGAAGTTAGAAATAAAATAGAAGATGATTTGTTGATCGTAAAGAATTGGTTAAACACTCATAATATGATTCTAAGTGATAAAACTAAGGTGATGTTTTTCAGTTTGCGAAATGAATTAGTAAAAATTGATTTGACATATCATACATGTACAGATGTGTCTGTATGTTGTAGTTCTCAGTGTTTTAAAATTGAATCTGTGAAAGAATTTAAGCATCTTGGAGTTATACTTGATTATGGATTAAAATGGAATGCTCATGTCATTAAAACTAAACAGCAGCTTTATGCTTCATTACGAAAATTTTATTTAATTCGTACTGCATGTCCAAAGCATGTATTAAATATGTTATATTATTCACTAGTTCAATCTAGATTACAATATGGATTAATTTGCTGGGGAGGAGCGTACATGTCTAATATTCTCCCACTATATCGAATGCAGAAAGCTATAATTAAGGTTATTAATTTTAAACCAAGGCTTTATCCATCTTTTTCCATTTTCAAAACTAATTGTGTTCTTCCACTAAGACATCTGTATGTGTATAAAGTTTTAAAAATTTTCTTCAGTAGAAGCGATTGTTTTTCGAGTAAAAAATTAGCTGACTACAATCTAAGACAAAAATATCGTTTTAAAACTCCAAGAATTCGTACAGAATGCTGCAGAAGATTTTTCATAAACATTGCTCTATTCCTCTTTAACAAATTACCACATGCTTTAAGGATTATAAATAACGTGAAAGTATTTTTAACTGAGTTAAAAACTTGGCTATTTGACCATCAAGATATTGAATTTTTATTTAACAATGAATCGTAACTACTATCATTATATTTCTATTTAATAATAATTGCTATCTATACATTTCTCTATTCTCTCTTCTTGTTCAATTATTATCATTACATTAAAATAATCTCATGACAACATTCAACACAGACCCTTTTGGTCTCTGAATGTATTGTCATTCCAAATTCCTTTTATCATGGTGAAATTTACATTGGGGATAAAACAGCATTTGTATTATATGTATTATTGTAATTATAATTATAAATATTGTTTTTTCTAGTTTTATTATTAATGTATACTTATCCTTTATAATTGATATATTAATTGTAATAATTTATATATTATATAAATTATATATATTTATATTTATTATATATTATGCATATGAATTGTATATAGGAATATGGAATGAAATAAATAAATAAAAAAAAAAAATAAATAAAAAAAAATAAAAGTGTTAGATACGTGGTGTCACTACTACACAGTCGATATTGTAAGTCCGGACAACCTTCCCCATACATCATGAAACCGAGCTTAAACCTCGATAAGAAACTGCTGTGTATATGGTGGGACGTCAAAGGAACAATACATTATGAGCTTCTTAAATCTAAAGAAAAGCTCATTTCGGAAATATATGTAAATGGATGATTTGAAGAAAGCGCTCCAAGAAAAGAGGTCTACGCTGGTCAATAGGAAGGAAATCATTCTGCATGACGATAACGCTAGGCCACATACTGCTGACTGGCGACTCGCCAAAAAAATCGGAGAACTAGGCTATTAAAAAATTATATTAAAGTAGGAAGTATTCAGTTGGTAGCACTGAAAAAGAAATGACAGCGGTCAGCGACGTGAAATGGGGAATGATGTGAAACGAGAATGACGTGAAACGAGAATGACGTGAAACGAGAATGACGTGAAATAAGAATGAAGATAAGTATAAGTGACGCACGACAAGGAAGACAAAAAGAAGTGAAGACGTGTACGTCTTAATATGTATATTAAAAGGACGTGATAATTATTGAATTAACTTTTAAAATAATATTTTGTGTTTCAAATAGTAACTTTTTGTATTTCTTATTTTATCATTGAATTAACTAATAAAAAAGTGGAAAGGTATTTTTCAATAAATTGGTCATTCTACAAACTTGGGGGCTCAACCAAGATAAAGTATTGAAGTACAAATCGCACTGAAGCAGAAACGCACGGACAACGTTGGATAAATTTTTCTTTGTATTTTTATTTCGTTCATATTAAGAGTGGTCGAGAAAAGATAAGTATCAAGGAGTTGATGATTTGAGTTAATTTAAATTAATTAAGTAAGTACGTAAGGTTTGTTTTTTTCGATAACTTTTAAATACACGCAATGGCATCGCTCAGTGAATTTAGTAGCATAAGCAACTGTTTATCAACGGCAAGAGTGCCTATAATAAGAGCAATGCACAAATTTATATTTGAACAAGATGGCGACAGGTTTAATAGAAAAAGACTAAGAAATTTTGATGGTTTTGATTTCAACGAAAATGATACAAAATATGAAGATAAGTGCAACTATGTTAAAAAAAATTTGATAAATAGCGATTTGATTTCAATTTGTAACGTTTTAGGATTGGATTATGATAATGAAGATTTCGTTTTGCTTATATTTAAAAATCTAAAAAAAGGTAATTTGTTAGTGGATATAAAAGAAAACGAAGAAGAAAGTGACGATGAAAATGGAGACGATATGACACAACAAAATAATGACATTTGCAGTTCTATAGGTACAGTATTCGCTAAAAATGATGACCAGTATGATTTTGCTCCCAAATTTGCACTAAATTTTTGTGATGTCGAAGATACAGTAAGACAATTTGATGGAAGCGAAAAATTTCCTGTAGAATACTGGATAGAAGAATTTGAAGAAACAGCAACTATTATGCAATGGAATAATTTCCAAAAATAAATTTTTGCAAAAAAATCTGTTACAGGGTTAGCTAAATTATTTATCAGAAGCGAAAGAAATATTACAACATGGATTCATCTTAAGACTGCACTTTTAACAGAATTCAAAACTGCAACAAATAGTGCAAAACTACATAAACAAATGTCAGAACGAAAAATTAAAAAGGAAGAGTCAGTTTTAGAATACTTTTTTAATATGAAAGAGCTAGCCGCGAGAGGTAATATAGAAGACAGTGCTCTCTTTCAGTATGTGATAGATGGTATAAGAGATCTAAATGCAAATAAAATAATTCTTTACGGGGCTAATAATGCAAAAGATTTCAAAGAAAAGTTAAAAATATATGAAGTTATTAAAGAAAAAACAAAATGTATGAACTCAAGAAAGATGATTCAAGAAAATTTGAAAAGAAAGATCAAATAGAAATAAGAGCTGGTTGTTTTTGTTTTAACTGTGGTGGAAAAGGTCATCAATCCAAATATTGTCCTCATAAAGAAAAAGGAATGAAATGTTTTAGATGCAATAATTTCGGGCACTCATCTAAAGAATGTAAAAACAATATTGAACAAAAAGTTAACATGCGTTGTTTGGTACCTGTAAGTGATGATGAAATGAATAAAGAAATTGTCATCCAAAACAAGAAATTTATTGCACTTTTCGACACAGGCAGTAAATTCAACGTAATGAAGTACGAAAGTTTTGAGAATTTAGAAGACATTCAATTGTTGGATTCTCAGTTCTATTTAGTTGGTTTTGGTTGCAACAAACATGAAAATAGAATAAAGCCAATAGGATGTATCGAAGTACCAGTCAAGATAGAAAACGAAATGTATGATTTATGTTTTCATATTGTGCCAAATGATTGTATGGACATTGGTGTGGTTATTGGTAAAGATTTATGCAAGTATGCTGAAATAACCATTAACGCTGGTGGTATAGCAATAAAGAAAAATGATGCAAAGAATATAAAACCTGATGATGTTTACAACATTATGAATATTGAAGCTGTAAATGAAGAAGTAATTGATATAGATGAAAATGTAAGTGAAAAAATCAAAGAAAAGGTCCACAATTTTGTTAAAAACTACAAACCCGAAAAATGTAAGTCTACAAATATAGAAATGAATATCATTCTAAAAGATGAAAGTCCTATTTATTCCCATCCAAGAAGATTACCATTTATCGAGCGAGAAATAGTTGATAAACGAGTTGATGAATGGATTAAAGATGGAATAGTAGAACCATGTTATTCGGAGTACTGTAGTCAAGTGGTAGTCGTGAAGAAACGTGATGGAACACCGAGAATATGTATTGATTTTAGGAAAGTAAACAAAGTAAGTGTGAAGAACAGATTTCCTCTTCGTCTAATAGAAGACCAACTTGATTTATCAAATTCCCCAGGAGTATTTCAAAGTCATATAAACCATATATTTCGTGCTCTTACCACAAAAGGAATAGCTTTACCATATATCGATGATGTAATAATTCCTGCAAAAAATGAAGAACAAGCATTAAAAAGATTGCAACAAGTTTTTCAAATATGTAAAGATTACTGTCTGGAAATAAATAAAAAAAAGTGTCAATTTATGAAAAAAAGAGTGCAGTTCTTGGGACATGTCATAGAAAATGAGCAGATATTGCCATCAGAAGAAAAAATTAAAGCGGTACTTCATTTTCCAAAACCCGAAAATGTGAAGAAATTAGAAAGTTTTTTAGGTTTGGCTAGTCATTTTCGAAAATTTAAACCAGAATTCGCCCTAATAGCAAAGCCGCTTAGCGATTTAAGAAAGCAAGACAGAAAATTTATAATGGGAGAAAAAGAGACAGAAGCATTTATTAAACTAAAGACATTATTAACCTAAAATCCTATTTTGCATATATCTAATCAAGCATATGAAACCGAAGTACATACAGACGCATCTATCGACGGATTCGGTTCAGTTTTATTACAAAGATCACCAGACGATATGCAAATGCACCCAGTTTACTACATGAGCAAGAAAACAACTGAAGCAGAAAGAAAGTTTTCTGGTTACGAACTAGAAGTGCTTGCTGTAATAGAAAGTTTAAAAAAATTTAGAGTCTACTTGCTTGAAATAAAATTTAAGCTAGTAACCGATTGCAACGCTTTTACAAAAACATTAGAAAAAAAAGATTTGGGCACAAGGGTTGCCAGATGGGTTTTGTTCTTCGAAGAACATAATTATGTCGTAGAACATAGATCAGGTTCAAGAACGCGTCATGTCGATGTTTTAAGTCGAAACTCTATGATGATTATGACCATTGAAGAAGGGAATACGCTCACTATAGTGCAACAAGCCCAGATGATAGACGACGATATAAAAATTATGAAGGAAATTTTGAAAGAAAAAGAGTATGAGAATTTTATTTTGAAAAGAGATATACTGTATAAGTATAAAGAAGGTCGTGAACTTTTAGTCATTCCGAAAGGCATGCAGGCAGAAATTATTCGTAAAGCTCACGAAAGAGGACATTTTGCAGTCAAAAAGACAAGAGAGTTGATTGATATCGATCACTACATTCCAAAGCTAGAAGAGAAAATCAAAAGATGTATTGCGCATTGCATAAGCTGTATAATTGCAAATAAAAAAAGAGGCAAGCAAGAAGGTGAACAAATTCCTATTAATAAAGAAGAGACTCCGCTGCATACTTATCATATTGACTTTCTCGGTCCACTCGACTCAACGAATAAAAATTACAAACATATATTTGTTGTAATTGACAGTTTTACCAAATTTTGTTGGCTCTATCCAACAAAAACGACATCAGCTGCAGATACAATCTCCGGATTAGAATTGCAAAAAACTACATAATCTCTGATAGAGGCTTAGCCTTTTTTTCAGAAGATTTTAGAAAGTATTGTGAAGATGAAGATATTAAGCACATAATGATAACAACGGGTTTAACACGTTCTAACGGACAAGTTGAAAGATTGAATAGCATAATAATTTCAGTACTCACTAAATTAACAGAAGACAATCCTGCTAAATGGTTTAAGTTTGTCAACAAAGTTCAAGCCGTAATAAATTCTACATATCAAAGAAGTATACAAACAACTCCTTTCGAGCTGCTGATCGGAGTAAAGATGAAAACAAAAGAAAACATTGCTATTAAAGACATAATAGAGAAAGAAATTGCAAAAAGTGCAAAATGAAAATAGAAGAACTTACAATCTAAGAAGAAAACCTGCCACTACATATAAAATTAATGATTTAGTCGCTATTAAACGAACACAGTTGGGTGGTGGACTCAAATTGAAGCCAAAGTTTCTGGGTCCTTACAAAATTACCAAAGTTAAGTGTAATAATTCATACGATGTGACGAAAGCTAGTCAAAGCGAAGGCCCGAAGTGCACTAAAACCTGCGCTGAATACATGAAGCCATGGCCTATTTCAGATGACGATAATGATTCATTCGAGGCGAATGAATAGTAGGATGGCCGAGTTGTAGGAAGTATTCAGTTGGTAACACTGAAAAAGAAATGACAGCGACGTGAAATGGAGAATGACGTGAAACGAGAATGACGTGAAATAAGAATGAAGATAAGTATAAGTGACGCACGACAAGGAAGACAAAAAGAAGTGAAGACGTACATATTAAAAGGACGTGATAATTATTGAATTAACTTTTAAAATAATATTTTGTGTTTCAAATAGTAACTTTTTGTATTTCTTATTTTATCATTAAATTAACTAATAAAAAAGTGGAAAGATATTTTTCAATAAATTGGTCATTCTACATTAATAAAAAATTATTAAAAAAATTATTATAATAAAATATAAGAGAATTGTTAAATCTTGAATAATTCACGTGGACACAATGCTGCTCGTGCGAATGAGTTCTTTATCAAATGAGATTTAAAAAGAATTCTTAAAGAAAACTTATTCTCAACCAATGGAGTAAAAGCGCAATTAATATCACACCTCACCGAGGCCATAGACTTTTAGATGGAACTTCAACGGCTCAAATGGAGATAAGTTCACTAAAAGAGTATAAAGGTCAACTTCGTGACCCCTTATCTCAGGTGGTTGAGACTTTCAAACTGGCAAATCATAATAATAATAATAGTAATAATGTCTTAATACATACGAACTCAGAATCATAAATTATTTACTAATGTAACTTCATTGATACCACCAATTATTCCAATTGATGCAGTAAATGACATAACTCAGGATATCAAAAATATTCAACAATCCATTAAAATTCTAAAATTGAATGAAAATCTTGTAGCAGACATCAAACAACATTCAACACATCACTATGTGGTATCATATTTTGGGTTATGTTTGGTTTTAATTATTATAACATATTCAACATTCAGATATATTTATGTATATGTATCAAATTTTGGACAAAACGCAAAGTCGCTGAGAAATCAACCACTAACAAGGAAGACGAAATGCATAACTTTGAATTCCAGGCAGATTTATCATTGAATCATTGAGCATTTGCTCAAGGCGGGGAGAATGTTAAGAGTTACGTTTAAAAAACAAAATATTAATGTTAGTTTTTTAAGTAAACTATGTATCTCGTAATATAGCAGGAAACATTTAAATTTATGTGTCCTGTATTTTTATTATTTAAATAGAATAGTGAAAGTGTTAAGAATATGAAGCAACATTGTAAATAAAAATCATTTTAATTTTTACCCCTTTAAATAAATTCTATATGCACAACGTTAGTTTTATAAAGTAAATGTCACTAATAGTATTTCCTTAAAATACTAATGTAAAACACATGTATCGATCGCTAGATAATCAATAAAAATTGATCCTTATCATAAGATAGATACTTAAAAATATTTGTAAAAGGGATAGAAAAAAGGATGCATCTGTATTCTATGCAAGATGAATAAATGAAATGATTTTTAGCTTTTTTGTTGTTTATATTACTTAACATGTATTTGTTTGGTTTAAAAAACAAAATAATAATGTTAGTTTTTTAAGTAAACTATATATGTACCTCGTAATATAACAGGAAACATTTAAATTGATGTGTCATGCATAGAACACATACCTATTGCACTTGTCATAAGTTCCGGAACAAGAGACATAGAGTCGGCATAATTTCCTTTTAAAAAATTTAGAAAATATTAAAAAAAGAGAAAAACCGCGAAGTCAGTCTGAAGTGATCCGTAAAAAACAGTAAATTAAAATCTTTAATTAAATTCTTTGAGAAGTCAAAAGAAGAGAAGTCAAGTTGTGAAAAATAAGTTTGCATATAAAGTAGTAAAAGCTTTATTATAATAAGATTATTTGTAAGAGACGTTATTGTTGAATAAGTTTAAATACAAATTTTAAAAATAAACTACATTTAATTGTGTTTTAATAAAAATTGAATTAGTGAATTAAAGTTTATTTCACTTTTTGACAAATAATTTTTATTTCTAAATTTTTTTTGAGTTCTGAAACCTCGAAACTTTAATTGTTTGACTTAGAGAATCTGAGTGGGGGACCGTACGGTTTCTGTATTCTAGAGAAATAAAATAAAAAGAGGACGATGCACCTCCAATAGCTTCAACCGCAACAACTTCTGTTGATGTTCCTCTGGTTGACAATGTCATAAGAGAAGTTGAAAGCTTAGATAGCTTAAGCGACTATTATGACAGTAATGATGACACAATTACTAACGTGTCATCCATGCTATACAGCGAAACCGAGTTTTTCGAATTGAAGAAGCTGGAGTTTAAACTTCCTTACAGAAGCTGAAACTCGAAGACTCCGAAAAAATGATAAAACTCAGCGGAGCTGGAAGAAAAAGGTTGAAGAAACTCTTGCGACAAGGGCTGGGCATAGATGAGGCACGGCTGAAGACTCTTCAACCAACAAATCAAAGTAGAGGAGACAATCTCAAAAGAGGACGTTCCAGCGACTCGCCAACTGAGGCTTCTGGTTCTAAAAAAGCCAAACAACCTCACAAAGATGAAGTTGTTCCTCCTACACTACCCGAAAATGTGTCTTCAACGACAAGTTTCAAACAAGCCGTCGAAAGCATACAAGTAGGCATTCTGGCTAAGTCCTTTCCAGAAGCTTTCCTGTCTACGGAATAAATTAGTGCCATTGAGGATCAGATTCTGAAAAGGATTATAGAACTTAAGGACAGTGCTATAAGGCCAAAATTTTTTAGTGCCTAACTACAAACCAAGATAGCTTGTGCTCAGATGCGCCAATGAAAGCACGAAGAAATGGCTTCAAGAATCTATCAAAGACTTGAAACCATGGGATGGAGCAGAGCTGGCTCTAGTCGAGGAAAAAGATATTTTTCGGTCACAAATCTTAGTCGGGAACTTTCCAAATAGCGCTAAGTACAAAAATGAAGACATTATGAGACTCATTAAAGGACAAAATTAGTGCAGAGTGGATGATTGGAG
The DNA here is from genome assembly GCA_932526495.1 of Bombylius major. Lineage (NCBI taxonomy): Eukaryota > Metazoa > Arthropoda > Insecta > Diptera > Bombyliidae > Bombylius > Bombylius major. Next base: position 24,912,610 of record OW052043.1, read on the forward strand.
AATCGTAAGAAGAACCAATGACAAAACGTTTGCCCTGCTCATTTTGTCAGTCGATCACAATTCCATAGCCGATTTGAAAATGAAAGACTATAGAATAAGCTACAAGTTTGGTAAAGTCAAACTTCGACGTAGAAGCGAGGTAAGCAAGAAGGTAGCAGAGGAAGGTGGGGACAACAAAGTACCCGCAAAATCGAAGGCCTCAACCTGTAAAGCTTCTACGTGGAAGACAAAAACTTCAACAAAGTAAGGTCATCTAGGCAAATCCAAGGAAGGGACAAAGGATGAAAGTCCAAGTACCATCCACAAGTCTACCTAGATGTCCACAACATTGAGTATCTACAGATAAACCTTCACCACTGCGAGGCAACCTTCACACGTGCTTTGCCGAAGGTTTATTAAAGAACAACTGAACATGAGGCTAATACAAGAACAAGACATTAAGAGGACAAATCAAGAAACTCAATACACCAAACAGTAAGTTAATATTTCATAACAAGTGCGATAGGCTCAGGGCAGCCTTGTTAATAAATAACAAAATAAACTTCCTACCAACTACAGGATTCATTACACAGGACCTGGTTGCAGTACTGACGGAGGTGCCTATAAAAGGCTATATTAGCCTCCGCTTACTTCGACATCACAGAAAAACACCCTCCACTAAGCTCAACACATACACTTCTACAATACTTCAGTTATACTTTTTTATATTCTATGGGAAAGCTCGGACACTAAAAAAAGCGATGAGTGCCTATTAGAATTTATTAGCAGTAATAATATTATAGTTAATAACTCAGGCAATAACCTTTAGAAACATAAAGTTGTTGTTGTTGCGGAGAGTCCATTGTACTCAGCGCCCCGTCTCTAGTAAAATCTCCTCGTTTTCCTAATAAACGAGAGAATTTTGTATAGCGGTTGAGAACAGATGTCTTCCATTCTCATCACATCAGAGTTCCATGTACACAGCCTTAACCTAGAGAAGGCAGGGCAACAGCAGAGATGGTGTTCTGTTGTTTCCGCCTCTTCCAGGCAGGCCCCACACGTTGGATCCCTGACCACTTTCATGACCGCCAGATGGTAGTTACACGTGTTGTGCCCTGTGATGAGCCCAACGAGAGTCCGACAGTTGTTCCTACTAAGGTTTAGAAGAAATCTAGCCGTTCCTTCTTCAGGCTTTTTCGTACCACTGCAACCAGATAGGGCACACCATCTTTCCGCATAAAGTTTCTTCACCATAAGGCAAGAAGTCATAGACTTAACCCTATTCACACTCAACATCTGTGACAAAATTACTAATTGGCATGTCAGATGAAACTTCTATTATATGTATGTCGGATCATATGCACATAAGATTTGATAAAGAGGCTAACTCTCACATCCAATATAACCAAAATCCAAAACACACCAACTGGATTCTTTACGATTAACTTTTTAAAAACTGTGTAAATCAAGAGGGCGTAATAGACATCTGAAATGAGCTGGATCTAGACTACAGCAATCTCTAATAAATTCATTCAACGATAGCAGCCCGGTAAAGCCTAAACGAATCGCTAAAGACGCTCCATGGTGGAATCAGGAGCTAAGTAAAGTAAAATCAAAAGTTAGGAAACTGTTTAATAAAGCTAAACGTACACGAGAGTGGTCTGAGTACAAAAAAGCTTTAACTGAATACAATAGGAATAGGAAGAATAAAGAAATCCAATAGGAAAACCTGGGGAAACTTCTGTGATAGTGTCACAGAGCTACCTCTAACAGCAAGACCACAAAATCTAAAGCTAAACTTTGAACCCAGAAGAAACTCTAGAATTGCTACTAGGAACACACTTCCCAGGTTCAATAAACCCAGAGAGCGAGATTTTTCTACAAGGAACTCACATAAGAGTCTCTAGTAGAACACACAGTTTAGCCAGCAAAATATTTACTAATAAAAAATTTCAAACCATATAAAACACCAGGATTCCAATGGATCTCTTCAAACCTTACAAACTTGTTTAAAGCAAGCTTTAGGTTAGAACACATTCCCAAACCATGTAGGAAGACAAAAGTAGTCTTCATACCGAAGGCAAGCAAAAGACCTGATGCCCAGCCAAAATCTTATAAACCAATAAATCTAACTTCTTTTCTACTTAAGACAATGGAGAAAATAATATGATCAACATATTAGAGACAGCATAATTGCAAAAAAGCTTCGAAATGCCAATCAACACGCCTATCAAGCAGGTAAATCAATCTTAACTACTGTACATAGTTTAGTTTACAAGCTAAACAGAACTATGGATACATAAGAAATAGCACTATGTACTTTCATTGACATTGAGGTAGCTTTCGACAACATCTCATTTGATTCAGTTGAGAGGGCTGCCCTATCCAAAGTTTGTGAACTCCCAATAATTAACTGGATTAAAGCAATATGCTTAATCAAAGAGAAATCGAATCTACGATGGAAGGCAAATCAATGACAGTTAAAGCCATAAAAGGATTCCCTCTATGGGCTATGGTCATTGATGAGAAGCCGTTAAAAGTACTGTTTCCGAAACGTGAATCTCGGCACGGAAACAAAATAACCTTTGAAAAAGGAGCTTCAATATGGTACACAGATGGCTCAAAAACCAAATTGGGAGTATGAGCAGGGGTAACAGGGCCAAAAAGAAGCCTCCTAAAATGCCTAGGCAAGTATCTATCGGTCTTTGAAGCTGAACTCTGAACTGAACTGCGATAACGAATGCGTAAAAATAAAGGCTTCAATAAAGCCACAGTCTACATAATTTCAGGCAGTCAGGCAGCGGTGAAAGCCCTCAACGCTCACAAAATTGAGTCGAATGTCTTAAGACTGTTATAACACTCGCCAGAACAGATAAAGTTCATCTTATGTGGGTTCCGGGACATGAGGGAATCCAGGGCAACGAGCTGGCGGACTTCTCAGGGAAAAAAAAGCGCCAGCTCCAAAACTTTTGGTCCAAAACCCTTCTGTGGACTGCCTTAAAGCTATGGAGATGGAAAAGTACATCTCCTACTGGGAAAAGACAAGCGAAGGAGTTTATTAAACCTTCAGCTCATATTGCTGTTAAACTGATCAACCTCAATAGGAACGAGTTAAGGACAATCATGGGACTTATCACTGGCAACTGTCCGCTCAACTACCACCTGAGCAAGAAAGGGCTCAAAAAGGATTACAAATACAGGTTCTGCAAAGAGGCCAAAAGGACCGAAACACATTCTGTGTGAATGCGAGGCGTTGGTCTCAAAAAGAGTGCGATACTTGTACCAGTTTTTCCTCAAGCCTGAAGAAGTCTGGTGCGCACCTTCGAAGAGAATCTAAGATTTATAAAAGCCTAAATCTATGAGAAGCACGGGCTGCACAAAAGATCTACAAAGGTCGAAGTGCAACAATAGCACTATTGCAATCTAATCTTATGTAATGGCTAAGTTAAACCTTTATAAGAACTTTAAGGTAAAGTTTCCCACAAGAAGTGAATGAAGACACGGATGGATCTAAGACGGACGCGGGTGGGGGAGCGGGAGTGTTCTCAGACAACTTCTCTTTATCTATCCGACTATCAAGCCATGCAAGGTTCTAGACATTGGGGAGCTTCTTCTTCAAGAACCTTGGAGAAATAGCAGTTAGGGTAAGAGACATTATACGATTCTTGAATGAAACGGGATAGTTACAGATGTACCGGTATTTTAAACATCTTTTGTTAAGGTTACGCAAGGTGTGTTGAAAAAAGGAACTATTTTGACTTTATATGAATTTTACAATATAAAAAATATAAAAACAAGATTTAGTAATTTTTAGAAAATGATGTATTTTGATTTTATATGAATTTATCAGTAGTAGTTTCAGGAGAATTATTTTAATTAGAAATCGATTTACGACATGTAAAAAAATAATTTAAAAAAATGAAGCATGAAATAATAATAATCTGACAATATTGTAATATTAGTTATGCTGTTATGGTACTTACTTTTTCTACATCTTAATTTTCAAATCTTAAGTTTACAAATTTAAACAAGATATAAACAAGCAACTAATAAACATTGACTTGCTAAGGAGAAAGTTAATATTATTAATTTTTTCTCATTTTATTTATTTGTTTTTTTATTATTATAATTATATTTATTCTATTACTATACAGTTTTTACAGATTTAGAAAGAACTTCCATACTTAATTTATTTTCACCTTTACATTGCATACTCAGCAATATGTACAATTCACTTTATTAAGTGCAATTTATTAACATTTATTTATTATATTTTATTCGTATTTATAATTTGATGACTTGAGCAATTTAAGTTTCTTTAAATTTATACTACTTAAAATTATGTTCACGTTATAACAATAAAATGTTTTATTACTCTGCAATTTACATATTACATGCATTATAATAAGAATATAATTATGTTCTTTTTTTTATCCATATTGTTATATACGGGTTCTAATAGCAAATTTTCAGACGTAATTTTACATTTTATTTCCTTTCACACGACTAGAAAATTCTAAATTATAAAAAACTGGAAGAAACGCAAATTCATAAATTCATAAAGTAGAGAACAAAAAGGCATCAAATTTCATTATCAATTATAAATGCTATAATTCTCATTAAATAAAATTGTAAAATTTTTATAAAATTAAGAGTTGTAATGAATTTTAAAATGAAATAATAAAACAAATCTAATTTTGAAATCAAAACGAGAAAGTTGTTTCAATTTAGATTACTGGCGCAGTCGTTTTAAGTTAAGAAGAAATTACTATCGAAGCTACCAAAATAAAGTTCTGATTTTAAAAAAAAAGTAGCTATTGACTTACTAAAGGAAATAGGAAACCTTAATAGTAATTCGTGAAGAGGTAAAAGTTTAAGTGGTAAAGTGCTTGATATTTTCCAGTGCAAAAAAAAAGACCAATATAATTTTATTAATTAAAACTACGCACATACTTGAAAAAAAATTTCCTTTCATATCTGTGAAATAAATAACTCAATAGAGATATATGTATGTGAATAAATAAATAAATAAATTACAATAACAAAACTAAAATAGTAATAAGAGAAAAAGGATTTAACACCAGGTGTTTCACCAACAAGAAGAAGAACTAGAACAACAAAAGAAAAAATAATTTTCAACTCAACATCATACAATACGTTTTACCGACAGGAGGAGGAACCACAACAAACAGAACAACAATTTTATTCAACTATGTATAATTCTACATATCTGGTAAGCACATTTTCGAATAAAAAATAAAAAAATATATAAATTAAAGTAAACAAATTATAAACAAATTAATTCTTAAATAAGTGACTTTTAAACAAATAAAAAGTCCTTAAACAAACCAAATTGTAGTAATAATACATAAATAAAATATGAAATGGAAGAATTAAGTGTTGCTGACAAGTTTAAAATTATTTTTGATTTTATTATTCACATACCCGAATTTGATGGTAAAAATGCGAATTTACTTCCTGAATTTATACAAAGAGTTGAGAATATTATGCCTATAATTAATGGTTTTGACGAATTTAGTACGAACATTTTGAAAAGCTATGTGACAGATAGAATAAAACGTGAAGCAAAAAAAAAAAAACAATACAGATACATGGTAGTCCTACTGATTGGGAAGAAATAAAAGCTCTACTATTGAAAAAACCCCGGTGGAAAATTTTATCAGCAGATAATAATCTTTTAGACAAAATGCGTTCCTGTCGTGTAGTCACTACAATTGAAGATTCTTACGAAACAATTAATAAATGTCTCTGTAGGCTTAATAATTATTTTCTTTTGAATCCAGGCAACTTAAACAACTATAATATTGAGAGTAACAAGAGAATCGCTTTAGAAACCTTTAAAATTAATTTGCCAGAACCCGCACGTAGTGTGATTTTTAGTAGAAATCCTAACACTAGAAGATGCCTATAAAATCATTATAAATGGAAAATATCAAATTAAATCTGTGGTTTTTTTTAAAACAACTTAACTGAAAATTTCTAATTTTTCAGGAGAGCGATTTTAAATAAAAATTGATATAACTTTTCATCATTTGGTCACAATCAATTAATTTATTTACAAAAGGTGTTATTGACACTGAATATTAGAATAAATAATTAATTTTTTGTTTTGACATTGCTTTTATTTAATTATATAATAAAATTTCAGATAAGTTAATTTTATATCAGCAAACATTTTTTATAAAAACTACTTAACTGCAGATAAGTCATTTTTATGAAAAAAATTAATTTAATAGTTCTTTGATTTATGTAACATTACTTACTTAAGTTAAGTTGTTTTTATAAAAAAAAAAAGTTCTGGCGATTTTAGACATTTTAGATAATGAATGAATACCATGTAGCGTAAAAAAATGAAATGAAATAATTAAAAACTCACATATTATTGTTTTTATTTATATCGAAAATACTTTATTGAAAACATAATATGTAAACATATTTTAATTCAATGTTACATTATATGTATGTATTTTATCCGTAAGAAAAAAAAAAGCATTCAAATTTTTATTTTTTTTAATGTAAGTGTAATTAAATAAATTCAGCGTCATCAGTAGTTTCCCCGTTTACATCAAAATCAATGTTTGGAGTTTTTGCATCATCCTTCAATTGGATATAAAATGAATGGAACACCGATGGTATTTAATTTGCAAATTAAGATTATCACATTTAGAGCAAGTATCAATATTTGGTTTCTTGAATTTTAAATTTAATGTTTTAAATATATTTCTATATTTGGTAAAACTTACAGGTGAGTTATTGGCCTCTTTATACAGTCTGTACATAATACATACTTAAATTAAGATCTTCTCCTGAATACTTTTTTTGTGAATGAGATCTGCCATAATGCGATTCATAAGCAGGAAATGACAAAATGTGTTGTTTGATCTCATCAATTTGATTATTTTTAAGTCTCTCATGTCACGTTAAATCGATTGTTTATTTAATTTATTATTTATTGATCCTTTAAAACTTTTAGTTTCTCCAAAGATACACAAAAAGCATTTTCTACATAATTTTATTGTTTGTGAATCTTTCCAAACTATGTAATATACTGTAAAATGTATATTTTTTTTGGGTTTATCAAATTAGTTATTTTTTTTTAGGTTTTTTGATTTCACTTAATTTTTCAGTATTAGCGTCTTCAGTATCTTTAATAAACACTGTTTTTATTGGATTTTCTATAATTTCACAATATTCCGATCCCGTATCAGGAAACAATTCCTTGTATAAAGAAGATAACGACATTATTATTAATACAATATAAAAATACGACTGATCTCTTTCAATAAACCAAAACAATGAAACTGAAAGCAGTGGATAATTTGTAATTATTATTTTGCTATGTGTAGCAAATAGTACACAATAAAACAATCATGTCCTAACAAGTTCAAACAGATATGTCTGCTATATTATTTCTTAACTGCATGAGTCAACAAATGATGAGTTTATAAAAACAACACAAGTGAAGTTGTGATTTTTATTTTACTATTTATTTTGTAATAATGAATTCTGAAAAAGAACTTATTTGAAGATATGATCACTTTTTTTTGTTTCAATATTTGTTTTTTTCCAGAGTTAAGTTAAGTTAAACTGTTCTTTTAAAAAATATTTGAACGTGTTTTGCACTTAAGACACTTTTTCAAAAAATTTTTGGTTAATAATAGTACATTTTTCAATTACAATTTTTTTGCATTTTATAGAGCTTGAAATGACAAGTTCAACCATATTCATAACTACAAAATTGAAAATTTTCAGTTAAGTTGTTTTTAAAAAAAACACAGATATATGTATATATCTACAGGGTGATTTCGTTACGGTGTCCGACCGGGAAACTACGGATAGGAATACGATTTTTTGTTCGCCTCGCCGAGACCTATCTTTAGTTTCCAGGTCGGACACCGTAACGGAATCACCCTGTATATATATATATATATATATCGAAATATAAATATAAATAAATTTAAATATAAGTATCAAAATATCCTTCTGTTTTATTTAATAAACAAACCTACAAACAAAATCTACGCATGTATCAAATAAATCCAAATGCTTTTCAAAGAAACTTTCTTACAAATAACTTAAACAATATTGCAAATAAAAATCTTTCTCCTCTCGGCTTAAATAATGCAAATACAGGTAGAAATTTTAAAAGAAATCCTGCTGTCCCAATTCAAACCAGATTCTCCCAAAACTCAGGTAATTCATAGACCACTTAAACAACTACCCTATTTAGTTATTAAAAATTCAATAAGAACCTTACGTTTCATCATTGATGCTGGAGCAGAATTCAGTATCATCTCTACTAGCATTCTATTTTATTTATTTTATTTATTTATTCATATTCATACAATACTTATTTGAGCATGATGCTCTTACAGTATGTTACAAAATAGAATTTATATTAAGAATTTGAACTTAAATATAAGGTGAATCGAAAAAAAATTATAAAAAAAAAAAGAAAACAAAAACAAAAAAAAACAAAAAGAATAATACAGAAATAAGATATAATAATGATTAAAAATAAAAAAAAAATAAGAAAAAACAAAACAAAATTCAAATTGAAAAAGAAAAATAAGAAAATAAAGAGAAGGAAATAATTTAAAGCGCATTCTAGTCAAGGTGCATGAAATAGTTTACAAGTGTTGCTCTAAAGCTTTTACAACCGCAACGACCTCTGAGTGAGACCGGAAGACTGTTCCAAAGACCGGCGACATGTACAAAATACTGACTTTTAGTAGTTTTAAAATTGAAAGATGGATTTAGAGAAACATAGTTTATTAAAAAGGTACTCAGGAGATTTCCTAGAAATAAGGTTAGCCAGATAAGCAACGCATCTTTATTTCAAGTAGGTGTCCAAAGTACAGCCCAGAATCGATTTCCTATATGCAGATACATGGTCATAAAGTCTTAATCCGTATACGTAGCGAATGACCGTGTTAAGTTTACGGAGGGAAATAGAGTCAAGTTTGCAAAAAACCTCACATCCACAAAGTATGATGGGAACAATTAAAGTTTTGACGAGGATTAATTTAACTCCAATGGGAAGAAAGTTGCATGAATATGAAAGATTACGAAGAATACCATAAATTTTGGCCACAATAGAATTAATATGGTGAGTCCAAGTGAGCGTGGTGTTAAATGTGACACCTAGATTTCTAACAGAGGAGACAAGCTCTAACGGGATGTTATTAAGTAGAATATTGGAAAAGGAATCAGTATTGATGTGAGTTCGACTTATCAGCATACACTTGGTCTTATTTACATTAAGTAGTAAATTATTGTTTATTGACCACGAAGTAATACTTGTTAAGTCAAGATTAAGGCAGTGAATCGCATCCTCAACCAACCCAAGCGGTCTGGAGATATATAGTTGGACATCATCAGCATACATGTGAAATTTAGAATAACTAATAGACGAGCAAATATCATTGATAAAAATGGAAAATAACAGTGGTCCAAGAATTGATCCTTGAGGTACTCCTGAAAATGTTTGCAGTGGTCTTGATAAATAGTTATTATAGAAGACCGATTGGCTACGATTGCTAAGGTAGGAACTAATAAAAGAAATGGCGGAAGAAGAGAAATTTAAAAAATTACACAACTTCTGACAAAGAAGATAATGGTGAACCCTATCAAAAGCTTTAGAGAAGTCCAGCAGGACGAGAAAAGTAATAAAGTCTTGGTCTATAGCAAGTCTAAGATCATCACAAACATTTAGAAGTGCTGAAGTACAGCTATGGTGCTTACGAAAACCAGATTGAAAAGCAGACAGTAAGTTATTAGAATTAATGTGGAGAGAAATTTGTTTGTGAACCATTTCCAGAGCCAGATAGGAGCTTTAGATAGGAAAGGTAGAATAGAAATTGGTCGAAATTCATCACATGACTTTGAGTTGTTTTTAGGAACAGGAATCACTTTTGCATTTTTCCAGAGTTTAGGGAAGTGAGAGGTTAAGAGAACTGTGTTAAAGATATGAGTTAAAGAAACAATGTTAAACGGGAGTAACAGTTTAACAAACTTAGGATCAAGATGATCGAGGCCAATAGCATTAGATTTAACGTCAAAAACAGCTTTAAAAACTTCAACATTAGTCACCGGAGAAAAAGCAAATCTTTCAAAAATACGTTTTTCGAAAGATGCATAATTATGAAAATCAGGACAGGTGAGTTGACTAACACCAGCGAACGAGGCATTAAGTTCATCAGCATTTATCTCCAAAGACGGGTGCCGTGAAACACCAACTCCGACTTCGCGAACGTTTTTCCAAAGGGCTTTAGTGGAGAGATTTTTATGAAACTTGGATTGATAAAAAGATATTTTTGCGGCACGAATGTGTTTTGTAACCTCATTTCTTAACTTGCGATAAGTATCATGAAAAGCAGGTAAACGAAACTTTTTCCATCTGCAGTAAGCTTTGTTACGACGATTTATTAGCTTCTTTATTTTCTCGTTAAACCAGGGGCATTTGGAGTTAATTACTTTTTTCTCCTTGATAGGAACATGTTTCTCATATAGCATCTTAACAGAGTTAGTAAAGAAATAAACTTGATCATCGGGATCATGGTACTCATAAACAACGTTCCAATTCACCAATTCAGCATCTCGAAATAGATTCAAAAGATTAATGCTCTTGTAATCACGATAACAGAAACTAGAAGAAATGCAAGGATCCCGGGAAACATCAAAATTGTAACATATCATTATAAAATCATGCCTTGAGAAAGCTAAAGAAATCTGGTGGTAAAAAAGGACATTCGCAGCTTCGCTAACACAGAAAACGTCAAGCAACGTCGAGGATGTACTATTGAAATGTGTGGGAGCAGAGTTAAGTTAATATTAAGATTATGACAATTTACAAAATTGAGAAAATTATGTTTGTTATTAGCAGTTAGTAAATCCATATTGAAATCACCAGTAATTGTAATATGCAGATATTTATGCGAAAGTTGCGATAGAACCAGATGGAGCGGTTCCAGGTCGTGACACCTTGGTGGTTTATATACACAACCTATTAGGCACTTATCACCACGTGACGAGACTTCAACAAAAATAAACTCAGTGCCCAAGTTAGCCTCAGAGCAAGCAACAACACAAGAGAATAAAAACTTTTTCACATATATAGCGACACCTCCACCAACTATACCAATTCTATCATTGCGAAATAGCATATAGTCACTAACATTGACTGCATTATCACTGACTTCAGGCTTTAGCCATGTCTCAGATATGCAAATTGCCTCAAATTCAGAGGAACAGAAATTAAACCTAAATTCATCAATTTTAGGTAAAATACTTTGGACATTTTGATGACCTACCCGGAAACCATTGTATCTCTTACAGAGTATTTTCATAAGAATATCAGTATTCTGCACAGAGCCGATAACTTTATTATCAGCCCCAGTCATAATGAAAGGAAGCAGAACGGTAGTAAAGATCCAAAACGGCAAATAAAAGCACGAACAACGCACTAAAAATATACAAATGTAAACTTAACGAAACAACCATGACCAAAATGCACCTAAAACTAATACAAATTATATAAAAATTGAACATTATAAGTAAGAATTTATACAATAAACTAAAATTATAGTAATTAATCATTAATCTGATGTGCAAATAAAGTTGATAATTCAATTAGGCTTCAGCAAGGTTCTCAAGAGAAGAAATCAGTCGCAGTCCATCATCTTTTTTCTTAATTATATACACCAGTCCATGTTTGATGGTTACAGGTGTAATTTGTTTATTTTTTTTCTTTTTTAGTGCTTCACGATATAACTTATAATTACGTTTAGTAAGACATTCATGTACGTAGATTGTCGCATCAGAATCAATATCCATCATTTTTAAAGTTAGAGGCTTCTTTGAGACTTTAATTCGAGTGTGAATAGCTCTCATAAAAACATTTTTATCATTTTCATAGTTGAATTGCATGATTAAATTGTTTGACCTCTTAATACCTTTGCCAGTGCGGAAGACACAATTCAGTTGAGGTTTTGGTAGGTTAAGATTTTTACAAAAGGTATCTACAATCTGAGATGGATTATCATTAGGTAGACAAGGAACATTATTTATAACAACATCATTTTTAAGCAGCTTTCTCTCAATATCATCAATCTTCGTCTCATACTCGGCACATTTGCCTTCCAACAAACTAATTTTAACAGACTCACCACAATTACAAATATGCTCATTCTTATCATTTATTAGTTGTGCAATAACTTGATTTAAGTCAGCAATCTGTTTTTGAAATTCACAAAACATTCTTTACTATGGAGAACAGAAATTCGTTTCACTATCACGCCCGTTACAAAATGTGTCAAACCCGTTACATTTCTTTTTTTTAATTATGAAAAAAGTATTGCATTGTTCCTTGTCAAATTTTTCCAAAAGATTCTTCAAAGTGTCTACAGTATAATCAAAAATAATTTTTGGAATTGTTTATGTGGAAATTTTAGGTTATTCAGTGAAATATGGAAATCCATGAAATTTGAAATCTGATCCTTCTGATTAGAGATATTTAAAGTTTTCTGTTTTATCGTAACCGTTTTGCTTTCACTAGAAGGCAAGTACGAGTTTTTCAATATTTAAGAGTCAACATGTCACACTCGTTACAAATGGAATTCCCCATATATCAATTTTTAGTTCTAAATCTGTTCATAGAGCGGACAGACAAGAAGGAATCGCTTAGAACATTAGATTTAAAAATACGTTATGACCGTTTTTGCAATAAAAAAAAATTTAACATACACAAAAATCCTCAAAACTGTAATTAGACAATTTTATATGGAAAATGAGGACGGAGTAAATGTGCATGACATCATCATACAATTTTTTTTTTGTTTATGAAGCTGTCAACAGAAATTCGAAATCTGCTAACAAATGTCACTTTAAAGAAATTTGCTGTCATTTTATTTTGTTTACATTTGGCCAGAACCAGACCTGTTTTCTTTCAGCTTCAATAACCGGTTTTTTATCCCCACTTTTGGATAAAATGTACTACAACTCGCCTTCTGTCTACTAAAAAACCGGTTGTTGAAGGTGAAAGAAGACAGGTCTGGTCCTGGCCTTTAAGTGGTTCATGTTTGCAAATTAAAAACAAATTAAAAACTTTAAAATAAAACAATAAAATAAAACAATAAAATAAAAAAATAGAATAAAACAATAAAATAAAATAAATTAAATAAAACAATAGAATAAAACAATAAAATAAAATAAATTAAATTAAAAAAAAAATGGAAAACAAAGAAAATCAAGGTAAGTATGTACATTTATTCGTTTAATAGTTTAATTTAATTAACAATTTAGTGTTTTGTGTTCGTCCTGTAATGTAATTATACGGTTTTCGTTTATGTTTTCAATTTAGTGTTTTGTGTTCGTCCTCTAATTTAAGTACTATTTATCTACTAAAACTTAAAAATTACAGAAGTTAGCAGAAAACTTAAACGATAACGAAATCGAAAATAGGACCTGCTACGTTAACGAAAAATTAGCAGATTTTTCTGTTAATTTTTGGTACCAGAATACCCATTTTTGTCTTAGCAGGTTTTTTTACCAGCTGTCAAAATTTTGTATGAGAGTTAGCAGAATGTTGAATTAGCAGAAACCTACAGAATAGCTCCCAATATTTAGTAAATTATTTCACATAACCTCAATATTTTTCTTAATGTTTATTATTTTTTTGTTTCTTTATGTATTCTATTCCGCATATTCTAAAACATATTCCGTTCGTTCTATTCCTTCTTCAGAATGAATAAAGAAAAACACCCATTACTAAGTTTTATTGTGATTTTTTTTAAATCAAATACACAATAAATTAAACTCAGTTTATAATTTTTTTTGTTTATTATATTATTAAATCAAAAAAATGAAGAAATAAGGAAGGAAAATAAAGAAAAGGAGAAAAAAAAATAAGTGAAATAGGTTAAGAAATAAAAGAACAAAAAAACAATTGTTATCAATAAAAGTCATATTGTAGATTTTTACAAAAGTAAATAAAGTAAATAAGTAGCTAAATTTGGCGGCGCAAAGAACAACAGAAAAAAAAAAACCAGGACCATCCATAAATGGGATTTAGCAGATGAAATTTTGGATTAGATTTTAGATAGTAAATATTTGTTTTCTTGCCGTATCACGAACCATTGTATTTTTTTTATATAAACGATTTTTGGAAATTAGTAGGATTTTTGTTATATGATAAGAAGCCATAAAGTACCAATAAATAGAGAAAAAAAGATATTACATAAATAACATATATTTAAGAAAAGAAATAAAAGGGTATTATAAAATTTGTAGTTGTAGAAATGATATGCTAACTGTAGTAGCAAATTTGTTTTTTTTTATTGTTTAGGGACACATTAGTTTAACTATTTAATGTAAAAAGGAAAAAGTGAAGATTGATAAAAGTATGAATTGAAATCAATAATATAAAAAGGGTGTTGTAATTTGGAGAGAGTCAGCGAGGGTTGAAGATGGTCCTCTTGTTACCCTTCCTTTATTTGAAGTTCTCAGGATACCAGCATGCCCTCTATCAATAAAAGTTATCTTTTGCAAGCTTTTTTTTTTTACTCATATCCTTAACGTTCTTTCTACGATTTCTGTAGTCTTTCTTTGGATTTTGCCGATCCTTATTTTCTATGTTAGTGAAACGGACCCGCTTTCGAAATGGTGTATCCAAAGAACCCACCCCGGCTGAAGCAGCTGGAAAATTGACTGGCTGGGTACACCAGGAGCTTCAGTTCTAGTTAATTTTCATTAAATTCAAAAATTCAGTTTCATTCTGAAACTAAATTTTCTGTTACGTAACAATTTATAGCAACAAGAATTGCACGATGGTCACTACTTTTGAGAAGATTTTGAGTTCATACTCACAGAGCACAGAGCTGATTCAAAACTGCGCGACGTAGATGTACTCATTGTTACTTGTTGTTTTTAATTTTAATTCTAGGTACAGTAAAAAAATTAAAACTAAGCAACATTTGTGTATAGAATTTATTTGTACTTTACCGCACTCTACTTGTGCGTCTGTTCTAAACTGTCTCGCTTCTACTGCCTTTCGTTCATGATTAAAATGTTGATACGATGAGTGGAATTGTTGATAATTGCTACTGAATATCATAAACATGATTATTAGAAACAAACGTATAAGCAAAATTTTGTGGGATGTGATATCTCGCCCCAGATCAAAAATTTTGAGTGCCATGAGGATATATGGACTTTGGGCATCTTCTACTTATACAACTTTGCTAGAACTTAAATTAAAAAAAAGAGAAAAAAAGTGTTCAATAAAAATAAACAATAAGTGAGACAATAAGTTTAATTAGGGTCTCACTGTTATTAAAAGAATATAGTGCCTGAATTGTAGTTAGAAATCTGTGTGTAGTGCTGTGAAGGAGACACGTATCATTAGTAGGCCGTCTGCAATAATCAACGCTTACGTGCTAAACAGGAAAAATACGCAGAAGACAAGCGACTAGTCCACATCAAAAAAATTTCATAAAGGATAAGAAGTTACACGATTTTTAAAAATAAGACCATATTTCATACCATGAAGGTCTTTTTAATTTCACTGTAAGAAAAATCGAGTTAAATAAAAAATAGTGAATCTCTAAAATATACCTACACATTTTAAAAAAATGAAATATTTTAAAAAAACTTTTAAAATACTTTTTATAAATAGAATGCACTAAAAAGTAAAAAATAATTTCTTCTTTTTCATTGATCCACGGAAGAAAAGTTTCATTGGAAACTGGTTTGAGAAATTCTCAAATGGCGGTTTCGATCTTGAAAACAAGCCACGCTGTGGAAGACCGTCTCTGATCGATGATGATGTTGTTAAATCCGTTATACAGCAAGATTCTTTTTTGACAACATCAGAGATTGCAGAAAAGCAATATTGTCGTCAAATGGATGATTTGAAGAAAGCGCTCCCAGAAAAGATCCTGCGATGATCCACAGAAAGGAAGTTATACTGCACCATGACAACGCCATGCCACATACTGTTTTGGCGACTCACCAAAAAATCGCAAAGCTAGGCTGGGAAATTCTGCCACAACCGCCATACTCTCTTGACCGAATTTATTTCACTCCCTTCAAAATTTTTTGAATGAAAAAAAATTTAAAAATGAAGCAGACGTAAGCCAAGCACTGCTTGGGTTTTTTGCTTCCAAAGATGAATTATTTTACAGAAATGGCATTCACAAATTACCATCATGCTCATTACCAGAAGTCATAAGTAACGATGAAAAATATATACTTCGATAAATATTAATAAATGTTTCAATAATTTATTATTTTGTTTTCATTTAAAAACGGACAGAATTTTCCGGTAGACCTTATATTTAATTTCAAACTCGGTATCTTTTTATGTCATACTTTATTTATTTTTGACATTTAGATTTTCTAACTCCATTCGAGGACGTTTCGGAAGTTTCTCAGGAACAGCTTGTTCTTTAAATTTATATTTTCCGAATATTCCATAATATTTAATCATTTTCACGAAAGGATCTAGACAGAAAGCCTTCTATTCACTCATCCTAAATCCGAAAATCTTCCCAAAATTTCACACTTTCGTCACGAACGTTGTTCTTACCGACAAAGTTATTTAGTCAAGGGTTAGTGAGTAGATAAAAAGTATATAATAATAAAAATTCCATTTTATAAAAAATAAGAGAAAAATAAAATCATTCGGTTATACCAAAAATCATATAACTACAAAAAAACAATTGCCATATATCCTCATGTCACCATTAATTTTTACTTCTACACCTGATATCAGGTGGCTACATGTTTACTGAATGGTATCAACATTTTATGCTTGTGCAACAGTTTTAAAATCCAGAGCAAACCAAAAATACATTGATGTTGCTAAACATTATATGTACCCAATAATGTGTCTGTTTACCAAATATAAATAATGGTTGCATTGTTGCTACGGCAACATAAATTACGATTTATACTTTTGAATTTATTTTCATTTTGAATAAAAATACATATTTGCTTTAAAAAAAAATCTTTTTTTTAATATGAAATATTATTTTGTAGCAGCGACAACACTATATTTTCATATAATAAGTTATCACTCACTTAGTTTAGCTCAGTAATATCAAAGTAACACACAAAATCACTGTTGTAATAAAGCAACATCAAAGTAACACACAAATACACAAAATCACTGTAGTAATAAAACAACATCAAAGTAACATATAAAATCACTGTATTAAAAAAAGTATAAAAAGAGCACAAAATTGTAAAATAAATAATATTATAAGTTAATATTTTGAATAATAAAGTTAACCTGAAAGTAAAAAAGCAAAACTTTGTTATAAATTGGCGCCCAACTAGAGGCAAATACTCTAAAAAAAATATACTTATAATAATAAAAAAAATATAATAATAAAAATATATATAATAAAAATTTTAAATAAGAAAATATAAAAAGAATTGTATACGACAAATATTCGTCAGATATTGGCTTTATTTTGCTCTGTACAACTTATGTCAATTTTTTCTCAAAAATTGTAAATCGCGTTGGTATAATTTACACATAATTTGTATACGACAAATATTCGTCAGATATTGGCTTTATTTTGCTCTGTACAACTTATGTCAATTTTTTTCTCAAAAATTGTAAATCGCGTTGGTATAATTTATACATAATTTGTATACGACAAATATTCGTCAGATATTGGCTTTATTTTGCTCTGTACAACTTATGTCAATTTTTTCTCAAAAATTATAAATCACGTTGAATAAATCGCTACAAATCGTGCGTTGTTATTATATTATTTAATTACTAACGCGAAGAAAAAAAAAAAACTGCAAAGCTGTCAGAATTACCAGTACGAAGAAGTCCACGTTTGAATCCGATGACTGCTCTACAATTCTCTGAGCAGCAGTTTCTGGAGTTAATCCAGAAAGTACAACAAGTTGATGGTAGTGTCCAAATTGAAAACCGACCAGGTAGTTTCAGCAAATGTAATGATCGATTCAGCGGAAGTAAAGACTACAACGAAGTTGATGCATTTATATCAAAAATCGACATCTACAAAACTATAGAAAAGATTTCAGATAAAGACGCTATCGATGATCTACCACTTCTTCTTTCTGGAACCGCTTCTACTTGGTGGCAAGGGGTTAAGCATGAAATTACTAAATTCTCAGAAGCAATTTCTTTATTGAGATCAACTTTTTCACCTAGAAGACAACCGCATCAAATTTATGTAGAATTTTTTTCTAAAAATCAAAGTGTTAAAACATCGACAGACATTTTTGTTTGCCAGAAACGTATTTATGGTCTTCTCAATCTGAAAATTAGACAGAAAATTCCTAGAAGTGAAATAACGACATTCAGCACACTTTTTGAAAAAGCACGTCATGTTGAATCTTTATCGGAGGAAACACAAGTTTATCAAGAAAAAGCAAACAATTCAATGAATAAAGAAAATAATAACGGTCAAAACGAATTAAAAAGAAGAACTCGTTGCATCTATTGTAATATTCGAGGTCTACAGCCGATACATGCAGGAAAAAGAAAGCCAATGAGGCAAAACAAAATTCTGCAAGAACAACAGAATTCCAGCCTTTAGAAGAAATACATAACATGCAGAATAAAATAAATTGCTATGGTTGTGGTGCTCCTGGTGTATTTCGTAGCAATTGCATAAACTGCAAGAAAAATAAACAAGATTCACCAGCAAATGTAAACTTTCATTCCATTACTACAGCCACAAAACTGGGCAAAAGTCCGCCAACTATTCCAGTCAAAATAAATGGATTTGATGGTACAGCTTATATTGACACGGCTGCAAGAATAAGTGTTGCTGGAAAAAGCTTAGTAAAAATTTTGCAAAATAATGGTGTACATTTTAAGACTACAAAGACCAACGTAACATTAGCTGATGGCTCAACAAGTTTACAGTTGTGTCTTCAAACAACAGCCAACATTGAATTAGGAAATCGTTCATTGAATATAGAATTTTTGGCTCTAGAAACTGCTAATGATAACAGAACGTTATTAGGCATAGATTTTCTAGAAAAAGCATGCATCATCCTTAATTTGGCTCAACATGTATGGTATTTTGCAGATGAACCAAATCAGTGGTATAATTTCTTACCACACGACGACAATTATCGGTTGAGAACTGTAGAAAGTACAAATGAAATGCTAACTGAAAATGCTGAAACATCACAAAAATACAAGAAAACAACTAAGTCAGTTTTTCTTCAATATAGTAATGTAAATATTGAAAATCAAGACGCTGAATACCAAGGATCGAAACACGAAGACAAACCATGGAAACTAATACCGTTCGAAACCCCACCAAGGCCATATCAAACAACAGAAATCACTAATGATTATTCTCCGCGTGCAATTACAGATATATTTAGAGATGCGCTACCCGCTAATTATGTCACACCGCCACGAGATCCTCGAAAAAGCATGTTCCAAGCTCGCCGATTAAAAGATGTTCAACTCAACAGCATCGACGTGGAACTTCGAGAAAATGAAGGTGTCCAATTAAATACAGATTTAAAAAAAAAATTGAACAATTTTATTGTAAATAATAAAAATATATTTGTCAATAAAAATGAACCAACTCCTTACATACAGCATTTTATTAAATTACAAGATACAAGTCCCATAGCAGTACAACCATATCGTATGTCTCCTCACAAACGAGTCCTTCTAAGAGATGAATTAGACAAAATGTTAATAGACGAGATTATTGAAGAATTTGAGTCGCCATGGGCGGCCCCAGTCGTATTAGTTCCAAAAACAAAATGGTCAGATACGAGTGTGTATTGATTACAGACGGTTAAATGCTGTAACGATTCCAGATCGGTATCCACTCCCTCGCATGGATGACTTACTCCACTCTGCTAAAAGTACAAAATATATGACAACCCTAGATCTGATCTCTGGATATTGGCAAGTTAGTGTTGCAGAAGAAGACAGAGACAAAACTGCATTTATAACACCATTTGGTATGTTTAAATTCAAAAGAATGCCATTTGGACTAAGGAACGCCCCGTCGACCTTTCAAAGATTAATCGACAAATTTAGAAATGGTTTGAATGTATGTGTATTAGCTTACCTTGATGATATTATAATTATATCTACTACATTCGAGGAACACTTACATGATTTAAATAAGGTATTTAACAGATTAAGAATGTTTAAATTAAATCTTAATCGTGTTAAATGTAGTTTCTGCTGTGCCAAGGTAAAATACTTAGGACACATGATAACAGTTGAAGGTATTTCACCTGACTCAACTAAAATAAGTGTTGTACTTAAATGGCCAACTCCAACAACTTTAAAGCAATTAATTTCATTTTTACAAACTTGTTCATGGTACAGGAGATTTATTCCAAATTTTGCCAATGTTGCATACCCCTTAACAAAGCTTACAAAAAAAAGTGCTACATGGGAATGGACAAATGAACAAAACAACGCGTTTGAAACGTTTAAAATTAGATTAACAACAGCACCAATATTACGTCAGATGGATGAAAACCAACCATTTATAATCAAAACTGATGCAAGCTGTTATGCGTTAGGAGCTGTTCTCGTCCAGGGGGAGGGTCCAGATGAACACCCTATTGAATACGCAAGTAGACTCCTCACCTCTCCAGAAAAAAACTATTCCACTACAGAACGAGAAGCATTAGCTATCGTATGGGCTGTTTCACATTTTCGAGGTTATATTGAAGACACTAAAATTACAGTCGTCACCGATCATCAACCATTAAAATGGCTGATGACAACTAAAACACCAGCAGGAAGATTGGCTCGTTGGGCATTAACTTTACAAGCCTACGACATTACAATAGTATACAGTCCAGGTCGAACAAACGTGATAGCAGATTTTCTATCACGACCAATATGCACCAATCACGAAGAATTCTCATGTGAAGTTTCCAGTACGGAAATTGATTTACCACATGTGAAAGCTGAAGATCTTCGACACAAGCAACTAGAAGACCCAGAAATAAAAATTATCATTGATGATCTTGAAAATTTAGATTCGGAAGAAAAATATTTACGCTGGATAAATATGGGCTACATAATGAATCGAGGCGTACTTTACAGACACATCCCAGAAATCGACAATGAAGATGGTTTATTAGTAGTTCCAAAGAGTGAACAAATCACTATTATAAAGGAATATCATGACACTCCAACAGCTGGACATTACGGGTTAGACCGCACTTATCATCGAATCGTATCACGCTATTTTTGGGTTGGATTACGACAAGATGTAGCTAAATATGTTTCGAGATGCATCAATTGTCAAAGATACAAGGGAGAAAATTGCAAACCAGCTGGTCTATTGCAAACCACACCAAGTAAACAGAGGTTTGAAATAGTCGCAATAGATCTTTTTGGACCACTACCAATATCCAAAGACAATAAAAGATGGATATTGATCGTAGAAGACACAGCAAGCCGATGGGTAGAACTTTTTGCGTTAGAAATAGCTACAGTAGAAGCTTGCGCGATTACGTTACTAAATGAAGTATTTTTGAGATTTGGTCTACCACGTCGTTTAATTAGTGATAATGGCACTCAATTTATTGCTGGTATCACACAACATCTAACCTTCTGTCTGGACATCGAACAACGCCTTACACCAGTTTACCACCCATCTGCAAACCCAGTCGAAAGAAAGAATAGAGATCTAAAAACACAGATCTCAATTCTTGTTGGCGATAATCACACTTCATGGCCAGAAAAGCTTCCTGCCATTAGGTTTGCTATGAATACAAGCAGATGTGAAAGTACAGGTTATACTGCAGCGTATTTAACGTTTGGCAGAGATTTACGAACACCAGATGACGTACATCATGATCTTCGAGCTATTATACATGCAGAAAATTACAACTACGTAATCAACGTTACACAGATACTAAAAGAAGAGAAGATCCAGGTTTTAGTCCCGGTGATCACGTATGGGTAAAGACACACGTACATAGCAGTATCGCTAAGAATTATTCAGCAAAACTCGCTCCAAAACAAGATGGTCCATACATCATACTCGCTAAGAAGGGAGTAAATTCCTATGAAATCGCATCACCCAAAGCTCCCACGATTCCCATGGGATTATATCATACATCATCTTTAAGACCATATAAAGACAATGAAGATAACATTCCTGAACCTATAGCACCAATTAGAAAAAGAGGACGACCTAAGAAGAAAAGCAAAATAACCGGAACTAACTAGCTTACTCATCGGGTCGATTTCGAAGCTAGAGGGGGAGAATGTAGCAGCGACAACACTATATTTTCATATAATAAGTTATCACTCACTTAGTTTAGCTCAGTAATATCAAAGTAACACACAAAATCACTGTTGTAATAAAGCAACATCAAAGTAACACACAAATACACAAAATCAATGTAGTAATAAAACAACATCAAAGTAACATATAAAATCACTGTATTAAAAAAAGTATAAAAAGAGCACAAAATTGTAAAATAAATAATATTATAAGTTAATATTTTGAATAATAAAGTTAACCTGAAAGTAAAAAAGCAAAACTTTGTTATAATTTCTATTATACCTCTAAATACTACATATATACTCGTATATACATATACTATATACAAAATACATTTTATTTTTCAAATTTTAAAAATATATTTTAATATTTTTCATCTTCATTGAGAAATATGAAAATTTTATTCGTAATGAATCAGGAGATCTGAATCAATAGGCACGTTATTTCATTTTCTTTTACATTATATTATAGAATATCTAATGCTAGTTTTAGAAATACTATAATGTTTATTCATTAAAATTTAATCTAAGCAAACTCTGAAAATGAAAATAAATTCAAAAGTATAAATCGTATTTTATGTTGCCGTAGCAACAATGCAACCATTATTTATATTTGGTAAACAGACACGTTATTGGGTACATATAATGTTTAGCAACATCAATGTATTTTTGGTTTGCTCTGGATTTTAAAATTGTTGCATAAGCATAAAATGTTGATAACATTCAGTAAACATGTAGCCACCTGATATCAGGTGTAGAAGTAAAAATTAATGGTGACATAAGGATATATGGCAATTGTTTACCTTTGTAGTTATATGGTTTTTGGTTATACCCAATTAAATAAGTAAATAATATTAAATAATATTTAATAGAATTAATCCGAATTTTCCAATTAAAATTATCAAGTTACATTAATCAAATAACAATACAAAGAAAGTTGTATCCAATTTTTTTTTTATTTTATAAAAATATAGGTGAAAATAAAATATATCTTTTTATGAAATTTAAAACTCTTCTGTGAAGAAAAATTTTAAAGTTGATCGCCTAAAATAGTTCTAAATAAATATCGCGATTTAAAAAACAAAAGAGGATAGTGTTCTTAATTGAGTGTGGAAGAAAATTTAGGTAGTCATGGAGCACGGTTAAAAATTTTTGTATTTAATTTTAATCCATGCCTTTTATTACATTCAAATTATAATACTGACAGTACTAATTTAAATTAGAAAATTCTAATAAATTCCTGCGGTTAGATTTTAAGATTTTATGAATTATAATTACCCTTTAAATTATTTTTTTATTATATACTTATCAATAATTTCGATATTACATTATTATATTTTAATACGGACTTAAAGTAATTTTAATATTTTTTGTACTAAGCTTAATTTGATTTGCATTAGACAGAAATACTGTTTTATATTATATTCAGACAAGTTTAGACTTGTTGATATTCTAATAGCTTACTGCATTAAAATATATGTAATATGATTACATTAAGTTGTAATTCCAATGTATTAGATTAGATGTAATTTTTTGTGTATTACAATAATAACAAATATTTTTAAACATGTTCTGAGAAAAGTAAAGAATTGGATTGAAATGTAAAACAAGTCAGTTTGGCTTACACTGCTCTTTAAACTACATGTTTTAGAATCAGGACCATTGTTAAAATTTACAATGGTTTTTATAAAAGGTGAAGAAGTGAAGTTTGTGAAACTTTAAAAGTGTGTTGAAAGTAACAATGATATTTTAACATCTGAAGATATAATAATTCCAAGTAATTATTTAGCTTAGTTTAGTATCATCACAAATATTAAAATTGAAAGATTTGATTTCACAATTTTTATTTTGTGTAGTTTGGAATCAATTTAATATAATTTTTTTTTTTAATTAATTGTTATTTTTTAAATTGAAGTTTATATATTGAATTGTTATTTCTTTAAATTTAGTTTTTTTGATAAATTGTTATTTCTTATACCAATTTTTATAAATAAATATAAAAGGTTAAAAACTATAAAAAGATCTTTCATTTTAAAAATTATAACCTAGGTATACATACAGGGTGTCCCGTTTGGTTTGCTTAACCTTGATACCAGTGGTAGGTCTCATCGGGACAAACAAAAAATCGTATCGGTGGGGGGGGGGGGGAATCCCAACGGTTTGGCCGCTAGAGGGCGTTGAAGTTTTTTTGCTCTTATTTCACGATGTACCCTATAACTTTTTGCAGGGACACTCAAGGGCCACTTTGTGTTGAGAAAAGATGTAGAGGACCCTTTGCCCTTTTCAACAATACCTTATTTGTTTCTCTTCTTATAACCGTTAAAAAGTTACACGCATTCAAAATCAAAATTTTGTGAATTTTTCCCAAATTTTTGTGTTTAACCCTGTCTTTCTCGAAAAAGGCTTAAATTAACCCCAAGTTTTTATTGCAGAAAAAGAATGCTCAATTAATTCTGCACCGATTTGCTCTCCCTGTTTTCTTCGAAAAATAGATAATTTTTGAGATATTAATGAAGACCTTTTCAAAAAACTGAAAAAAAAGTCTGAAATTCATTGGATTATAGAACACGTGTTTTTATTGCAGTGTAAATTGAAAATAGGAGCTAGAAGTGCTAATTTTCAAATGCACATATCTCTAAAACTATGAAGTTTTTGTAGAGAATTGACATACCAAATCGATGCAGAATCAATCAAACATTCTCCTTCTGCAATAAAAACTTGGGGTTAATTTAAGCCTTTTTTGAGAAAGACAGGGTTAAACACAAAAATTTGGGAAAAATTCACAAAATTTTGATTTTGAATGCGTGTAACTTTTTAACGGTTATAAGAAGAGAAACAAATAAGGTATTGTTAAAAAGGGCAAAAGAAATAAGAGCAAACAAATTCAACGCCCTCTAGCGGCCAAACCGTTGGGATTTCTCCCCCCCCCCCCCCCACCGATACGATTTTTTGTTTGTCCCGATGAGACCTACCACTGGTGTCAAGGTTAAGCAAACCAAACGGGACACCCTGTATATTGATTACATTCAAATCCAAGAATGATTGGCATTATTCAATACATTAATTATTGAAAGCTAATATTTTATGTATTAAAATTCTCATTACAATTTTGGATTAAAAAATAATTCAAAAAGAATTAAACGAAGTTAATTCAACTTGTATTAAGAGGCCTGGGTGGCCGAGAGGTTAGTGCGCTCGTCCATCACCCCACAGGTCCCGGGTTCGATTCCCAGCATAGTCGTGGTCCAGTACTTTTTCCTCAATACCTGTTTTCCATACTTTCTAACTCATTCTTATATGTATATATATATATATATATATATATATATATATATATATATATATATATATATATATATATATATATATGTATATATGTAGATGTATATGTATATATATACATAGAGAAATCCTATAATCTCATCCTGTCATAATAAGTGCGTTCGAACAACGACTCCTATAGTACCAAGACTTAATGCTCATTTTGTGTATGTGTTGGAAGTACCAAATTAACATTACAATTTATTGTTTTTAATCAATTATAACTAAGTTGTGATTAAAGTTACATGAAAATTATGTTCAAATGAAATGTAGAGAAGATCCTTAGCTTTATTTTCACCGAATATATTAAATATCTATGAGCAACGTAAATCAAAGAAAGAACGTGATAAATATTTAGTAACATAAAACTGAAAATCAATTTTTCCTTAAATCTCCCAAATTACTAAAAATATTAAATTATAATGTTCTACAAATTTGTGGATTTTTATTAAGTAAACATTTTTCCCAAACATTGTTATATCATAAAATTGATAGAAATTAAGTTATTAAAGAAAAATGATAATTTTTTATTAAAATCACAATTATCTCTCCCATTTCTCATTTTTAACAGTCACTTCTGACAATGTAGTACCACTTGAAGAATTTTCTTTTGTTTATGAATAATATTTGTGAAAGAAGAAATAAACAAATGAATAAAAAAATTCTTCAAGTGGTACTACATTGTCAGAAGTGACTGTTCCAATTCACAAATTTGTAGAACATTATAATTTAATATTTTTAGTAATTTGGGAGATTTAAGGAAAAATTGATTTTCAGTTTTATGTTACTAAATATTTATCACGTTTTTTCTTTGATTTACGTTGCTCATAGATATTTAATATATTCGGTGAAAATAAAGCTAAGGATCTTCTCTACATTTCATTTGAACATAATTTTCATGTAACTTTAATCACAACTTAGTTATAATTGACTAAAAGCAATAAGTTGTCATGTTAATTTGGTACTTCCAACACATATAAACAACAAAATAAAGTAGAGCATTAAGTCTTGGTACTATAGGAGTCGTTGGTTCGAATCACACGATTTATCTGATAATTATCAGTTCCACAGTTCCACATTTGTTCTACATTTGTTCCACTCACCTAGTTTTCCATTCTTTTCAGTAGATGTCGCTAGCTTTTAACTAATCTTAAAGTGAAAAAAGTGATAAAATTTTTTTTGGTTCACTTGCTGTGTGGAACTAATAAAAAAAGAAGAAGACATGTTTAGAAAGTTGACTGTTTATAAATTCTAAATTGTCAAGATGGAATATGAAGTAGAAGTACTTACTCACTAAATTTAATTAAGTTTTTCACTAAAAATCAACTGCCTATGTACATAAAAGAACTCGAAACTTCAACTGACAGTCAAAAATCAGCTAGCTGATAATTTTGACGTTCCAGTCATCCAAATTTTTCAGTTTAATATCAATTTGTACGATTTGAAGCTTCGCTTATTTTAAATCAGAACCGAACTGATAATATCAGCTAAATCGTGCGATTCGAAGAAAAGAAGTAAGAAAAAACAACAACCACATCTATCAACAACAAGATGGCGTTACATCCTGCAGAAAAACTGGTATCATAGACACAAACCGGAAAAGTGAGATATTACTCCTTAGCAATATCACCAACAGAGGGCGCAGGAACAAGCTAAGGACATAATCGCAATAGGTTAATCTCCTATTAGATTGAAAATAACAACAACTCGATTAAAGAAACCAACACATGCCTCGGACTAGGTTGGAAAATACCAACGAGAAGACTATGCTAAGATCAGGCCAATAGATCACAAATAGCAGATGGAATAAAGTCAGATGGAAAGAGTTATGTGGAGGCGCTATGTTCCCTCGAGGAATGAATAAGCACAAAAAAAAAAAAAAAAAATTCAACTTGTATTGGAATTTAATACTTTTTAGTTTAAAAAATAATAATACATTTCTGTATTAAAAATTAATACAAAATTTATTACAAAAAAAATTGTAATAATATGGAAAGATTACAATCTAATAATTTTTTGGCATGGACTTATATGCAATGCGAAATTTATTAAAATTTAGTCCAAAATTTTTAACCTACACGGTTATACAAAGGCGGCAAATACAAGATGCTATAAAACAACTTACAGGAGCAGGCAATGCTTAGATAGAAATAACTAAAAGTTTAGAATTAAGAATTCAACAATTGGAAAATAAAACAACGGTAATAAATGAATTCACCTTGAGAGCTTCTCAAACAGAACAAGAGTTAAAGGAAATCAGTAAACAACCTGAATACGTGAAAGAGCTGGAAATTTTTGACGGTGATCCAACTCACTACGTCTCTTGGGTACACAAACACAATGTAGAAAGTATTCTAAAAGATTTTGAACTCGTACGAGATATTTCCTATAATTTTTAAGGTGACGTATACTGAAGTCCTCTTCAGGAAAAAGAGGAAAATCCCGAACTGAATTTTATGACGGGAGCCTCTCTAGCATACCTTACATATAATATAAAACAAGGAATAATAACCTCCTGAAATTTCTCATCGACACAGAAGCCAACAAAAATTTCAATAAGTCAGAACTAGTCCTACATGTTAACCCCACAAGAAAACATTTTAAATTAAAATCTGCCGGAGGTGACATTGAGGTTGATACAAAAATCAGCGGGAAATTTTTCAAAAGTATTGGAAATGATACCGTTGTAATGTTAATATTATTATATAAAAATACTCCGTAAGCATAATCAACAGACGCTGACGTATATAATTTTAGTTATATTTAATTCTTAATTCTTGTAGTACAATGTATCAAATAAAATGCAACAGGTAAGAATGCCAGGTAAGCATTATAGAGTTTGTTAAAAATTAAAAGCGAATGGTATAATTGCTCAGAGAGATAATGGTATAATTTTTAGAGAATTTTTACACTAGTAGTGGTTTTTTTTTTCTAGTAAAGAGAGAAAAACACTAATACACATATAAACATTTTGTGTATAATATATTTGGTATGCGCAGATCATTCGCTTTTAATTTTTAGCAAACTCTACACAATCGTATTTCAAAGTAATAAACAAAGCATAAACAACTAAAGCTAGATGAAGCATATTTTAAATTTTAAACAGAAATTTTTAAAAGCTATTAGATTTAAGATACATTTAGAAATGAAGTATCGTTCAAAAAAGAAAGTACAATAGTTTTGATTCCCAATTACTAATGGCGATCCTGATAAAACTACACACTCTACACAAAAGGAAATTTTGAAATTAACTTTAGAAATTAGAAAAACAAAAATTGAGTTCAAGGCACGAGTGCTTCCAATATATTTAATTTTAGCAGTGTTAATCTTCCATGTTTTAATTACTTTATATAAAGAATAGAAAATATCTATTAAAAAACAATACGCAACCAAAACACAAATATCAAATATAGTTTAACAATGAAGCCTCAGGAATGTTTAGTATAGTGTAAAATATATGGTTCAACAAATAGTGTAGTAACACATGCTTCAACTGAAAAACGTAATAGAAAGATAATGGCAAGATCATCATATTTTTGAGATAAAATATAAAATACAACGATTACAAAAAAAAAAAAGCAACTTTAAGAAATTTAGTTTAAATAAATTAAAATTAAGTATTGTTCTAATTACTATTATTATTATTCTTAATATATTTTTAAAAAAATTTATATAAATACAATATCTTTATATACAAGGTGTTCCGTTTGGCTTGCTTAGAAATGATACCAGTGATAGGTCTCATCGAGACAAACAACAAATCGTATCGGTGGGGGGGGGGGGGGAATCCCAACGGTTTGGCCGCTAGAGGGCGTTGAAGCTTTTTTGCTCTTATTTCATGGTATTGCCCATAACATTTTACAAGGGCACTCAAGGGTCTTTTTGTGTTTAGAAAAAATATAGAGAACCCTTTTGCCCTTTTTAGCGATACCTTTCTCATTGCTTTATGTCTAACTGTTAAAAAGTTAGGCGCGTTCAAGATCAAAATTTTGTGAATTTTTTCCAAATTTTTGTGTTTCACCCTGTTTTTCTCAAAAAAGGCTTAAATAAACTCCAAGTTTTTATTGTAGAAAATGAAAGCTCAATTGATTCTGCACCGATTTGCTATGCTAATTTTTTTCGAAAAATGGATAATTTTCGAGATTAAAATTAAAAAGGGCAAAAGGGTTCTCTATATTTTTTCTAAACACAAAAAGACCCTTGAGTGCCCTTGTAAAATGTTATGGGCAATACCATGAAATAAGAGCAAAAAAGCTTCAACGCCCTCTAGCGGCCAAACCGTTGGGATTTCCCCCCTCCCCCCACCGATACGATTTGTTGTTTGTCTCGATGAGACCTATCCGTAGTTTCCCGGTCGGACACCGTAACGGAATCACCCTGTATAATCGTAGCGTATGAGATGTTTGTATCGTGTAACTTCTGAACGACTTCACCGATTGAAGTCATATTCACACAATATAATTGTTTTGTCAAGACGATGGTTCATAGCTATGCTAGAATCCGATAGGTGGCGCTGTAGTAAAGTTATTTGATATTTACATATGTATTTTGTTAAGTCACACTGCGATGTTCTCATTACAAAGCATTGAATTATTCAATATATGCCGGTATTTCAATATAAGTAACATTAATCAACAAAAATTTAATAATAGGTGAATTTGTGAAATAAAAAGAATTTCTGAAGTATAAAAACATTTTTATAATATCAAAAAAGAGTAAGTTTGTTCAACATAATATTTAAAGCAATAAAAATGAAATAATTCTTTATTATATTAATTGTGTTATTTATAGAAAGATGCCAAAAGAAAGAAAAAAATCAAATATTGGCAGAAGCACACGTATCAATCGGAATGTACGATTCGGAAGAGAAAACAGAACTTCAGAACAACGCTCGCAAGATAACCAAAATAATAGAAATCGAATGACGCAGCTACGTACAGATATATCAAGAAATAAACAATCGCGTAAACAAATCAATGGTGGAAACAACATAATAAATCGACAGTGAATACAAGTGAAACGTGCATTAACGCGATCATCGTTCAATCGTCTCGCATTTGAATATGATCCAGAGATTGAATACTCATCACATTCTAAAATTATTATTGGCGAAATGGATAAAGAATGTGAATATTGTCATGCATTTAAATTTAAAAATGAAGCAGCCGGAATGTGTTGCGCATCAGGAAAAGTTGTATTGCCTACATTGAATCCACCACCTGAACCATTGAAAACGTTTATGTCTGGTGTAACTAGAGGATCAAAATTGTTTTTGAAAAAAATTAGAAAATTTAATTCTTGCTTTCAAATGACATCTTTTGGAGCAACAAATATAGTTCAAAATACGAGTAATGATGGTCACAATGTTGAAAAAACGTTTAAAATTCAAGGTCAAATTTATCATCAAATTGGATCTTTACTCAATGCTTGGTGAAGATCCAAAATTCCTACAAATTTATTTTATGGGCGATGAAGAAGAACAAGTAAATATAAGATGCAACTATAATCACATAGAAGAAAATGAACAAAAAGCAATAGTGGCATCTTTGGAAACATTTTTAAACAAAAACAACCACTTAATAAAGTTGTTCAAACGAATGTCAAACAGATTAAAAAATGACAATTACATGGTCGTCATCAAAGCAGACAAAGTACCAGCTGGAGAACACGGCAGAAGATTTAACGCTCCAACAATAAATGAAGTCGCTATTGTAATGGTTGGCGATCAATTCCATAAACGAGACATCAAAATAATACGTAGAGATAATACATTGCAAACGATTCCAGATACTCATTGTTCCTACGACGCTTTACAATATCCACTAATATTTTGGGAGGGTGAAGATGGATATCAAATAAATATTAAACAACGAAATCCATCAACAGGTAAACATTTTCAAACTTTAATATACACAATACAATTAAAATAACAAAAACTTAATAAAATAAATTAAAGGTGAAGAAACAAACAAAAATATAAGCGCAATGAATTATTACTCATATCGACTAATGATCCGACGAAATGAAGACAATCATATATTAAAGTGTCGTCAATTATTTCATCAATACGTTGTGGATATGTATGCGAAAATAGAAAGCGAACGATTGCGATACATAAGATTCAATCAAGCGAAACTGCGTTCAGAAGAATATATACATTTACGCGATGCTGTTAATAAAAATATAGACGGAAATTTAAACATCAATGATATCGGAAATGTGTTTATACTTCCATCTTCATATACTGGCAGCCCACGTCATATACAAGAATACATACTTACAAGATGCAATGACTTTTGTACGTGCTTATGGACGACCAGACTTATTTATAACATTCACTTGCAATCCGCAATGGGATGAAATAAAAAAATTATTACTACTTGGACAATCAAGAATTCATCGCCACGATATTACTGCACGTGTTTTTAAACAAAAATTAAAATCGTTGATTGATTTGATAGTAAAATACCATGTATTCGGTGAAACACGTTGCTGGATGTATTCTGTTGAATGGCAAAAATGAGGTTTGCCTCATGCGCACATTTTAATTTGGTTAATTAAAAAAATCAGACCAGAAGATGTTGACAACATAATTTCTGCAGAAATACCAGATCCAACTATTGATCAAGAGCTATTTGAAATTGTGACAACAAATATGATCCATGGTCCACGTGGAAATATAAATATGACATCGCCGTGCATGGAAAATGGTAAATGTACGAAACGATTTCCAAAAGATTTTTTGATAGATACAATAACTGCAGTCGATGGTTACCCACTGTATCGTCGTAGAAAACCAGAAAATGGGGGACATAAATTTTCATTGAAAATGATAAATGGTGAAAATGAAGTTGAAATAGACAATAGATGGGTAGTGCCATATTCGCCTTTGTTATCAAAAACATATAAAGCGCACATAAATGTAGAGTTTTGCAGTTCTGTAAAATCAATAAAATACATTTGTAAATATGTTCATAAAGGTAGTGATATGGCAGTATTTGGAATTCAAAATGTGAATGAAAACGACGAAATA
Organism: Bombylius major; assembly: GCA_932526495.1. Lineage (NCBI taxonomy): Eukaryota > Metazoa > Arthropoda > Insecta > Diptera > Bombyliidae > Bombylius > Bombylius major. The sequence continues at coordinate 24,945,243 of OW052043.1, forward strand.
ACACGCTATCAGATGGGCAGATACATAAGGAGTAATGAAGCAATATGGCGAATTCTATGCTTTCACATACATGAACGAGATCCATCAGTCATACATTTGGCTATACATCTTGAAAATGGTCAACGTGCTTACTTCAACGAAAAAAATGCAATATAAAGAGCATTAACAGCACCAAAAACAACATTAACTGAGTTCTTTGAATTATGTAAACAACAAAATATTTACGGTCAATTCGCAAGAACATTACTTTATTCTGAAGTTCCAACATATTTCACATGGAATAAACAATCAAAAAAATGGAAGCCACGCAAACGAGGTGTTACTGTTTGTGAAGGAATATTTGCAGCAAATACATTAGGACGATTATACACTGTTCATCCAAAACAATGTGAATGCTTTTATTTACGGTTGCTATTAATAAATGTACGTGGACCAACGACATACGAATATTTGAGAACAATTAATGATCAATTATACGCTACAAATCATGACGCTTGCCAAAAACTGAAATTGCTTGATGGTGACAATCATTGGGATACAACACTTGCCGATGCAGCACTTAGTTCTTCTCCACATCAAATTCGTCAATTATTCGCGATATTGTTGACAACATGTTTTCCAACAATCACAACTGAATTATGGGAAAAATATAAAGATTCAATGAGTGAAGATATACTGCATTGAAATCGAACATCAAATCAAAACGAAAATCTTCAATTCACACAAGAAATATATAACGAAGCATTGGTTATGATCGAAGACATGTGCATAATAATCTCGAATGAACCACTCATAAATTTGGGAATGTATTCACCTAATCGACCAGCAAGAGACTTAGTTAATATTGACATGCAACGTGAACAACAATTTAATACTAACGATTTGGTTTCATTTGTAAAGACGAATGAAAAATCGTTATCAAACGAGCAAAAGGCCGTTTATGATAAAATTATGTTTACGATTGCAGCAAAAGAAGGTGGTTTTTTCTTTTTGGACGCGCCAGTTGGAACTGGCAAAATGTTTTTAATTTCACTCATCCTTGCAAAAGTTAGATCTCAAGGTAACATTGCACTAGCAATTGCTTCATCTGGCATCGCTGCAACGTTGTTGGATGGTGGAAGAACAGCACATTCGGCTCTGAAACTGCCATTAAACATACAGACAAATGAAAATGCAGTATGTAACATCAAGAAACACTCAGGGATGGCTAAAGTACTTCAAAAATGTCAAATTATTATTTGGGATGAATGTACAATGGCCCATAAACATTCACTGGAAGCATAAAACCGAACCCTAAAAGATTTAAACGGTAACGAAAGATTGTTTGGTGGCGCTCTAATTTTATTGTCAGGTGATTTCAGACAAACATTACCGGTTATTCCACGTTCAACTTATGCGGATGAAATCAACGCATGTTTAAAATCATCTTTTTTGTGGCGAAGTGTCTATATATTACAACTCACAATAAACATGCGTGTTACTCTACAAAACGATTTATCCGCTGTAGTATTTTCCAAACAATTGCTAGATATTGGTAATAAAAAAATTTGTTTTCAACAAAATACAAATTTAATTAAACTGCCTGAAAATTTCTGCAATATTGTTGATTCAAAAAATGCATTAATAGAAAGTGTATTTACAAATATACGCGAAAATTATCGTAGCCATCAATGGCTTAGTGAACGAGCAATGTCGATGTTGGCGAAATAAACTTTAAAATACAAGAAACACTTCCTGGCGAATTAATTTCATTTAAATCAATTGACACAGTGGTAGATGAAAATGGAAGCGTAAATTATCCCACTGAATTCTTGAATTCACTCGATTTACCAGGACTTCCACCACATAATTTACGTTTGAAAATTGGTTCACCTATAATTTTGCTTCGAAACTTAAATGCACCTAGACTTTTCAATGGAACGAGATTAGTTATTATAAAAATTATGGGAAATGTCATTAAAGCGACCATATTAAACGGAAAGTTCAGAGGAGAAAATGTTTTACTACCACGCATTCCAATGATACCTACTAACTGACGCACCAATTCAGTTCAAACGTTTACAATTTCCAATACGTTTGGCATTTGCGATGACCATAAATAAGTCGCAAGGACAAAGAATGACCATGTGCGGATTAGATCTAGAAAATTCATGTTTTTCTCACGGACAATTATATGTTGCGTGTTCACGTGTTGCAAAACCATCAAACCTTTTTATTTATGCACCTGATGGACTAACAAAAAATATTGTTCATGAATTAGCGTTAAGATAGATACAAAATAAATAAAATTATAATGTACTTGAAGATTAATTTTTAAATAAACAATTATAAATGATAACCTAAAATAAAGGACGCCACATAAACGAAAGGGCAGAACAACGTCTGCCGGGCCAGCTAGTACATATATATATTTTATATTTTAGGCTGAATAAAAATTAATACTTAAAAGAGGTCACAAGTTATACATAATAAATGTACAAATGATAAGGAATAGTGAAACTAACAGTCAGTAAAACAAAAATAATCAAATAAATACACACAATACAAAGTTATGTAAAGCAATGTTTTTAAAAATAGAATTTAAGAAATATAAAGAAAATTTTATCATAGTTACGAAGAAAATTATAAAAAAAGAATAACAAGCAATACCGCGTTATTAGAAGAATACAAAAAGGATCTTTTAAAATATTCAATAGTTTCAGTGATTACGCGTTAAATACAATTCGTCACCTGAATGCTGATTTGGGACATACGCCACCCTTCGATTATTTGAACTATGTGGTATGACTTAGAGTTTTTGACACGATCTTTCCAAATCTGATATCCGAATATCTCTAGCTGTCGTTTTTTTTGAAGATATTGATTATCAGTTTTGTTCCATATCCATTTTTTTAACAGTTTCTTGAGTCGAATTTTTCTATATCCAAAAATTTTGGATATGGAATAAATTTAATATGTTAATTTTGTACAAATTATTTTTTGTGTAAGCTTGGTACAAGTGCATTTAATAAAGATGTTTTACAGTGCTTATTTGTTCTACGTGCAACCAGTAGTTTTATTTCAATGGATGTAGACCAATTTGCTGTTTTTCATTTACCATTCTGAATTGTTCCACATCCATTACAAATACAATGAAAAAACGAAAAGATATTAAAGCCGACTGTGTGACGAAGCAGTCAGTTTAGTTTAATCAGTGGATGTCTCAACATCGTACTTTGTGCAATGGATTCTTCTCCCGCACCTAAATTATCACGAGACTTACAAAGGTAGATATTTGTTCACTATTTACCGTAAACATAATAAAAATTTTAATTTTAAAATTATAATTTTCAGAATAGGAAAACAAAATTTGTGCTCAGACATATCAGAAAGTGATACTTTATCTGGTGATTTTTCAAGTAAATTTTTTAAAATTTTTTAAGTAGAACTTGTAACTTATTAATTTTTATTTTTAAAAGGTGATGATGAGTATCAAGACCCTTCTTTTGCACTGAACATATCTAAAAATAGAAGCAGAATAAATGACACAGAACCATATTTGCTAGAAACACATGGTAGTGTAACTAAAAATTTTATCAAATTTATATGTATACTAATTTTGTTGCTTTCTTAATTTTTTAGATAACGGTCGCGCCACAACTAATGATGAAGATGATAATAATTTTCGTGATTTACCATCTAATTCTAGTGTTTTTGGTGAGTTATATTGAATAAGAAATGTTTATGAATAAATATTATTTTCTTCATGATCTACATATGAGTTAATTCTTTTTTAACATACAGACTCAAGAGATTCAATGCCTAAACTTGTAAGAAAGAAGCGAAAAAATCCAAGTATGTGGAAACGCAACATAAACAAGAAGCTGAGACAATCAAGAAAAACGCATACCAACTGGAAGAATGAAACTGTGCCTCCCAAGAAGTTGAAACCTCCTTGCAGAAGTAGTTGTTTCTTTTTATGCACAAAGAATTTTAGCGAGTATGAACGAATGGGTATTTTCAATAATTTTTGGAAACTATCGGATGATAAAAAAACAAAATTTTATTTCAACTTCATAAAACGACAGAACATTCAAAGGCGTAGAGTAGCTGACTCTGACAAAAAAACCTTTTCATTCCAGTATTTTCTACAAAATAATGAGAATATTTATAGGGTATGTAGGTTGTTTTTTCTGAATACACTAGACATAACAAAACAAAGGATATATTACTGCTTTAGTAATATGACAGACAATGAAACTGGTTGTCCGAGATCATCTAGACGAGGGAAAAATGTAAAAAAATCAACACCGGAAGAGAAACTCAAAGAAGTTCGCAAACATTTAAGCGGTTTTCAAACTGTAGAGTCGCATTACTGCAGAGCGAAAACTCAAAAACTTTACCTTGAGGCTGGTCTAAATATTTCAAAAATGTTTCAACTTTACATAGAAAAATATGACAATCCTGTATCCAAAGCCATGAATAGGAAAGTATTTAATACGGAGTTCAATATTAGTTTTCATAAACCTAAAAAATACCTGTGCGATGAGTGCTACCTATATGAGCAAAATAAAACCAATGATGACAAAATTCCATATGAAATTCATCAAAATGAAACAATGGCTTGTAAAGGTGAACGAGATATAGATAGAAGCAATATTGACCCACATCATTGCATTATTTGCTACGATCTGATGAAAGTAATCGGTCTTCCAAAAGGCAACTCATCTATATTTTATTATAGAAGAAAACTGAATATTTTCACAATGACAGGAATTGCCATTATTCCGAATGAGAAAAAAAATACTTATTGGCAATAAGTTATTGCGCTGTATGGACAGAGGTACATAGCGGAAGATCAGGGAACGACATGGCTAAGTGCTCTAGCACGAATTTTTGAGAAGGTAACTGTAGACTATCCTCATATAAAAAGAATTACTCTTTGGAGTGATCCGTGTGTCCCACAAAATAAAAATAGAATAAATGCAACGGCAATTAAAATTTTCCTACACAAACAGTCACATGTTTTCTCTGTAACGCAAAAGTTTTCTGAAGCTGGCCACTCGAACATTCAGGAAATTGATAGCGTACATTCTATGATAGATCGCCATTTAAAAGACATTGAAATATATAGTCCCTTACATTACATCAAATTGCTTTTAAAAATCAAATCTGCTAAGGTCAATTTTGAAATCCTACAAATGAAAACAGAAGACTTCAAGGCTTTGTCAATGTCGGCCGGCAAGTTAGATTATTCCAAAATTCCCTTTACCAAAATGAAAAGTATTCTCTACGGAAAAGATAATGAAAATGAATATATGCTGAAGTACAAAACTTCTTTTCTAGAAATACATTTTAAGATTGCATCAATTAAAAAGCAGTTTTCGAAAAAAACAATTGGGACTCCGAAAAGCTTCTACACAAAAGAACTTTTCACTCTTCCACAAGCTACAATTGGTGTTGACAAAGTTAAGGACATTAAAGAATTACTTCCATTTTTACCGGCAGAAGATAAAAAATATTTCTATGCCTTATTGAAAATTAAGTATTGAGACTCAAGTAAAATTCCAAATTATAAAGACATAATATTCCTTTATTTATTTTTTGTATAATTAATATTGTTACAAAATTAGCCTTGATCAGCGAAGAGTAGAAAAAAAATGGATTAAAAAAAAATGTTAAAAGAAGAGAAATAAGGCGTTCGAGAGGGATTTTTTAAAAGAGTAGAAAAAGTAGAAAAAAAATAAGGGTCAAGGGCTGAAAAATGGGAAGTAATGAAATAAAAGACAGTTTTACAATTTTATAAAAAAATTCTAATATTTATTATGGATAAAAAAAAAAAGAATTTACATATTAAGGGTCTTTTACTAAAATTCTAATTACAATGTAACAAAAAGAATAAAATTTAAATGGCAATAAAAAAAAATTATCTAAAATGAAAAAAAAATGGCTATGGCAATAAAGAAAGATGTCCGCAAGTGAAGTGAAGTAAACCAACTATCAACTGAGTGAAGTGAGTTGAGCTTACAACTGAATTTAGTTTCCACGGAGGTGGGGAAAATCAGATCGAAACTGAGTTTGACTCACTGAATCAAACTGAGTTTGGGTTGAGAAAAATTTACTAGTCGGCAACCCCGATAGATTTTAATTAAAGTCAATTATTAATTCAGACACTGTGGCAACACTTGTTTTGACAGATGTTTAACTAAATTGTACTTAGGTGAATTAAATGTAAACAAACTAATGGAGATTTCCTTTTTTTTTTTTTTTTTTTTGTTTCTTTTTTTTTTTTTTTTTTTTTTTTTAAGTTAATTTGAATATTCAATAATTAATTGATCGCGAAATATGTTTTTAATTGAAATCGCGCCGCGGGTTAATTTTATTGTAAACAAAGATTGTTAAAAGTGAAAAGTGAAAGAGGAAAAATTAAGTGTTTTAAAAATATGTGCGGAAAAATGAAAGTCAAAGAGTGAAGAAAAGTGTATGTAACAAAAAGGTAAGTAAATGTAAATAGAACAAAGTCAAAGTGTAATGAAGGAAATAATGATAATTGAGAAAGAAATTAAAATAAAGAAGAAAGTGGTGCAAACAAAAAAAAAAAAGAAAAAAAAGTGAAAAAAAATGAAAGTTAAGTAAAAAAATGAAATAGTACTTCGGAAGAAAGAAAAGGGTAGAGGTTATGTGTAAAAAGAAAAAACGTGTTGAAGAAAAAAGTGTGTATAAGAATTAAAGTGGATAAAAAAATAAAAGAAAAGTGAAAGTGGGAAAAAGGTATAAGAAAAAGAAAAGACGGGTAAGTAAAATAAGTGAAAATTAATAATAAAACTATTTTTGTACTATTAAAAGAGAAAAAAAAATTTAATTCTGAACTATATAAAAAAAACTAACTTTTAACTAAAAAAAAATCGTTTCAAAAAAACTTGCATAAATGAAAATTACCAACTGAAAAACTAAACTGAACTGAACTTTTTTCTTTTTGTGGGTGTCAGTTTATATAGGTTTTTACGAAATTTGGCGAATCTTCTTTTTGGAAAGTCATTGTTACTTTCCAATATGAGAGAAGTTATTTTCTATCTCATATTGGAGTTTCAAAGAAGATTCGAGATCTTCGAAATTTTTTGTGTGAATTGTGTGCATTTGTGATGTGTTGTGTTGTTGTTGTGAAAAGAAATTTGGATGTGTTCTTTGTTGTTTTTGTTTTAAGTGTTTGTTTCTTGTGTTGTCCTTTACCTTTTTTATTTTATTTATTTTTAATTTATTTTCTAGGATTTATGGCTGTAGTTTAATAGAGACTTCTAGTTTGGGCACTATTCATAAAAATTTGGTGTTCAACTGGAAGTTTCTTTTATTTACAGCCAACAACAACATTTATTTACATTTTAAGTTTATAATTTATATTACTAAAGTAAATTTCACTAATGCAGTTTTATCCAATTTTCTTCTCTTTTCAGGAAAATAGGAGGGCAGGATGATTTCTTGATCCTGATGTAAAAGGTAACTTCATTTTAAAGTAATTTTATTAAAATTTTATTAATGAAGTTCTTTTTTCTTTTTCAGGTTTGTAACACTGCCCTCCGTGAAGAATGCTCAATGTTCCGACTGAGCATTAATCTCATAGTCATTGAACTTATTATTAACAACAAACAAAAATGCTTCTAGTCAGTATTTGTGTTGTATTCATTCCCAATTTCTCTTCAACTTTACGCCTGGTATTCTTTTGACACGTTGTCATTGGTGCTAAGCTTGTTTGTGAGTCTTTGCTTTTGCAAATTTACTCAGTTTCAGTTGCGTTCGTTCTCTCAGAGATTATAGAGACATGAACCGCAATGGACTTGTAAAGGAATAACAATTGTGCACTTAACAGACGTGTCTTTTCTTGAACACTGCTTCCAACACTACCGACTTTGTTTGGTGATTGCAGTGAGAGCAGGGTTACGTTTTTCTTGAGCATTTTCCTGAAAAGATGATATCGGTTGTTTCAGATTTGGTTGATGTTGTTGTAAGTAAAAGAAGCTCTGTTTTGGTTTATTGAGTGTAGTCGTTAGGGTGAAATATAGACAAGAAATGGAGGCGAAAAAAAGAAAGAACAAAGGACATCGAAAACAACATAGAAAAAAAATTGCGGACTGAGCATCTTTCTCACAACAGCATTCATGGGAGCACATTGTAATCGTCCATCCGGATGTTCTTCTTATGGTCTCGCTATGTGCAATGGAACGATGGAACCAGGCTGTTGACGTGCTGTTCCTAAGAAGCTTCTGTAAATAAACTCAAAACTGTTATTAGAATATCTGGTGTTAAAAAGTAAGGTTAGGTATCAGGAAATACGGTGTTAGTTTTTTAACAAGCACTAATCGGTCACGATGCATCACGGATTTACGACTAGTGACGGTACTGCGAATACGATACACGACATCTGTAATTTTCTCTAGAATATCGTACGGACCATCTCAGTTTGTCTGAGGTTTCGTCTGGTAGCTTGAGCATATTAGAAATGGACAAGTTCTGATAAGCTAGGAGCGATGTTGAAAAACAGAGAAACTCGGTCATGATCTGGGGAGCATTTCCATTTTCCACAGGTTTCTTCATAAAGGAAGGTAGAAGAATTAGGGTTGAACTTTTCCAGTTCGGTAAGAAGAAAGTATGGATGAGCTGGAGAAAGTTCATGTTGGGTGGAGAAATTGTTGGAGTTTGGAGAGTGTCAAGAGTTCGAATTTGTTTCTTTGCAGAAGCTTATGGACAACGGGCCGTCACGATTTTTTAAAAAAATTTCAACATTTGTTGCGAGGGAGACGCTTTTTCTTAAAGCAGGGGTACAATTAAATTGCTGCAAGACATCCATTCCTAATGTACGCGTGGATGTCAGCTACATAGACGGAGTGTTAGAGAACAAAAACGTGGTTGCAAAAGACCTTTTGGAATAAAAAAAAATCTTGTTTGGGGTCGGCGGAAACAGTAAAAGTTTGTGATGAAGGTGATGCCATTTTTGATGGATGACGGGCTGTGGTGCCTGTATCGATTTGAATAACAAGCACCTTTTCTCCACTGATCAAAGCCCTATTTGGTCAGTAATGGCTTATTTGACGTACTGTATTTACACAGAAGGGCTTGCAAGAGGAGGAGGTTCAGCAGGGAGTGAAAAGACAGCCGGTGAGGTGGTGGTGGGCTTGTAAGTTTTAAGCTGAAAAACAGCTGGACCTTCAACGCTCGAGGTCCTTTTTCCGTTACCGGGTTGTTAAATGCTGAAAGAAAACTTCGCCATCGCTCCGAATGATAAGTCCTAAAGTTCTGGCCTGATGGTGAAATATCGCCCGGTTGGTGACTTTGATCGTTGGCTTCGGGAGTGTACGAGCCTTGGCAATATAGTCGGTGGCCCGAATGGACCGAGGTGGAAGTTCGAGCTCAGTTGGAGGTGCCAATCCAGCTCTGGCATCTCGAGGAGGATCCTGGTTCGCTAAGGTAGGGTGCACAGGAGGAGCAGCAACCAGAGTTGGCCGTGTTGGAAGCTCGAATTCCGTGGCCTGGGCCAATTCAGTCCTGACATCTTGAAAAGGTTCCTGTTCCGCTTCGGTAGGGAGCGCAGACCTATCATGGGCAAGATTCGGGGGGGTAAAAGCAGGTTGCGACTGAGTATACACGACACTGATTGAGTCGTCAACACTTTTAAGGTCTAATAGCTGGGCAAAGCTACTAGAGGGCTGTGGACCAATACTTGTGCTAGAACGAACGATTAAGGGTGGTGTAGGTAAGTTCGCTAGCAAAGTAATGTTGTGCGAAGTCGGCGCCGTTGGTCCTGGTATATTTGCCGCGGTGTGTCTGTCTTTTTCTAAAGCATTTATTTGAGGCAATACCTGCTGTTTAAGTTGCAGTAATTGTTGCTGATGTTGTAGGAATTGCTGCTGAAAGTACCCCACCTGCTCAGTTAAGCTCAATAACGTACTGCCAATCATGGAGAGTGTAAACTCTTCCGTGTTTGATTCGTTGCCAGAATTCGACATTTTGGTGAAAGCGCAATAGATAGCCGAAGAGATGAGAAAGTGAAGCAAGTGAAAAAATAGCTGAGTAACAGAAATATTTGTGGAGAGGTCTTATTTTAAGAACCGATCGGACCCCACACCTGATACCAATGTTACAAAATTGGCCTTGATGAGCGAAGAGTAGAAAAAAAATGGATTGGTGGGATTTACATTATCAGTCAAATGACTTACGTCCTTTTGACGTTTTGCTTTGAATTTGCTTTCTGACTGACTCTCGTATTTACACAGTCAGTCAAATGATGTATACATCAAAATGACTGTTGTTATACATTTTCTTTTATTCCTCATTCGTTATTATTCCATCGCAAGTTTATTGGACATTTTTACAGAAAAAACCATTTTTAAATTGTAAATAAGCTTTAATTCATTTATAATTTTATAAAACGCATCATTCCTTTTAATTTTGTTTGAGTAATCTGGATGACGTCTATTATACAATAAATCATATTTTTGTTAAATCATTATTAATATCTCGTCATTGGAATTTTCATTTTATTTCCGTTTCTGTATTTAAATATGTTTTAAATTAGCTTTTCTTGTTAAAAAGCTGAGTATTTTTTACTTAATTTAAGACTTTTCAAATTCAGTTTTTTAAATCTTTAAAAAAAACGCTCTTAACCACTTCCCTAAATCACGACGAATGTAAATGAAAGAGAAGTGAAAAAATTACGAAAAAGGAATAGAGAAAATGTCAAATTGACTGATGAAATTTTCGGTACATCCCTGATGTGCTACCCCTCAATTCGCCTCACCGCTCTTACCCAAATATTCATGACCTTGAATGATGTATACATCATTTGACTGATAGTGTAAATCACACCATTCAAAAAAAAATGTTAAAAGAAGAGAAATAATGCGTTCGAGAGGGATTTTTCAAAAGAGTAGAAAAAGTAGAAAAAAAACAAGGGTCAAGGGCTGAAAAATGGGAAGTAATGAAATAAAAAACAGTTTAACAATTTTATAAAAAAATTCTAATATTTAGTATGGATAAAAAAAAAGAATTTACAAATTTAGGGTCTTTTACTAAAATTCTAATTACAATGTAACAAAAAGAATAAAATTTAAATGGCAATAAAAAAAAATTATCTAAAATGAAAAAAAAATGGCTACGGCAATAAAGAAAGATGTCCGCAAGTGAAGTGAAGTCAACCAACTATTAACTGAATGAAGTGAGTTAAGCTTACAACTGAATCTGGTTTCCACGGAGGTGGGGAAAATCAGATCGAAACTGAGTTTGACTCACTGAATCAAACTGAGTTTGGGTTGAAAAAAATTTACTAGTCGGCAACCCCGATATATTTTAATTAAAGCAAAAAATATGTAATAAGAAGAACTCTTATTCATATAAAATTTCTTCACATAAAAATTTTTATTCTGGGGTTCTGGCGCGAGTACCCCAAGCTTTTATTTTAAAAGCTTAGTTATGCTCTCTCAAAGCAAAGACCATATATAATTAGACAATCAATTTTTCCGTTACTTGACTGTTACATTTCAAATTTCTTAAACAATCAACAAAATTTGATCGTTATTTTCCAATAGTAAAGCTCTTGAGTTCTTCAAGCTCTGCAAGTACAATTGTACAAGTACAAAGTTTTTTAAATATGTATTTCGAATTTTCGTAAATATCGTCGAAATCTACCATTTTTATTTTATTTTCTATTTCATTCACACACATTATTATTGTATTAATTGTTTTTGTATACCATATGATTTTTTTAAATTTTGTTTTGATTCTGATTGTATACATTTTTGGATATTTATATTTTGTTTCGAAAAACAAAAACAATACAATACAATTGAGATTTGAGAATAATGATTGTTGATTATAATACTAATGTGTCTTGTAATATGTAAAGTATGTATAAAATGAAAAAAAAAATTTTAATTTTCATATTTTTTAAGATATTCTGCTTCTAAATCATTTTTTTAATTTTTATAAAATAATGATAAATTTATTAAATCGGATATAAATTTTACTCCTTTTTATGATTTTTGTTGTTGTCAAATTTCATGTTTTTTTTAAACTTATTTTCATTCTGAAAAGAAGAATTTATTTTAATTTTTTGTAGTACATATACCTACATAATGTATGTAATTCAACTTAAGTTTAGGAAATTTTATTATTATCATATTATGTGGGTATTATGAGTTTAACTAATAGATCAATTATTTTTATAACTTTTGAAAAATATGTAGGTATATACATATTCGGAAATATAAGTATGTATAATATGTAAGTACATATGTACTAATAATTTTTAAAATATTTAAAACAAATGTGAACCAGAAGAAGAAGAAAAACTTAACTAAAAATGTTGTTATATTAGTAGGTACATATGTACCTACAAATTTTATTTTGCAGTTAACTTTTCCCTCAATTGTATTGTTATTTAACCCTAGGATTGCCTGATCAAGAATGTCACAAATTTGGCCGTGAGTATACAAATGTATACCATACATTTTATATGGAAATTTTAAAATTTTTTTTTCAAAGAGCTGTATCTCAGCATCGCATGGACCAAAAACTATTATTTTTATATTAAAATCTTTATTAAATCTTTAATGTTGTTGCTATTACAGTTTCATATTTTTTCTAGTTTCCGAGATAAAATGGAAAATAAAGTTGAAAATGTTGAACTTCTTAATGGTTTTCGCGTATTTTGTCCTTTTGGTTGAAAACAGTGGCACTTACAGAATTACTGTATAAGACAGCTTTTAAGGAATACTTCAGCAAATATTTTAATCCAAAAATATTAGTTTTTGGTTCAGAGGATGCTGAGATATAGAACTTCAAAGCCAACAATAGATGTTTGCGTTTATGAATGTACAAGAATGTATGGAACATTCACGTTTTTCATGTTATTATGCACTTTATCTTGAAAACTAAAAAAACTAAAAAAATACTGTAAAGAACAATACTAAAAAGAACACTTTGATAAATGTTTTAGTATAAAAATAGTTTCTAGGTCCTAGCTCAAAGGGATCGTATTTTTATCAAGGGTCAAAGTCCGCGTGTATACGTTTGTATACGATCAGGCAATCCTAGGGTTAAAAAGAATGTAGGTAGGTAAAAATTTTCAACTATTGATTGAAGAAAAATTAAATTTTACAAATATGATTTTCAATATTATATCCATTCAATAAATATAAATAACAGTATAATCTCAATAATTTGAACTAATTTCAAACCGACCTTGTTAAAATTTAAAAATTTATATAGAAACCAGTTTACACTTTCAACACTACTTTAAACAAAAACACCCCATAATTCTGTAATAAAATTCATTTGCATTATTAAAACAATAATTACGAAATTGATTATGACGATTTTAAAATTAATTTTTTATTGCAAAAATCAGTGATTGAAATTAGGTACAACATATTTAACTTGGTTTTATTTCATGCTATTTCATAAAGTAAAATCACAAAAAAACCTCTTTACAAAAATACAGAAACCGAAATTACAGAAATTTAGTAGTTGAAAATATAGAGGTTCAAATTACCGATCTAATACTGTATCTCAAATATAATTCATATTTCATTCCATATTGATCATTGAACAAATATTTCTTCTGTCTTTGTCTATGCAGAAAAGTGATATGCATTTTTAATTTGTATTTTTCTTTTTACACATTTTCTTAATCCTTCCTACTTTTCTTATCTTCTTCGAAAATAAACAAAAGTCAGCTGATATGCATTAGGATATTTAAAGAAAAAGAAGAAGTGAAATTTTTGAAGGATAAATCTGTAATAGTTTTATTTTATTAAACAAAAACTTTCTAAACTATTTAAACTAAATTGATAAAATATTTTCAAAAAATATTGAACTGTAAGAAGAAAAAAAACAATAAAAGTATGTTTATCATTATTACATAAAACATTCATATTATATTTATAATTGATATTGATATTGGTCAATTCTTCTTCTTCTTCTTTGTCTTCTGTCTTTCTCTATCTTCAAAAAAGTGAAATGCATTTATAATTTGTATTATTCTTTTTACATATTTTCTTAATTCCTCCTACTAATTCAAAAATAAAAGTCAGCTGATATGCTTTAGGATATTAAAAGAAGAAGAAAAAGAAAAATACTATTTAAAAATAAAAATCTGTAATAGAATTATTAAACAAAAACTATCTAACTATTTAAACTAATATGTATTAATAAATTATTTTAAGAAAAATTAAACTGAAAAAAAATTATAAACAAAAAATAATTCAAGTCATTATCAATCACATAAAAAACATTTATACAGTTGTAAAAAATATACATATATGCATACTCATAACATAACATAATAATGATCGTATGGGTAATGTAAACAAAATTGCAACATTATACAAAATTATCGAATTTCGAAATCAACGAAAAAATCAAAATTTTAAATTCAAAAATGAGCTTTACCATTGGAATTACCTGGTTGCGCCATCTATTATTGCTTGGAAAACTAAAATTTTATAATTTCAAAAAAAATGTAAACTGGAATCTCTAATGATTTTATATACTTTTTGCTCAAAGATTTCTCTAAACTTTGACGTCATGTTTTTTGAGAGGATTTGTTGACGTCATACATTATGATTGCTTTGATCATGTTTTGGCATATTTATGATAAAAAATTTCATTTCATAACAAATTACGATTTATAGTTTTTTTTTTTCGTTTGCAAGATCAAATTAAAATTCAATTGTTTTATTTTTCCCTACTTTGATTGATTTTTTAAATACATATGTATATATTTACAAATTATTTAATATATCGGAGATTTTGATGGTCTAAACATTTTTTCAATTTCTAGAATTAATTTTTATATATTATTCCCATAGTTATTTTTTGTTTTTAAAAAAGTATTCAAATATTTTAATTATTCTATTAAAATTAAATATTTTTTTATTTTTAAAAATGAAAAGTATAAATCGTAATTTGTTAAGTTGCCATAGCAACTACACCGATTTGCTATCTTCGTTTTTTACGAAAAATGCATATTTTTCGAGATATTTGCATTTATAAACTAGCACTACTAGCACCTATTTTCAATTTAAACTGCAATAAAAACACGTGTTCAATAATCCAATGAATTTCAGACTAATATTTTCAGATTTTTTAAGAAGTCTTCCTCAATATCTCGAAAACTATGCATTTTTTGAAAAAAATGAAGATAGCAAATCGATGTAGAATTAATTGGGCCTTCATTTTCTGCAATAAAAAATTGGGTTTAATTTAAGCCTTTTTTGAGCAAAACAGGGTTAAACACAAAAATTTAAGACAAATGGACAACATTTTGATTTTGAATGCGTGTAACTTTTTAACACTTAAAAGAAGAGGAACAAATAAGGTATCGTTGAAAAGGGCAAAAGTCCTTTACATCTTTTCTCAACACAAAGTGGCCCTTGAGTGTCCCTGCAAAAAGTTATAGTGTAAAACAAGGAAAAAGCACCCCCTCTTTAACTCCATAACGGTTGAAATTACCCTCCCTCCACCTATACGATTTTTTGTTCGCCTCGCCTAGACCTATCCGTAGTTTCCCGGTCGGACACCGTAACAGAATCACCCTGTATATGTACATATTTTTGCATGTACACAAATGCGTGTTTACGTCTGTGCACATTTCATTTAATATTTGTTTTTTCTTCTTCTTTTTTTAAAATTTGTTTCATCGGTTAGTATATTTTTTTATTTTTTCATCCATAAAATATCAATATGTATGTATGTACAATGTACATACATAATGTATGTAAATATATTTAGGGTATTCACGATGTGGTGTATTTGTTAGGTGTATTATACAAATTTATATATAATTTAACAACAGTACAACAGTACACCTAACAAATACACCAAATCGTGAATACCCCCATTGTATTGTATAGGAATATGAATTAGAATTTGTTTTCTGATTATTGAATGCATGATAATATGAAAAATTTACCCAATTATTTTTATTTTTTTATAGTTTTTGAAGCTATGAGAAATTTTACTGAAATCCAGAATCCAGATCCCGCTTTTTCTTGTTTTTATTTTATGTAACTATATATTTTTTTTTAAAATGAAAAAGGGAAATAAGATATTTTGTTTTCAATTCAAGTATCTACCTAATTAACAACATTACAATACACATTTAAATACATTTTATTTACCCATGTTTATATGTATTTCAAAATGTTACATGATGTGAGGTAGTTAGATATACATATTGGACTCTACAAATTTTGATCAATTAGGTGTACCTTTAAAATTTTATTAAAACCTTACAGCCGGGAGATGATCACAGTCATTATTAGAAAATTAGAAAATCGCTAATGCTTGCAAAGTGTTAACATTATAATGTACGTGCATTATAATATACAGTAGCGGTCATGAAAGTCGCCTAACTAATATTTTCTAAAAACTTTACTCGATACTATCTTTAAATTTTGGTGGGGATGGATGATGGTTTGTTTTTTAACTAAGTATGTGTGTTTTTTAAGGTATTTTCTAAAAGAAAAGAAAAATCATACATGATTCTGTAATAAATAGCTTAATAAATAAATTATTTTTAGAAAAATTAAAATTATTTGAGACATGCGTTTTTTCCGCAACTGTATAAACTACAATCTGCATATACAAAAATACATACTTGTATATGCTAAATGGGAAATATATAAATTGAGAAAAAAACAGTGACTTCAAGTTTACAATAAATTTTGTATTTAGGTACGAAGCAACAACAAAATTCAAATACGGTATTATAAAAAAATTGTAAATTTGGTGGGTACTTGAAAAATGAGAAATAAAATTACAATTTTTTTTATATGTGTGTTGTTGTTTTTGTTTATATTAATTATAATTTCAATATGGTACAACACCAACAAAAAAATTGTATGATGATGTCATGCACATTTACTCCGTCCTCATTTTCCATATAAAATTGTCTAATTACAGTTTTGAGGATTTTTCTGTATGTTAAATTTTTTTTTTATTGCAAAAACGGTCATAACGTATTTTTAAATCTAATGTTCTAAGCGATTCCTTCTTGTCTGTCCGCTCTATGAACAGATTTAGAACTAAAAATTTACATTCTTGATGAACTATACGAAGTAAAATTTAACTTTAATGAAGAATGTAAGAAAAATTTGAATATCCTCAAAAATATATTAGCAAATCCACTAATATTAGTATATCAGTAGATATATTAGTAGACCCTATGTATACAACACTAAATTCTGTGTGCAGACTGATTGCAAGCCTTCAATATATCTTTTCTGGATGACAAAGCCTACATCCAGATTAACATGTATTCAGTTAGATTTAGAGGAATATGATTTCACAAAAGAACATATTAGTAGCGAGAAACACGTAGTAACCGACGCAGTATAGAGAATTCCGAGTACTATCGATATAAAAGACTTAAAAGCTTTGCATGGATCTAATAATAAAACACTACACACGACAACAAGATCAGTGTCGAAAATAAAACAAAAAGTAGAAACAAAATAAGCTTGAATATTAAAAAAACTTTTAAAACAAATACTTTTTATAAATAAAATGTAAAAGTGAAGAATTGATTATAAAGCCTCTGTAACTACGATGATATTCGAGTAAAGAAATGTTCGAGGAAGTACTGAAAGTTTCTCAGTAACAGCTTGTTCTTTAAATTCATATTGTCCGAATATTCTATCATATTTAATCATTTTCACGAAACGATCGATACTAGACAGAAAGCCTTCTATTCACTCATCCTAAATCCTAAAATCCCATGTAAATCCGTTCACGTTTAAATTGCTACCCTAAAACTCGTCCCAAAATTTCACACTTTCGTCACGAACATACTTATATAGCTCTTAACCAGAAAGTTATTTAGTCAAGGGTTAGTGAGTGGAAAAAAGTATATGCATAATAAAAAGGAAAAAATATTCTATCGATTAAATTTAAAATGCAAGCACGCAGTAATGATAAAAACAATAAGAGAAAATTATGTCAATTAATCATCAAAATAAAAATATAAATAAGGTGGTAAATGACATCTTCATGAAAGATAAATCTGAATTCGGTCTTATTCTATCCGAACTTGAAAATATAGTCCATGAAGAATCAATTAATCACTTAAAGAAAATTAAAATTAGATGATAAAATATTTGAGTACATAACGTTTGATAAATTTAAAGAATACGGTAATGAAAGTTTAGCAAAACTAAATTTTAGCTTTTATATACCTATAATAGTAGTTAATGATAAAAAGGAAATTCAAAATATTCGACACAAATACCATACTGACCAATTTTATTAGGAGGACATGTCGATTACTTTATAAAAAATAATTGAGCGAGGTATAGGTGGAAAAATATGAGTAAACATGTAGCTAAATTTGTACGTTATTGTGAAGAATGTCACAAAAGTAAGCTTAAACACAAAATAAAACAACTTATGGCAAATACTCCTACACCACAAAAAGCCTTTGATATAGTCATAATTGATACGATAGGCCAACAAGTAAGGGTAATATTTACGCAATAACAACTGAATGTGATTTAACTAAATATTGAGTGTCGAAATCGATTAAAGATAAAGCCTAAGCCATTGTAGAAAACTTCATATTGATATATGGATATCCCAAAGAAATAACAACAGATTTAGGAACTGAGTTCAAAAACCAAACAGTAAAAGAATTAACAAACATGCTACAAATCAAACACTTATTTTCAGTAGCCTATCATCACGAAAGTCTTGGTACACTAGAACGTAATCACAGAATTTTTAATAATTGGGATGAAATTATAAGGCATTTTAGTTATTATTAGAATATTACTCTTTCAGCGCTAATAAAACACTATACCTACTCCATTTGAGTTAGTATTTGGTAAAAAGTCAAATATCAGATAATTTTCAAAAATAGATCTAGTTTATAATATAGATAATTATGTAAATGAATTAAAATTTATATTACAAACAACACAAAATAAAATAAGAATTTTACTGAAAAAAAAAAACAAAAAAGGAAAATGAATTACGCCAAACATATAAAACCATTAGATATAAGTATAGGAGATAAGGTACTATTGAAATAAAACCTAAAAAGAATTGTTATTTCAATTAATTCCGAAATTTTAAGTAATTTTAATTAATTTAATTTTAATTTAATTCACCTCCATTATTTTCACCGGTGATACATTGGCAGTCAAGGTGTTAAAATTAAAATAATTGAAGAAATTTATCTCTCTTTTTTCTTTTGTAAAAAATTTTTTTTTTTTGTGTTTATTCATTATTTTTGGATGTTCTTCAGAAAAGTTGTCTGTGGCTATGTATTTATATGTGCAACAAAATACTTACATAGCTATAATTTTAAAAGAAATAGGTATACTGCTTACTGAGTATCTCTAATTTTTAATAACCCTCACAGAGGATAAAAAACTTATCTTCAAATAAAATAATGTCCTCTACACAAAGCAAAACAGGTAATGCAATTGATAAAGGATCATGAATACCCTCATTGCAGTGGCCATCTTTAAACCCTGATCCTTTCCCGTCAAACATTTTGAGTCTGTGACCAAAATTTGGTCACAAAGAGACTGTACATTTAAAAGACATTTCTGAACGCATTGTGCTTGTAATTTGTAAACTTTAAAAAGTAACTCACATGTAATTACATTGAGTTACTGAAAAAAAAGGTGTATTTTATCACATTAATCATGCTTCAGTTATGGTCCCTATGGAACTTAAATTGTTTGTGTAGACAAAAAACTTATAAAAATTGACAGATAGTTCTCATTCATTTCTCAGTTGTCAGTGATATGTGAAGCAGTTAAGACGTGTTTTGTACTTGTGCACGATTTTAAAAATTAATAAAGGTGACAGTTTCAGTCTAGTGGTGACTAAATTTGTAATTTATAAATTTTAATATATTTTTTTTTCTTATTTCAGATTTTTCGAGTTTATTTTTAAAATGCGAAATTTTTTCGAAATGTTTTTTTAATGTTGTGAACATTAATAATATTAAGAAAATAAAAACATTAACTTTATTCACTTTTGACGCTCACTGTATATATTTTGTAATGAAAATAAAATGTTAAGTTTATAAGTCGTTAACGTTAAACCACAAAAAATCAATGGTGTCTATTGCGGTCATCGATTCGACAGTCGATCGAAGAACTCTTTTCGATTCGATTGAATTTACTTTTGGTATTGTGTAACGCAATCAAATAGTCCTAAAAGCATTGCCTAATGTGATTTTAAATTTCATATTAATTTTCTAAATTATTGTGAATGATTTGTTTTGACATTTCATGAACTCATATGAATATTGATATTGTGTAAATGTTTGATTTTAATTTTTTTTATATTTTTTTAAAATAATAAAATAATATTAAATATTGTTCTAAATAGAAAAAAAAAACAAATAACATTTCATAAAACGTATAAATTAAAATAAATTTTTTAGTTTAGTTGAACAAAAAAAAAAGTAATATTTATCAATTTCTTATACTAGAACTAAATTAAAATTAATAAATAATAATAATTATACTTATATCATTTTAAAACCAAAAAATTAACAACAACTTACAAAAAAGACTTTTTAATCAAAAGATACACCATGAAAATAAAACAACTACTGTTAATCGAATAACATTCGTGAAGAAAAATACAATCGAAACGGGTTCGACTGTAATCGAACTTGCTTCGACTGCAATCGATATTCGCAATACCAAATTTTTCGATTGACATTTCATCGATCGATTGGCGATAGTCGCAATAGGCACCAATGTATTTTTTATATGAATTTTTTTTTTGTCAACTAATATTTTGAAATTACTGTTTTTTTTTTTGTAAATTAAATAAAACTAATAAAATTTATAAGTCATTAAACTATAATTTTATATCATTTTCAAAGTCTTTTCTGTCCATATTAGTAACCAACATATAATTCCAGAAAAGGTCACATATATTGTGAGCATATGGGGATGATTTATGGAAGACATATGCCTTGATTTGAACTGAACAAAATCGGTCAAAAGCCTTACAAATAAGGTCTCAGTTTCGCGATAAAAAGTCTGCTGTGTCTGCCCAAAGTGTGCCAAAATTATTACATTGTGCCTATCATGTGACCATATGTGTCATTCCTTGAATATTGGGTCTGTACAGTCTTTTAACGTTACATTTCAGGTCACACTGTTTGACGGGTTTATCTAATAGAAAACTTAAGGGGAATTATTGCTAGGAAAGTGTATAATAAAGAAAAGCTGGAAATAAAAATTTACGAATTAAAAGCAAGAATTTTGTCAGTTTGGAATAATATCCCAGAAAGAATTTTAACAAACTTATTTAAAAGTATGAAAAAAAGATTGTTAGACATAAATTGTAAAAAATAGTTGTAAAACAAAATATTAACACTTTTGTATCATTATCCTTTCAATAAATTTAACACAACTGTAAAAATTATCAACTGAGTTTATAGCTATTCCCAACTTACAATATACATTTTTATAACAATTGCTTATTTTATTAAGTACCGTTAGGAGATAAATCAATGTGATAGCTAGTGAATTTGTCTGTAATTTTACAATATCAAATTAGGAAGCGCTAATCTGAAATTGTATGTATTTACAACTAGGAATCGCTAGTTCTAAATACTTGGAGATAACTACAATTAGGAATCGCTAATTCTAGTTTATGATGATAGTAATTAAAATTACTGAAAATTACTAACTTACTTTATTAAACATTTTAGCTGTTTATATGTGTCTATCAGTTGCGAAAGGGATCTTTGTCATGTTAAGTCATTTTGAGTTATTAAGCAAAATTGTTTCTGGAAGAAACTATCAATAAATGTAATGAAGAAAGTTGACCAAATTGTTTATTATTACTAATAGAACCATGATTCAACAAAAAAGTAAACAAAATAATAATTTTGATCGATTTATCGAATAAATTAAAATGGAAATGATCCCTTTTGCAACTAATTTGCAACTAACCTAGTATTATTTTACTAGAAAACAGTACAATTTCGCAGCAAAAAGTACTCTTTTCCAGTACAATATTGTTGCAGAAAGAGACTACATTATATATGAAAATTTGAGGAAAAGGTACCGTTTTGCAAAAAGAATTTTGTTTGCTTTTCTTTTAATTTGCATAACAAAACAGAATAACCAGAATAATTTTGAAGAAGTGCATAGTTGTATGTAAAGGTCGTATACTATTTGTGAAATTTAATTGATAATATTAAATTTAAAAAAAGAAAACCATCAGTTGCATATAAAGTTAAAAAAAAAATTGGAATTTGAAAGAGGTACTTTCTATACTTCATATTTATATTTTAATATGCAGATTCAGCTGATTCAAGAAACATTCGTTTTAGCTATCATCTTGTTATAGAATCAGGCAATGATATCGAATCGTTGGCTAGGGTTTTCTTTAAAATATTTTTTGATCGAAAATTTATGGATATTATTTTATCGAAACCAACATCAGATGATATAAATAATTTCAGATATTTTCGTATTTAAAAAATATATTTAAATCTTACCTTCAAAAATAAATATAAAATAACAAATATAAATAAAATCACATACAATACTCAGACAAAAACAAACAATTTGTGAGACAAACATCAAAAATGGTCTCCGGAGACCGAGAGACAAATATCAAAACGTTTTAATAACCAGAGACCAGTAATGGAGACCATCGTTTAGCTGTTTACATGACAAGAGACCAAAAGTTTCCAGAGACCTACGAAGACCACTGGTCTCCTCGAAATTTGCAGGTCTCTTGAGTGTATACACCAAATCTCCAGTCTCTAGATACCATTTTTCGATCTTCAGAGACCAAAGTCTCCTGTCGTGTATACGTACCTTAAGACTTTACAAATTTTTACAGTGAGTTTATAACTATTCGAAACACTTGTACCGTATATATGTATGTGTCGTTGTTAAATAACAAATTAAAAAATGGCTACGGTTGGTAAAGTCATATTTATTGCTAATGGTATAAAAGCAGCTACTACAAATGTAACTAAAAATTTTGATAAAATAATATTTGAAAATGAAAGAAATCGCGGTAATAGAAAAAGAATTCGTGAATTTAGTGGGTTTAAATTTGAAATAATTATTTAAATAAAAAAGAATTTTTAATATACCACGTTTTTAGGACGGACTTATGAAATATTTGTTCCTAACCCCATACAGATTCTTAACCCCTTAGAGATAATCCTAGAGTAGGTGTTCTCTCGTATAGCGAGAAGGTTGTGTTTCTTCTATCGCTGCTTGTGGTTTGCAGTTTCTTAAATCAGAAAAGTCTTTAAAAGAATAAAAACTAAACAAATTTTGAAATTTTGAAAAGTTTCTCCAAGGAAGAAGAAACTAAAATAATACAAGGTAATAGTGATAAAAATTATAACATTTCTTATCTCATAAGCGATAAAGATATTAATATAATAAGTGACGTGAAATTTGTTGACGCGAGTATTGCGGCTTTGAATCGAGCCTCCCAATTGGCAACCAGGTTGTCAACCTAAAACCTACAATAAATACTCCAACCATATCGTCAGCTTGAATGCCAACCTCATTTTTCCAAAAGATTTGTTATGTAAACAGCTATCGGAAGTACACTATCCGTGCGAAGTACACTAAACAAAAATGACATTTCAAATGAAGTTGACAACATTTCTACAGACACAACAACCAAGTTTACAACCGTTCATAAAAACCAAAAAAGTTAGATTTTAGTCCAACCAGTTGGTCCAACTTGATTCAGGTTGAAATTTAGGTTATCAATATTAACTTCAACTTGCAATGTTGACAATCTGCACCTGACCTGACCGTCTATGGGCCATATAACACTTGCAATAATGTAACAGAAACATCATCAAGTAAAATATTATCTTCCATATCGAACAACGATATTCATATTGACACAAACTATATTATTCACAATGCACAAGATTCCTTTTTTAAATAATTGTGCTAATAATAATATTGATACTGATAAGACCTTAATTAATTCCATGGCATATGCTTTCTTTGAATACAAGAAAAAAAAAACAAAAAAGATCCAAAGAGTCTCCTAAAAAGAAAAATGTCAGTACTTATATGATGATGACATCGATAATATCAACAAAAGAAGAAATGACAACAGATTTACAATTCTGAATAATGATGTTGACACTGATCTGACGATTAATGCTTCACATAGATAGTGATAATTCAACTGGAAAACTTTAACCAATGGGCTGAAATAATATGAATAATGAAATTAATTCTATTTCCAAAAATAATAGAATTAATAGTCATGCTAATAATTCTAATTTTAATTCTAATTTAAAAAAAAATAAACATGTAATACAACCTGTAGACAAACTCTTCTGTCCGCCAATTTTCGTAACAGGTGTTATGGCTCCGTTACAATAAAACACTTCTTGTGAAATTTTTAATTAATATTATTTATTTTACTGCGATTTTGTTATGTTTCCAAATTTTACAATTTATAACCCATTTTATTTTAGGTTCGTTTAAGAATATTTTTATAATTCAAAAAAATAAAATTTATAACTTAATTCAATTAATCATTCAGAAATAACTTCACAATAAATTGTATGTTATGTAAACCTTTTTTAATCACAAAATTCACATTATTATTTTTTATTAATTTTGAATAACTGAATAACACAATGCAAAGTAAACTTGTTAACTTTCAAAAATCAACATCGACCCATTTGACCAGAGTGTATCAATTTATAGAAAGTAGGTGAAAGCTTAATGAATAATAATCAATTGGGGGTTTCTTAGAATTTGTGTTGACTTCACAGGTGCTAAGTTCTCATGGAATGTAATGTAATTCTAATTAGAATTTATTTAGTGAGAACGAAATTATGCAAGAAGTAAATTATTGATATGTATACAAATATTGTATTACATGGGAGATAATTGATCTGAATGTAAAGTGTTAATATTATAATTCTTAGTATTTTACTTATAATATTAATATGATGTATGAGAAAGAATATTATTAGGGTAATTATTAATAAGGTAAATGAAGTTTGGAAAAATGTAAATTATATATGTGAAAAAGTAAAGGGGGTATGCTGGAACATAACACAGGCATTAACGCTGAAACCATTGAAACAATCATAGACGTCAAATGTGTCTATCAGTTGCAAAAGGGGTCTTTGTCATGTTAAGTCATTTTGAGTTATTAAGCAAAATTGTTTCTGAAATTTGACAAAATGTACGGTTTTGCAACTGAGCTCATATTTTGACGATCAAAATACAGAGGAAAAGGTATTTTTTTTTCTTTTAAAAGTAAAGTAAATAAGTAGATTTTTAAAATACCTTTCAAATGACGTATATAACTCATTTTTTTCAAAATATGGAAAAGATCCGTTTTGCAACTGATAGACACAAATACAAATTCCACAACTTGGGATATCGGAGAGTTAAAGTATTCGTAGACAATACTCAGGTACACAAACATTTAATTGATAACCTAAGAGATACTCTTGCAGAAGCTTTAACATTTGCTCCTAAAGAAAACAAAAAAATCTCGATTCTCCTTAAAGGAATTGATGGTGGTACCAATCCCAATCAGATCCTTTCCGAGCTGACTGAAACATTCCCCTTCCTTAAAATCAATAAATTTAAACCATTCTCAACAGCTAGATCTAGGGAGTTTAACACGCCATTAAAAATTATATCTGAATTGTCCTTATAATATTAAATTAAATCCTAAAAAAAATGACAAGCCCGTGTTGAAATGTTGCAACTGGACATTCATCAAATTCTAAAGACTGGCTTTTTTTTTAAATACAAATTTAAAAAAGAAAACTTAGCCAAAGCCACTTTGAGAGTTCATATTTTAATTCATTTTCTATATCATAATCATAGCATAATTTTTAAATTAAGTGTTCTATTTCATATTGTCAGTAAAAAATTCGTAATTAGTTTATAATTTTATTTTATAAAACATTGTAAGTATTGTTACAAAATTGGCCTTTTGTTCAAAACAAAGTGAGCGGAGGGAAACAAAACTTCTGAAGAAAAAAGAATACAAAATAAGAAGAGTAAGTCGTAAGAAGTTATAAGAGGTATAGAAATGACGAATAACGAGGTCCGATGAGGACGTTAAGTGGGGAAGTCGCTGCTTGCTGTTTCCTTTTTTCTTTTCTGTTTAGATTAAGGGAAAATTTATGAAGCGGCAACTCCGATTGATTTTAATTAAAGTCAATTAAACAGTTTATACGGCAAAAAAAATAATCCGAATCTTGAATTAAATTGGGAGTACGCTATAAACGTAAATTAGGACTAAAATAATACATGCAAACGTTGATACTTTTATACACGTACAGTATACATATTCTTTTTCTTTCACACAAAAAAAAATACAGCTTCACCTTTACAATAAAAATTAGAATCCGCCATATTGCATTTCACCTCACACATACGTAAACAAAAATTGGGATTAAACCCATATAAATTGGGCTTAAGCCAAAATCCGAACTAGCGAGTTTATAGCAGATAAAATTGGAAGTAAACTAAAATCCGTGTTAAAATCGAATAACGCATAAACCTGTACAATTATCAATTCAGCCGCTGCGGCGACACTTGTTCGTTTCGACGCTATTTCGGTTTAATTTATTTCTTTTAAATTTTCGTTCTTGTTTTAGAAAAAAGAAACTTGGTCACGAAAGTAAGAAATATGCGAAAAATTAAAATAAAGGTCACGAGTGGAGAAAATTATAAAAATTGTGTGTAAAAATAAAATAAAGTGGACGGTGAAAAATGAAAATTGTTATTGTTGTTGTTGAAAGTGTTAAAAAAAAATATGCATAAAAAGTGTGTATAGTATAAGGGTTATGAAAGAAAAAGTGAAATAATTAGGTGAGAGAAAAAAAATCAGTATAAAATAAACGGTGGAAGAGAAAATGTGTAATAGAAGAATTAAAGAAGATAAAGTGAAATGATAGGTAAGTAGAAAAAATGAAAATCAGTCAAAAAAAAAAAAAAATGTGTAAAAAGAAAAGAGAGAGCAAGAAGAAAGTGAAGTGATAGAAATGTACGTTTCTTGTGAAGTGAAAGAGAAAAAATGATGTGAAGTGAAAAATAATGTGTAGTGAAAAGTGAATTACAATAAAAAAAAACTATTGTGAAAACAAAAAAACTAACTTTGAATTTAAAAAAAATATGTGTAAAAAATTGTTAAAAAGAACACGCGGAAAACTCACGAAAAAACACTTTTAAAAGTCAACCACCAACTAAACTGAACTATAACTGTGGTTTATAGTTTTTCGTGGAATTCGCGAATTTTCTGTGGAACGCTATTGTTAGATTTCCGGTGGGGTATAAAATTTATTTTACAGAAAATTCGGGAACTAATTGATTTTTATTGTTTTTTGTGTGTTTTTTGTTTTTGTATGGCGATAGTGTTTTTTGTTTTTGTATGGTGATAGTGTTTTTTGTTGTTGAAGAATTTGCGCGTGTTCTTTGTCGTTTTTGTTTTAAATGTTTGTTTCCTTTGGTTATCCTTTTTCCTGTCTTCTTTTATTTATTTTCAGGATTTGAACTGTGTTTAATAAATTCATAATCATAATTATAGATACCCATAACATAGACTTTTAATTATATATTATAATTCTTATTCATGCATTATGCTTAGTATGTACATTCCTTTGCTTAAGACATACAATGTAGCAGATGTAACCTGATATGTATCTTGTTTGTCGCATTAAAGAATTTTATGTAGGAATAAAAAATAAGCAGAAATAAATAATAGCAATAAAATTTTAAGCAATGTAAACATTTATGAATTTATAGGAGATAGAAATATTCTCATTAAATTACGCATTTTCTCCCACCTTAAATTTACATATAATTGTTAGGATTAAGCAATTTTGAAAATAAATTCAACTATTGTCAAACAGAGTCTGCTTGGAACACTGTTTTTGGTTGACTTTAATTTCCAGCATTGTGATTGTGGCGGTAACAAGTGCGGTTTACAATACAATTATACGAAATAGGGTTTATGTGCCTTAAACCAAAAATCATATAACTACAAAGATAAACAATTGCCATATATCCTCATGTCACCATTAATTTTTACTTCTACACCTGATATCAGGTGGTTACATGTTTACTGAATGTTATCAACATTTTATGCTTATGCAACAATTTTAAAATCCAGAGCAAACCAAAAATACGTTGATGTTGCTAAACATTATATGTACCCAATAATGTGTCTGTTTACCAAATATAAATAATGGTTGTTGCTACGGCAACATAAATTACGATTTATACTTTTGAATTTATTTTCATTCATGTAGTATTTAGAGGTATAATAGAAATAATATTTCATATTAAAAAAAAGGTTTTTTTTTAAAGCAAATATGTATTGTTATTCAAAATGAAAATAAATTCAAAAGTATAAATCGTAATTTATGCTGCCGTAGCAACAACCATTATTTATATTTGGTAAACAGACACATTATTGGGTACATATAATGTTTAGCAACATGAACTTATTTTTGGTTTGCTCTGGATTTTAAAATTGTTGCATAAGCATAAAATGTTGATAACATTCAGTAAACATGTAGCCACCTGATATCAGGTGTAGAAGTAAAAATTAATGGTGACATAAGGATATATGGCAATTGTTTTTCTTTGTAGTTATATGGTTTTTGCTTTAACTCTAAAAATTTTTCAACGGCGCCTATTGTGAGTTTCGATTCGACTGGCCATCGAAATTCGATTTGAGTTT
The DNA here is from genome assembly GCA_932526495.1 of Bombylius major. Classification (NCBI taxonomy): domain Eukaryota; kingdom Metazoa; phylum Arthropoda; class Insecta; order Diptera; family Bombyliidae; genus Bombylius; species Bombylius major. Next base: position 24,973,968 of record OW052043.1, read on the forward strand.
CGATTTATTTATTTTTTTTATTTATTTACCAGTTCCTTTTACAATTTAATGAGATCTTAATGAATGCAAGTTTTATTTCTACATATTTTTTTTTACACATTATTAATACATACATGAAATAATAAACTATATATATATGTATATTAAACTATATCTCCAACAACTGCTATTTTTAATACTGTCTCATATAGATAAATTGTAATGGAATGGTATTGTACATTCAGTGGCAGTTATTTGCCAGTGTTAAATGCACTTAACGCGATTTTTTATTCATTGTTTTTTGAGAGCAAGATTGTGTCCGCGACTTCGATTTCATATATAAGTGGACAAATATAAGTTATAAATTAGGAATTTTAATAGCATGACAAAAGAAAAGAAAAGAAAAAATTGTTTACCAGAATATATATAGCAAAGCATGGATTGATTGATTACAATATTAACATTATATATGCAGTAGGTAATCAACGTCACTCTGTGTGAAAAGCCACTGTTTCAACTTTACCAAAAATCTTTTGGGTTGCTGATTGAAATCACTTTTAATCGAATCTATAAAAGAGTGTTACCGTTAGTATATTGTTAAAAGTACTAGCTTGACGTCATTATTGTGAATTTTTTCTAATTTTGTGAGAGCTTTCCTGTCAATTGTGTGGTTTTTTGGTTGAATTTTCAATTTTTGTATTTATAATTTAGTTTTTTCATTGATAGATTGATTTTTTTTCGAAATTCTTATTAACAATTTTATAAAATGTGTAGCATCGAGTTATTTTATAGTATTGACAGTGACAGTGAGGATAAAAAAAATAGAAAAATAAGTTTAATGCGAAGTAGAAGACATCTAAGAGATTGCTGCAATCCTCTAGAATTGAATGAAATGTGGTAAGATCTTGTCGCATAATAAATAAAAATTTTAAGTAAATTTGAATTTTCAACAGTTTCATCCAAACTTTTCGGCTGTCGAAAACTGCCTTTATTGACCTCTTAAATGAAATACAACATTATTTCAAACCTTTGAAAAGATGTTCATCAATTCCTAACATTATAAAATTAGCATGTGATTAGATTTTTGCGCTCAAGGATCCTACCAGTGCAGTGTAGGCAACGATTTTAATTTAGGACTTGCCCAACCAACAACATCACTGGTTCTGAAAGAAGTTTTTACTATTATGGAGCGATACATCTGTCCAAAGTGGATAAGTTTTCAATACAGTGCGGAAGAAAAAGGACAGGCAAAACGTTTTTTTTATGACAAAAGTGGGATTCCTGGTGTAATAGGTGTAGTGGATGGTACCCACATTAAGATCAGAGCACCAAAGAAAACAATACAGCATCTGTATTACAATAGGAAAGGGTTTTACAGTCTTAACGCGATGATTGTAAGCAGTTATTTATAATTGTACAATTGTAAATTTCAATATGACATTTATTACTTTTTCTTTGTAGATATGTGACCATAATTCATCAACTCGGTACATCAATGCAAAACATCCAGGAGCGACGCATGATGCGATGATGTAGGACCTCTCGTTAGCAAAAAGAAAGTTGGAGAATGAATATCAAAATGGAGAGACAAATTCATGGCTCCTTGGTAAGACACAACACATAGAGACAGATTGTAAATATTCAAATGTATTTTTTTATACACTTAATAATTGTAGCTGACAATTGTTCGATATTTTTAAACCTTTATACCTACTCTTTTAATCATTTAGGAGTCGCAGGATATCCTTTGCAGCCTTACCTCTTAATTCCCTTTCGCAATACTGAAGAACATTCAACTGAGGCTAGTTTTAATAGAAAACATGCTGAGGCACGGGTCATCAGCGAAAGGACAATTGGTATTTTAAAAAATAGATTCAGGTGTCTTCTTAGAGCCAGAGAATTACATTATTCTCCGCAAAAATCAACGCAAATTGTAAATACATGTTGTGCTCTGCATAACATCTGGATAAAATATAAAGTTAGTTCCCACACTTAATTTCATTAAAACTACGTCGAAAGTAATGACACGGATCATGAAATTCAGATTCATGACAACGAAAATGCAGATAATCGTGGGGCTGCGAACATCAGAATGAGAATTTTGAACTATATATAGCTATAACTTGAACTATAGCTTGAACTATATATATAAATTTAACAATAAAAAAAACTAAAATTGCCTCCTTGGCTACAATATGTATGGAGAATTGGGAATTATTGTCCAAGAGCAAACTGACTCTTTTTCAGCTCTAATATTTCTTTTTTCAATTTTAATTTGAGCAATCTATCTTGTTTCTTTTCTTTAATGTTTTCTTTGTATACTTTAAGTTTTTCTTTTTTATATCAATTAATTCTTTGTGGTTATCTTTTTTCAAATAATACATTTTTTTGTTGTATTCATAAATTCCAGTTAATTTCTCTTTTATTATTTCAATGTTTTCTTCTAAATTATTGTGAAACTTTTCCTGATTTCTAATTTGTTTTTCTAAAAGATGGATTCTCTTAGAGTCGCCAGAATATTTCATTGGCGATTTTTTGGTTTTTGCTGCAGATGGCTTAATATGTTGAACTAGATCGTTTGATTGATTTTCATCATTTAATTCGCATATATATTCTTCTACATCATTTACTCCAATTTCCATTCCCGGAGGATTTGTACAAGTTTTCAAATTTAATAGATTTGCAATATCTTCCTCAATGTCATTTAATTCATGTAGCATATTAGGACCACCACCTGTTTCATTTACTTCTTTTTTATTTGATATGAGTTTTTTCTTCACGTTAAATTTCATATCTGTCCAAACCTAAAAATAGCTTTTGTAGATTTTGATATTTTTTTAACAAAGTGCACTTACTTTGACCCATTTTTCCACGGATTTAATTGGTGGACCTAAGCTGTTTAATTCTTCAACAAACCCATTCCAACTATTTTGCACCTGATTTTTTTTATAAACTTCTCGTGCTATAAGTGGGTTCTGTTTCATGAGTTCAACAAGTTTCTCCAGCTGATGTTTGTTTGTAAAATTTTTCCTAAATAACAATTCTTTTTTCAAAAAAATTACTTAAAAATCAATGTAAATAAATAAAATACTTACATTTTGTAACTTTGTAACAAATCTTGTATAATTTTTAATTTTTACCCAATTTAACTTAAAATTGACAAACAATCAAGCAGTATAAAAATGACAGCTCGATAGCAAGAATGTGATCGAAATGTAAATCGAATCTCATTCGAAAAAATCGAATACTATCGAAACTCGCAATACAGAAAAAACGAAATTCGATTCGATTCGATCGATTTTGAGATTCGCAATAAAGGCCAACTTCAGGATAAAGGAATTCTGAACATTTTTGGTGACCCCGACGAGATTTATTCCGTCATTCAGTGTCGTTTATAAATACACATATATATATATTGTTACAAAATTGGCCTTTGTGAGCGAAGAGTAGAAATAAAATGAATTCAAAAAAAAAAAACGTTAAAAGAAGAGAAATAAGGCGTCCGAGAGGGATTTTTTAAAAGAGTAGAAAAAATAAGGGTCAAGGGCTGAAAAAATGAGAAGTAATGAAATAAAAGGCAGTTTTACAATTTTATAGAAAAATTCTAATATTTATTATTCATTTTTTATTTCAGAAAAAGAAGGCTCAATTGATTCTGCATCGATATCTTCAATTTTTGCAAAAAACTCATAGTTTTCGAGATATTAAAGAACACCTTTTGAAAAAACTGAAAAAATAAGTCTGAAATTCATTGGATTATTGGACACGTGTTTTTATTGCACTGTAAATTGAAAATAGAAGCTAGAAGTGCTAATTTTAATTGCAAATATCTCGAAAACTATAAGTTTTTTGCAAAAATTGAAGATAGCAAATCGATGCAGAATCAATTGAGCCTTCTTTTTCTGAAATAAAAAATGAGGGTTAATTTAAGCTTTTTTTGAGTAAAGCAGGGTTAAACACAAAAAATGGGTAAAAATTCACAAAATTTTGATTTTAAACGACTCTCACTTTTTAACAGTTAGGAAAAGAGGAACAAGTAAGGTATTGTTGAAAAGAGCAAAGGGTCTTCTACATTTTTTCTTAATACAAGGTGACCCTAGAGTGCCCCTGCAAAAAGTTATGGGGTGTTTGGTGGAAAAAGTGCGAAAAAACTTCAACGCCCTCTAGCGGCCAAACCGTTGGGATTTCCCCCCCCTCCAATACGATTTTTTGTTTGTCTCGATGAGCCCTATCTATGGTATGCTTTTGGTCCTGGATAACGGAAACACCCTGTGTATATTATATGTATACATATATTATTATTTTGTTTTTATCTTTTTTAATTTCTCATTAATTCAATTCTCAACCACTTACAAATTTTTTTAATCCAATACATTTTTTCATGGAGGAGCTTAACAAACTTGCAGCACAGCAAGAAGAAATTGGCACTGAGATACAACGCTTAGTCACTAGCTATAAAAAGGATGCATCATCTCGTAAGACAATTAATTACGTGCAAAAAAATCAACTTTTATTCATCAGCTTTGGGATTCGTTTGAACAAGTTGATCTTCAAATACGAATAGATCATGCTCAAGAATTAACTCATCCTTACTTTACAAAGGGGTATTATGACATTATAAAGCAACAACCAAAGAAACTTTGAAATCTATCGACAATCAACCTAAACAGGTGGAAATGAATTACAAACTTATAACCAATCCATTTCAACAGGAGCCTATTGCAAGCAGCCCAATTCAGGGACATCATGCAAAAACAACGATTCCCAGCTGTCTAAATTAATCAAAAAACAAAGTTTTATTCTAAATACAATCTTATCCACTTTAGGGCCTTTGATGCAAGATGGTGCAGAGCAATCTTTTGAATTTTATGCGATCTGATTTATCAATGTAAGTCTGTATTTTAGTAAATTTTTAATAATAGAAAAATATTAAAAAATTTTTTTTTTAAAAAGTGAATGAAAGAATTATCTAAAAGAAATTGAATTTTTAAATAATACAAAATAATTAATTTATAAAATAATAAAAAAAAAATGATTTATTGATCTCCTACACCCTCCAATCATAATCCCACAAACAATTTTGATCTCACCCAACTTATAGCAGTTATATCTGAAATTGTTAGAACAGAAAGCTAGCAAATTATATAAATCAAGTCATCAATCCTAGAGAAAATACTGCCAATGAAACCGATCAAGCTAAAGATCCTAGATATTTAGCTAACCTGAATGATATGGATAAAATACCTGACGTAGTAAAAATTTTACGTAAATTTTTAGGCCAGCCAGGGGAGTTTAGGTCCTGTTTCATTAGAAATAAGTTAACGTGAAGTGCAGACACAGCACTTGAATCATATAATACTCCCTTAAATTAGGAAAAAATTTCAAAATGCTTGACCCTACACTACGCTGATAAGAGAGACCTAGGTATACTTGAGTATCAAAAGACAACCCTGGTACAAAAAGTAAACTCTATCCCAGAGTTTTTCAGTGTGTCTACTACCATTTGTCGCTAATTTTGAATAAACTATTCTCCATGGATATAATACAAGAATCCCTAAATGTAATGACCCAATGCTTATCGAGACAAGGCTCTCGATACTTTTGTAAGAGGTCTCAAAGGATACGTACCAAGAATACTAAGTATGAGAGGTCCTGTCGACATAGGCTCTACACCCATGCCTCAAATTAGAAAATATGCAATATCGCGTACAACATAGCCAGGGAAGTACTGCCTCTAAAGAACCTCAGCTACACTTACCTAAAAGGATTCCCTTTCAACCACAACACAACTTTATTGTACCCCCAAGACGCGAAATTTTTATGCAAAATTACTACACAACCCTAAAAAAATGCAGAGTTTATCCAAACCACCTCAAAACAACACTCTGTCAACTGCCCCCAGCAATCTCAAAATGTACCAAATAAAAATTACCTTCCCAAGCCAGAATAATAAAAAGCTGCCCCAATCTTTTTTCGGATCCCGATGACCTATTACAACGTGATTTTCAAAGAAGAACGCATTTTTGCCATTGGCTTTTGGAAAAGTACACAGAACATGAAAACTTTTTAAATCAAATTATTTGGACAGATGGATTGCAATTCAATAATTATTCAGCGTAAATGTGTGGATGGGATTGATGGGGACCACACTCTTTGGTACTTTTATTTTACATGACAGATTGAATAGTACATTGTTTTTAGAGTTTTTGGAGACAACGGTTACCGATATCTTGGATGATATTCCTTTGGCGCAACGTGTGCGAATGTACTATCAACATGACGGAGCTCCGTCACATTCCACTAATCCAGTAAGAAATTGGATGTCTGAGGTTTTTGGTGAGAAGTGAATTGGAAGGGGCGGACCAGTGCTATGGCTACCAAGATCACCTGATCTGACACCATTATTTCTACATATGGGAAGTGATGAAAGAGAAGGTATATTCTACAACAGTTTCGACGAGGGATGATCTCGTGAACAAAATAAAAGCAGCGACGAAAGAACTTTGTCAAGACCTAGCAAACGGGAACGTAATGAGGTCAGCTAGAAAAAGGGCCTTATATTGTATTCGCAATAATGGAGTACATTTCGAAAACTTATTAAATTCGTGATATAGAATAAATACTTTGTTAGTTTATAAGTTCTTCATAGTTGTTTTATATTTATGAATACTAACTATTTTAATAAAACACTCACTTAATTTTTGATTATCATATCGTTCTTGTAAAGCATCCCAAACTAAATCAAATTTGCTTCTGTTATTGAGATATTTCGAACTAACTGTGCAGCTTCACCTGATAAGCTACTCTTTAAATAATGTAATTTTTGCACTTTATTTAACGATTTATTGTTTTGTATCAACGATGTGAACAGATCCTTAAAGGATGTCCATTCTGTATAGTTGCCCGTAAAATTAGGTATGTTCACTTTTGGTAATGGTATATCGTTACATTGAAAAGTAGCAGTATTAAAGCTTGAATTGTTAGAATTTGTTTTATCTTGATCATTTTGAATTTGAATTTTACTAATTTCGGATTTTAAATTAGTTAATGCTTCCAAATAGCTACCTTGTGTAGTTGTAAACACATTATTTTCTAAATAGTTATTAGTTTTAGTGTTTTTAGTTTCACTACCAATAATATCTTCATGTCTTTCAAAAAACTTGCTCCAATAATTTTCTAACAATTCTGTTCTTGCTTTAAGAGCTTCTTTATTAAGTTCCTTCAAATTTAAACTTTCGTTGCGTAAATTTTCAATTAAATTTACAAGATTTTCTTGTTGTTTTATTACTTTATTCATTTTTATTAAATGTAAATTTATAGTTCAAATAGAAAATTTTAATGAATTACCTGAACATAAAATCTGACAACACTAACCAGTTGCTGAATAAGAATAATGTATTGTAATGTGATTTAGAAATTTATACACCAGAACACCGGTCTAAATCAATTATGTATATATGTATAAGGTATATGAGTATATACATATCATATATTCACTAATCAATGAAACCTATTTTAATACTGTTTTTCAGTACAATCCGTACTCGTAGGACCAAAATGTTTTATATTTATGAATACTAACTATTTTAATAAAACACTCACTTAATTTTTGATTACTTGAAGTGAATACTTCTTTATTGAAAAAATAAAATGCAAATCTCCCGTACTAGACAAGTACACTATTTGCTGGCTGACTCAGTAATAATGATAATACAAAATGGAAGTTACAAAACATTAATATTAATTTTAAATAATCAACTATCATTTGACTTGTATTGTATTTTAAATTTAATATATTTATACAATGATTTCAATAATCAAACATCTTTTGACTTGAGTAGTACTTGAACCAACTGCTGTTTTATGTATTCTATTATAGTAATATTATAGCAGATTGAACATACCACCCGCCTCGTCTTTGACGAAAATTCCAAGGGACAAATCTTGACCACCGGACGTGTAATTGTTGTGTTGCGACAGCGTAGAGTAACTACTCGAACTACTCCATCTTGACCTGGATGAACTTCTTGTACTCGTCCTAATAACCATTTGCTTGGAGATAATCTTTCTTCTTTCACTAATACCATATCATTGACTTTGATGTTCTTTGATGTCTTGGTCCACTTATGCCTTTGTTGAAGATTGGTAAGATAACTTTGAGACCATTGCTTCCAAAAATGTTGTTTCATTTGCTGTATTAATCGCCAACGTTTTAATACATTTGAATGAGTTTCCAAGTTACATGGTTCTGGTATTGAGTTCAGAACGTCACCAATTAAAAATGTGCAGGAGTAAGAACTGCCAAATCTTCCGGATCATCAGACATCGGGTAAAGAGGACGTGAATTTAAGCATGCTTCTATCTGAGATAAAAGTGTTGATATTTCCTCATATGTCAGTATTCTATCGTTTACAATTCTACGAAAATGATGCTTGAAACTCTTCACCGCTGCCTCCCAAAGTCCACCAAAGTGAGGACTTAAGGGAGGGTTGAAATTCCATTGAACTCCTTCTGTTGTTAAATGTTCGGCTATTTCCTTTTCTGATCTATTAGCTTGTTTAAACATTCTTTTCAATTCATTTGCCGCGCCAATAAAATTAGTTCCACGTTGGAATAGACAATTTTATAAAATGTGTAGCATCGAGTTATTTTATAGTATTGACAGTGACAGTGAGGATAAAAAAAATAGAAAAATAAGTTTAATGCGAAGTAGAAGACATCTAAGAGATTGCTGCAATCCTCTAGAATTGAATGAAATGTGGTAAGATCTTGTCGCATAATAAATAAAAATTTTAAGTAAATTTGAATTTTCAACAGTTTCATCCAAACTTTTCGGCTGTCGAAAACTGCCTTTATTGACCTCTTAAATGAAATACAACATTATTTCAAACCTTTGAAAAGATGTTCATCAATTCCTAACATTATAAAATTAGCATGTGATTAGATTTTTGCGCTCAAGGATCCTACCAGTGCAGTGTAGGCAACGATTTTAATTTAGGACTTGCCCAACCAACAACATCACTGGTTCTGAAAGAAGTTTTTACTATTATGGAGCGATACATCTGTCCAAAGTGGATAAGTTTTCAATACAGTGCGGAAGAAAAAGGACAGGCAAAACGTTTTTTTTATGACAAAAGTGGGATTCCTGGTGTAATAGGTGTAGTGGATGGTACCCACATTAAGATCAGAGCACCAAAGAAAACAATACAGCATCTGTATTACAATAGGAAAGGGTTTTACAGTCTTAACGCGATGATTGTAAGCAGTTATTTATAATTGTACAATTGTAAATTTCAATATGACATTTATTACTTTTTCTTTGTAGATATGTGACCATAATTCATCAACTCGGTACATCAATGCAAAACATCCAGGAGCGACGCATGATGCGATGATGTAGGACCTCTCGTTAGCAAAAAGAAAGTTGGAGAATGAATATCAAAATGGAGAGACAAATTCATGGCTCCTTGGTAAGACACAACACATAGAGACAGATTGTAAATATTCAAATGTATTTTTTTATACACTTAATAATTGTAGCTGACAATTGTTCGATATTTTTAAACCTTTATACCTACTCTTTTAATCATTTAGGAGTCGCAGGATATCCTTTGCAGCCTTACCTCTTAATTCCCTTTCGCAATACTGAAGAACATTCAACTGAGGCTAGTTTTAATAGAAAACATGCTGAGGCACGGGTCATCAGCGAAAGGACAATTGGTATTTTAAAAAATAGATTCAGGTGTCTTCTTAGAGCCAGAGAATTACATTATTCTCCGCAAAAATCAACGCAAATTGTAAATACATGTTGTGCTCTGCATAACATCTGGATAAAATATAAAGTTAGTTCCCACACTGAATTGCATGAAAACTACGTCGAAAGTAATGACACGGATCATGAAATTCAGATTCATGACAACGAAAATGCAGATAATCGTGGGGCTGCGAACATCAGAATGAGAATTTTGAACTATATATAGCTATAACTTGAACTATAGCTTGAACTATATATATAAATTTAACAATAAAAAAAACTAAAATTGCCTCCTTGGCTACAATATGTATGGAGAATTGGGAATTATTGTCCAAGAGCAAACTGACTCTTTTTCAGCTCTAATATTTCTTTTTTCAATTTTAATTTGAGCAATCTATCTTGTTTCTTTTCTTTAATGTTTTCTTTGTATACTTTAAGTTTTTCTTTTTTATATCAATTAATTCTTTGTGGTTATCTTTTTTCAAATAATACATTTTTTTGTTGTATTCATAAATTCCAGTTAATTTCTCTTTTATTATTTCAATGTTTTCTTCTAAATTATTGTGAAACTTTTCCTGATTTCTAATTTGTTTTTCTAAAAGATGGATTCTCTTAGAGTCGCCAGAATATTTCATTGGCGATTTTTTGGTTTTTGCTGCAGATGGCTTAATATGTTGAACTAGATCGTTTGATTGATTTTCATCATTTAATTCGCATATATATTCTTCTACATCATTTACTCCAATTTCCATTCCCGGAGGATTTGTACAAGTTTTCAAATTTAATAGATTTGCAATATCTTCCTCAATGTCATTTAATTCATGTAGCATATTAGGACCACCACCTGTTTCATTTACTTCTTTTTTATTTGATATGAGTTTTTTCTTCACGTTAAATTTCATATCTGTCCAAACCTAAAAATAGCTTTTGTAGATTTTGATATTTTTTTAACAAAGTGCACTTACTTTGACCCATTTTTCCACGGATTTAATTGGTGGACCTAAGCTGTTTAATTCTTCAACAAACCCATTCCAACTATTTTGCACCTGATTTTTTTTATAAACTTCTCGTGCTATAAGTGGGTTCTGTTTCATGAGTTCAACAAGTTTCTCCAGCTGATGTTTGTTTGTAAAATTTTTCCTAAATAACAATTCTTTTTTCAAAAAAATTACTTAAAAATCAATGTAAATAAATAAAATACTTACATTTTGTAACTTTGTAACAAATCTTGTATAATTTTTAATTTTTACCCAATTTAACTTAAAATTGACAAACAATCAAGCAGTATAAAAATGACAGCTCGATAGCAAGAATGTGATCGAAATGTAAATCGAATCTCATTCGAAAAAATCGAATACTATCGAAACTCGCAATACAGAAAAAACGAAATTCGATTCGATTCGATCGATTTTGAGATTCGCAATAAAGGCCAACTTCAGGATAAAGGAATTCTGAACATTTTTGGTGACCCCGACGAGATTTATTCCGTCATTCAGTGTCGTTTATAAATACACATATATATATATTGTTACAAAATTGGCCTTTGTGAGCGAAGAGTAGAAATAAAATGAATTCAAAAAAAAAAAAAACGTTAAAAGAAGAGAAATAAGGCGTCCGAGAGGGATTTTTTAAAAGAGTAGAAAAAATAAGGGTCAAGGGCTGAAAAAATGAGAAGTAATGAAATAAAAGGCAGTTTTACAATTTTATAGAAAAATTCTAATATTTATTATTCATTTTTTATTTCAGAAAAAGAAGGCTCAATTGATTCTGCATCGATATCTTCAATTTTTGCAAAAAACTCATAGTTTTCGAGATATTAAAGAACACCTTTTGAAAAAACTGAAAAAATAAGTCTGAAATTCATTGGATTATTGGACACGTGTTTTTATTGCACTGTAAATTGAAAATAGAAGCTAGAAGTGCTAATTTTAATTGCAAATATCTCGAAAACTATAAGTTTTTTGCAAAAATTGAAGATAGCAAATCGATGCAGAATCAATTGAGCCTTCTTTTTCTGAAATAAAAAATGAGGGTTAATTTAAGCTTTTTTTGAGTAAAGCAGGGTTAAACACAAAAAATGGGTAAAAATTCACAAAATTTTGATTTTAAACGACTCTCACTTTTTAACAGTTAGGAAAAGAGGAACAAGTAAGGTATTGTTGAAAAGAGCAAAGGGTCTTCTACATTTTTTCTTAATACAAGGTGACCCTAGAGTGCCCCTGCAAAAAGTTATGGGGTGTTTGGTGGAAAAAGTGCGAAAAAACTTCAACGCCCTCTAGCGGCCAAACCGTTGGGATTTCCCCCCCCTCCAATACGATTTTTTGTTTGTCTCGATGAGCCCTATCTATGGTATGCTTTTGGTCCTGGATAACGGAAACACCCTGTGTATATTATATGTATACATATACAATTATACATATATTATTATTTTGTTTTTATCTTTTTTAATTTCTCATTAATTCAATTCTCAACCACTTACAAATTTTTTTAATCCAATACATTTTTTCATGGAGGAGCTTAACAAACTTGCAGCACAGCAAGAAGAAATTGGCACTGAGATACAACGCTTAGTCACTAGCTATAAAAAGGATGCATCATCTCGTAAGACAATTAATTACGTGCAAAAAAATCAACTTTTATTCATCAGCTTTGGGATTCGTTTGAACAAGTTGATCTTCAAATACGAATAGATCATGCTCAAGAATTAACTCATCCTTACTTTACAAAGGGGTATTATGACATTATAAAGCAACAACCAAAGAAACTTTGAAATCTATCGACAATCAACCTAAACAGGTGGAAATGAATTACAAACTTATAACCAATCCATTTCAACAGGAGCCTATTGCAAGCAGCCCAATTCAGGGACATCATGCAAAAACAACGATTCCCAGCTGTCTAAATTAATCAAAAAACAAAGTTTTATTCTAAATACAATCTTATCCACTTTAGGGCCTTTGATGCAAGATGGTGCAGAGCAATCTTTTGAATTTTATGCGATCTGATTTATCAATGTAAGTCTGTATTTTAGTAAATTTTTAATAATAGAAAAATATTAAAAAATTTTTTTTTTAAAAAGTGAATGAAAGAATTATCTAAAAGAAATTGAATTTTTAAATAATACAAAATAATTAATTTATAAAATAATAAAAAAAAAATGATTTATTGATCTCCTACACCCTCCAATCATAATCCCACAAACAATTTTGATCTCACCCAACTTATAGCAGTTATATCTGAAATTGTTAGAACAGAAAGCTAGCAAATTATATAAATCAAGTCATCAATCCTAGAGAAAATACTGCCAATGAAACCGATCAAGCTAAAGATCCTAGATATTTAGCTAACCTGAATGATATGGATAAAATACCTGACGTAGTAAAAATTTTACGTAAATTTTTAGGCCAGCCAGGGGAGTTTAGGTCCTGTTTCATTAGAAATAAGTTAACGTGAAGTGCAGACACAGCACTTGAATCATATAATACTCCCTTAAATTAGGAAAAAATTTCAAAATGCTTGACCCTACACTACGCTGATAAGAGAGACCTAGGTATACTTGAGTATCAAAAGACAACCCTGGTACAAAAAGTAAACTCTATCCCAGAGTTTTTCAGTGTGTCTACTACCATTTGTCGCTAATTTTGAATAAACTATTCTCCATGGATATAATACAAGAATCCCTAAATGTAATGACCCAATGCTTATCGAGACAAGGCTCTCGATACTTTTGTAAGAGGTCTCAAAGGATACGTACCAAGAATACTAAGTATGAGAGGTCCTGTCGACATAGGCTCTACACCCATGCCTCAAATTAGAAAATATGCAATATCGCGTACAACATAGCCAGGGAAGTACTGCCTCTAAAGAACCTCAGCTACACTTACCTAAAAGGATTCCCTTTCAACCACAACACAACTTTATTGTACCCCCAAGACGCGAAATTTTTATGCAAAATTACTACACAACCCTAAAAAAATGCAGAGTTTATCCAAACCACCTCAAAACAACACCCTGTCAACTGCCCCCAGCAATCTCAAAATGTACCAAATAAAAATTACCTTCCCAAGCCAGAATAATAAAAAGCTGCCCCAATCTTTTTTCGGATCCCGATGACCTATTACAACGTGATTTTCAAAGAAGAACGCATTTTTGCCATTGGCTTTTGGAAAATTACACAGAACATGAAAACTTTTTAAATCAAATTATTTGGACAGATGGATTGCAATTCAATAATTATTCAGCGTAAATGTGTGGATGGGATTGATGGGGACCACACTCTTTGGTACTTTTATTTTACATGACAGATTGAATAGTACATTGTTTTTAGAGTTTTTGGAGACAACGGTTACCGATATCTTGGATGATATTCCTTTGGCGCAACGTGTGCGAATGTACTATCAACATGACGGAGCTCCGTCACATTCCACTAATCCAGTAAGAAATTGGATGTCTGAGGTTTTTGGTGAGAAGTGAATTGGAAGGGGCGGACCAGTGCTATGGCTACCAAGATCACCTGATCTGACACCATTATTTCTACATATGGGAAGTGATGAAAGAGAAGGTATATTCTACAACAGTTTCGTCAAGACCTAGCAAACGGGAACGTAATGAGGTCAGCTAGAAAAAGGGCCTTATATTGTATTCGCAATAATGGAGTACATTTCGAAAACTTATTAAATTCGTGATATAGAATAAATACTTTGTTAGTTTATAAGTTCTTCATAGTTGTTTTATATTTATGAATACTAACTATTTTAATAAAACACTCACTTAATTTTTGATTATCATATCGTTCTTGTAAAGCATCCCAAACTAAATCAAATTTGCTTCTGTTATTGAGATATTTCGAACTAACTGTGCAGCTTCACCTGATAAGCTACTCTTTAAATAATGTAATTTTTGCACTTTATTTAACGATTTATTGTTTTGTATCAACGATGTGAACAGATCCTTAAAGGATGTCCATTCTGTATAGTTGCCCGTAAAATTAGGTATGTTCACTTTTGGTAATGGTATATCGTTACATTGAAAAGTAGCAGTATTAAAGCTTGAATTGTTAGAATTTGTTTTATCTTGATCATTTTGAATTTGAATTTTACTAATTTCGGATTTTAAATTAGTTAATGCTTCCAAATAGCTACCTTGTGTAGTTGTAAACACATTATTTTCTAAATAGTTATTAGTTTTAGTGTTTTTAGTTTCACTACCAATAATATCTTCATGTCTTTCAAAAAACTTGCTCCAATAATTTTCTAACAATTCTGTTCTTGCTTTAAGAGCTTCTTTATTAAGTTCCTTCAAATTTAAACTTTCGTTGCGTAAATTTTCAATTAAATTTACAAGATTTTCTTGTTGTTTTATTACTTTATTCATTTTTATTAAATGTAAATTTATAGTTCAAATAGAAAATTTTAATGAATTACCTGAACATAAAATCTGACAACACTAACCAGTTGCTGAATAAGAATAATGTATTGTAATGTGATTTAGAAATTTATACACCAGAACACCGGTCTAAATCAATTATGTATATATGTATAAGGTATATGAGTATATACATATCATATATTCACTAATCAATGAAACCTATTTTAATACTGTTTTTCAGTACAATCCGTACTCGTAGGACCAAAATGTTTTATATTTATGAATACTAACTATTTTAATAAAACACTCACTTAATTTTTGATTACTTGAAGTGAATACTTCTTTATTGAAAAAATAAAATGCAAATCTCCCGTACTAGACAAGTACACTATTTGCTGGCTGACTCAGTAATAATGATAATACAAAATGGAAGTTACAAAACATTAATATTAATTTTAAATAATCAACTATCATTTGACTTGTATTGTATTTTAAATTTAATATATTTATACAATGATTTCAATAATCAAACATCTTTTGACTTGAGTAGTACTTAAACCAACTGCTGTTTTATGTATTCTATTATAGTAATATTATAGCAGATTGAACACACCACCCGCCTCGTCTTTGACGAAAATTCCAAGGGACAAATCTTGACCACCGGACGTGTAATTGTTGTGTTGCGACAGCGTAGAGTAACTACTCGAACTACTCCATCTTGACCTGGATGAACTTCTTGTACTCGTCCTAATAACCATTTGCTTGGAGATAATCTTTCTTCTTTCACTAATACCATATCATTGACTTTGATGTTCTTTGATGTCTTGGTCCACTTATGCCTTTGTTGAAGATTGGTAAGATAACTTTGAGACCATTGCTTCCAAAAATGTTGTTTCATTTGCTGTATTAATCGCCAACGTTTTAATACATTTGAATGAGTTTCCAAGTTACATGGTTCTGGTATTGAGTTCAGAACGTCACCAATTAAAAATGTGCAGGAGTAAGAACTGCCAAATCTTCCGGATCATCAGACATCGGGTAAAGAGGACGTGAATTTAAGCATGCTTCTATCTGAGATAAAAGTGTTGATATTTCCTCATATGTCAGTATTCTATCGTTTACAATTCTACGAAAATGATGCTTGAAACTCTTCACCGCTGCCTCCCAAAGTCCACCAAAGTGAGGACTTAAGGGAGGGTTGAAATTCCATTGAACTCCTTCTGTTGTTAAATGTTCGGCTATTTCCTTTTCTGATCTATTAGCTTGTTTAAACATTCTTTTCAATTCATTTGCCGCGCCAATAAAATTAGTTCCACGATCAGAATAGACGTTGGCTGGTAAACCTCTTCTGGAGCAAAATCTATGAAATGCAGCCATAAAACCTTCTGTTGATAGATCAGTCACACCTTCTAAATGAATCGCTCGTGTACTAAAACAGACAAAAACTGCTACGTAGCTTTTGTATGATACATAACCTCTGCCTCTAGCTGCCTTTAGAGATATCGGTCCTGCATAATCTACGCCGCAATTCAAAAAGGGTCGCGATGGTGTAACTCGATGACGAGGTAAATCTGCCATGATTTGTTCATATTTTAAAGGACGCTGTTGTAAACAATTGGTGCATTTATGTATGTGACTTCTTATAAGATTTCTAGCGTTATTTATCCAATAAGTTCTACGGATGTAATTTAATGTTTGTTGACATCCACCATGAAGCGTAACTGTATGAGCATGTGATATTACAAGTTTTGATAAAAAACTGTTCTTTGGTAATATAATTGGATGTTTAAATGTGAAATTTAAATCGGCATGTTGAATTCGCCCGCCAACTCTTAGTAATCCATCTTTATCCTTAAACACATTAAGCTTCAAAAGTGAACTTTTTCGATTTATATGTTGATTCGAACTCAATGCTTTGATTTCAGCTGAATATTCACTTTCTTGTACCAATCTTGCCCAAAATAATCTTGCCCAATGCAGTTCGGATGTCGTGACAACTCCTGTTGTTCTTTGTGAGCTTCTGGTTACAAAACGATGACAATATGCCGTCACACGGTAAAGTTTTGTTAGCGATGAAAATTTTTGTAATAGATTAAACATATCTGATCGAACTACTAAATATGTAATGGCCGTTTTTTTCTCTTCAGCATGTATTATATTCTGATCACTTCCAGGTATATGAATTTGTTGAATTTCGTACTGAGAAAGAAAATTAGGTCCATACCACCATAATTTATTATTTTGTAGATCTGATGTTGTTACACCTCTTGTAGCTAAATCTGCTGGATTATGATCTGTAGGAATGTAATTCCATTGTGCTCTAGATACTATGTCCAAAATTTCAGATGTTCGATTAGCTACGAATACTTGCCATCGACTTGGATGTGAACTTAACCATGATAATACAACTGTTGAATCTGTATATGCAAAAATAGATTCTTCCTTTAGATCATAACTAAACTAACATTCAACTAATCGTGAAAGTATAACTGCTCCACAAAGTTCAAGTCTTGGTATAGATAGTAATTTTAAAGGTGCCACTTTAGATTTTGCAGTCACTAACTTCGTTGTTATTTGATTATCAGAATGTATAATGCGAATATAAATTGCAGCTGCGAATGCTTTTGATGAAGCATCACAAAATGCGTGAAGCTCCATCTTCTTGATGTCATTTGATAAACCATACCATCTATCTATACGGATGTTCTCTAGCTCTTTTAATTTATTACGATAAAGAGACCACTCAGATGCTATTTCTTCGGGAACTTCCTGATCCCATTCAATTTTTAAAATCCATAATCGTTGTAGCATAATCTTGGCCGTAATGACCACAGGGCTAAACCATCCCATTGGATCAAAGAGTTTAGCAATGTCCGATAAAATAAACCTCTTGGAAAATATGCTTCCATTCTCACATTGGTTTAAATTAATTTTGATGCCTAGCTGATCGTTTTCAGGAAACCATAGTACACCAAGTGTTTTTACAGTATCCTTACCACCAATACTTAGAACTGAATTATGTTCAATAAAATCAGTCGGAAGATGTTCCAATAGATGAGAGCAATTTCACGACCATTTTTTTAGTGTAAAACCACCCGCCATGAGCAACTCAATTAGATCCTTTTGCAAAGCTAATGCAGCTTCTACATCATCACTGCCACTTAAAATATCATCAACGAAAGAATTATTTATCAATACCTGGGACGCATGTGGATACTTGAACTTTTCTTCATTAGCTAGTGTCTGAAGAACCTTGATTGCCAAATAAGGTGCACAAGTGGTACCATATGTTACTGTTTTCAAAACATATTCACTTACTTTATCATTCATAGATTCCCTCCACAAAATTCTCTGTAGATTGTAATCTCTTTCATCAACCTTTATTTGTCGAAACATTTTTTCAATATCCGTTGAAAACGCAATCCGATGTTGACGAAATCTACATATAATTAACATTATATCACTTTGCAGTTTAGGACCACTTAATAAGCAATCGTTTAATGAAGTACCATTGTCAGTTTTTAAAGATGCGTCGAATACGACTCTAAGTTTGGTGGAAGAACTATCAATTTTTAGAACACCATGATGTGGTAAGTAATTTATCAAATTGAGAAAACGACTTTCATTCTGTAGAATTTTTTGCATATGGTCAAGTTCCAAATAGCTTTTCATAAAATTGATATAATTTACTTTAAAATCATTATTTCTCTGAAAACGCCTTTCCATTTGGTGCAAACGTCGTAAAGCAGATGAATGTGAATTTCCCAACGGTAAATTTTCAATAAATTCTTTTTTTATTGGTAATCTAACTGTAAACCTACCAGTTTTATCCCGTTTATAAGTTTTTTCAAAGAAATTTTCACAATATTCTTCGTCTGGTGACAATGGTTTAGTGCTACTCAATTCTTCAGTTTCCCAAAACGATTTCAACTGTTCATTTAAGTCACATTCAATATTTGCTATTAATGAAATCATAGCGAATGTCGAGTTGACGAATTCTTGATTGTCAGATAATGCAGAGCCAGAAATAACCCATCCTAGATATGTATTTTGAGCAACAGGTTGTCCCTTTTGTCCTTTAATAATACCATCAAGCAATAAATGACCATATAATTCTGCTCCTACAATCATATCAACTCTACTTAATTTATGAAATTCAGGATCAGCAAGTTTCAGACCAGACAAATGAGCCCAATGCTTGTGATTTTCTGAAATATGTGTGGGTGTTGTTGTTAACTTTGGTAAAACTAACGCGTGACATTCAAAAGTATAGTCTTTATTGACAGTGGAACGTAATATTAAATTGACGACTGATTTAACTGTTCCAGCAAATGTGCCACCTATACCCGTAATTGGAATGTTTGTTTTTTGTCTTGGTAGCCCAAGTTGTTGAATGCTATATTCTGATATAAAAGAAACTTGAGAGCCTTGATCTAAAAGAACTCTTAATCTGATATATTGACCATCTTTTCCTAATACATCAACTAATGCCGTTGCTAGCAAAATGGATTGTGGTCTTTGAACATGATTAGAAACGCAAACACTAACTGTTGGTACCACTTCACTTGACAGTGGTAATTGTTTATTTACGTTTTTATTGTTTTCATGTAAAGATGTATGATGCGAGTCATTGCATTCACGACATCTATGTGTTGAAAAACAATTAGAATGTGTATGACCCCGTCGTAGACAATTATAACATAAATTTTCTTTTAATACAAGCTTTTTTCTTTCTTCTGGTGACAATTTTTTATACATAAAACAGAATGAAACAAAGTGTTTTTTACTACAAAGTGCACAACAAGAATTATTAATTGTTGTTTGCTCATTATTTAAAACGACGTGACTTTTAACCCCAGTTTTAAATGATTTTGAATGATGTTTGTTTAGTCCGATAGCTTCAAGAACTCTTATTCTATTTAGCAAAAAACCTTCTAATTCTTTGAACGTTGGAAGTTTTTCCTTACTAATGATACTCTGTTCCCATTCTTTTCGAGAAGCTGGATCTAGTTTTTTAGATACAACAAAAACTAACCAATCATCCCAACTCTCTACTGGTCGTTTTAACCCTTGCAAAGCTTTAATAGCCTCCGATGAACGATTCAAAATTCTTTTTAATTCAACGGATGATTCACATGACGCTACTGAAAGATTCATTAAAACTTCGATATGATTTTGAATTAGAACACGTGGATTATCATATCGTTCTTGTAAAGCATCCCAAACTAAATCATAATTTGCTTCTGTTATTGAGATATTTCGAACTAACTGTGCAGCTTCACCTGATAAGCTACTCTTTAAATAATGTAATTTTTGCACTTTATTTAACGATTTATTGTTTTGTATCAACGATGTGAACAGATCCTTAAAGGATGTCCATTCTGTATAGTTGCCCGTAAAATTAGGTATGTTCACTTTTGGTAATGGTATATCGTTACATTGAAAAGTAGCAGTATTAAAGCTTGAATTGTTAGAATTTGTTTTATCTTGATCATTTTGAATTTGAATTTTACTAATTTCGGATTTTAAATTAGTTAATGCTTCCAAATAGCTACCTTGTGTAGTTGTAAACACATTATTTTCTAAATAGTTATTAGTTTTAGTGTTTTTAGTTTCACTACCAATAATATCTTCATGTCTTTCAAAAAACTTGCTCCAATAATTTTCTAACAATTCTGTTCTTGCTTTAAGAGCTTCTTTATTAAGTTCCTTCAAATTTAAACTTTCGTTGCGTAAATTTTCAATTAAATTTACAAGATTTTCTTGTTGTTTTATTACTTTATTCATTTTTATTAAATGTAAATTTGTAATGTGATTTAGAAATTTATACACCAGAACACCGGTCTAAATCAATTATGTATATATGTATAAGGTATATGAGTATATACATATCATATATTCACTAATCAATGAAACCTATTTTAATACTGTTTTTCAGTACAATCCGTACTCGTAGGACCAAAATGTTTTATATTTATGAATACTAACTATTTTAATAAAACACTCACTTAATTTTTGATTACTTGAAGTGAATACTTCTTTATTGAAAAAATAAAATGCAAATCTCCCGTACTAGACAAGTACACTATTTGCTGGCTGACTCAGTAATAATGATAATACAAAATGGAAGTTACAAAACATTAATATTAATTTTAAATAATCAACTATCATTTGACTTGTATTGTATTTTAAATTTAATATATTTATACAATGATTTCAATAATCAAACATCTTTTGACTTGAGTAGTACTTGAACCAACTGCTGTTTTATGTATTCTATTATAGTAATATTATAGCAGATTGAACAATAGTATTTTAAGATCAAATTCTTAGTAGGTTAATACTAAAAAGTACACATAAATGTTCCTTAAAGGTTATGTTTTATGTAATTTCAGATGTCGCTATTTTTCTACTTTCACTCCTCAATTTTTATCAAATATAAATTTTTATTTTGTTTAAAATCAATTCAAAATAACTTTAAATAAATATAAATGTTTTTACTTACATTATTAACACAATGCTTTCATTAAAAATTCACAAGACGAACAGATTATATGAAGTCGATAACAAAATTTTAATCGACCGTAATTCTGACAATTCGACTCTGTTTTAAACTCGAATCGACCTTACCTAACCAAAATGTTCAAACTCGAACGAAACCACTCGAATCAAGTTATGCACTACCACACTAGAGTTATACACAAAAATTTGAGAAAAATTTCCAAAACGCATCTAACTTTTCAACAGTTAAAAATAGAGGAACGAGTAATGTCATTACTAAGGACAAAGGGTCTTCTACATTTTTTCTTAAAACAAAGTGACTCTTGTAAAAAGTTATAAGGAATACCGTGAAAAAAGAGCAAAATATACTTCAACGCCCTCTAGCGGCAAAAATGTTGGGATTGCCTCCCCCCCCACCGATACGATTTTTTGTTTGTCTTGATGGTACCTATCACTGATATCAAGGTTAAGCAAACCAAAAGGGACACCCTGTATATTGCAAAACAAAACATTTCAAAGATTCAAGATGAGAACCGACATAGTTATAATCTCCGAAGAAAAGCAGCACAGACGTATAAAGTAAATGATTTGGTTGCAATAAAACGGATACAAGTTAATCCAGGAAGTAAATTGAAGGGCAAATATTTGGGGCCGTACAAGATCATTAAAGTGAAAGGTAACAATACTTATAATGTGGAAAAAAAGGGTTACCATGAAGAACCAAAAATCACTTCTACATGTGCAGAATATATAAAGCCGTGGATTAACACATTAGAGTCCAATGATTTGCAGAAAGGCCGAATTGTGGGAAAGAGACAGTGGGAAACAACCAGTTTGGTAATAGGATTCGTGAGGTTAAGACGTGTTTTGGATCGCATCATTATAGTTTTCAAATTATAATTCACATCGAGTGAATAAAATAGTAATAAAAGTAAAAATTGTAGTATCAATTCTCTACAGAGACCTATCATTGGTATCAATTCTAAGCAAACCAAACGGGACACCCTACATACATTTATTTCAGTTATATATAAACCAAAAAAAAAAAAAAAAGAATAACAAAAATTCTATAACTTGGAAATAAAATACTACGTAAACAACAGCAACATCATCAACATTAAAAGTATCAACAACGTTAAGCAGTTCAACGAGAGTGGCAACCACAACTTTAAGAATAGTGATTATCTACGACAATTTTTAGATGGTCGCAACCTTGTAAGTAGGTTTTGAGGAATTTTTTAAAAATTTTAAATGCAATATCAGATAAATAGTGTTGCGACAGCAATTATGCCCCTATAATTTTTTTAAATAATATTTTCGTACACCGCTGTATTTTTTTTACAGACGGTTGTACACATAATTTTTAAAATGCTTAAAATGTACATTTATTGGAAATTTCCAACAAAATATTCCAATAAATGAACTGTAAATTCAATTCCGTTGCACACGCGCAACATCAAATTTAATCTTGTTTTGTTCAAAAAATGAACAAAGATTATTTTCTTGTAATCCCATGGATTATAGCAAATCACGCCACTTCGAGAATAATCCTATGTATGCAATACAAATACATAAGTGTTATGAAGTGAAATTTTATCTTAAGTATCTACCACACGCGCATACATAAATCTTGTCAAGTACGCATTTGACTTGTTTATGTAAGCACTTTACTTTGCCTTTACCCATTTCATTCATCGCATACTTAATATCAACCAATAAATTCTATTCCTTTATTAATCTCTTTTCTATAATTATTGCACTTGAAAATGCAATCATAAACAAATTTCATATTTCGTTATCCGGTATCATATTACACGGTCTACGTGACTTTTTGTCACTTTAACATTATTCTAAGTTGTAATGTAAAAGGCACAAATTAAATAGAGCAGTTGAGTTCTTATCGTTGTGAGCTGAAGTCATTCTCAATCTTTTATTTAAGTCTAAGTATTATAAGTGAAAATTAAAGTGTTCTCTTGTTAAAATTAATCTAGCTGAAATAAAGTGTTTTCTTATTAAAATTTATTTAACTGAGTTTTATTCTAAGGAATATCACTACAGTTAAATTGGTGGCAGCGGTGGGATCGAATAATTCGGTCACAAAATTAATTCCAAAATCACATATCTTTTTTTTTTTAAAAAAAAAATATATACAATAGAAAATTTTAGAATTTTTTCCTTAATATTTTTTAGAAATCTTATCATTAAAACATCAAAATTTCATCATCATTATAAAATAAAGAACATCGGAATATCACCATCAGCTATAAATCGAAACATCAAAATTATCATCATCATTATAAAATAGAGAACATCAGATATCATCAGCTCTAAATTAAAACATCAAAATTTCACCATTATTATAAAATAGAGAACATCGGAATATAATCAGCTCTAAATCAATATTATTAACATCAATACGACATCATCTTCAGAACAAAATTAATAACATCATTACAAAATTATCATCAACATAAGTTAACACCAATTCAACACCAACTCAACTCGTATCTATGATGAAAAACTTGTAAGTTGATCTTTTTCCTTTTTTTTACAAAAATAGAGAAGTGAATTAAACCTACAATTATACAAATTTTTTTTATATATACATATATATATTTAAATTTTATTCCATGAATAAATACCTATGCATTTTTTTTTCTTCTCCTCAAAAATACATCAGTTTAATAACTCTGTTCTGTTGTATACAGATATAAAAAAAAAAAAATTAAAATCTATTTTTTTAAAATATTACAAAAATAATTTATACAAATTGTAAAAAAAAAAAATAATAATAATAATAATTTAATTGTTACATACTTATTCATAGTGTTATATACAAAATCAATATTTTTGTGAAATTTAAGATTAATTTTTGTGTTGTGAGATTTCGTGTGCGCGATTATTCTTTTTATCTTTATTCCTCACATTTTTTTTAAAAAAAAAAAAAAAAAAACTTGTTTATTTTCAAATTTTGCTTGTGTCTTAACTTGTGACATTTTTACTGAATTTATTAATTTTCGAGTTAAAAAAAAAAAAAAAAAAACTCTTATGACCACGGTTTCTTTAGATATCTCATTAAGAAACGGAAAGAAAATTAAAAGATTCGGTAGTACCAATTCCCTTGAAAGTGATAACGACAGTCAAAAAAGTTTTTCTAGCCCTACTGACGAAATGGCCACTTCCTCTTTTAACGTTTCAAATGCCATAAAATTAATTCCCGAATTCGATGGTGATTCAAAAACAATTTCGCGATTTCTCCAAATTTGCAATATTCAAAAAACTAAAGCTACCACAAATGCTGATAAAACAGAATTTTTAGATATAGTCAAGTCCAAATTAACTGGCAGGGCATACAATACTCTTTTAAGTCACAATGACTATTCTTCATGGGAAGAAATAGAAAAGGATCTTAAGAAAAATTTCTTAAAACATCGATCAGCTCAAGCTATACAATCTGAATTTTTTTCAATTAAACAAGGTCTCCGCGAAAGTGTTTCTACTTATTCTAACAGAATAGAACTCTTATTGGAGGAATTAAATATCGCCTCTACAACAAATGAAAGTGCAGAATGTATTAGAGCTATTAAGAAATTAAATGAAACAATGGCCATCAATAATTTCAAAAGAGGTCTCAAATCGCCTCTCAAATTAATAGTAAAATCTACGAAACACGATACACTTTCTTCTGCCATAGATTACGCTCGTGAAGAAGAACAAATTTTAGAAAATGACAAAACAAATATTACTGAAATGAAATGTCACTATTGCAAACATCCGGGACACACAATAAATGAATGTCGTAAAAGACAAAGCCTACATGGACCACAAAATAACATACAAACTTTTCCCAAATTTACAAATAAAGTAAATACGATACAGAATAAAGTTTCTTGCCGTTATTGTAAAAACATTGGTCACACAATTGAGCAATGCCGAAAACGACAGTATAATAATTCCAAACGAGAAAATCAACCCTCCACGTCAACTAATACTTCAAATACTAACCCTAAACCCAAGCAAAACCCAAAATCGGGAAACTCCAATACACCCGACGCAAACGGCACGACGTTTCGGGTACAAAATCTATAGAAAAGTGCCACAGTCTTCAGAATACGCAGGCAAAAACATCACTTTTTTATAATTATCCTAATTCTAAACCCTCTTTCAATCTAAACTCATCATGCAACTTTCAAAGTGAAATCGTACTTCAAATTTCTCAAGCTCATAATAATAAAACCACATTTCTACTCGATACTGGTGCTTCTCTTAGCTTAATAAAAAAAAACTCAATTCAAGGAGAAACCCCAGTCTATATTAAAAACGCAATCGAAGTAAGTGGCGTTTCCACCGAATGCTTTAAAACATACGGAACATGTGATCTAATGCTTAAACTTCCAAATAATATTAATTTAATTCACACTTTTCATTTAGTTCCAGATACATTTCCAATACCCTCTAATGGCATCATAGGCGAAGATTTCTTCACAAAAACAAAATCATCTCTCAATTACAAAAATAAAACTCTTACTTTCTATATCAAAGAATTCGAATTCAACATTCCTTTTTCATGTGCTATAAAAAACATTAAAATACCTCCTCGCACAGAAAAGATAATAAAAATTGGGCCTGTTTCAAAAAATGAAGATACCATATGCTTACCTGCTGAAATATTTCCCGGCGTATATACTTCAGGATGTTTAGTACAACCACGCGATGGCTATATTTTTCTTTCAATTCTAAATTCTACGGAAAAAGAAATTGAAATCGATAACCATATACCAATTAAATACGAAGAAGCTAAAAACTATGATATATTTCTTCTCAAAAATATTTCTAACAAAGATAAAATTAGCCAAAGATTAAAAGAACTGACTTCTCTCCTCAAACTGGATCACTTAAATTCGGAAGAAAAAATCTCCATAATCGATATTTGTCGAGAATATAATTCTATATTTCACCTTGACGGTGACAAACTTTCTTTTACTTCTTCAATATCGCATTTAATACCTACCATACCCAATCAACCACCCGTAAATAAAAGACCATATCGTTTGCCAGAAATTCATAAATCGGAAATTAAAAAACAAGTAGATCAAATGCTAGAAGATGACATTATTCGTCCTAGTTCTAGTCCATGGAACTCACCTCTTCTAGTCGTACCTAAGAAGCCTGATTCACAAGGTAACAAACAATGGAGAGTGGTTGTCGATTTTCGTAAATTAAATGAGATAACAATCTCTGAAGCATACCCTTTACCCCATATTGAAGAAATTTTAAATCAATTAGGTGACTCTAAATACTTTTCAACTTTAGACCTAGCTAACGGGTTCCACCAAATCCCTGTTGCTGAAGCTGATAAATCTAAAACTGCTTTCAGTACACCCTACGGTCATTTTGAATTCAACCGCATGCCTTTTGGTTTGCGTAACGCACCCCCTACATTCCAAAGACTAATGAATAAAGTACTCACAGGTTTAAATGGCATACGGTGTTTCGTTTATCTTGACGATATTGTCATATATGGACGAGATTTGCTCGACCATAATAAAAAACTCATAGAAGTATTCGACTGTCTAAAAGCTCATAATTTAAAATTGCAACCTAACAAATGCAAATTCCTTTGTAGAGAAGTGACATATTTAGGACATGTCATTACCGATCAAGGCATAAAACCTGACCCTCAGAAACTAGTCGCTATTAAAGCTATAATTCCACCAAAAAACATAAAAGAACTGAAATCTTTTCTTGGCCTTGTGGGCTACTACAGAAAGTTCATTCCAGGATTCGCCAAAATCACTAACCCTTTAAACCAACTTCTAAGGAAAGATGTACCTTTCATTTGGAACGCTTATTGTGATGAAGCTTTCGAGCAGTTAAAAAATTCTATTACTCAACCACCTATTCTCCAATATCCTAACTTCAAAAAAAGGTTTTTCGTTACAACAGATGCTAGCAACACTGCAATAGGTGCAGTGCTTTCTCAGCGAAATGAATCCGATCAGTCTGATTTACCTATCGCTTTCGCAAGCCGAGTGCTAAATAGGGCTGAAAAAAATTATTCCACGATAGAGAAAGAAGCATTAGCAGTTGTTTGGGCTACTAAACAATTTCGTCCTTATTTATACGGTCGACAATTCACTGTAGTAACAGATCATAAACCTTTAGTATGGATTTTTAGTTTGAAAGATCCATCCTCTCGAATTATGCGATGGAGAATTAAGTTAGAGGAATACGACTTCAACGTGATACACAAATCTGGGCGTTTAAACACAAATGCCGATGCGTTATCGCGATTATCTGCAGAAATTAACGTAGTTACCAGATCACAAAAAATACAAAATTCAGACAAACAAACAATCTCAAATTCTAAATAAAACTCAAATTCTAACTCAATCTCAAATTCTAAATCAAACTCAAATTCTAACTCAATCTCAAATTCTAAATCAAACTCAAATTCTAATTCAATCTCAAATTCTAAATCAAACTTAAGTTCTAACTCAATCACAAATTCTAAATCAAACTCAAGTTCTAACTTAATCGCAAATTCTAAATCAAACTCAAATTTTAACTCATTCGCAAATTCTAATCAAGTACAAAACTCAAGTGTAAATCAGGATTATCATAATCGTCCATATAACTCAAACGATTACTCAATAGGTACGGAAATCACCGATGATGAAGAAATAAAACGCATACTCAGAATATCACGACTGTCCTACTGGAGGACAGCAAGGTATTGCAAGAACCTTTAAACGCATCAAACAAAATTACGTTTGGAAAAACATGTTTCAAGACATCAAAAATTACGTCCTTTCATGCGAAATTTGCCAAAAGAATAAAAAGAATAAAAGAACTAAACTACCTATGAAAATAACAACTACTTCAAAAAAACCATTTGAGCGTGTAGCTCTCGACATTGTTGGACCATTACCCGTTTCCGAAAAAGGCAATAAATATATATTAACGTTTCAGGATGATCTCACTAAATTTATACAAGCAATACCAATTTCAAACCAAGAAGCTGAAACGGTTGCAGAAGTTTTCGTTCGAAAAATTATTTGTGTCTTTGGTACTCCCAAATATTTACTTACCGATCAAGGAACCAATTTCTTAAGTAATATCATTAAAAGAACATGTAAATTACTTAAAATAAGAAAAATTCAAACTTCTCCGTATCATCCTCAGTCCAACGGTTCCTTAGAACGTTGTCACCGAACCCTGGGTGACTATTTAAGAAGCTACGCCACTAAGGATCCTGATAATTGGGACTTCTGGATAGATTATTCTGTTTTCTGCTATAACACTACTCCACATACGTCCACTCAATTCACTCCGTACGAAATTCTCTTCGGTTTCAAACCTGAAATACCAAGTTCACTAACTAAAAACTTGGATCCAGTATATAATTACGAAGATTATGTCATAGAACTTAAGGCACGGCTACAACACTCATACAAGTTAGCGCATGAACATCAAGCGAAAGCAAAAGAAAACTCCAAACATTACTACGACCGCAATGCAAAAAATATTACATTCAATATAGGTGACAAAGTTCTCTATGAAACAAAAATTAGAAAAAATAAAAAACTAACTACTATTTACAAAGATCCATTCGAAATTATCGAAGTACGCTCTCCAGAAAACTCTCTTATTAAAATGGGAGAAAGTTCTAAGTTGGTACACAACAATCTCTTAAAACCGTTTGTTTCTAACGAAAGAAACACATAATTCTTTCTACAACATATTTTTTTATTATACTACAGATATATAACCTGGTTGCGAGCATCGACTTCACAAGTAAGTCTCGAGACCATAAGCGAAGTTAAAGAAATTAAGCAAACTATCTACAATCTCAATCAATCGTTTATCGATGAAAATCTAAATCTCACAATACCAAAAGAAAAATCTATGATTCAAAACTACAGAAATATCAATTCTGATCTCGATAAAATTAGCATAAGCCTAAATGATTTACAGAAAAATGACTTCAAACTCACCGAAATACCAGATATTTCCGAACCCCAAAAGTACTTTATAATTAAGATTATTCTGACCATACTATCTATTATATTATGTATATGTATTGTTATCCTTATAATTAAGAAAATATTAAAATGTAAAGTTCGAGTAACTCCACTTAACGAAAATGATTCAAGATAAAATTTTTTTGTAATTATAAAACAATTGTAATATTAGATTAGAATTAAGACTTAGGAACAGCAGAGCTCAATCTTCCTAGATGAGTAAATTATCTTAGCATAATTGCTAAGAGTGCATAATTCTGCCTTCAAATTTTTTTTATTTATATGTATATTATACACTTTATGTTCTCAAAAGATCCTTCAGATCTTTTCTTTGTAAGGGGGGAGGAATGTTATGAAGTGAAATTTTATCTTAAGTATCTACCACACGCGCATACATAAATCTTGTCAAGTACGCATTTGACTTGTTTATGTAAGCACTTTACTTTGCCTTTACCCATTTCATTCATCGCATACTTAATATCAACCAATAAATTCTATTCCTTTATTAATCTCTTTTCTATAATTATTGCACTTGCAAATGCAATCATAAACAAATTTCATATTTCGTTATCCGGTATCATATTACACGGTCTACGTGACTTTTTGTCACTTTAACATTTTTCTAAGTTGTAATGTAAAAGGCACAAATTAAATAGAGCAGTTAAGTTCTTATCGTTGTGAGCTGAAGTCATTTTCAATCTTTTATTTAAGTCTAAGTATTATAAGTGAAAATTAAAGTGTTCTCTTGTTAAAATTAATCTAGCTGAAATAAAGTGTTTTCTTATTAAAATTTATTTAACTGAGTTTTATTCTAAGGAATATCACTACATAAGATTATTCCATATTTTTCTCGAACATAATCTTTCTTTCAAGTCTTCTCAATTTTTTTTATATATCTCACACTAATAAATGTTATGTATTTCAGTGTAATTGACTATGGTCAATACACTACAAAATTATTTCCATGTATTAAATGATTAATTCTCATATAAACTAATATATGAGAAAAATCAATATAAAATATCACCTGATCCATACATTTGCATTATGACCTATTTACTTGGAATAAATAGCATATATAATGTAATACTTCATGTGCACACACACCGTGCCAATATCCATACTTTTCACACCCTAATACATTATATGCATTATAATGTACCGAATGTTCTAGTATGCCTAAACGATGATTTATATACCTAAATCTTACATATTAATCATGATTTAATTCTGCCGCGCAAACACAAATACTAATTAAAAGAAAAAAAATGTGTAAAGGGATTAGTAATTCGACTGGTATATAAGGCTGCAGAAATTTTTAATATGGGCTTTTTTTTTTTTTGATTTATTTTGCTTTTGATTATTCATTCGTTGTTCTGACTTCGGCTAGTGTGGGCATTCGTTTTTCTTTAAGTGGAATTAGTACGGTTGTTGTGAATATTCTAATCTAAATTTGTCTGTTGCTCTTATGAACTTAGAAATCTTTTGTGGAAGAAAAAAAAAAAAAAATTTATAAGTATCGTGATATAGTTAATTTCTTTTTGAGTACCGGCATTTATTAAACTTTCAAAAAATAGAAGAAAAAAAAAAAAAAAGAAAAAAAAATAATCCTAAACATATACGTTCTTTATAGTTTTTTTTCATTTTTTTTTCGGAATTATGTCTGTTTATTTTAAATAAAATTAGATTACCAGAAAAAAAAAAAATATATGTAAAAAGTGAAAAAGAGAAAAAAATATATATAGAAAAAGAAGAAAAGAAAGAGAAATATAATAGTGTACATATCTGAAAATGTTTAATTTGCAAAAAAGAAAAAAAAAACTAGTGATTTGCCGTCGGCTTAGCCATTGATAACATTTTGGTATTTTTTGTTGTTATTAATTCTTTATGGTATGTTCTGTATACCTATATACGAGTATATGTGTTTTAGATATTTTTTGTAAAATAAGGAAAACAAAGAAAGAAAAAAATATTAATAATAATGAGAATAATAGAAGAAAACGAGAAAAGATTTTTTTTTTTATATATGCATATAAATATCTAAGCCAATACGTGTGTAGAAGTGATATTATTAATTTCTTTTGGAAGTGAGCCTCTTCATAGGTCATTTATTTTATATCTTTAGCTATGATGTAAAAAAAAAAGAAAAAAAAAAAAGGAGAAAATTTTTTTTTGGGAACTTTTTTTTGCCAAATTGAACAAATAGAAATCTCAACTGTTAGACCAAATTATGTAAACTTATATTTTTTTTTATAGAAATCAAAAAAAACTTAATCTGGAATTGTATAACAGTGAATTATAGGTGAAATAGTATAAGTTGATGATAACAAAAAAAAAAAAAAAAAAAAAGAAGAAATCATAAATACATATACATATGTAAAAATCTTTATAATGAATAATAAGAAATACATCAAAAAGGGTCAGCCCAAGATGCCGAGGACATGTGAACCATTTCTAAAAGAGTATCAACTGTATAGGACATCGATGTACGTTATATAATAGAATTGTACGGAGTAAGATAAGTACCAAGAATTTATAATATATTAATGTATTAAAGTCATGTTAGGCTAGCATTTTTTTTATTAATCAAAGCTTATGTTATTGCATTGTAAATACCATTTAACGTAGAGTCTTAGTTACTACCATATTTATTTTTTTCTGGGGCCCTATAGGTTAATTAATAAGTATCAATTATTAACTTGTATAGTAATTGTAAGTCTAATTTATCAAGCACATTTAAAACAGTGAAATAAATTTTTTTTGTAATTGGTTATTATCTAGAATTGAAGTTGATAAATGGTATTAATTAGATAAACAAGTAATGAACAATTGGGGTAAAAGAAAAAAAAAGAAAGAAAAAAAAAGAAAAAAAAAAAACAATCTGTATCTGAGTTTTTTTTTATAGAATAAAGTGTAAATGAAAAAGAAATTAATAATATATAGACTACATTCAATTTTTTTTGTTGGTGTCACTTTGATACAAGTGTGGGTTTCATTGCATTTCTTTTTCTCTTTTCTTCAAATGATATGTGACGAAAATATCAGTATGTGCTAATTGCATATATGGAGTTGTGGTGTGGTGCGTACCAACGATGGTGGAAGATGGTCCGCTCAGATGATCTAAATTTTTTTTTTGACACTGTGCTGATACTTTTTTTGTCCCTCTATCAATAAAGAAATAAAATTCTCCTCCAGATTTATAGCTTCACGGTATTTGTCGATTCCTCTTGGTAATTTCCTATCATGACTTGTTATGACTTTGCCGGTCTTTTATGATTACGTAATGGAACCTATGCCGACATGGTGCTCCCAAAGAACCCCGCCCGGCTGAAGCAGTTGGAAAATCGACCGGCGGGAACACCAGGTAATTCCAGACCAATTCTCTAATCTTTTTATTGAATGAAATATTTCATTACGTAACATATGGCGCCCAACGTAAGGCAACCGTCATCTTTGCCTTCATAATTTTTTTTCTGTTTTTAGTATTTAGCTTCCCCTGTAACATGGAGATTTTCTGTTCTATGGCAACATTGAACAGAAAATTTACCATCCCACGCGTCCTCCCCGTTCTCATCAATAACCCGGTTTTTAAATTCAATTGATAATTATGTTTCGTGCGCGACATTTTCTTTTATGATAAAATTCTCGTGTTCAGTGTCGTAAGTCCGAAATTTTGGGTCGGTAAAAATCCCGAAATTTCGTTGCGACGGCACTAAAAATTTTTTGTAGTTTCAGCGTATAAAAGTAATTGAGAAACTCGATTACTTTTTTTTATAAAATTTTGTAATTAACTTTGTGCAATTTTTTTTCGGACTGAAGTTTTGTGCGACTTTAATAGTATTTGTAATTTTTTTCGGTAAATTCAACTCACTTTGCCTCTTGATATTTAAATTCAATTTCGGTTCGGAAGTTATATGCTGAATGACATACACGATTGTCAGGACGATTTTGCATATGCAAGATCGAGCCTTTGCTCGTTATGTCCATTCAGCATCGCGTTTTGTTATATTCAGATCCTGTAGTTTCAATTTTATACTTCGAAACCTCCGTCGTTTGTCACAGGTTTTGGGGCATAACCCGAAATGCTGTTTGCACGCGGTAGTGTTTCAAAGTATACGCATGTTTTATAATGAACCATATTTTTTTTGAGAATTTGAAATATTTTGTATTGGCAATCGATGTCGTGCGATTGATCGCTTTGAAGTCGCTCATGTTTTCGGTTTTATTTAATTACACCTGAGTGACTCATCAATGCATCAATTTATATGAAATTTAATTCAAATAAAATTTTGAAAACCCCCGTATGCCCAGAATATATTGATCAAATACACAATCTGATTTTGAATCTTTTTTTATTGATAGAGGAAACCTTTGTTTTTTTTATTCAACAAGGTGGAAGGTCGTCTTTTGACGCCTCTTCACTCTCGTTGAGGTCCTCCAAGCCACAACACCTAATTGATAAAATAATACTAACATTTATTTTTTTTGCACGATTTGATTTTTGCATGTTTTTTTTTTTGTAAAAATATATTGATTTTATTTTAAAATTTTGCTAACAGAAATATATTGATATTTTTTTTTAAATTTTTTTTTGATAGTAAAAGTATTTTGATCTTTTTTACAAGAAAATTTTGATGATAAAAATATTTTGGTCCTTTTTTTGAGGAAAGAGCAATGATTTTTTTTTCTTTTCTTTTCTTCTCCTTATAAATAAACGGTATGATAAAGATTTATTCGCGTCCGCGTATTGAAGTTTTTATAAATAAAATCGGTTTTTTTTTATATATATACATTCATTTTCGTGATGAATTTTTAAGTTTTTTTTTGCATTTCTAGATTTTTTTTTATTTTTGGGTCTACGTCGAGGCGTAGATCTTCTAGCACCTGAAGGTTTGATCACTGGTCTCGCGCGGCTGAGTTTCGCGTTGAACCCCGATTTATAGAAATTTTAGAATATATGGTTTTTATATAAATTCAGTGATAATAATAATTTTGATTTTTTTTGTAAATTAAATTATATTGATTAGATTTTCCAGATAAAAAATTTTTTTTTGAGTGACTTACTTAATTTCGGTTCATAATATCCGCGAGTGATTTTGTGTTAAATCCAGTGTAAATTTTACAGATTTTTTTTGAAAAGGTTAATTGGGTTTCAATATCAGCTATTTGGACCAACCGGAGTTCGCGTATGAATGTCAGATTAGGAATATAGATCCTAACCACCAGGATTCTCTTGGGACCCTAAGTGATCAGTTGACCGCTGAAGCCGATGGAATTGTCCAAAGAACAGATAAAATGGTTCACTCGTTAAATAAGGAAATTGCTGATTTGCGTAGCCAGGCAGAAGGATTGATCAATAGCCTGACTTCACAGGATATCGCATCTGACACTGATAAGTCTCTGCATGTTCAAGCGAAGCTATGGCACTTGCAGCATCGTGTAGATCGAGTTAAAACGAGGAAGCCTAATTATGAGTCTGTTAAGTCCATCGACGATGTCATCAAAAGAGCATTTTAAATGTTAAAGCGTGTCTTGAGAGCTGATGATGCAGATTTAGGAGCAGTAGGAGGAGATTTGAACTTTGATAATACTCAATCCATCGTAAGGAGTACCCCTGCGACTTCTATAGAGAATCTAAGCATCATGGGTGGAAAAGAAGGACCTGCTATTTTAAATTCTATTCCTTTTGTCAAACATAATATTGTAAACGTTCAAAATAAATCTAAAAATAAACAAACTAAATCTCTGGCTTTTAATATTCCTTTTCCCAGTAAATCATCTGTAAACATACACCAACGTGGACACGATATCGCTTCGCGATCGTCGAATCGAAATTTTGAAAACCTAGATTTGTCTAACGCAACACGGTGCGACATTGATAGGTCCAATTTTAGATTAAACACTTCACTGCCAACCACAACTAATGATTTTTCTCCAGTTGTCTTTGATAAACCCCATTCGCAAACAACTCAAAATATCCCTATTTCTTTTAATAATGATTTTAATCGTACGCGACAAGCAGCTAAACCACAGCTTTCTAGTTTAAATCTTCCCCAATCTCGTCCTGAGGTTTTTCTCAATAATACCCATCCAAATTTTCGTACTGAGCCTTCGTCAGCAAATAATATACGTTTTGGCTCCGTGCCACCCTTTTCCCAACAACCTAGACGTTTTTATAGATCCACAAGTCCTCTTAAGAGATGGAACTTGTCCTTTTCGGGTAGTCGTGTTGGATTACCTATTGAAGAATTCCTTTTCCGTCTAGAATCTTTGGCGGTTGCTGACAAAGTCTAAGAAGATACCTTAGCTGCTCACGTGAACCGATTTTTGTCCGATAAAGCTCTGACGTGGTATTGGCTTTTCCGCAGATCCAATCCGCTAGCAACATGGCGCGATGTACGACGGGCATTGCTTGACGAATTTCGAAGTCAGACCACCGATTTCGAGATACGCCAAGCAATGTTCGCTCGTCATCAAAAGCCTGGCGAATCCTTTAGCGATTTTCGATTGGAAATGCTAGGTTTGGCTTCACGCCTAAGGCATCCAATGAGCCAGCAGGAGCTTATCGACATTGTGCGTCGTAATATGAATGCAAGATTGCGTAATGCTTTACTCCTTCATACTGTTAGTTCGCTTGACGAATTGCGAGATCTTGCACGTCGTTTCGAAAAGTTGTGGTCAGAAACTGAACTTCGGGCTAGAACACGTAATGTTTCTGAGCTTTACAATTCATACGATTCATGTGTTTTCGATGAGATACCTCATCAAAATTTTTCAAACTCTTACGATACTTCTTGTGACCTAGGTCACCAATTTTCTCATATGTCTATTAATTCACCCCGAAATGTACATGAATCGAATAATGTTTCTAGAACGGACTTACCAATGTCGAACGCTGATGTTTGTGCCTTGAACAATTTAAACACGGAAAATTACATCTGTTGGAATTGTGACGCGAAAGGACATTCTTTTAGAGAATGTACGGTGGCCAAACGAAATTTATTTTGTTACAAATGTGGCCTCAAAGGTGTCACAACTCCTGTATGTAAAAATTGTGTTTCTGAAAACGGAGTGTCAAACGTGATGCACTCCGGGGCACCGCGTTTGATACGTCGCTTCCCGGATCCGAAAACATCTGTTACGTCGAAAAAGACAACTTAGAATTGTCTGGTGTTGCCGATGGTTCTCTTGTGATGGACCGTGGGCCTGATTTGAACCAAGTTTGTCAGGGCGTCTGTAAGTGTGCCACTGATTGTGACACTATGACAAAAAACCCGCTTGGCGATGGTCAGTATCAGGGCCCATCACAGGACGATACCGTCTCCAATGTCAGCCAATCTCTATTCTTGTCTGTAAAATCTGATTCGTCTGAAAATTTATCTGATATGTCTATTAATTTACCTGCTATGTCGATTAACTTACCTGATTTGTCTTATAATGCAACCATGAGTTTCGAGGATCGTTATTTAGAAAAGTTGCGTAAATATAATGAACGTCGAAATAAAATATTCGGTACGGTTTCGGAAGTTGTATCAAAACGTATTTTAGAATGTCGTGAACGTTTCAAGAAACGCGTGCAAATTCGGAAGTCGTTGGAAGTTCTGAATAATTTTTGTCCTTCTAAAGATCCGCGTCCGTACACAAAGATTAAAATAAATGATGTCGAATTATACGGTTTAATGGATACAGGGGCTTCCATCAGTTGTTTGGGCAAAAACGCTGATGAAATTTTAAAGCAAATAGGTGTTAAAAGTGCACGCTCGGCAGCACCTATTCAAACAGCTGATGGAAGCGCGCAAAAAGTTGAAGGCGTAATAGATGTTGAAGTTGTTTACAACGGTGTTTGTAGAACACTTCAACTCTATATTGTGCCAACTTTAGCGCAACATTTGTATCTCGGGATCGATTTTTGGCAAAAGTTTGATTTATTACCAAAGTGTGTTTCAGAACTTCGTGACGAAAGCGTTCAAGATCCGAAAATGCACGTTTTGACCGCGGAACAACAACGAAAACTAAATGTGATTAAAGCAAAATTTCCTTCGTTCGCTGTTCTCGGTTTGGGTAAAACGTCTTTAGAAACGCACGTGATAGATACCGGTGATACGCCTCCGATAAAACAACGCCATTATCTTGTTTCGCCTGCTATTCAAAAATTAATGTACGACGAGCTAGATCGCATGCTCGATATGGGTGTTATCGAAGAATCTTATAGCGCATGGAACAATCCCGTTGTTTTGGTAAGAAAGCCTGGTAAAAATCGATTGTGTTTGGATTCGCGTAAAGTCAATGCTGTGACAAAGAAGGATGCATATCCTTTGCCACACATTGACGGGTTGATCAGTCGCTTGTCCGACACAAAGTTCATTACAGGGATCGATTTGAAGGATGCCTTTTGGCAGATTCCCTTAGAAAAGGAATCTCGCGAAAGGACAGCCTTCACAGTACCTGGCCGGCCTCTTTACCAATTCACCGTGATGCCGTTTGGACTGTGCAACGCTCCCCAGCGAATGTGTCGATTGATGGACAAAGTCGTACCGTCGGAGCTACGCGATAATGTTTTCGTATATCTTGATGATTTATTAATTATATCGAAAGA
This sequence comes from Bombylius major, assembly GCA_932526495.1. Classification (NCBI taxonomy): domain Eukaryota; kingdom Metazoa; phylum Arthropoda; class Insecta; order Diptera; family Bombyliidae; genus Bombylius; species Bombylius major. The sequence goes on from OW052043.1 coordinate 25,012,189, forward strand.
TTTTGACACTCATTTAAAAACGCTGGATAAAGTTGCAACTTGTTTAAGAATGTCGGGATTAACCATCAACGTCGAAAAGAGTAAATTCTGCCAAAAGGAAATTGAATATCTTGGCTATATCGTCGGCGATGGTTGTATTAAGACAGACCCTGAAAAGATCTCCGCGATTGTCGATTTTCCAAGTCCGAAAAATCCTAAGCAAGTTCGCCGTTTCTTAGGAATGACTGGTTGGTATCGTCGTTTTATTCGCGATTATGCATCTCTTTCAGCACCTATTTCTGATTGTTTGAAGAAGTCGAAGAATTTTATTTGGTCCGACGAAGCTCAAAACTCTTTTGAAAAGCTCAAGATTTGTATGACTTCCGCGCCCGTGCTAGGAAATCCTGACTTCACGAAGGAGTTCTTCATACAATGCGATGCGTCGAAAGTGGGCGTAGGAGGAGTCCTATTCCAACTTTCGGAGGCGGGTGATGAAAATCCCATCGCATTTGTTTCGCAAAAGCTGAACAAAGCGCAGAAGAACTACTCCGTGACAGAACTGGAGTGCTTGGCCGCGGTGTTGTGCGTCAAAAAGTTTAGAGCTTACGTTGAAGGTTTTAAATTTACGATCATTACGGATCAGGCGAGTTTGAAATGGTTGATGTCTCAGCCAGATTTAAGTGGTCGTCTCGCCCGTTGGAGCTTAAAATTACAAGCTTTCGATTTTGAAATACAGCACCGCAAAGGATCACAAAATGTGGTTGCTGATTCGCTCTCGCGCGCGTTTTGTGATGAGATTAGTACGAACTTAAATCTGACTGAAGTCGACTTAAATTCAAAAAGCTTCCGCGATGACGAGTATGTTCAATTAATAACTTTCATTTCAAACAATCAAAGTAAGTTGCCGGATTTTAAAATTGACGACGGTAAAGTGTTCAAACGTGTCCGTTTTCGTACTTCGGAATCTATCGACAATCCTTGGAAACTCTGGGTCCCTAAATCCCTTCGTAATTCGTTGATCCAAAACGTTCATGAATCAGAAGTTACTTGCCATGGTGGCATTACAGTCACTTACCGATTTTTGTCTGAAAAATATTATTGGCCCAAAATGTGTCTTGAGGTACAAAATTTTGTTAACAATTGTGAAACTTGTAAGGAGAACAAATCCCCTAATTTTCGAACTAGACCTCCTATGGGATCTAGGTTCATCTCTGAAAGACCTTTTCAACGTCTTTATATTGATTTGCTTGGTCCATATCCCAGGACTAAAGCAGGAAATTCGCAAATTTTGATCGTTTTAGATCACTTTTCTAAATTCGTGTTTCTTAAACCCCTCCGTAAAGCCACTGCCCCTGCTATTGTGACATTCCTACATTTTGGTATTTTTTGTTGTTATTAATTTTTTATGGTATGTTCTGTATACCTATATACGAGTATATGTGTTTTAGATTTTTTTTGTAAAATAAGGAAAACAAAGAAAGAAAAAAATATTAATAATAATGAGAATAATAGAAGAAAACGAGAAAAGATTTTTTTTTTTATATATGCATATAAATATCTAAGCCAATACGTGTGTAGAAGTGATATTATTAATTTCTTTTGGAACTGAGCCTCTTCATAGGTCATTTATTTTATATCTTTAGCTATGATGTAAAAAAAAAAAGAAAAAAAAAAAGGAGAAAATTTTTTTTTGGGAACTTTTTTTTGCCAAATTGAACAAATAGAAATCTCAACTGTTAGACCAAATTATGTAAACTTATATTTTTTTTTATAGAAATCAAAAAAAATTTAATCTGGAATTGTATAACAGTGAATTATAGGTGAAATAGTATAAGTTGATGATAACAAAAAAAAAAAAAAAAAAAAAAAGAAGAAATCATAAATACATATACATATGTAAAAATCTTTATAATGAATAATAAGAAATACATCAAAAAGGGTCAGCCCAAGATGCCGAGGACATGTGAACCATTTCTAAAAGAGTATCAACTGTATAGGACATCGATGTACGTTATATAATAGAATTGTACGGAGTAAGATAAGTACCAAGAATTTATAATATATTAATGTATTAAAGTCATGTTAGGCTAGCATTTTTTTTATTAATCAAAGCTTATGTTATTGCATTGTAAATACCATTTAACGTAGAGTCTTAGTTACTACCATATTTATTTTTTTCTGGGGCCCTATAGGTTAATTAATAAGTATCAATTATTAACTTGTATAGTAATTGTAAGTCTAATTTATCAAGCACATTTAAAACAGTGAAATAAATTTTTTTTGTAATTGGTTATTATCTAGAATTGAAGTTGATAAATGGTATTAATTAGATAAACAAGTAATGAACAATTAGGGTAAAAGAAAAAAAAAGAAAGAAAAAAAAAAGAAAAAAAAAAAACAATCTGTATCTGAGTTTTTTTTATAGAATAAAGTGTAAATGAAAAAGAAATTAATAATATATAGTCTACATTCAATTTTTTTTTGTTGGTGCCACTTTGATACAAGTGTGGGTTTCATTGCATTTCTTTTTCTCTTTTCTTCAAATGATATGTGACGAAAATATCAGTATGTGCTAATTGCATATATGGAGTTGTGGTGTGGTGCGTACCAACGATGGTGGAAGATGGTCCGCTCAGATGATCTAAATTTTTTTTTTGACACTGTGCTGATACTTTTTTTGTCCCTCTATCAATAAAGAAATAAAATTCTCCTCCAGATTTATAGCTTCACGGTATTTGTCGATTCCTCTTGGTAATTTCCTATCATGACTTGTTATGACTTTGCCGGTCTTTTATGATTACGTAATGGAACCTATGCCGACATGGTGCTCCCAAAGAACCCCGCCCGGCTGAAGCAGCTGGAAAATCGACCGGCGGGAACACCAGGTAATTCCAGACCAATTCTCTAATCTTTTTATTGAATGAAATATTTCATTACGTAACAATAGATAGATAGATAAGTATATAATTGTAATATGATGATTTTGTAAATTAAACCCAGGGGCCAGATTTCGCAACAGTGAAGTTTTAAGTGTGCACGAACTTTCGTGTTCACCTGCTTTTTCTGATTCCGCAACTGCAGTGGTGAGTTTTTATGACGTAAACGGTGCTCACTTCATAGGTAATTTATTCACCGCTTTTTGCACAGTGAATTTGTCATTTTTCAGACAACAGTGAAGGGAAGTGTTAGGTAGAAATGGAAAAAAAAGCAAAAAAAGCTAGTGAAGAGCAAAAATTATTTTTAATTCAGTACATGGAGGAGAATTTGGAATTTGCCCATGATAGGTATGTATTTTATATTAGAAATTTTTAATTAATTTAATTAAATTTATTTTATTAAAATATTTTGTATTGTATTTATATCTAGATTTGAATCAGCGGATGATGCACATTTAAAGCAAATAAAGTGGAAGAAGCTAAGCACTACATTAAATAGCATTGGAGGCGCTATTAAAGATGCAAATCAGTGGAGAAAGTTTTGGACTGATCAAAAGTAAGTATATGTAGTTTGTATAAGTTTAAAAAAGTATTATAATTCATTATTTACATATTACAATAAATTTATTTTAGATTAAGAGTCAAGGAACGGGAGGCTCTTTTAAAAAACAAATTTTCAGAAAACTAGAAAAAAGGCCTCCAACAAATGAAGGCCTTAACACAGTTTGAAAGCCGCATCCTCGCCCTTATGGTTTCGGCTGTTGTAAGTGGCATTGATAATGTCGAGGAAATGTTCACGGAAGGAACGGTATGACATGTTATGTGAAATAATGAAATTAGTTTTATTTACTTTAAAGATTTTTATTTTATTCTTTCAGGATACTGATGCTGCTAATGCAACAACTTCTACGATGATAGCAGACGTGGAGGAATCAGCAGTGATTGTGAACGTAGAGGGAACCACGGCAACAATAACTGCAGAAACCACAGCAACGGCGAGCTCTAGCCATTTTAGAAAAAGAAAAAGAACGCCTTCCGGGAGAGCACCAACAACTGACACCTTTGAGGAGAAAATCCTCAAAATAGAGGAGGAAAAACTAAAAATAGAGGAGGAAAAACTAAAAATATTAAAAAAAAAATACAGAAATTAAAGAAAAAAAATTAAATTTAAATTTACAATTAAAAGAAAGAGAATTAGATTTAAAAGAAAAAGAATTAGATTTTAAGTTAAAACAAAAAAAAAACGCATTCAGCACCTTAAAATTCACCATCGCTTGCGGAATCAGGTAAACTATAAGCGGTGCACACAGCAACTTTTAGTGAATTTTTTCTCCAGTGTGCACTGATGAAAAACTCACTGTTGCGGAATCTAGGCCCAGTACTGGAACATAAAGTTTTAAATTCAATACATTTTTTTTATGATTAGCTCATATCAGAAAGATTAAAAAAAATTCATTTAAGAACCTAATTCTAAATCTTTTAATATATAAAGATATAGAAAAGAAAAAAAAACAAAAAACGAAAAGGAAATATATGTAAATAATAATTTTCTTGTATATATAAAAACGAAAAAACATGATTTATCTTGCCATGTTAAATATTATAAAAATTAAAATTATATTTGAAAAAAAATTTTTTTTTGAAGGTATGTTAACATTGCAATTATTCTTTCTCAATACATATTTTATAAAGGATTTTTTTATAAAGATATATTAGAGAACCTATATAAATAATAATTGATGTGCAAGGATTTTAGAGTTAGTAATTTTTTTTTGTTCTGATTTAATTTACCTGCAATTGAAAAAACAAAACGTAAAATAAAGTGGAGATTAAAAAAAAATTATCTTTTTTTTTGCTTTTTTCTGTTTTGTTTCGGCAACGCAGCATCTTTTCTTAAACTTATAAAAGTGTTTTAATAATGTGTTAATTATACATTCGAAGGATATCTGCCCTTGTGAATATAAATTGAAGTTTCCTCTATCAGTGAATCTTGTTTTTCAAGTTCATTACAAATTTTTTTTTTTGGACGATTTTTTTATTTAGCTTTCTTTGTGAGATCCTTTGAATTGCCGGTCCTTTTTTTATGTAAGTTTAACGGATCATTGGACAGGGTGTTCCCAAAGAATATCCGTCATGTTACACTACATAAGCAAAAAGATCTCAGATAACTGTTCAGCGTTCTCGAAAACTTTGGAAAAAAAGACTTATTATGTACCAGAGAAAGGTGGGCATTGTTAATGGAGGAATACAACTACGCTAATCCTGAATTTTTCTGATGCTAATTAATACAACAATTTAAAAACACCACACAACCTCAGAATTTCCTTTTCAAATCCTCGTTTGATATACCCAGTTTACAATGCCTATCAATATAACTGCAATCAATCACACATACCCTGGGTATTCCATTGTCCGGGATTTGTTCCGATTTCCAAGATTCTCTACTTTCATCGGAACATCGGGATTTTTCGAGTTGAATCTGATATTTTTGCTCAGTTCGATTTTGGTACAAATTAATTTAAAGTTATGTTGATATTTGACACTTTCTTCAACATTTATAAATCCAACATGTAAGTTGTAATGTACAATTTAGTAAACCTAAACGCAGCAGCAATCTGCTTTGCTGCTTTTCTAAATGAACTAGTAAACGCAACTTACTTCATTTCGTTTTTCTGTACTTTGAAGTTTGATTCTGCTTTCATTTCATTTGTTAAGTTCATTTACTTAGTTAGCTCTTTTCAAATTTGACATAACAACAAGTAACGGTTGTAATTGTGATTTTGATCAAATTTTTTTTTAAAACATGGGTAAGTTGTAGCAATTATAATTTACATATATTATGTATTATTTTTTTAGAGTTAATTATTAAAAAATGTGATATTTAGATTTAGAATTAGATAACTATGATCAGGCAAAGACAGCTATGGAAAAAATTCTTTCTTTGAACAAAACAGATGTAGATACCGATGATGTATTACAAGAAGGTGATAAGGAAGAAGAGAAGGTATCATCCACAAGTGGAGTGATTTCCGACGATGAAAATCCATTAAAAATTACAAAGCCAATGAAAGATGATGATTTTGTAACTGGAAAAATCAAAAATGAAATAATTGAAATTAAAGCAGCTAATTTTGATGAACATTTTAATAATCAAACACAACTTATTGTGGAAAGTGATACTCCAGCTAACTTTGTCCTAGTTCCACAGGATACGCTAGCAGATATTTTACGTAAATTGAATAAGCTGGAAAACACTGTTAATAGAATTGAAACAAAAATCAGTGCTTCAACAGATAAAAATAATCCTAAGTGTCTAATTTGCAGCAAAACAATATCTGAAAATAAAACAAATCGATGTTTTATCATGTGCGAGTTTGTACCTGAACTAATAGTTCTAGGAGATGAAGGTGAAAAAATTGGAAAAGCTGAAGCCGAATTCAAATACCAGCTGCAGCACTATTATGATAGAAAAAGGTCACAACAACGTAAATCAAAAAACAAATAAATTAATAGAAGATATGATTTAATTAGACTGCTCGTTGGATATTATGAGAGCAACTTTATGATTTGTATCCCATCAATCTTGAATTCAATTTTTACATATTAAAAAGTGAAATAGCAATAATGTTAATTTGTTCTATTTAATTTTTTGTTTTTATAATTTTATTTTATTAATATTGATGAAAAAATTAAATAAAAATTTTCTTACAATATAATATAACATTTTTTTAAATAAAATATATGTAAGCATGTTTTTGTAGCTCTTGAATTGATAGCATTTAACTGATACGTATGGATAATGGGAGATACGAAGTATTTTGATTAATGTAAATTATAAGGCATGCAACTCATTTTAAATGCAATTGTGTTGGTACGGTAAATTCAAGTTTGTGATTCAAAATTTCCTGTAATCAAATGAAACGTATTAATACACTTGTCACCATTCAAAAGTTTAACATCTACTAATTTTTGTCCCAGCAGATAGTTTTCATTTTTCAGTACATCTTTCGAAAAATATAGTACGCGAACTATTGTTTGGTCCCATAACATTACAACGTTATCACCTTGCTTGCCTGTTCGAATCATAAATGATGAAATTTTTCCATTCTTATACTTATTTTCATCTATTGGGTTAAAAAATTCAATTTCAGAATTGTCATTTGTATTTTTATGCAGATTCGTCAATTTAAATTGGAGAATTTCTTGAAGTCTGTAATGAAACTGTTGAATTGGCAAATTCGGGAAGCGAATCATCCTTTTAATTTGTTTAATATGTGCTTCGAAAACGTAACAACTATAGCTATCTAGTGGACCATGTCGTTTTACATCATCCGCTAAATGAAGCAAGCCATGCACATTATAAGTTACGTTATGAGCTCCGAAAACTTCTGGAAATAGTTTGACTACAAATTCTAGTAAAGTTTTTGCATAATCATTATATGCTGAACAAATAACAGGTGTTGATAATATTCTTATTGCCAAACTTAATGTCAAAAAGTGGTTGTATGTTCGTTTAGGCACTATATCTTTTAAAACTGCTGGTCCTGTATATAGTAGAAAATTTCTGAAATAAATATATTCACTTTAATATTTTAGTGTTTCTATAAACCTCACTACTTTTGTGTTACCTAAATTCGGTTGCTTTCATTTTTAGAACATACTTCAAACTTCTTGGTCTTCGTTGAAATTCCTTAGCCATATACGACTCACACTTTTTTAGACGTTGATTTATTTTTGCTATTTTTTTCGGAGGTAGTTTCTGTCTATTAATCTTGGTAGTAAAAAGAATCAATATTTTTTTGACAACACCTTCGTCTACAAGATGCATTTTATCTAGTGGAAAGTCACGAATCATATCAATAGGAAGGTTTTCAAGTACTGTGTTTGTTTTAGACATATAGTGGCTGTCATCATCAAAAACTGATGTTTTGTTGCGAAAGTTTTCATCAGTTCTTGGTGGTGGTGGTACATTACCTACTTGAGTATACACCACTGAATTGCTGATAGTAGAATAACAACCCTTGATTTCACATTTTGTACACGCTGAATATCCACCATGACATTTAACGTATTTTAAAGCGGCTAAAGCTGGTGCATCTGCAACTATACACTTGATTTTATATCAAATTTTTTTCCACTCTCATTTGTATAGCCATTTTGTATTAAGTTTGACAATTCCGCCACAGTTTCGGATATAAAATTATTAAATGACATTGGCTTACAAGGCCCATAAAATAAACCTATAACAAAGACTTGTCGAAAGTAATAACCATAATGCAAACATCCAAAAATAATCCATAATGAATTGCTCCCACTTAATGTCAATGAAGTTCCGTCAGCACTTATAGATAAAATAATGTTATCAGTGCTTATTGTTTAATGCTTGAAAAATTGTTGTAAAAAGTTTTTTATTCCAATGTATATATATTGGCCGTTATCCATATTTTGTATTAGCACTTTTCTTGGTGTATTCAGCAAGGTCCGTGCATTCTTAGGTAAATGCTTGTAATGTCCATCTTCAATTAGAACTTTAAGTAGTTTAGATAAATCCTTTAGAGTCACATTACTTTCTACAGCCCACAAAGCTAAATTGTTTGTGAATGTATTTTTAACCTAAAATAATGTATGTTTACATATTAATAAATACATTTTACTTATTAACTTACCACGCTTTTCGTTTCTAATTCATATTCATGTACTTCATTCATGGAGATATAATTATTAATCTTATCACTCTCTGATGCAACAGAACTTGATGATTCAAATCTATTTGCATCTATTTCACATAATGTTGAAAAAGTTTCACTTGCTTTTAGATCTTTCTTCAGAGCAATGTTATATTTTAAATGAACTCTAACTTTCTTGTTTGGTCTACCTGGCCGACTTAATAAATTTTTTCTAATATTTTTATTTCTCTGCATTTTTAATTCATTTGAAAACAACTTAATTGATACTATAAATGTCATGTGTTATGTATTTGTAAAAGCACAACTAAAAAACTACACACAAATATCATAACAGATGATGTATTTATACCGTCACTAACTGACAAAAGTAACACAGTGGAATAGCGCTAGGAAAAAACAATGGCTTAGTACCCGGGCACTGCGGGTTCGAATCGAAGTACGGATAAAAAAAATACACAATAAGGTAAAAAAATAACTCAAACCGAAATTTTAAAATGTATAAAAATAAAATTATGTATGTAAAAGAAAAAAACAATGCAAAATATGAAAAAAGAATTAAAAAATAAAATTTTATTTTTTGTCAGTTTTTTTAGAGCTCATCGTTAAAGATCGTTAAATATATCTATCAAGTAATAATTAAAGGATACATGATACCATGTGTAAAGAAAACTATAACGTGTTCTATGAAGAGAACTATCACGTTAACTTTAAATATTTTTCACTGCACCTGGCTTTCCGCGTCAAGAAACGACATCGATCTGTAACAAATGCTAGACCGTTTTCTATAACAATAATAACGAAAAACATCGGATCGCTTGAAGAAATCTCTAAAGAATTGTAACGTTTGGTTGTACGGGAAGACGTTGTTATAAAAAAAAGACGTAATTATAAAAATAAATGTAAATACAATAACAAGTCAGAGTTCTTAAAAGAGTTTAGAGGTTGGTTATCAAAGCGGGATCAAAATGCTTATTGCAAAGTTTGTAGACAATCACTAACTCCTGGAAAATCAGAATTACTAAGACATTCTAAAAAACAAAAACATCATCGACATGAAATCTATTGCAAGTCAATTAAAGATCACATTTAATACAAATGATGATACAGGCAAAATGAAGGCAAAAACAGCTGAAATTAAATTAGCAGCTTTTGCATAATTCGAATTATTAAAAGACATCTTTAGTGATTCCAAAATTGTGAAGAAAAGTAACTGTTATGGTCCAAAATGTTACAGGCAAATTTGGTTTTGAAAATTTGATTAACCTTCTACAAAACAACAAATTCTCAATTATAGTGGATGAATCAACCGACATAAGTTGCATAAAAAGCATAGCTATAATTCCAAGGTATGTTGTAAATTTCAATGTAAGAGATGGTTTCCTAAAATTGTTAGAAGTTCCTAATGCAGACGCTAGTAGTATGTATAAATCCCTGACGGATTTCTTCAATAAAATACCATACAAAAAGAATCATTCTGTATCGGTTTTATCAAAAAAAGACATTCCAGATTTGTTTGTTATAAAATGTGTTTGTCATTCATTTCATTTAGTCGCTAGCAAAGCTGTAGAGAAACTGTCAAATTATCTCGAAATTGTGTGTCGTGATATTTATTTATTCATACTTCCATTTAGTTTTAAAAGACAAACTATTTTCAAGAAATTTCAAAGCTTTTTACAATGCATCCTAGTCAAACTCGATGGTTATCATTAGTCGCAGTTGTGAAAAAGATTTTAGAGCAATATAAAGCACTACTTTTATATTTTATTGGATCATTCCTAGAACAAGATATGAATAAAAAAGTGTGTGAAAATATTTTCAACATACTTTTAAAACCAACTACAATTTTGTACTTCAAATTTTTAGATTATTTTTTACCTTTAATCGTATTAAAAAATTAAATACTGAAATATAATCTAAATCTATGAAAATTCATGTTTTATATGAGCGTATTGAAAATACATATAAAACTATTTTAGACTGTTTTGTGAAAAAAGATGTAATCAAGAAATATACAGTTGTATTTGATGTAGACTAAAAAGATAAAAATAATTATGCAAATTTAGATAGCATATACATATTTTGGAGCTAAAGTTACAGAGAAATTACTTATTACTTATAGCTAAATAAGATTGGCAAAAAGTTGCGCAGGTGGGAGAAATTTTGAAAATATTAAAAATATCCTTTCATTTCCCCTTTTTTGAAGAAAACTACAAAAATAAATAAAGATTGAATCTTCCACTCAGTAAGTATAAAGACTAGCGATCATCTATCGCACACACAAGGCACATCCTTTTTTTAGCTGAAAAAAATAACAACATCCTTCCATCCGATGTTCTTTGTATTACGAATGCCATATTACTAAAAAAAATTTTAAAGGAAAGTGAAGAAAATACAGAATAACAATAACAATATGAGTGATCAGTGATGATAAGTATCCTTTTAAAATAGGAAATTATTTTGAATAAGAAAATGAAAATATATTGTGTATAATAAATTCCTACTAAAGTAACAAAATGCGAATTTCTCTTTTCAAGAAGGATTTTTGTAAAATGTGATGCTTACATCACAGTGAAATTTAAGTAGAAAGGGTAGACAGATCCTACTGCGCATACTTCCCCTTTGCCAATCTTATTTAGCTGTACTGTATATGAATCAAATAAAATTAAAAAATATTGTTTTGCACATTTTGTATGGAAAAATAGAACCGTTTAAATGTGCGTGACGTCACCCATAAATTTTAAAGGATTCAAATTTCATAGTTTTCAAATATACATAGGGGAAAACACCCAGTAAAGAGCCCTCCGCCAGTAACGAGCCGTTGGCTTTATTTTATTCTATCATATAACATATGCTATAACTAAGATATTTTTACAAAAATACAGGTGAATCCCAACAAATAAAAAATAGGCATTTGCACACACAAGTGCACACGTTTTAGTTGCATTTGACACATCAGGAGTGCTTTCTGTCATTTGAGAAAAACAAAGTTCAACTATAAGGTTGATTTTGGGTGATTTTTAGGAAAACAAAAAATTCTATAAAGTATGTGTTTATGGTTATAATTGTAACTGAAATGTGTTCTTCTCATGCCACTGTATTATAACTAACTATATGGTTTTATGATAACAAAATGTCACCGAATTGTATACTTCTGGTTAATTGCAAAGTGTAATTACGATTTATTCCTACACACATGCTAGACATGGTAAAAGAAACACTAGTAAGGTATTATAAAGAATGAATGAGAAAAGACACGTGACGTAAGAAAGACTCATGAATATGAGTATGTATGTGATAAGTATTTTTATCATATGGAAAATAATTAAATAATTGAGTAATTTTAAAGTATTTCAGCATTCCGTGGATCAAAAACCGTAATTTTCTGACCTAATTGTTAGGTGAAATGTTCCCTTTGATTATGCCGTACGATTTTTTTCTAGTATTTGTACTTTCTGAGATAAAGTGCAAAACAAGATAAAGAGTCGAAAATTTTCCATACATTTTCTAGACCAAACACAAATTTGACTTAATTTTCAACTTCAAAGATTTGTATCTCAGCATCCCGTAGACATAAAACTAATATTTTTATACTAAAAGATTTATCAAAGTATTTTCTTTAGTATTATCCTTTGCAGTTTTCTTGTTTAATTTTTATTTTTCGAGATAAAGTGCAAAATAGAATAAAAACTTTGAATTTTCATACATTTACAAATTCAAACATAATTAAGACCTAAAGTTAACTTTGAAGGTCTGTATCTCAGCATCCCGTGAACAAAAAACTATTATTTTTATATTGAAATCTTTATTAAAGTGTTCTCTTTAATATTGTTGCTATTGCAGTCTTTTATTTTTTCTAGTTTTTGAGATAAAATGGAATCCAAGGTTAAAAATGTTGAACTTCTTCATGGTTTTTCGCGTATTTTGTCCTTGTGATTGAAAACTATGGCACTTACAGAATTACCGAACAAGATAGATTTTAAGCAACACTTCAACAAATATTTTAATCCAAAAATATTAGTTTTTGGTTCAGAGGATGCTGAGATATCTTATTTTGAAAAATAAATTGTAAAATTTCCATATACTTTTGTATTTCATTTCTCAGATCGTCCATATACTTTTGTATTGCCATTCTTTCTTACGTTTTAATTGCGCCTGAGAGTTCCGATTGATATTACCTTATTAGTGTTCCTTTTACCATGATGCTAGAAATTTCAGATTTTATTTACTATATTGTACTCTGCTTATTGTATACTGTACGAGTTTTTATGTAATCCACTTTTAATACGGATTTTGGTTTACTCCCAATTTTATGTGCTATAAACTCACTAATTCGTGCCTCTTATCGGATAGTGAAAATATGAATCAATAAATTTTAATTGATAATTTCCTTTTCATATGAATAAACTCATTATAATGATTTTTAGTAAAAGTTGAAAATTGATATAGCTGGTTCATTAACCCTATATGGTAAATTAAATCTTCATACATTTTTGAAAATATAAAATATTTATGCAATCTTAGAAATTATTATGGCGCGTTAATTTTTTCGAAGCACAAGCTTATAAATAAATTTTCATTGGCATGTCGTTTTTAGTTTACATAGTATTCAAAAACATTAATTTATTTTTTATGTGCTTACTCAATAAAAATGAAAACATTAAACATGATGACAACATTTTTACTTCATTAAAAATGGCGCAGTTGGTAGGATTCTGAAAGTGTTTAACACTAGGTTTATCCATTTAGAGAGATGAATATTTGTCACAATTTATTTTCTTCTACGTCTTCGAATTTCGAAATTTTCTATGTGGTATACCTATCTCTACGAATACGTCAAAAAGACGCAAAGGTAAGGAAGTACACATGATACTATGTATATTTTAGCTATAATCATAGTGTAAGCATATTTTGAAATTTAAGTTTTTGGAAGTTTTGTTACATTCAAGAAATAAATATTACGTTATTGTAAGTACATAACTGCAAAAGCATTAGTGCGAATTCAAGTTCTTCATTCTTTGACGAATAACCCTTATTCATAGAATATGGCCAAAAGAGGTAGAAATATGTTGAAAAACAAAATCGGTCGAAGAAAGGATAGTTACGGTGAGAGCAGTGATGACAGGGGAAACGAGCTTCATCAAACGTAAGATGAAATTAAAATTATGCAATATAGTGAAAATATGCAAATAGAGGAATTAGCAGATAGTGAATTTACGTTTCTAAAGAAAAAAGGTGCATGTCCTTTCAGATTCAAAAAATGATATAAAATTCAGCTCATCCCAAAGTGCTACTATTTTTCATGATACAGAAATTGCACTCAATGGAAGAATTTGGAAGAAATTGACAGTAGGCACATTTAGTAGTAGACCACCTATAAATACAATATTCTAAGATATTGGTGGTCTTACTGGCTTCGCAAAACGAAATATCATGGCAGATAATATCAGTAGTGCCTTCAACTTGCTAATTACTAGAAACATGGGAAAACACATCATATGTTGTACTGAAGCGGAAGCCCGTCGAGTTCTGAAAACTGAATGGTCACTTTCAACCTCTAAGTTTCTTGCTTTTATTGGACTTTTATATGCCCGAGGAGCCTATAAAGCTCTTCTTATCTATGGTTGAAGAAGTTCATTCTTCGCGAATACAATGATTAGAGACGAATTTATGCAAATTCTTCGATATTTAAGATTTGACAAAAAAACAAACAGATCCTAAAGTTTACCCACTGATAAATTTGCGCTCATATCAGAAGTATGGAATGATTTCATAAATAATAGCCAAACATGTTTCTAACTACATACATATATAAAAATATCACCATAGATGAGCAGTTGCTCGCTACAAAGTCCCAATGTAAGTCTACTCAATATATGTCAAATAAGCCACAAAAATTTGGCATAAAGTTTTGGTTGGCAGTTGATGTAAAATCAAAATATGTTATAAATGGTTTTCCTCGTTTGGGTAAAGATGAGAGTCGACATTCAACACCTTTGGGCGAATTTGTTGTTTTGAAGCTGGCTGAACAAAAAGGCAGGAATATAGCAACTAATAATTTTTTCTTGAAAATTGGCTGCGAAAAGAACCACTTTGGTCGGGACCATAAAGGTCAACAAGAGGAAGAGAGAACTTTCAAAGCCAGCAAAGAGTAAGAAGGATAAGATGATAGGTTTTGAAGGTTTAAAAAGTTCTAAAGTTTGGATTTCTATAGTCTCTGAAGAAGCATTTAAAAAAAGATTTAATTATAAAAATACTTCAATTGTACAAGTAAAAAGTAAATTTTAAAAATAAGAAGTTTAATTGTGAAAAAGAAAAGAAATAGAAGTATAAAACAAATATAAGTTTAAAAGTTGAATGTGTAAATAAAATTGTGAAACTTAAAAGTAGAAAATAAAATATAATTGTCTTATAATTTACAAAAAGAAAGATTTGTGTTTTCTTTTACGATCTTATTATTTTTTTTTATTTCTGGATTATCGGTAATTGAAACTGATATCATCATATCAATAAATATTAAAACAATTGAATTCTAATTGCGTAAAAATTACAACAACAAAATACATATGATGATATTACTCGTATTATATGTTTATTGTAAACAAAAATCAAATATTCTAAATGTGAAATAATTCAGTAGTAAACAAAAAGGAATTTGCTGATCTTGCAAAAGTCCTCTCTACAATCCTTCTTGTTTGTTAAAAACAATTATTCCAGAACACTTAGAAAAAGTATATAAACAGAAGAAATGCAAACCTAGAGAGAGTTCAATTCTGGATCATTAAAGAGCAAAGTGGTCAAAGTGGTTAATAATTAATAATATATGCAAGAGAGCAAATTGAAAAGAAAAAATTGTCTACCAGATCTGTTTGGCAAAACTGGAAAGATGTTTCATATCAGTAAATGTCGGCTTTTTTTGGTATGATTTTGAATATGGGTGCCATCTATTTAAGTGATATAAAAGATTATTTTTCCAAAGACTTCACTTGCAATATTTCTTTTTTTTTCTAAGATATTTAAGAGAGACCGCTTTTTGCAAATTTTTTGGATGCTCCACTTACATCAAAATGTGAACACTAATGACAATCCAATAACAAGATTCTCAAAGGTCAAAAAATTTCTAGATTATCGATGGCTTATAGGCAATAGGCCTTAAGTCACATTTTCGGTGATTTTTACATTTCGATGTTAATCGATTCTTTACGCTTTAGGCGAAGCCCTATTTTACTCATATCGATATTAAATGCCTAAAAATTGAATAATTATGATATTTTGAAAAGCCCTAATAGGCTGTGATTCAGCTGTCAAAAAAAGCAATAAAAAAAAAGGGAGAGAGAATCATTGAAAAATAACGATAATGGTATTAAACTAGTAACTTCGCCTTGCAAGAATCTAAATTAATTGTCATTGAAGAATACATAATTGAAGAAGAAAATTATGTTGACTGCGATGACGTATTTCCACAAGTAGATGATGTGCCCTCTATCTGCTCTAACATTTTTGTACAAGGTCGTGAAGAACTCAATTCAGACGAACAAGGGGTTTCAAATTCACTTCAAGTCGAACAGTATCAAGTTCTTCAAGAGCTTCAACCAGTTATAGAGAACAATATTACTTTTGGTGAAAATCTAAAAAATAGTATTGAGAGATCTGGAACTGAAAAATGTAAAAAAGTCAGAACTAATTTTAGGCCAAGAAAAGAAGATCGTCTCAGAGAAAATAATAAGCAAAAGCTGATGTTGGGACTTGCTTACCAAGGATTTTCAAGTGCTGAGAACGGTAAAATTGTTCAAAATGTTCCTCGTGCACAACGCTTTCAAGGGGAAAAGTATAGCTCTCAATACTACATCAAGAGTTCTTTGCGTCACTGTAGTGAGATTTCTGAACCAGAGCGAAGATTGATGTTTGAAAATTTTTGGAAAATGGATTGAGAACAAAAAAAAAACTATTTACTCGGCTAAGTAATGCTAATTCTGAGAGTTCTAGGAGAAAAGAAACTCTTTTATGCTTTTTGAAGATTGAAAACAAGCGACAGGTATCTAAAACCATGTTTTTAAATACATTGGGTCTAAAAAAAGGTTCGGGTGTGGTTAAAAAGTAGCGACAATAATGGCATACAACCGAGTTTAAACGAAAAATTGTTCGGAATGCTAGCGGCGCTGATAAATGCCTAATGGAAAGAAAAGCCCATTTGTTTCAAGTTTTTGAAGGCTATCCAAAATTCGAATTACATTACTGCCGGAAAGACTCCAAAACATTATATCTGCAGACAGTACACAGATGCAAAACTGATATTTATAATGAATATAAAAATAAGTGTGAAGATGATAAAATTGATCCACTATCGGCATTTATTTTCCAAAATACTATGAGAGAAAAAAACTATGCGATATTTAAACCTCGTAAAGATCAATAGCTGCTTTCGATTTGCCACTGTCAAGTACTTGCGAGTAGATAAGGTGAAAGTTTGTGCTAAATCATCTACTCGTAGCTACTCATGTAAAATTTTTCAAGTAGATGCAAGTAGTTACGCACAATTTTTACAACAGAGGGCTTTATAGTTTAAAACTAAGAGCACTAGATGTGTTTTTATTTTTTGTATGTATATATGACAAAATAAAAGTTATTTTTAGGTTTTGACACCTATCAAAATTTTTGTGTCGTTCGATTTACCCATTTATCCAAGACACATTTTAGTACTCGCAAGTACTTGGAAATGGCAAATCGAAAGCAGCTAACGTGATACATGTAATCAACACAAAGTGACATATATTCAATATTCAGGATCAATTAATCCGAGGAGGCTTTATAAAATGAGTTTTCCTATTTCCCAAAAGAAATGGCATGATTTAAAGTTCAAATTCCAAAAGAGTGTAATTTTTTCTTTGACAATATTCCAGTCAAAATTAATTAATAGAACAAAACTCATTTTATATGATAAAATGCTAAAGTGCAATTTGCTCATTTTGCAATTTAATTATAATATTTAGTACAGATCTCACTTTTTGAAATGTAGTATAGTCAGTCGCAATGAATCAGTTCAATGAGTGAGGTAGGCAGTAGGCAGTAGCATGTGTGGCGGTTCGACTCTAAAATGTAAAAAAAAGTAAAGTCTAACAATGTAATAAAAAGAAAAATCTAAAAGTGTAATAAAAGTAAAGTTCAATAAAAAATCTAATTTATGTGTTTGAATTAATGTATCTAAATTTAATTTCAATTAAATACAAAATTTGCAAAGTAAAAGCTCTAACAAAATGGTGCCGAAACTCGAAATTAAGAACATAAAGTTATAAAGTGAAAGGTAAAAAGTACATATATGTATGTAAGAAAAAAGTGTTAGTGCAGTAAATTTTAAACAATTAGCTATAAATTGAGTGAGTTGAAAAAACAATAAATAAATAGTTTAAAAAGAATAAATTTCATATATTATCATTCATTAAAAAAAAAATATAAATTTTGTGCGACACATTGAAATAAGGGTAATAATAGTGGTGTCACAAATATAACAATATATTTGTGTGGGCTTTGTGGATCAAACCAATATAATACATAATAGTACTAAAATTGGATCCTGGCTTAGTAAGTTATAATTGAACAGTACCGTAAAACGGGGTGAGATTGGCCCTTTGCAAGTGAGTTTGGCCCAACATAATAAAAACATTGTAATTATAATATGTTCTAGTCTATTGCAAGTTCGTCAGTTTTGCTTTTACTAGTATGTTCGTTGTACTTTTTTGTACTCCTGTGCATGTCTAAACCTATTTGATACATAACGGTATCTCTCAGTGTCAAGTTGTGGTAGTTTAAAATTTGCTAATAGAGAAGTATTCAAGACACCTCGAACATTGGTAAGTACAGTATGTTTTTCATTTATCTTTCTTCTTTAAAGTTTATTTACAGTTTTTATTTTATAAGTGGAATTTTGTAAGAAATTAAATTTATTTTAAATCATGTGCGTTTTATATTTTATTGGGGAATGACTTTGATCGGACAATCTCACCCCAATTAAATTTTCTGGAGTAGGTAATCCGGTCAGCCTTTGTTAACTTGAATATAACTGGAATTTTGAATTCTATTTCTAGAATATCAGTTAGTTATTTTGGGTAATCATGCCTCGTATTTATAAAAGAAAAATCGGATCATGGCAGTATGCAAATTATAATTCAGAAACTTTAGGAAAATGTCTGAACGATGTCAAGAATAAAGTTCTGACGCAACGCGCTGCAGCTGCTCTTTATAAAATTCCGAGATCAACTATAATAAACAAATTTGCGTGCCTGCACTCAAAAAACGGTGGTGGACAATGCGTTTTTACAAGTGATAAGGAAAAGGCTTTAGTCAATCATTTAATAACAGTGAGTGAGTTTGGCTTTCCTCTCACTGAAATTGATTTCAGACACATTATTAAGCTATATGTATCAGCAAAAAATATAACTTTTCAAAAGTTCAAAAATACAGCTGGCTGTATTATACCCCCGTATGTTATATATAAATCCGAACACTTGTGGTCCTCATGGCCAGAGAATGGATCTCAGGGAGCTCGTTATAATCGCACCAAGCACGGCTGGTTTGATGGGCTTACGTTTGAAGATTGGTTTACTTCACACATGCTACCAGTTTTGAAGAAACTTACAGGTAAGATAAGCTAATACAAACCGTATCATTTTAATCTATGTTTTCAATTTAAACTCACTCTAACACTCACCTAACACAACCGCTAGACGTATCACTTTTCGGCCCACTAAAAAAATACTGGTTCAACATTTTAACGTCATGGAGAGAATCTCAAGAAGTTAGGCAATATAATACCATTCCAAAGGATAGGTTCCCAACCCTCTTAAGTCGCCTTATAAGGAACATGTCTGCAACGTCAACTGCCAACATTCGATCAGGTTTTCGAAAATGCGGCATTTTTCCATTTAATAAGCAGCAACTTCTGAAAAGATTGCCAGGTGGAAGTGATACAGCAGAGGTTGATATGGTCGGTGAGGCGTTTTTAGAAAAACTAAAGGAGAAACGAGGAGAAGTAACTCAAATTCCTAAAGTAAACAAACGTAAAAAATTGAGCATTGCTCCTGGTCGAAGCATATGTCCAGAAGACTTAACACATATCCAATCTCAACCATCTAATTTTAAAGCTGTTGTACGAAAGAAACCTGCTAAGCGCCTCAAATTGGTGAATTCTAGCAGCGAAGATTCTGATGGTGAATTAAGCCTTGCAAGCTCAATTGATACGAATGATACTTTTGCTTTAAGAGACAATGAGTCCCCAGAACCTGTCTCCATAGTTCCACACCATTGAAAAAGGGTGATTTTGTCCTGGTGCAATATAATGTATCAACATATCTAGGACAAATTGTGTCAGCTAATGAGGAGGAAGCTGAAGTTGATTGTATGGAAAAGATAGGCAATCAATAGAAATGGCCAGTTCGTAAAGACGTTCTATGTTATGCTATTAAAGACATTATCATGGAAATCAATCTTCCAAAAGTATTCAATAAAAAATGATTTTTCACTGTAATTGAACTTAACTAAACTTTTACTTTCATTATTTTTGTTATAAGAAACCACCAGAATATTGTTAATTAAAAATGTTGAATTTCAATAAAATTTATTTAAAAAAAAGTTTTTTCTGAGTTTTGTATAAAAAAAAAAATCATGGGGAGATACAACCAGAGGTATCAATTTGAAGAAAATAGAGTGCACTATACAATTTAAAGGGTGAGAATGTCTATTTAAAATGTCTGCTGTTAAATATAGTAGTAAAACAAACAATGGGCCAAAGTTACCCCAACCCCGAAATTGCTTTGGCACAAGAGAACAAAACCTTCTGTGAGCAGCGGTACCAATAAAATTGTATATATTTCTAGTTTATTATGTTGAAAAAAGCCAACCGAACGATATATGATTAAAAAACTATATCTTGTTTGAATAAAAATAAAATTTATAGCCACAAAGCCACGAAATTAAATTTTATTGGGCCAAACTCACCCCGCTTTACGGTAACTATTTTAATTTTTAACTAGAAGTTTTTTTTCAAAATTATTTTAAAATCAAAATCAGATAAAAAAAAGAAACAGACTTAATCAATCACTTAATAAATTAGCAAACTTCATTGAACTAATTCCTAATAATCAAAATATCACGATTGAAAAATTACAAGTTAATTTAAACAAGCTTGAAGAGATTAATAAACAATTTTGTGAAATTGATGATCAATTAGTTTCAGTACATGATGTTGAATCGGAGTTTGATGAATTTGAAAACATATATTTAAATATAAAACCTGCGTTATTGAAAGAAATAAAACATTTAACTGCTGATGACTAAGATGCTGAGAGCAAACATGATACTAATGAGCAACAGCAAAAATTCTTAGAAAATTTATCAATCGCTAACACAGCTAACACTCGTCCTATAAAAGAATTAATTCTTCCACATACATATTAATATTGAACCTTTCAATGGTGATTAAAAAAATTGGCCTTCTTTAAGGATGTTTTTATTCATTCAATTCATAAGAGAGATGATATCTCAGATGTACACAAGCTACAATATTTGAAAATCCTTCTCATTGGAGAAGCGGCTAAGATAATCAAACACATTAATATTACTGATAAAAGTTACAATGAAGCTTGGTCAAAACTTGTAGAAAGATATGAAAATAATAAATACATATTGACTTCTTACATGAAATGGTTTATGGAACAACCGGTGCTGACTCAATCTTCTCTTCCAAAACTACGAAAGTTATTAGTTACTATACTTCAGAAAAAATAATACGAGGAATAAAAGCATTAGGATCATATGCAATTACACGTGATCCATGGATTATCTACATGGTTATTAGTAAGGCAGATTCAGAAACCAGACAAGCATGGGCTGAAGAGTCATGCAACAAAGTTGATCCGTCGTTTTAGACTTATTAAACTTTTTAAATAAAAAATGTTTGGCATTTGAATCTGTTGAAACATCAACAAAACGATTACAGTCGAAATCGGATACGTTTTTAGTAGTAAAACTTTCGGGACTTTAAAAATGCTTTCACTTATTTTTGCTTATTTGTTCTCTTATCGGTTTTTCACTTAAGCGATTTTGACTGTAGTTCCAAAAACGATTAGAACTTTACATGCTACTATTTCCTACAAGTGTCATAAGTGTTCTCAAGATCATCAATTGTTTAAATGTCAATCATTCAAAGAACTTGATGTCAGTGCAAGAAGAGAATTTGTAAAACAAAAACGTTTATGTTTTAGTTGTTTAAAAGTGGGTCATGTTTCTCATAAGTGTACATCTAAACAACATTGTTACAATTGTTATAAGCCATATCACACGCTATTACATGTAAAAGAAGAAGTTTCCTCAAATCATGCTACTATAGGAAAAGAAGAATTATCAAAACAATCTTCAAATTTAAATTCAGTCTCTTCTAAAACCGAATCTAAAATAACACAAGTATCAATTAATTAAATTTTGGATTCAACACTTCTATGAAGAAAGAGATTCAAAGGGTCACTCTACTTCCAACGGCATTAGTCTATGTTTATGATGCACAAGGCAATTTCCAACCATGTCGTCTGTTACTCGATGCAGGGTCTCAAGGAACTTTTATGACAGAATATTGTGCTCTCAGATTAGAAATCAGACGAAAACATGACAAGGTAGCAGTAAAAGGAATAGGTGCAAGGAAAGTCACTTATACTCGAGGATCAACTACAACAATGTTAGTATCAAGATATGATAAAGAATCAAGCATAATAATACAACCATACATTCTAGACAAGCTTACCTTTACACAGCCATCAACGAATTTTGATATTGATGACTGGAATTTCCGCAAGGATTATCAACTTGCTGATCCACAATTCAATATCAAGGGTAAATTGATATTTTAGCTGGTGTTGAACAATTTATTGAAATACTTCAACCGGAAAAGATTGTAGCACCTACTGGATTACTAAATCTTCAAAACACTATTTTTAGATATGTGGTAGCGGGAATATTTAATGATGACGCTAGCATACAAATGACTATTTCTCTTCAAGCTGATATCACTGAAATTGATAAAAGTGAAATTATGAACTCAATAAATTCTTTTAAAAAGTAATAATTTACATTCTTTAAAGAATAATAAGTTGCTTTAATTTATTGAGGTAATATGTGTAATTGTGTTTTAATATTATAATAATTATTATAAGTGCATTATTGACACAACGATTAAGTAATTTGATTTGATTTGTGTCTAGAAAATTGGTCAATTGATACTAGAATATTTGGAATCTGCAAATTAAGCATGAGAACCATATTTGTTATAATTCTAAGAAATATTAGATTTAAGATTTTGTATGTAAAATTTTAGTATATAAAGAATAAAAATTATTCAATAAAACCACTCTTGAATTGAACTTCAATCTGAGTCTTTTATTTTTCCACTCCGGAAACTAGTAGGCGTTTTTGCCATCATTCAGTTCGGCATTTTTGCCAGCACTATTTGAGCAAACATAGGCAGACATACTTGCCGCTCATTTAATCAGCGACAATTAAGTAAAAACAACATATTACAACCTTCAAGTTCTAGAACCAAAGTACGCGTTGTATTTAATGGTTCTGCTGTATCTGATAGTGCTTATTCATTAAATAAGTATTTAAAAGTCGGACCCAAAGTACAAAGAGATTTTCTTCCAATTTCCAGCCACTCACATTGCTGCCAGAATTTCTAGTAGATATTGTTTAAGGGCCCATATTAAACAAATAGCGGTTGATACAGAAGCTTCGCAGCGATTTTTGGAAAAGATGGTATCGAGACTACTTAACTAGCCTTCAGAATAAGCCAAAGTAGCTGAAGAAATCTGCAAACTTGAAGGTAGGAGACATGGTTATCTTGAAGGAAGACAACATGCCACCAGCTTGTTGGTCTCTTGAGCGAGTATCGGAAGTTCATCCTGGATCCGATAGATTAGTTAGAATCGTAACAATAAAAACAAAAAAAGGCTTTTTCAAAAGATCAACTACGAAATTAGTTAAGTTACCAATTTGTTTAGAAGTACTTCATACTTCATAAGGCGGGAGTATGTTATGGATTTTAAAATTTCTTATATAATTAAGTACATTTTTTGTCTCTGTTGTTCAACTTCCATACATTTAAAACCAGTTTAAACGTGATTAAGCTTTTTTATATACAGGTCACACTTTTTATATACTTTTTATCCACTTACTTTTTCCTTTGTGGGTAAGAGTGTTCCTCGTGACGTAATTGAAATTTTGGAAAGAGTTTTAGGGTAGTAAACGTGAACGGATTTACATGGGGTTTTCTGATTTGGGATGAGTGAATAGAATGCTTCCTGTCTAGAATCGATTCCTTTCTTGAAAATAATTAAATACGATGGAATATTCGAAAAATATGAATTTAAAGAACGGAGAAAGTTACTGAGAAACTTCCGAAACGTCCTCGAACAACTCTTTACTTGAATATCATCGCAGTTACAGAGGTTTTATAATCAATTTTTAAAAAGTATATGTTTTAAAAGTTTTTTTAACCTTTAAGCTTATTGTAATATAGTATAGTCAGTCGCAACGAATCAGTTCAATGAGTGAGGTAGGTAGTAGCATGTGTGGCGGTTCTACTCTAACAATGTAAAAAAAAAGTAAAATCTAACAATGTAATAAAAAGAAAAATCTAAAAGTGTAATAAAAGTAAAGTTCAATAAAAAATCTAATTTATGTGTTTGAATTAATATATCTAACTTTAATTTCAATTAAATAAGGAAAATTAAATACAAAATTCCTAACAAAATGAATTACCAAGAACGGATTATTTTTGTTAAACAATACTTTTTATTTCACTGTTTTTTGTTTTTGTTTTTTTTTATATTTTAAGTGAACTGCAATAAAGACGTTTTGAATTAACTATGAATAATTATTGATTATTTGTTTCAACAAGATAATGATCCTAAGCATTTTTTTTTTCAAAGCAAATATGTATTTTTGTTTAAAACGAAAAAAAAATTCAAAAGTATAAATCGTAATTCGTATTGTTGCCGTAGCAACAATGCAATACGGCAATAATGCATCATTATTAATATTTGTTATAGTTTTGTAAAAAATGAAAATTTTTAACAGAAATAATATGCTAAAACATGATCAAAGCAATCATAATGTATGACGTCAAAAAATCCTCTTAAAATCATTGATGTCAAAGTTTAGAGAAATTTTATAAAAGCTTTGCAATGAAGCTTTGATGATAAAGAGTTGTCGGTTAATCAATCTTGTCACTCAAAGTTTTTGCAAATTATAATCAAGTTGACGAGGTAAATGATTTTGAAATTCTTTCCACTTACACGCAGGGGGACAAGTTGGAACAGTTGTGGAAAAGTACATTCAAATTGAGACACCACTTGCATAAAACAGATATTTCATAAACAAATTATATAAAAAAATTCCCGGCACTTGAACAGGCTGAAGGATGTAAACTGGTGAGTATGAAAAAATAACATTTTACAATAAAAGGTTTCACCAAATACATAGATTGATTGTCAGATTATTATTATAATTATTTTTATTATTATTTAGTGTTTGAAACATTTGCAATATACAATTTTAATAATTATAATTAGAAATTCACACTTATATTCATTTCAGTATGCAATTGATGCAGAAATTTTATATGGCAAAAAAACCATTTTTGAAATCGAAGATAATTATTTTGAAAATATATTATAATAAAAAAAGGAGAAAAATTGCATAATAAAAAATTAAAAGAGGTTTTGATGCTAATCACTGAAAAACAAAATGGTAAAATCATCATCATTCAACATTATTTTATCTAAATTAAAACTAATTTTAATCACTTAACTTCTTATTTCAGATGTCCACAAAAAAATACTTTCCTTACTAATACGAGTATTACCATTTTTATTGCCAAATAGTAAAATAGAAATCGAAGAATCTTTTTTATGTCACTAAGGTAAATGTTACAATTCAAATTTATTTTCAAAGAAACTACAGTCATTTAATTTTGAAAACAAATAACAAATTAGTTTGTATTTGCCATTGTTTGTGTACTTCGATGATTTCGAGGTGAACAACCCTCTAGGATCCCATGCAAATATTAAGAAAGTAGGAGCTGTTTACATTAAAATCCCTTGTTTGCCTCCTTATATGCAATCAAAATAAAATTTCATTTTTGTAGCAATGCTATTTCATTCTGATATGATGATAGAAAATTATTTGGAAATAAACGTATTTTTGAACCTCTTACTACAGAGTTAAATAATTTATTTCAAATTGCCATAGATGATAGATGTCAACGTAGGAGTTTATAAAAAAGTGTATTTAATTCCAAGTTTTATTCTAGGGGATAATTTAGGCCTTAATTCGATTCTTGGATATTATGAATCTTTCAGTTCTCAATATTGCTGCAGGTTCTGTAACATTTTAAAAGCAAACTTATCAAAAACATGCCAGTCCCAGATAAAATTAGTCAAGTAATAGATATGAAATCATACAATAATAGTATTTTAAATAATTTTGCACAAAATAGTGTGAAAGAAGAAACTGTTTGGAACACTTTAGAATTATTTCACGTAACTGAAAATCTTTCGATTGATCCAATGCATGATTTATTGGAAGGAGTTTGCAAGTATGATATTATTCTTTTGCTTGATATATTTAGGTATAAATAAGAAAAAACTGTTTACAATTGAACAGTTAAATAGTCGAATACTTTCATTTAATTTTGGTTCTCAGAACAAATGTAAACTTCCTTTGTTTAATAATGATTTTCCTCAAAATAAAAAAATTAGGATGTCAGCAGCCGAAATGCTTACTTTTTGCCTGAACTTGTCCTTATTAATAGGTGATTTAATACCTGAAGATTGCACCGAATGGGCTTTATACACTAATTTTCGAGAAATTTTAGATATTTCTTTTAGTAGCGTAGTGCATAAAGATCTATGTGAATATTTAAAGGATGTTATAAAAGAGCATCATAGTATATATTTGCATTTATCTAATTCGAATTTCAAACCAAAATTTCATTTCCTTCTTCATTTTCTTTACATATTGCAGAATATTGGCCCGATAAAGCATCTACATATCTTTAATGTGTTTTGAAGCACTTCATCAGAAATTCAAAAAATGTGCTTACAATAGTGAATGCAATGTTAATATATTAGAAACAATGTGTGTAAAAAATTGTATTCAAGTTTCCAATTTTGCATTAAATTACGAAAATATATCAAGTTCATCTTTTCAACATGGTGTTTTAAAAATATTGAAAAAATGAGGACTTCGAAAAATATAATTTCAAATGTGGTGGTAAATTCATAGAACGCGTTATGTATCATGTAAAGACGTGATAATCAAAGAAGGAAGTGCTATACTACTTTCAAAAGGAGATTTCTTTCGAATTGACTATATTGTAAAATACAAAGACAATTTTTTTTTACTTTTGAATTCTTTAATTTTAATATCATTTGATACTCATTACTACAGTTTGATAATTGAAAATAATGACGCTGTTCACTTCCGTTCTCATGCTGTCACAGCAGTTTTAATAACCAAATAAATTTTACATAATTCAATTCATTTAAATTCTTCAATTATGTTATTTTAGCTCACACTAAATATTAAAGTAATTATGTTATTTGCTTAGCTTGCATTATACAATAAAAGAATTATATTGTTTTTGCCTAGCTTGCATTAAATATTGTTCTTTTATATATTACATATAATTTTATTATTATTTTTGAATATTTGCATTTTTTCTTTACATATTAATGAATAATTATTTTATTGTTGAAATTGCTTAATTTTTGTATAAAAGGAAATCGATTTACTGAATAAAGTAACAGTTTTTACTTAACAATCAAGTTGTGTATTTACTTTCTTCAGAAACCTTCAACCATTTAAGTACATTGATACATAGAATCAATTGTACTCTTTCATCAAGTCTTAAGTACATTGATACATAGAATCAATTGTACTCTTTCATCAAGTCTTAAGTACATTGATACATAGAATCAATTGTACACTTTCATCAAAGTCTAGGTACAAGAACCTTAGACTCAATATTAGTTGAAATATTCAATTTTGTTTCAACATTTGGTGACCCCGACGTGATACACGTCTAACAACAACAACAACAACAACAAAATTTCTTTTTTTTTTAATGCAAATAAATTCAAAACTTGTTCATAATGGTAAATCCTAACCTTATGATCAACAAAATGAAACTGGCCAAATTCTTCAGGGAATAATTAACCAGTTTAAAGAGGATGTTACATCAAAATCTATAACATTGGAATCATTAAAGGATTTTTTGGAACGTTTAGAGGCAGCATGGGACTTATTTGAAACTACTGATACAAAAATTCGTAGTGATGCCAACCCTCCAATAGAACATGCGTACTTTACAACAGACTACTACGACAAAATAAGCGCAATATACCACAACTATCAAAAACAAATTACAGATCAAATAAGGGCATTGAAAACAGGTGCTAGTCGCAAGGGGAACTTGCCAGCACCAACAGATCAAATAAGTGCACTTGAAACAGGTGCTAGTCGCAAAGGGAATTTGCCAGCACTAACAGATCAGACAAACGATCAACAATATCATCAATCAATACATAACGCATCGATAAATAGCAATCAATTTTACGATAAAAATCCTGATACAGAGATGATACGACTTCAGCGCAGACAAAGCAGTATAGCATCGTCTCTTCGCAAATTACTACAATCCTTGGAGGACGACCAAGGACATCACCCAGCTCAATATTATCAATTAAAAATCAAGGCATTAAATAATACTTACTTATGATTATGATGAGCTAGAAGACAAAGTAGGTCAACTTATAGTGCAATTCTCAACACAAATCGATCATAGTGTAAATAACAGAATGTCTACACCATCAAGCATGCACGAAAATCAATCTATGGTTAAACTACCTAGAATAGTGCTTCCAAAATTTGATGGCGATTACATGAAATGGCAATCATTTCATGATTTATTTTGCAAGATGATACATAATTCAACAGCTATGAGTAATTGTCAAAAATTATGGTACTTAAAAACTAGTCTAACAGGAGATGCTGAAAGGCTGTTGAGGAATTTCATGTTATCAGACAATAACTACATAGCAGCATAGGAAACTTTAAAAAATAGATATACAAACCTAAGGGTTCAAGTAAGTTCGTTGATAAACAAATTACTATCGCAACCAACACACACAATGGATAATATATCAGCAGTTTCCATAAAAAATTTGAGAGACACTACTGAACAATGTCTCATGGGATTACAAAATTTGGGGGTAAATACCGAAAACTGGGATCAACTTTTGTTGTATATTTTGACGAAGAAATTAGATTGAATTTCTTTAAATTTATATGAACAATTGTTAGAAAACCCAAAGGAACTACAATCATTGAAAAAAATTTTACAATTTTTAGAAAATAGGTATCACTCATTAGAAATCTTAAATAAACCTAAACCCAACGACCTTCAACGTCGAAATAATGGTACTGCAAAAATATTAACTTCTGTTGTAAGCACAGAATCTCCTAAATGTATTGCATGCAAGGACAAACATCCGTTATATGCATGCAAATCATTTTTACAACTTTCACCAGAAAACAGAACCAAATTGGTTCAAAAGCATCATCGTTGCATAAATTGCTTAAAATCTGGTCATCAACTATCAAAATGCACATCAAGAACTTGTAAATTTTGTGAGAAAAAACATAATACGTTATTGCGTTATGAGGACAACAAAAAATCACAAAAACTCAACTCATCAACAACTCCCTCATCATCGAGTCCCATTAGTAATCATACAATCAAGCAACCTGAAACAATTACAGTAAATACAATTTCAGCAAAACCAAACCAAAAACACATCTTATTAGGAACAGCTAATATCAAATTAAGTGGTCCGAATGGAACAGTAGAATGCCGCGCTGTGTTGGATTCTGGATCACAAGTAAACTTAATTACTTCAAGAATAGTGAAACAGTTAGGTCTAAACACGACATTTGACACGTTTTTCATTGAAGGAGTAGGAAACAAAACCCACAAGGTGCAACAAAGAATCAATGTCCACATACAATCAACCTGCACCGCATATTCGGCCCACATTGAAGCGCTCGTTTTACCACAAATAACCACACTACAACCAACGGTCAAAATCGACACCACACATTGGAACATACCACAAAACATCAAACTTGCAGATTCTTCATTCAATATTCCAAAAAGAATCGACATGCTATTAGGAGCTGAAATATACTATGAATTATTAACACCAGGACAACATAAAATGAGTAATGATCTTCCAATAATACAAAACACCCAATTAGGTTGGATACTTTCAGGAGGTGTGAAACAGGTGACATCATCAATTGCTACATGCAATATATGCACTGAAAAGGAATCACTCGAACGTACAATTGAAAACTTCTGGAAAATTGAAGCTGTCAAGGAACAACCTGCACCAATGTGAGATGCAGAAAACCAATGTGAAAAATACTTTTTAACAACTACCCAACGGAATCATGAAGGACGTTTTGTAGTTAAACTACCATTCAGAGACACCCAGGCACAATTAGGAGATTCAACGGCAGTGGCATACAGACGTTTTATGGCATTAGAAAAACGACTAGAAAAAGATGAATCCTTACGAAAACAATATGTTCAATTTATGGATGAATATTTACAGCTTAATCATATGGAGCCCGTAAATTTACAAGAAATTAAAGGACCAAAATACGTTCTTCCGCACCACTGCGTGCTTAAGCCCGATAGTACATCAACAAAACTAAGAGTTGTTTTTGACGCCTCATCAAAAACGACTACAAATACCTCATTAAATGGCATTCTTCACATTGGTCCAGTGATTCAGGATGATCTATTTTCAATTTTGTTAAGATTTCGTATGACAAAATTTGTGTTCACGGCAGATATTCAAAAAATGTATCGGCAAATACTTGTTCACAAGGATGACCGAAAATTTCAATTGATTTTTTGGAGAAGAAATACAGAAGAATCCATTAAATGTTTTCAGTTAAAAACAGTAACATATGGTACCAGACCAGCACCATACCTAGCAACAAAATGCTTGCAAAAATTGGCTCAAGAAGGAGAAGTAAAATACCCATTAGGTGCAAAGATTTAGCAAGGGACTTCTACGTTGATGATGTCATCACAGGGGCTGACAGTCTTACAGAAATACTTGAAATACAACAACAATTAACAAAACTTTTAAAAGAAGGAGAATTTGAACTAAGAAAATGGTGTGGAAATCATCCTAAATTATTGGCGCACATACCACCCGAAAGTCAGGAAGTTCAAATCAACTTCAATGATTGCGAAGATCAACAAATAAAAACTTTGGGATTAACATGGCATCCAAAAAGTGATAATTTTTCAGTAAAAATCAACCACAATGAAAAATCACGTGTCACAAAACGCACAGTTGCATCAGACATAGCAAAATTATTTGATCCTTTGGGGATACTTAGTCCTGTCATTGTTAGTGCAAAAATTTTTTTACAAGAGTTATGGCAATTAAAACTAGAATGGGATGACGAGCTTCCAATAGATTTACGACAACAGTGGTACAAATTTCAAGAAAATCTTAACACATTGGAAAAATTTCAAGTTCCACGGCGTGTGCTTTGTAACAATATTTGTAAACAAGCACAACTTCATACATTCGCTGACGCTTCTGAAAGGGCATATGGGGCAGCAATTTACATACGATCTGTAGACAAAGACGGACAAGTTAGTGTCAGATTGCTATGTTCAAAAACAAGAGTAGCTCCAATCAAGAAAATTACACTGCCACGCCTAGAACTCTGTGCATGTGAATTGGCTGTGGAACTGACAGAACGAGTAATAAAAATTTTAGAAATGCAGCAGGCACCTTCATATTTCTGGACTGATTCTGAAATAGTACTGTCATGGATACACTCGTCACCATCACAGTATCATACCTTTGTAGCAAATCGAATCAGCAACATCCACAGATCATCAGTTCCAGAACAATGGCGGTACGTGTCTTCAAAAAACAACCCTGCAGATATTCTTTCTAGAGGAATGGAACCTCCAAAATTACAGCAATGTAACATTTGGATATACGGTCCAATCTTTCTTTATGGAACCAAAGATTCTTGGCCTGCTGAATTTAATAACAAAAGACAATGCTCTTTAGAAAGAAAACGTAAGGCTACTACATTAATTATCTCTCCAGAAGAAAACAAAAACATAA
This sequence comes from Bombylius major, assembly GCA_932526495.1. Taxonomy (NCBI): domain Eukaryota; kingdom Metazoa; phylum Arthropoda; class Insecta; order Diptera; family Bombyliidae; genus Bombylius; species Bombylius major. The sequence continues at coordinate 25,044,058 of OW052043.1, forward strand.
TTCAAAAAATCAACCATGGAAACTCCTTCCGCAAATTACAAAGAATTATAGGCTATTTATTACGTTTTGCAAAAAATACTAGATCAAAATCTCGTCAACCTGATCACAAGGCAATCACTCATAGTGAAATGCAAGAAGCACTATACATCATAATAAAATTCATGCAGCAAGAATCATTCACTGATGAATTAAGGCAACTACACACAAATGGAAATGTTGAAAAACAAAGTTCAATGAGCTCCTTAGCTACATATTTGGACAATCGTGGCATTATTCAGGTGGGGGGCAGACTGGAAGCAGCATCATTACCACTTGATGCTAGGCACCAGATGCTTCTTCCATATCCTCATGAGTTCACAAAAATGCTCATGACAGAACTTCACAAGGAAAATGGACATATTGGACCGCAAGGATTACTTTCTATTACTCGACAACATTTTTGGCCGATGAAAGGAAAAACAGTTGCAAGGTCAATTACTCAAAACTGTGTTATATGTTTTAAGTCAAAACCTAAAACTCTGAATCAAATAATGGGCAATTTACCATCTGACAGAATAGAACCAGCTCGTCCATTTTTGAACTCAGGGGTAGATTTTTGTGGACCTATATGGGTGCATTTTCATACAAGAGGACGCAAACCACAGAAAAGTTATGTGGCTGTATTCTGCTGTTTTGCAACAAAGGCAGTCCATCTAGAACTGGTGACTGATCTTACAACCGATGCATTTATAGGAGCTGTAAAAAGATTCATGGGACGAAGAGGAAGATGTAAACATCTATACTGCGACAACGCTACAAACTTTGTAGGCGCTAAAAATCAACTAATGGAATTATCGTACTCCGTTTACAATAGAATTTCGCTTTATTCCTCCTAGATCACCTCACTTTGGTGGATTATGGGAGGCAGCGGTAAAATCTGCTAAGCACATGATGGTAAAAATGGTTCAATCGGCAAATTTATCGTATGAAGAAATGGAAACCGTAGTCATTGAAATCGAAGCGATCCTAAATTCAAGGCCTATAACTCCTCTATCTTCAGATCCCAACGACTTGTCAGCACTAACCCCAGGACATTTTTTAATAGGCGAGCCATTAGTTTCAACCATAGATCCTGAAACGCAACCAAATAAGGCGAAGTTGTTAACTAGATGGAAGCTAGTAACGCATGTAAAACAGGACTTTTGGAAGCGATGGTCGTGTGAATACCTAAACACATTACAACACAGGTACAAATGGAAAGAAACGTCTCAAAATCTTCAACCTGGGCTACTAGTATTAATAAAAGAAGACAATCTACCAATTATGAAATGGTTCGCGTCGCTGACATCAAAACGTCAGGAGGTATACTCAAACGACTAGTAACCAGACTCGCTCCCTTACCACATGAAAATGACAACGAGAAAACAGCACCAGATTCGCACCAACCATCTCAAGATAGCAACAGTCAAGTAGTAAATCAGAATTCAAATCACCATTTAGACGAGACACCAACTAAGAAAAGAAGAGGAATGTCCGTCTTAACAACACTTCTCGTAATTTGTCTTACGCTACCCATTGCTACTGCATCGACAACAAACAGTTTGTTTCAAATTTCCAAATTCGATTCCAATCCGGGCATTTATTTTGAAAATATAGGAAGCATGAGCTTACAAACAACAGAATGGAAGATTATTTCCTTTTACGATCTAAAACCATTTTGGAGAGAACTATCAACACTGGTCAATGGAACTAGGGCATTACAACATCTATGCAACGACATAACTAAAACCAAGACATCTTGCAGTCAAACAATCAATCATTTCAGCCATCTTGTTAGAGAGATTCAGATAGACAACGACTTATTGAGCAACAATACTTACAACAGATCTAAAAGAGGACTAATAGATATCGTTGGCCGGGGAGCTAACTGGGCTTTTGGAATATTAGATGCCGATTATGCAAAGACACTTGAAGACAATATCAAGTCAATGAAAGACAATGATGATTATCTACTTAACTTAACACATAACCAGACCAGTATTATTGATACAACAATCAATATCATAAAAGGAAATCAACATAACATTAAAACAAAATTTGACAACATTGACCAACAGTTTGCACAGGTCTACAATCAGTTACGAGTAGTTGAAGATGAATTACAACAGAGTCGATTTATCGAATTATTTAATTCTATTTCTACGCAGATGACACTAATGTTAATTAACATTCACAGTAATAACAGACGGCCATCACGGAAAATTTAATCCTTTACTACTATCACCACAACAACTTCATGAAGAAATAATAAGAATAAAAACACATCTACCACAGTCTCTGCGTCTACCGGCCGAGCAAGAAAATATTTCGCAATTTTACAAACTAATGTCGGTAAAAGCAGGAATAACACCAAATTTTGTAATTTTCGAATCAAGATTACCAATTCCCAACACAGAGAACTTTATTCTGCTTCACTTGTTGCCGATACCTATGACTAATAATGAAGACCTTATCGAACTTACACCTACAACGAGGTACCTGGCCATTGACACTCAGAGAGAACGGTATTATCCCTTAACAGAATATTAATACGCTTCCTGTAGCAGCATCAACAATCAAGATATCTTATGCAAGCAATCACATCCAATATATGCAAGAGGCTCGTCTATTCATTCATGTGAAGTCACACTATTCTTCGAATCTAAATTACAAAAATCATGCCAGTTTGCTCGATCAATCACTAACCCTAGATGGATACAGCTTTCAACAGCAAATGAATGGATTTTCGCTATGTCCAAATCAACATCGACAAATCTGCTATGCGATGAAGAGGTACATCGTATATCAATGTCAGGATCTGGTTTATTACGCCTGTCATCCAACTGTAGGCTTAGGCAAGGATTTATTGCGCTTGATGGTCATCAAGTTTATACTAGTAAGGTCCATCTTACTTATGGTGAAGCCATACTTAGGGAGCAAGTACAATGGAATTTCAACAAAGGCAAGGAAATTAGTTACACACCACATCTCAAAGAGTTAGACAAACTAAAAGAAGATCTTAAGGAACATGCCAATCTTCACTTCTCACGAACTATAGAACCTCATTTGATACACAATTTCTCCGTAAGTTATATCGCTATCGGATTGACACTCATAATTGCAGGGTATGCACCTTACAAATTGAAACACAATCGTACAGTCATGTTTATTCCCAGAAGAAGTTCAGCAACACAAGCGGAATTCACAGTCAGTGTCTAATTAATCTGAACCACAGGTTCAAGGCGGGGGAAAACAGACGCATTTTTTGCAAAACCACTCGAGAGTGTTCATTTTAATAATATTTGTGACATTAACGTAGGTACTACCAGATAATTCTCTGCAAGTAATTACAATTACTTTGAATACTAGGTAAAAGCTTAAGTTAAAGTTTGATTATGTTAAATAAAGTTTTTTTTTTTTTTTAAATGTTTAAAAAAATTTATCAAAATTACTTATGAAATATACCTATTTATTAATTAAAATGCAGCGCGGGGAAAATAGTTTTAAATGAGTAAATTGTTATAAGCTAGGTGCAATTTTCTAAAAATAATAAATAAATAAAATAAATATAGGTATTATTAAAATATTATAATTTGTTTTCTTAGTGATTTTTTCGCAGTATGTTGCGACAGCAGTTATGCCCTTAATTTTATTCCCATATATTTTCCCAAATTTTTCATCAAAATCTTCCAATAAATGAACTGTAAATTAATATCCAGTTGCACACAAGTTACGTTAGTAACTTTCCCAGACACCAAAAATACAATTCAGCAAAACGTGACCGACATAATATCTTCTGTTAGACCAGAATTTATTCAACTTATGGAAAATTTAAATAACAAAAATTGTATGGGAACCGTTTAGTCAGCAGTTTACCGGAATAACAAAGTTAGAATAACAAAGTATAATTTTTATTAAAAATTATTATTTTAAATTTATTCAAAAAGTTAGTGGTATCTTAATTTTTAATCGGTCAACTCCTCTTAAGAGCATAATTAAATTGAAGTCTTAATAAGATTCTAAATCATAATTGTAAAATTAAAGTTTTAAGTTTCTAATAAAGTGTACTAAAAATAAAAAAGGATTGTGTTTGATTTTTTTGAATTGTGAATATTTTGGTGTCTAACTTTCTCATTATTCTTAAGAATTGTGAACAAAGTTTTTTTTTATTTCTGAAGAAATAAAATTATCTAAGTGGCGCAGTCGGTAGGATCTCTCTCTAAAGAGCAGGGATCCAGTGATAAATCAAACACAAAAAAAAAAAAAATAATAAAATAAAAAAAAAAAAAATATATATATATATATATATGTATATATAAAATAAAACAAAAAAAAAAAAAATAAATAATAATAAGTGAATAAAATTTTTTTAAGAACAACAAATTTTTATGAAAGAAGAATTAAATAGAAATTTTGATTTGAATCGAAACTTAAATAGAGTGTTGAACAGTGAAAGTGCACAAGAAAACATGGCAAATCAACAAGAATTAGCGATGCTTCTCCAATGGATACAACAACAACAAAGCGAAATACAACAACTACGAGAACAACTGAATCAACAGAAAGCGGCTCAGGAACAGATGATTCAACAAAATCAACATCTATATGCAGGAGTAAATAATAACAATAATAATAATCGATTCTAGTTAACACCAGACCAAGTACTTAGTCATTTCCGGCGTTTGAAGTCTTTTGAAGGGAAGGAAGATTATACTTTGATGGAATTCATAAGATCTGTAGAAAATGCTGCTGAATTGTGCACAACGACGATTTTCGACAATATGCACTCCAAATTGTATTAAATGAAAAGATCCTTGGCCAAGCGAAAAGGTGTGTACAACGACTTGGAGACAACCTAACCTGGGAAACAGCAAAAGCCGAATTGAAGCTACATTTTCGTCCTCGTAAGGATTATGCAGAGCTAATAAATGAATGTAGGAAATCTTAGAGAACTTTTTGAAACAGTTAAGTCAGTGAATTATCAGTTAATTGAATTGTATAATTTTGAAAATGTAGAAGATAGACCAATAAATTATTCACCCGAAAATAACGATAGGTATCTTGTAGGAATTGTCATGGAAAAAATGGATAATCTTGTTCGCGGAAACGTACAGAAAAATTCCACTTTAATAGAAATCTATAATAGGTTTGCCGAACTGAAACTCCTCGATGATGAAAGAGCAATCGATTTAGCTCATAGGAAGATTAGAAATATTTCAAAAAATAGTAACAGGGAGAATTATCGACCAATAAATAGGCAAATCAACAAACCAAACAATAACGACGAGACACAAAAACGACAGTACAATAATAACAGTTACTATTTGTTGCGACAGCAAATTGCCCCCTTAAATTTTTTAAAGATATTTTCGTACGCCGCTGTATTTTTACAGACGGTAGTACACATAATTTTTAAAATGGTTAAAATCGTACATTTATTGGAAATTTTCATCAAAATCTTCCAATAAATGAACTGTAAATTTTGAATTCCGTTGCACACGCGCAACATCAAAATTAATCTCGTTTCGTTCAAAAATTGAACAAAGATTTTTGTACTAATCACATGGATTATTACAAAAATCACGCCGCTTCACGCCATGTTTTTCTCGAATATAGTCTCTTTTTAATCTCCTCAATTTTTTTTCTTTCTATTCCACACTACTAAAATATTATATACTTCAGTGTATTTGCTAATATTCAAATACACTACAAAAATATTTTCATGTATTAATTGATTAATCCTCATATAAACTATTATATGAGAAAAATCAATATAAAATATCACCTGATCCATACAATTGCATTATGACCCATTTACTTAAAGTAAATAGCATAATGTAATACAAATGTTCAACTGCACACACACCGTGCCAACCGCCATAATCAGCATACTCATATACATTATTCATAGAATAATGTAACGAATATTCTAGACTACCTAACGATGATTTATATGCTTGTGCATTATGTATTAATAATGGTCTGTGTACTTGTATACATTATATAATGATGAGTTGATTTTGCAGCGCAATTACTAACACCAATTAAATGCGTATGGGGATTAGTATTGCAATTGGTATATAAGGCAGAACAATTTTCAGATGCCTCTCTTCTCTCTCTCTTCTGTTCGATATTTGTCTGGCTTTGCTTCCTGCTGATTATTCTTGTGATGGCTGTTCGATTGAAGTGACTATCGTTAGTACCGGCTTTTTTGTTTCTCTCACGGCATATAATAATTTTTTTTATTTGCATTAACAATACTCAATGGTGTTAGTTAATAGTCAGAAAACTTGGTGAAGATTTTTTTTTTAAAGCATTAAAATTTTTTTTCTTTCGCTAACCAATGAATAATAAATCGGAAAATAGTAAGAAATTTAAGTTACGTGTTTAATTAAAATATCATGCGGGTTTTTACTGCAACAAAAAAAGAAAAAAAAAAAAAAGGAGTGAAAATGGTGATTTAATTTTGTATTTTTTTTATTGCCGTTTATTAAAGAAAAAAAAAGAAAAATCAAATCAAAGCTGAAGTGCTCAAAAAAAAGAAAAAAAAAATAAAAAAAAAAAAAAAAGGAAAGAAAAGTGAAAAATGTTAACATTAAAGTAATTTTTATTTTATTCAAATTAATTTGCAACTATTAATGTCGAATATTGTAACGTCATTTTTGCATTTCTTTTATCCACATGACTTCGATCTAGAAGATTCTATCTTGAGGTTTTGATTAAGATATATTATAACATATTTTTATTCACTCAATTTCAAATGCAGTGTAATACATTAAGTAAAGCATTTAGAAGTTTTTAATAAATGAATAAATAAGAATATTTATGAATGAATGAAGAAAAACATATATCTATAAAATCGACAAATAAATTCAGAAGAAAAAATAGGGTGTTTAAAATGATTTTTATTTTGTAACCAAAACGAAGAATGAAATATGTATATGGCAACTTGTTTTTTTTTTGAGACAGTGAGCAAATTTTTTTTTGTGATTGGTTTGTTTTTGTAAAATCCAAAATGAGTCGTATAAGATATAAAGTGAGGAAAATTCAAAATAAAATTTAAGAAAAAAAAAAAATTTCATATGTAATTGATCATTTTTAACAGAGGAGTGATAGATATAAAACGGACTTTTTTTTAAACAGAAAAACAAGTTAAATCAAACGAAATGGCTATAGCTTTGGTTTAAACATTCAAGAAATGTAATACATTACAAAAAAACAAATGTTTAATTCAAAATCATCTGATCATGTGTATATAAATAGTTCTGATAGGATTAACACGTATCTTCTGGATCATCACTCAACATCATCATAATTACTTGGAATCTATATGATCATCAACTAGGTTAAGTATTGGAATGGAACAATTTCTTTGAAGCAGCCTTCTTCAGGTATTGTAGTATTTTTTTTATTCATAATGGATAGGCACAAATATACATGTTAGGATAGGTTCTAACTTTAAAATATTGAGATGTATAATAGATTATAGTAAAAAATTTTTTTTGTAAAAAAAAAAAAAAAAAAAAAAAAAAAAAAAAAAAAAAACCATTAGCAAATATGTATGTGTAAATTATCTATATATATTTTATATACTTTTATTTATATACGGCACGTATACTTCAAGAATTTGTTAAGTTTTTTTGCTTCGTCACTATTCAGATCGTAAGAATGAAATTTTAAAAAGATATGAAATAAGTACAAAAAAACAAGAGTAATCAGAATGTATTTCTAATTAAAATATGTAGATATATATACATATATCTCTGTGGGCTGATGTTTAATAATTTATAGAAAAAATAAAGAAACCGGAAAAATTATATAGATTAGTAAGAAATAAAAAGGATAAATCATATAAATTCTAAATGTTATAATAGGATGAGCGCTCAAAAACAATGATTAAAAGAAAAAAAAAAGATAAGATGAATACATGAATATAAGAGGAATTTTTTTTTCTATTTATTAATACAAACTCTATTGGTTGTAAAGGATCCTAATTATGTTTATAAGGGAAATGTTAATAAAAATCAAATGTAAATTTCATGGATAAATTTAAAGTTTTTTTAAATAAAGAATAGTATATATGTAAAAGAATATAATTATAAATATTTTGTTTTTTTTTGCCTTGACGAATCAATAAGGAGAAAGGGAACGAAAGTGAATAAAAATATTTCTGGTTATTACATTTGTACAAATACGTAGGTATATGAGAAATGCAAAAGGACATTTCAATGAGCCGTTAAGATTTTGATACTATAGGATGTTGTGAGTTGTGGATGCCCCGGCGATGGTTTGGAGGTTTCCTCTGTCGATGAGTCTTCTTATCATAATTTTACCTAAACATTCTAAACCTTTTTTTTTTTCTTCTCTGATGGTGGAATTTTTGTTTGAATAGCCGGTATTTTATGTTGAGGTAACGGACCCGCTTCCGAAATGGTGTATCCAAGAACCCACCCCGGCTGAAGCAGCTGGAAATCGGCAGTTCAAGCTTTCATCATTTTCGAATTATTCGTTACGCAACATATGGCGCCCAACGACAGGCACCCCTACATCTAGTGTCTGCCTTTATATTTTTTTTGTCTGTTTAGCATCCCCGGTAACATGGAGATTTCTTGTTCGATGGCAACATTGAACAGGAAGTCTACCATCCCACGCGTCCTTTCCGTTTACACCAATAACCCGGTTCTTCAATTTTAATCGATTATATTTCGTGCGCGATAAATTTTTTTTTGTGTGAAAAATTCTCGTGGTTCAGTGACCGTAAGTCCGTAATTTTGGGTCGGTGAAAATCCCGAATTTACGTAGCGACGGCACTGACAAACTTTGGTAGTTTCAGTATATAAAAGTAATTGAAAATTCGATTACTTTTGTTGTTAATTTTGTAGATTACAGGATGTAATTTTTCGGTCTGAATTCTTATTCGATGTTGATAATATTTTCAATTTTTTTGGTTAATTCAAATTACAATTTTTCCGACGGGTATTTGATTTTTCGTTTTCGGTTCAAAAAATATATGCTGAATAACCTATACGATTGTCAGGACGATTTTGCATGTGCAAGATCGAGCCTTTGCTCGTTATGTTCATTCAGCATCGCGTTTTGTTAAATTCAGATCCTGTAGTTTGAATTTTATACTTTGAAACCCCCGACGTTTGTCACAGGTTTTGGGGCATAACCCGAAATGCTGTTTGCACGCGGTGGTGTTTCAAAGTATACACAGTTTGCTTAATGAACCGTTTTGTTTTGAGAGTTTGAAGTAAATATTTGGTAATGGCAATCGATGTCGCGCGATTGTTCGTTTTGAAGTCGCTCATGTTTTCGGGTTCATTTAATTACACATGAGTGACTCATCAATTCATCAATTCATAAGAAATTTAATTCGATTAAAATCCTGAAAACCCCCGTTTACACTGGATTTATATCCCCTATCTACCACCCGACTTTTACACTTTTTTATTGATAGAGGAAACTCTTGTTTTATTCCATATTTAACATAGTGAAAGGTTGTCAGCTGGGACGCCTCTCTGCTCTCGTTGAGGTTCTCCAACTCACAACACCTAATTGATAAAATAATACTAACATTTATTTTTTTTTGCATGATTTGATTTTTGCATGTTTTTTTTTTGGTAAAAATATATTGATTTTATTTTAAAATTTTGCTAACAGAAATATATTGATATTTTTTTTTAAATTTTTTTTTGATAGTAAAAGTATTTTGATTTTTTTTTACGAGAAAATTTTGATGATAAAAATATTTTGGTCCTTTTTTGAGGAAAGAGCAATGATTTTTTTTTCTTCTCTTTTCTTCTTCTTATAAATAAACGGTATGATAAAGATTTATTCGCGTCCGCGTATTGAAGTTTTTATAAATAAAATCGGTTTTTTTGTATATTTATACATTCATTTTCGTGATGAATTTTTGAGTTTATTTTTGCTTTATAGATTTTTTTTTATTTTTTGGGTCTACGTCGAGGCGTAGATCTTTTAGCACCTGAAGGTTTGATCGCTGGTCTCGTGCGGCTGAGTTTCGCGTTGAGCCCCGATTTATAAAAAATTTTAGAATATATAGTTTTTTTATATAAATTCAGTGATAATAATAATTTTGATTTTTTTTGTAAATTAAATTGCATTGATTAGATTTTCTAAAAAAAAAAAAAAAAAAAAAAAAATTTCGAGTGACTTACTTAATCTCGGTTCGTAACATTCGCGAGTGATTTAGTGTTCAATTCAGTGCCAATTTTACAGATTTTTTTTTTAAAAGGATACTTAAATTCTGCTAAGATGGATCCCAGCTACCAGTGTTGGGCGAATTGTTTACAAAAAGTAAATTACATAATTGTTTACGTGTAAACAACAAATAGATTTCTCAACATTTTTATGACGTAAACAATGTAAAGAATGTAAACAATGTAAAGAATGTAAAGAATATTTCATATATATTAATTAGTAAAATATTAAAAGAGTAAAATCCAAAAAAAAACATATATATACAACAACAAATTGTTTTTGGTATTTATAGAAAACCAACAACTACAGACACAGTAATACCAAATACATCCTTGCATCCAATTAATATCAATAAATCTTAAAAATCTTTTATTTAATAATAAAATTAAACCCTTAAAAAAACATACAGATTTAAGCGGTGCTTATAAAATTAAATGTAATGATAATGATTTTATATAGGCAAAATAAGAAGAAATTTAGTAACTAGATTCAAAGTTCAAGTAACATTACACAAAAAATAATAAACCATTAAACAATAATTATATGACGAACATATGTAGATAACATGGAATTGTTACATAACTTAAATGACAATAGAATTATAGATAAATATGAAATATTTGAAATTAGGAAAGCTTAACACTTAGGATTAAACATTGTAAATGACCAACTCGATTTTAATAATAAAAGTCCACTGCTTAATTCATTCCTGTTTAAGTAATAGTACATTGACTTTATTATGTTAGTTTTAGCGCATTAATAATATGCATTTAAAAAAATTTTATAATTAGTTAAAAGAATCACTTTGATAATGCCATAGTAAAACGAAACCGGTCGGTTAAAAAAATTTGTTATAAATTAAAATAAAAAATAATTTTGTGGAAAATTAAAAAACAAGTATTTTATTTATTAATATAATAATATCATAATAAAGTCTTTATGTAATTTTACAAAATGAATAGTGTTTTCCACTACAGACTAAATAATGAATCTTTGAATGAGCTGTTTATTTTGAAAGTGGGGCAAGTCCACTTTTGGTAAAAAATCAGTCCAAAATTTTCTATTTCCAACACTCATTTTGTACTTTCCTATTAAATTCTTTACAAAATACACAGTTTTAACCATATACTACACATGCATGCATGCGCAAACAGAAAATGGGGCCTATTAATCACATTACATTATACACATAAAATATAACAAGATAGTCTGACGTTTGAAATGCTTCTTTCTTTACATTCTTTACGTATTGTTTACATTCTTTACGCATTGTTTACATTCTTTACAAGATTTTAATTGTTTACATATTGTTTACGTTGCAAACGTAAAGAATTATTGTTTACGCGTAATTGCCCAACACTGCCAGCTACCTGGACCAACCAGAATTTGCGTACGAATGCCAAATTAGGAATATAGATCCTAACCACCAGGCCTCTCTCAAGACCTTGAGCGATCAGTTGGCCGCTGAATCCGATGGAATAGTTGAGCGAGCTGACAAGATTGTGTATTCTTTAAACAAGGAAATTGCTGATCTACGTAGCCAGGCTGAAGGTTTGATTAATAGCCTGACTTCACAAGACCTTACATCCGACACTGATAAGTCTTTGCGTGTGCAAGCTAAACTTTGGCACTTGCAACATCGTGTCGATCGAGTTAAGATTAGGAAACCTAAATTCGAGTCAGTTAAAGCCATCGATGACGTTATAAAACACGGATTTAAACTGTTAAAGCGCGCCTTGAGAGCTGATGATGCAGATTTAGGAGCAGTAGGAGGAGATTTGAACGTTTTGAACTTCGACAATACTCAGCCTATTGTGAGGAGTACCCCTGCAACTTCTATAGAGAATCTCAGCATCATGGGTGGAAAAGAAGGACCTGCTGTTTTAGGTTCTATTCCTTTTGTAGGACAAAATGTTGTTAATGTTCAAAATAAATCTAAAAATAAACAAACAAAGTCTCTGGCTTTTAATATTCCTTTTCCCAGTAAATCATCTGTAAACTTACACCAACGTGGACACGATATCGCCTCGCGATCTTCGAATCGAAATTTTGAAAACTTAAACTTGTCAAACACAACTCGGCGTGACATTGATAAGTCCAATTTCAGATTAAATGCTTCATACCAACCACAACTAACGATTTTTCTCCAGTTGTTTTTGATAAACCCTATTCTCAAACAACTCAGAGTATTCCAATCTCTTTTAATAATGATTTTAATCGTACGCGACAAGCAGCTAATCCTCAGCTTTCGAGTTTACATATTCCACAAACACGTCCTGAAGCTTTGCTGAATAATACTCATCCGAACTTTCGTGATACGCCTTTGTCAGCAAATAATTCACGTTTTGGCTCCGCGCCACCTTTTTCGCAACAACCTAGGCGTTTTCATAGGTCCACAAGTCCTCTTAAAAGATGGAACTTGTCCTTTTCGCTGCTCACGTGAGTCGATTTTTGTCCGATAAAGCTCTGACGTGGTACTGGCTTTTCCGCCGTTCCAATCCGCTTGCAACTTGGCGCGATGTACGACGAGCATTGCTTGACGAATTTCGAAGTCAGACCACCGATTTCGAGATACGCCAAGCAATGTTCGCTCGTCATCAAAAGCCTGGCGAGTCATTTAGCGATTTTAGATTGGAGATGCAAAGTTTGGCTTCACGCATAAGGCATCCACTGAGCCAGCAGGAGCTTATCGACATTGTTCGTCGGAATATGAATGCAAGATTGCGTAATGCCCTTCTTCTACACACCGTGAACTCTCTTGATGAGTTACGAGATCTTGCACGTCGCTTTGAAAAGTTGTGGTCAGAAACTGAGCTTCGTGCTAGAACGCGAAATGTTTCTGAGGTTTATAACCCTTACGATTCATGTGTCTTCGATGAGATGCCTCATCAAAACTTTTCAAGCTCTTATGATACCCCTTGTGACTTAGGTCACCAATTTTCTCACATGTCTATCAATTCAACACCAAATTTACATGAATCAAACAATCTTTCAGGAACGGACTTGACAATGTCTAACGCCGATGTCTGTGCCCTAAACAATTTAAATACAGAAAATTATATATGTTGGAATTGTGACGCGAAAGGACATTCTTTTAGAGAATGTACGGTCGCCAAAAGGAATTTATTTTGTTATAAATGTGGCCTCAAAGGTGTCACAACTCCTGTTTGCAAAAATTGTGCTTCGGAAAACGGAGTGTCAAACGTGATGCACTCCGGGGCACCGCGTTTGATACGTCGCTTCCCGGATCCGAAAACCTCTGCTACGTCGAACAAGACAACTTAAAATTGTCTGGTGTTGCTGATGGTTCTCTTGTGATGGACCGTGGGCCTGATTTGAACCAAGTTTTTCAGGGCGTCTGTAAGTGTGCCACTGATTGTGACACCGTGACAAAAAACCCGCTTGGCAATGGTCAGTATCAGGGCCCATCACAGGACTATACCATCTCCAATGTCGGCCAATCTCTATTCTTGTCCGATAAATCTGATTTGTCCGAAAATTTACCTGATATGTCTATTAATTTACCTGCTATGTCGATTAACTTACCTGATTTGTCTTTTAATGCAACCATGAGTTTCGAGGATCGTTATTTAGAAAAGTTTCGTAAATATAATGAACGTCGAAATAAAATATTCGGTACAGTTTCGGAAGTTGCATCAAAACGTATTTTAGAGTGTCGTGAACGTTTCAAGAAACGTGTGCAAATTCGGAAATCGTTGGAAGTTCTGAATAATTTTTGTCCTTTTAAAGATCCGCGCCCGTACGCTAAAATTAAAATAAATGATGTTGAATTATACGGTTTGATGGATACAGGGGCTTCAATCAGTTGTTTAGGTCGAAATGCTGATGAAATCTTAAAGCAAATAGGTGTCAAGAGTTCACGCTCGGCAGCACCTATTCAAACAGCTGATGGAAGTGCGCAAAAGGTTGAAGGCGTTATAGATGTTGATGTTGTTTACAACGGTGTTTGTAGAACACTTCAACTCTATATCGTGCCAACTTTAGCGCAACAATTGTATCTCGGGATCGATTTTTGGCAAAAGTTTAATTTATTACCAAAGTGTGTTTCAGAACTTCGCGACGAAAGCGTTCAAGATCCGAAAATGCACGTTTTGACCGCGGAAGAGCAACCAAAGCTGAATTTAATTAAAGCAAAATTTCCCTCGTTCGCTGTTCTCGGTTTAGGTAAAACGTCTCTTGAAACGCACGTAATAGATACTGGTGATACACCTCCAATAAAACAACGTCATTATCCTGTTTCGCCCGCGATTCAAAAATTAATGTACGACGAGCTTGATCGCATGCTCGACATGGGAGTTATCGAAGAATCTTTTAGCGCGTGGAACAATCCCGTTGTTTTGGTAAGAAAGCCTGGTAAAAATCGATTGTGTTTGGATTCGCGTAAAGTCAATGCTGTGACAAAGAAGGATGCATATCCTTTGCCACACATTGACGGGTTGATCAGCCGCTTGTCCGACACAAAATATATATCAGGAATCGATTTGAAGGATGCCTTTTGGCAGATTCCCTTAGAAAAGGAATCTTGCGAAAGGACAGCCTCCTCAGTACCTGGCCGGCCTCTTTACCAATTCACCGTGATGCCGTTCGGTTTGTGCAACGCTCCCCAACGAATGTGTCGATTGATGGACAAAGTCGTACCGTCGGAGTTACGCGATAATGTTTTCGTATATCTTGATGATTTATTAATTATATCGAAAGATTTTGACACTTATTTAAAAACGCTTGAAAAGGTCGCAATTTGTCTAAGAACGTCGGGATTAACCATTAACGTCGAAAAGAGTAAATTCTGCCAAAAGGAAAATAAATATCTTGGCTATATCGTCGGCGATGGTTGTATTAAGACAGACCCTGAAAAGATCTTCGCGATTGTCGATTTTCCAAGTCCGAAAAATCCTAAGCAAGTTCGCCGTTTCTTAGGAATGACCGGTTGGTATCGTCGTTTCATTCGGGATTACGCGTCTCTTTCGGCACCTATTTCTGATTGTTTGAAAAAGTCGAAAAATTTCGTTTGGTCCGACGAAGCTCAAAACTCTTTTGAAAAGCTCAAGATTTGTATGACTTCCGCGCCCGTGCTAGGAAATCCGGACTTCACGAAGGAGTTCTTCATACAGTGCGATGCGTCGAAAGTGGGCGTAGGAGGAGTCCTATTCCAACTTTCGGAGGCGGGTGATGAAAATCCCATCGCATTTGTTTCGCAAAAGCTGAACAAAGCGCAGAAGAACTACTCCGTGACAGAACTGGAGTGCTTGGCCGCGGTGTTGTGCGTCAAAAAGTTTAGAGCTTACGTTGAAGGGTTTAAATTTACAATTATTACGGATCACGCGAGTTTGAAATGGTTGATGTCTCAGCCAGATTTAAGTGGTCGTCTCGCCCGTTGGAGCTTGAAATTGCAAGCTTTCGATTTTGCCATTCAGCACCGCAAAGGTTCACAGAATGTGGTTGCTGATTCGCTCTCGCGCGCGTTTTGTGATGAGATTTCTACGAACTTAAATCTGACTGAAGTCGACTTAAGTTCAGATAGCTTCCGCGATGACGAATATGTTCAACTAATATCTTTTATTGCAAACGATCAGAATAAGTTCCCAGATTTGAAAATTTATGACGGTAAAGTGTTCAAACGTGTCCGTTTTCGTACTTCGGAATCTAATGACAATCCTTGGAAACTCTGGGTCCCTAAATCATTTCGTAATTCTCTGATCCAAAGTGTTCATGAATCTGAAACAACTTGTCATGGTGGCATTACTGTTGTATACCGATTTTTGTCTGAAAAATACTTTTGGCCCAAAATGATTATTGATGTTCAAAGTTTCGTAGGTTCTTGTGAAACTTGTAAGGAGAATAAATCCCCTAATTTTCGAACTAGACCTCCTATGGGATCTAGATTCATTACTGAAAGACCATTTCAACGTCTTTATATTGATTTGCTTGGTCCATATCCCAGGACTAAAGCTGGAAATTCGCAAATTTTGATCGTTCTTGATCACTTTTCTAAATTCGTGTTTCTTAAACCCCTCCGTAAAGCCAATGCCCCTGCTATTGTGACTTTCTTGGAACACGAAGTCTTCTCTATTTTTCACGTTTGCGAATTTCTACATAGTGACAACGGTAAACAATTTATTTCAAAAGATTTCCAAAATTTCTTGTCTTCTTATGGTGTCAAACATATTCGCACTGCTTTATACTCACCCCAATCAAATGCATCTGAACGCGTAAATCGGGCCATTTTAGAGGCTGTAAGGTCTTATGTTCAAGAAGACCAGGCGAACTGGGACAAGGCCATCCACCGCATAGCTGGTTCTCTTAGAACTCGATACCACAGTGCTATTGAGCGCACACCTTACCAGACGGTATTTGGTTTCCCTATGGTAAGGCATGCCTCGGCATATCGTGTTCTGAGAGAGCTAGACTGTGTGATGGATGGAGAGGTCGTTGATCTGCCTGAATCTGCCAAGCTTCAGCAGATCCGTGACCAAGTCTCAGTTAACCTGAGGAAGGCTCACGAACGAGCAGAAAGGTCTTACAACCTCCGGACCACCACAGTGACATTTCGACCAGGACAAGAGGTTTATAAGCGAAATTTCACTCAAAGCGATTTCGCGAAAGGTTTTAATTCGAAATTGTCAAAAAAGTTTATTAAATGTCGAATTAAAAGATGCATTGGTGGAAGTATGTATGAAGTAGAGGACCTACAAGGTAAATATGTAGGGACTTTTCATGCGAAAGACCTTAAAGTCTAACACCATTTGTGGTTTACCATGTCAGCTTTAATTGTCTGTACCTTACTTCATCTAAATCTTGTAATCATTGGCCTATACTGTTTTTATCGCATCATTTTGTTTTCAAATAAACTGTACCAAAAGTTGCTCCTAATTGGTCCACTTTGCCTCTGTGGCGAAGGAAGCAAATTGATTTGTGAATCAACCTGTTAGCAAACGTTTTGTGTTGGTCCAATTGTAATTTGCTAAGCCTGATTTTACGACGTATCTTCCGGACGTGACATTTTTTTTATGTACGAGTATATAGATCATCATCGCGAAATAGAATTTTTTTTTGATTTTGGATTTTGGCAGAGTATGTGTGAACGTTTCTCCCTATTCTTTTGTTCAGCCCGGTTTGCCCACGTGTTCCGGCATTGAGACTCATCTCAGGGTGTGGACGAGCCCCACGTTGTTGTGTTTAGGCAACACAGACCAATTTTCCTATTCGGCCAAAATTTCCCAGTGGGATTATTTATTTGTTTCTATGGATCAATGTCCTTCACGGACCTTACCTTATCTTCTGCTGCCGTTTTCCAACCTTTTCCACTTCGACAGGTTCGTGGAAAAGTTTGTTTTGTTGCGACAGCAAATTGCCCCCTTAAATTTTTTAAAGATATTTTCGTAAGCCGCTGTATTTTAACAGACGGTAGTACACATAATTTTTAAAATGGTTAAAATCGTACATTTATTGGAAATTTTCATCAAAATCTTCCAATAAATGAACTGTAAATTTTGAATTCCGTTGCACACGCGCAACATCAAAATTAATCTCGTTTTGTTCAAAAATTGAACAAAGATTTTTGTACTAATCACATGGATTATTACAAAAATCACGCCGCTTCACGCCATGTTTTTCTCGAATATAGTCTCTTTTTAATCTCCTCAATTTTTTTTCTTTCTATTCCACACTACTAAAATATTATATACTTCAGTGTATTTGCTAATATTCAAATACACTACAAAAATATTTTCATGTATTAATTGATTAATCCTCATATAAACTATTATATGAGAAACATCAATATAAAATATCACCTGATCCATACAATTGCATTATGACCCATTTACTTAAAGTAAATAGCATAATGTAATACAAATGTTCAACTGCACACACACCGTGCCAACCGCCATAATCAGCATACTCATATACATTATTCATAGAATAATGTAACGAATATTCTAGACTACCTAACGATGATTTATATGCTTGTGCATTATGTATTAATAATGGTCTGTGTACTTGTATACATTATATAATGATGAGTTGATTTTGCAGCGCAATTACTAACACCAATTAAATGCGTATGGGGATTAGTATTGCAATTGGTATATAAGGCAGAACAATTTTCAGATGCCTCTCTTCTCTCTCTCTTCTGTTCGATATTTGTCTGGCTTTGCTTCCTGCTGATTATTCTTGTGATGGCCGTTCGATTGAAGTGACTATCGTTAGTACCGGCTTTTTTGTTTCTCTCACGGCATATAATAATTTTTTTTATTTGCATTAACAATACTCAATGGTGTTAGTTAATAGTCAGAAAACTTGGTGAAGATTTTTTTTTTTAAAGCATTAAAATTTTTTTTCTTTCGCTAACCAATGAATAATAAATCGGAAAATAGTAAGAAATTTAAGTTACGTGTTTAATTAAAATATCATGCGGGTTTTTACTGCAACAAAAAAAAAAAAAAAAAAAAAAAAAAAGGAGTGAAAATGGTGATTTAATTTTGTATTTTTTTTATTGCCGTTTATTAAAGAAAAAAAAAGAAAAATCAAATCAAAGCTGAAGTGCTCAAAAAAAAGAAAAAAAAAATAAAACAAAAAAAAAAAAGGAAAGAAAAGTGAAAAATGTTAACATTAAAGTAATTTTTATTTTATTCAAATTAATTTGCAACTATTAATGTCGAATATTGTAACGTCATTTTTGCATTTCTTTTATCCACATGACTTCGATCTAGAAGATTCTATCTTGAGGTTTTGATTAAGATATATTATAACATATTTTTATTCACTCAATTTCAAATGCAGTGTAATACATTAAGTAAAGCATTTAGAAGAAAAAAAAAGAGAAGAATATTTATGAATGAATGAAGAAAAACATATATCTATAAAATCGACAAATAAATTCAGAAGAAAAAATAGGGTGTTTAAAATGATTTTTATTTTGTAACCAAAACGAAGAAAGGAATTTATTTTGTTATAAATGTGGCCTCAAAGGTGTCACAACTCCTGTTTGCAAAAATTGTGCTTCGGAAAACGGAGTGTCAAACGTGATGCACTCCGGGGCACCGCGTTTGATACGTCGCTTCCCGGATCCGAAAACCTCTGCTACGTCGAACAAGACAACTTAAAATTGTCTGGTGTTGCTGATGGTTCTCTTGTGATGGACCGTGGGCCTGATTTGAACCAAGTTTTTCAGGGCGTCTGTAAGTGTGCCACTGATTGTGACACCGTGACAAAAAACCCGCTTGGCAATGGTCAGTATCAGGGCCCATCACAGGACTATACCATCTCCAATGTCGGCCAATCTCTATTCTTGTCCGATAAATCTGATTTGTCCGAAAATTTACCTGATATGTCTATTAATTTACCTGCTATGTCGATTAACTTACCTGATTTGTCTTTTAATGCAACCATGAGTTTCGAGGATCGTTATTTAGAAAAGTTTCGTAAATATAATGAACGTCGAAATAAAATATTCGGTACAGTTTCGGAAGTTGCATCAAAACGTATTTTAGAGTGTCGTGAACGTTTCAAGAAACGTGTGCAAATTCGGAAATCGTTGGAAGTTCTGAATAATTTTTGTCCTTTTAAAGATCCGCGCCCGTACGCTAAAATTAAAATAAATGATGTTGAATTATACGGTTTGATGGATACAGGGGCTTCAATCAGTTGTTTAGGTCGAAATGCTGATGAAATCTTAAAGCAAATAGGTGTCAAGAGTTCACGCTCGGCAGCACCTATTCAAACAGCTGATGGAAGTGCGTAAAAGGTTGAAGGCATTATAGATGTTGATGTTGTTTACAACGGTGTTTGTAGAACACTTCAACTCTATATCGTGCCAACTTTAGCGCAACAATTGTATCTCGGGATCGATTTTTGGCAAAAGTTTAATTTATTACCAAAGTGTGTTTCAGAACTTCGCGACGAAAGCGTTCAAGATCCGAAAATGCACGTTTTGACCGCGGGAGAGCAACCAAAGCTGAATTTAATTAAAGCAAAATTTCCCTCGTTCGCTGTTCTCGGTTTAGGTAAAACGTCTCTTGAAACGCACGTAATAGATACTGGTGATACACCTCCAATAAAACAACGTCATTATCCTGTTTCGCCCGCGATTCAAAAATTAATGTACGACGAGCTTGATCGCATGCTCGACATGGGAGTTATCGAAGAATCTTTTAGCGCGTGGAACAATCCCGTTGTTTTGGTAAGAAAGCCTGGTAAAAATCGATTGTGTTTGGATTCGCGTAAAGTCAATGCTGTGACAAAGAAGGATGCATATCCTTTGCCACACATTGACGGGTTGATCAGCCGCTTGTCCGACACAAAATATATATCAGGAATCGATTTGAAGGATGCCTTTTGGCAGATTCCCTTAGAAAAGGAATCTCGCGAAAGGACAGCCTTCTCAGTACCTGGCCGGCCTCTTTACCAATTCACCGTGATGCCGTTCGGTTTGTGCAACGCTCCCCAACGAATGTGTCGATTGATGGACAAAGTCGTACCGTCGGAGTTACGCGATAATGTTTTCGTATATCTTGATGATTTATTAATTATATCGAAAGATTTTGACACTTATTTAAAAACGCTTGAAAAGGTCGCAATTTGTCTAAGAACGTCGGGATTAACCATTAACGTCGAAAAGAGTAAATTCTGCCAAAAGGAAAATAAATATCTTGGCTATATCGTCGGCGATGGTTGTATTAAGACAGACCCTGAAAAGATCTTCGCGATTGTCGATTTTCCAAGTCCGAAAAATCCTAAGCAAGTTCGCCGTTTCTTAGGAATGACCGGTTGGTATCGTCGTTTCATTCGGGATTACGCGTCTCTTTCGGCACCTATTTCTGATTGTTTGAAAAAGTCGAAAAATTTCGTTTGGTCCGACGAAGCTCAAAACTCTTTTGAAAAGCTCAAGATTTGTATGACTTCCGCGCCCGTGCTAGGAAATCCGGACTTCACGAAGGAGTTCTTCATACAGTGCGATGCGTCGAAAGTGGGCGTAGGAGGAGTCCTATTCCAACTTTCGGAGGCGGGTGATGAAAATCCCATCGCATTTGTTTCGCAAAAGCTGTTTCGCGAGTTTGAAATGGTTGATGTCTCAGCCAGATTTAAGTGGTCGTCTCGCCCGTTGGAGCTTGAAATTGCAAGCTTTCGATTTTGCCATTCAGCACCGCAAAGGTTCACAGAATGTGGTTGCTGATTCGCTCTCGCGCGCGTTTTGTGATGAGATTTCTACGAACTTAAATCTGACTGAAGTCGACTTAAGTTCAGATAGCTTCCGCGATGACGAATATGTTCAACTAATATCTTTTATTGCAAACGATCAGAATAAGTTCCCAGATTTGAAAATTTATGACGGTAAAGTGTTCAAACGTGTCCGTTTTCGTACTTCGGAATCTAATGACAATCCTTGGAAACTCTGGGTCCTTAAATCATTTCGTAATTCTCTGATCCAAAGTGTTCATGAATCTGAAACAACTTGTCATGGTGGCATTACTGTTGTATACCGATTTTTGTCTGAAAAATACTTTTGGCCCAAAATGATTATTGATGTTCAAAGTTTCGTAGGTTCTTGTGAAACTTGTAAGGAGAATAAATCCCCTAATTTTCGAACTAGACCTCCTATGGGATCTAGATTCATTACTGAAAGACCATTTCAACGTCTTTATATTGATTTGCTTGGTCCATATCCCAGGACTAAAGCTGGAAATTCGCAAATTTTGATCGTTCTTGATCACTTTTCTAAATTCGTGTTTCTTAAACCCCTCCGTAAAGCCAATGCCCCTGCTATTGTGACTTTCTTGGAACACGAAGTCTTCTCTATTTTTCACGTTTGCGAATTTCTACATAGTGACAACGGTAAACAATTTATTTCAAAAGATTTCCAAAATTTCTTGTCTTCTTATGGTGTCAAACATATTCGCACTGCTTTATACTCACCCCAATCAAATGCATCTGAACGCGTAAATCGGGCCATTTTAGAGGCTGTAAGGTCTTATGTTCAAGAAGACCAGGCGAACTGGGACAAGGCCATCCACCGCATAGCTGGTTCTCTTAGAACTCGATACCACAGTGCTATTGAGCGCACACCTTACCAGACGGTATTTGGTTTCCCTATGGTAAGGCATGCCTCGGCATATCGTGTTCTGAGAGAGCTAGACTGTGTGATGGATGGAGAGGTCGTTGATCTGCCTGAATCTGCCAAGCTTCAGCAGATCCGTGACCAAGTCTCAGTTAACCTGAGGAAGGCTCACGAACGAGCAGAAAGGTCTTACAACCTCCGGACCACCACAGTGACATTTCGACCAGGACAAGAGGTTTATAAGCGAAATTTCACTCAAAGCGATTTCGCGAAAGGTTTTAATTCGAAATTGTCAAAAAAGTTTATTAAATGTCGAATTAAAAGATGCATTGGTGGAAGTATGTATGAAGTAGAGGACCTACAAGGTAAATATGTAGGGACTTTTCATGCGAAAGACCTTAAAGTCTAACACCATTTGTGGTTTACCATGTCACCTTTAATTGTCTGTACCTTACTTCATCTAAATCTTGTAATCATTGGCCTATACTGTTTTTATCGCATCATTTTGTTTTCAAATAAACTGTACCAAAAGTTGCTCCTAATTGGTCCACTTTGCCTCTGTGGCGAAGGAAGCAAATTGATTTGTGAATCAACCTGTTAGCAAACGTTTTGTGTTGGTCCAATTGTAATTTGCTAAGCCTGATTTTACGACGTATCTTCCGGACGTGACATTTTTTTTATGTACGAGTATATAGATCATCATCGCGAAATAGAATTTTTTTTTGATTTTGGATTTTGGCAGAGTATGTGTGAACGTTTCTCCCTATTCTTTTGTTCAGCCCGGCTTGCCCACGTGTTCCGGCATTGAGACTCATCTCAGGGTGTGGACGAGCCCCACGTTGTTGTGTTTAGGCAACACAGACCAATTTTCCTATTCGGCCAAAATTTCCCAGTGGGATTATTTATTTGTTTCTATGGATCAATGTCCTTCACGGACCTTACCTTATCTTCTGCTGCCGTTTTCCAACCTTTTCCACTTCGACAGGTTCGTGGAAAAGTTTGTTTTGTTGCGACAGCAAATTGCCCCCTTAAATTTTTTAAAGATATTTTCGTAAGCCGCTGTATTTTAACAGACGGTAGTACACATAATTTTTAAAATGGTTAAAATCGTACATTTATTGGAAATTTTCATCAAAATCTTCCAATAAATGAACTGTAAATTTTGAATTCCGTTGCACACGCGCAACATCAAAATTAATCTCGTTTTGTTCAAAAATTGAACAAAGATTTTTGTACTAATCACATGGATTATTACAAAAATCACGCCGCTTCACGCCATGTTTTTCTCGAATATAGTCTCTTTTTAATCTCCTCAATTTTTTTTCTTTCTATTCCACACTACTAAAATATTATATACTTCAGTGTATTTGCTAATATTCAAATACACTACAAAAATATTTTCATGTATTAATTGATTAATCCTCATATAAACTATTATATGAGAAAAATCAATATAAAATATCACCTGATCCATACAATTGCATTATGACCCATTTACTTAAAGTAAATAGCATAATGTAATACAAATGTTCAACTGCACACACACCGTGCCAACCGCCATAATCAGCATACTCATATACATTATTCATAGAATAATGTAACGAATATTCTAGACTACCTAACGATGATTTATATGCTTGTGCATTATGTATTAATAATGGTCTGTGTACTTGTATACATTATATAATGATGAGTTGATTTTGCAGCGCAATTACTAACACCAATTAAATGCGTATGGGGATTAGTATTGCAATTGGTATATAAGGCAGAACAATTTTCAGATGCCTCTCTTCTCTCTCTCTTCTGTTCGATATTTGTCTGGCTTTGCTTCCTGCTGATTATTCTTGTGATGGCTGTTCGATTGAAGTGACTATCGTTAGTACCGGCTTTTTTGTTTCTCTCACGGCATATAATAATTTTTTTTATTTGCATTAACAATACTCAATGGTGTTAGTTAATAGTCAGAAAACTTGGTGAAGATTTTTTTTTTAAAGCATTAAAATTTTTTTTCTTTCGCTAACCAATGAATAATAAATCGGAAAATAGTAAGAAATTTAAGTTACGTGTTTAATTAAAATATCATGCGGGTTTTTACTGCAACAAAAAAAAAAAAAAAAAAAAAAAAAAAGGAGTGAAAATGGTGATTTAATTTTGTATTTTTTTTATTGCCGTTTATTAAAGAAAAAAAAAGAAAAATCAAATCAAAGCTGAAGTGCTCAAAAAAAAGAAAAAAAAAATAAAACAAAAAAAAAAAAGGAAAGAAAAGTGAAAAATGTTAACATTAAAGTAATTTTTATTTTATTCAAATTAATTTGCAACTATTAATGTCGAATATTGTAACGTCATTTTTGCATTTCTTTTATCCACATGACTTCGATCTAGAAGATTCTATCTTGAGGTTTTGATTAAGATATATTATAACATATTTTTATTCACTCAATTTCAAATGCAGTGTAATACATTAAGTAAAGCATTTAGAAGAAAAAAAAAGAGAAGAATATTTATGAATGAATGAAGAAAAACATATATCTATAAAATCGACAAATAAATTCAGAAGAAAAAATAGGGTGTTTAAAATGATTTTTATTTTGTAACCAAAACGAAGAATGAAATATATGGCAACTTGTTTTTTTTTGAGACAGTGAGCAAATTTTCTTTTGTGATTGGTTTGTTTTTGTAAAATCCAAAATGAGTCGTATAAGATATAAAGTGAGGAAATTACAAAATAAAATTTAAGAAAAAAAAAAATTTCATATGTAATTGATCATTTTTAACAGAGGAGTGATAGATATAAAACGGACTTTTTTTTAAACAGAAAAACAAGTTAAATCAAACGAAATGGCTATAGCTTTGGTTTAAACATTCAAGAAATGTAATACATTACAAAAAAACAAATGTTTAATTCAAAATCATCTGATCATGTGTATATAAATAGTTCTGATAGGATTAACACGTATCTTCTGGATCATCACTCAACATCATCATAATTACTTGGAATCTATATGATCATCAACTAGGTTAAGTATTGGAATGGAACAATTTCTTTGAAGCAGCCTTCTTCAGGTATTGTAGTATTTTTTTTATTCATAATGGATAGGCACAAATATACATGTTAGGATAGGTTCTAACTTTGAAATATTGAGATGTATAATAGATTATAGTAAAAAATTTTTTTTGTATAAAAAAAAAAAAAAAAAAAAAAAAAAAAAAAAAAAAAAAAACCATTAGCAAATATGTATGTGTAAATTATCTATATATATTTTATATACTTTTATTTATATACGGCACGTATACTTCAAGAATTTGTTAAGTTTTTTTGCTTCGTCACTATTCAGATCGTAAGAATGAAATTTTAAAAAGATATGAAATAAGTACAAAAAAACAAGAGTAATCAGAATGTATTTCTAATTAAAATATGTAGATATATATACATATATCTCTGTGGGCTGATGTTTAATAATTTATAGAAAAAATAAAGAAACCGGAAAAATTATATAGATTAGTAAGAAATAAAAAGGATAAATCATATAAATTCTAAATGTTATAATAGGATGAGCGCTCAAAAACAATGATTAAAAGAAGAAAAAAAAAGATAAGATGAATACATGAATATAAGAGGAATTTTTTTTTCTATTTATTAATACAAACTCTATTGGTTGTAAAGGATCCTAATTATGTTTATAAGGGAAATGTTAATAAAAATCAAATGTAAATTTCATGGATAAATTTAAAGTTTTTTTAAATAAAGAATAGTATATATGTAAAAGAATATAATTATAAATATTTTGTTTTTTTTTGCCTTGACGAATCAATAAGGAGAAAGGGAACGAAAGTGAATAAAAATATTTCTGGTTATTACATTTGTACAAATACGTAGGTATATGAGAAATGCAAAAGGACATTTCAATGAGCCGTTAAGATTTTGATACCATAGGATGTTGTGAGTTGTGGATGCCCCGGCGATGGTTTGGAGGTTTCCTCTGTCGATGAGTCTTCTTATCATAATTTTACCTAAACATTCTAAACCTTTTTTTTTTTTCTTCTCTGATGGTGGAATTTTTGTTTGAATAACCGGTCTTTTATGTTGAGGTAACGGACCCGCTTCCGAAATGGTGTATCCAAGAACCCACCCCGGCTGAAGCAGCTGGAAATCGACCGGCTGGGTACACCAGGAGGCAGTTCAAGCTTTCATAATTTTCGAATTATTCGTTACGCAACATATTATTACAACCCTAATAATAATTATAGGTCTGAGAATAATCGAAATGACAACGGCAATAACATTCTAAATCGAAATAACCTACCAAATAATAATTCTAACAATAATTTGCCTCGTAGAAATTTAGATTATAATTCGGGAAGATTTAACACTTCTAATAGATCTCGTAATAATTTCAACAATTCAAACAATGTTGAGCCGATGGAGGTTGAAAATGTTCAACAACAAAATTTTCCTGTAGAGCCTCAGGAAGTAAATTACCCATAGTAACCCTCACAATAGGTCGTCAAAAATTTAAATGCTTGATCGATACCGGCTCAGAGACCAGTATAATTAAACCCCAACTTCTAAATAATTTTCCTGAAATAAAACTTTTAAACCCGTTACTATATTCTACAATCAATGGTACAAACATGGTCGACCGCGAAATTATCACCCCTTTACCAAAAGAATTTTTTGTAAAAGGAACTATTTCATGGAAAGTAATCGCGTTAAATAGAAAAAATTATGACGCAATAATTGGCCAAAATTTATTAACTGCAATGAAAGCTATAGTAAATATCGAAAAAAGGTACATAGAAATTAATCAGAATAAAATACTTTTTGAAGACAATTATCCATATAAAATTAATGAAATAACTAATATAGAAATTAATGAGGTAGATATAGCAAATAAATTGAAACTCGATCATTTGAATAAAGAAGAATACAAGCTAATTATAAGCCTATTAAAAGAATACCAAGAATTGTTTTTCAAAGAAGGTGATAAACTCACTTTCACCCACGAAGTACAACATGAGATCGTAACAACTAATAATGCCCCAATTTATTCAAAAATATATCGTTACCCTCAAGCCCATGAAAAAGAAGTAGAAAAACAAATTTCTGAAATGCTTTCACAAGGTATCATTAAAGAAAGTAATTCACCTTATAACTTACCCCTATGGATTGTCCCAAAAAAAACAGATAATTCTGGTGAACAAAAATGGCGTATAGTCATAGACTATCGCAAATTGAATGAAGTAACTGTGAATGATAAGTTCCCAATTCCCAATATTGAAAATATATTGGACAAATTGGGAAAAGCGCAATATTTCACAACATTGGATTTGGCCAAGGGCTTCCACCAAATCCTTGTTAAGTCCGAAGATAGAAGAAAGACAGCTTTTTCAACCCCAAGTGGACATTATGAATACATCAGAATGCCATTTGGATTGAAAAACGCCCCTGCAACGTTTCAGAGGTTAATGAATTCAATTCTCAGAGACTACATAAACAAAATCTGTGTAGTCTACCTTGATGATATTTTGGTATTCAGTACCTCTCTCGAAGACCATATTCTTAGTATCCGCAAAATATTTAACAAATTGCAGGAAGCAAAACTAAAAATACAGGTTGATAAATGCAGTTTTCTCCGCAAAGAAACAGAATACCTTGGTCACATCCTAACACCTGAAGGTGTTCGACCAAACCCCATGAAACTTGAAACTCCCTACAACACAGAAGCAAATTAAATCATTTTTGGGAGTTACAGGGTATTACAGGAAATTTATAAAAAATTATGCAAAAATCGCACATCCGTTAACCAAATATTTAAAAAAGAACTCTTGAATTAACACTTATGATCCGAGCTTTATTGATGCATTTGAAAAATTAAAGGAACTTATAACCAATCATCCCATTCTTAGATACCCCGATTACAACAAAGAATTTAAGCTTATTACAGATGCGAGTAATTTCGCCATTGAGGCTGTCCTAACGCAAGAGGGTCACCCTATCTCCTACGCTTCACGAACATTAAATAATCACGAACAAAACTATTCAACAATTGAAAAAGAATTGTTGGCTGTAGTCTGGGGAGTGAGATATTTTAGACCATATCTTTTCGGCCGAGAGTTCGAATTACAAACCGACCACCAACCAATAAAGTGGTTGAACTCAAAAGTACTCAGGTAAGGACATAAACCCCCATCTTCAAAGGTGGCTCATACAGTTAGGCGAGTATAATATTAAATTCGGGTTCATAAAAGGGAAAGAAAATAAGATTGCAGATTTTCTAAGTAGAATAGATGTTGAAAATCAAGAGATAAATTCCATTGATACTATACAAGAACAAAACCAGTATTTACAAAACTCACAAGAAAATAAAAACTTAACAGGCAACATAGTAAAGGATATGTCCCCAAAAGGTGTTGAAAATTTGAACACTAACATTAAAATTGTAGATATAAACCATTTCTCAGAAACTTGTAATAATATTTCAAATGAAGTTCTTGTGAAAAGGCCCGCAAATGTAAACAATTTAGAAGAAGATAGCGAATCTACTGAAGTACACACTACACATTCTCAAGAAGAAAATCTAGAAGACCATATTCCCATCCTTGATACCGTGGTTAATAGATTCAAGTTACAAATTATATTCGTAGAAATTAAAGAAATAGAGTTCAAAACAATATTTAAAAATAGACGAATTTATATCGACAAAGCTGATCTAAAAAATAATAATGTAAATGATGTTTTAAGAAGATACATAAGTAAGGGCAAAATAGGAATCTATACAGATTTAAGTGATTACGATTATAATCAATTACAACAAAAAATAATAGCTCTTTTCCCTAGTCGTGTTAATTTCAAATTTGTTAAATGTAGTAATTTTGCTACTGATATAGAAGACGAGGAAAATCTAAAAAAACAGATAGCATTATTTCATAAGAATGAAGTAGGGCATTCTGGAATCATTCCTACATATGAAGGTATAAAAAAGAAAATATATCACCCCGATCTGAGAACAGAAATATGGAAAATAGTAAATAACTGCGAAATTTGCTCTTCAGCCAAATATGATAGGCAGCCAATAAAAAAGAAATTTCATATAACAGAAACGCCTTCTACAATACATGAAATAGTTCACGTCGATATCTATGTTAATAGTAAACACTCATTTATCAACTTTATCGATAAATTTTCAAAATATGCTACTAGTTTCTTTTTGGAAGACAGAAATAGTCTAACAATTATAGAGAAGTTAAAACAATTCATTTCCATATGGGGAAAACCAAAAAAATTTATTTTTGATAATGAATTTAATACTAAAAATGTCATAGAATTTTGCAAACAAGAAAAAATCGATTTTCACACAACAAAACCCAATAATCATACCGGAAATGCCGACGTAGAAAGACTAAATAACACTATTACAGAAAGAATTAGGGCCCTGAATTTAGATAATAAAAAGCCAATCAAGCTACAAATCCTTAACGCTGTTACAATTTACAATAATTCATATCATTCTACAATAAAGTGTAGCCCGTCAGAAGTACAAAATCGTAATGTCGACTACAAAATTATTAGACAAAGAATACAACAAAAAAAGTTGTAAACTATAAATAAAGTAAATAAAGACCGTGAAGATTATGTAGAAACTAGAACAGTAGGATTCATAAAAAATTATAAATCCCTTCGTCATAAAGAAGAGCCAAAATTTAGAAAATATAAACTAGAAAATATTCTCGAGAATAATATAAAAAGACCTTTCGAATTTCCAGGTACAGGTAATAGCCATCTGGGTGCTGATTCTAACAGTCATCCCTCTAACTCAAGCAACACTAACCATTGAGAAGATTTATTCTGAGTCAGGATTTGCCAAAATAAATATGGAAAAAGTTGAAATAGCAGATAAATTTGACACAATTATACATATTATTCACCCTAAGGAGATTTTCAACATAATAGTCGATCTTGAACGCAATATCGAAACTCTAAATATTACTAACAAAAATTTACTAACTAAACAGATTTATTCAATTAAAATAAAAACATTAACTTTATTCCCAAATAGAAATAAGCGAGGACTAGTTAATATTATAGGAAAAGGAATGAAATGGCTTTTTGGTACATTAGATGAAGATGACAGACTAGAAATCGAAACACGTTTAATGGTAACAGACGAAAACAACCACAAAACCATAGACACCACTAACCAACAAATAAAGATTAATGCAAATTCCAATAAATCATTTACTTTACTAAAAAATATTCTAGAATCAGATAGGAATAAGATTAAAACCGAACTAAATAATATTGACAATATTGAAAGAAAAATACTAGAAAAAGAAATATTTTTTGAACAACAATTAAGAATAAATACGTTAAAAGAACAAGTAGAACAAATTCAAAATAACATAATTTCAGCTAGAGTACGAATAGTTCACCCCAGTATACTAAATGATCAAGAATTAAAAACGTACAATATAGATCTTAAAAAATTAGGCAACATTAGATTCGGAGTTGCAAAATTTATGGAGAATGCTATCATTTTTGCCGTGAAAATTCCTACAAGAATGCTAAAAACAAATAAAAAACTTGTAATACCTACTGCAAATTCAAAAAATAAGCAAATTAAAGAAGAAGTAGAATATGTGGTTAATATTAATAACAAGACATTTACATTTCAAGATAATTTAAACCTACAAGAATTAGAAGTAAGCAAAAATTGTATCATTTCAAAAAATTGTAAATTAGTTAGTAGTCCGGTAGAAGAAATAATAGAGATAAGAAATGACTTTATTATACTTAATAATATGAAAAACAAAAACTTTAAAAGTACTTGTGACGAAAGGAAACTGCTGTTAAATGGTAATTTTGCAATTAGCTTTATTAACTGCTCAATTTATATAGGCAATAGACAATTCAGTAATAGGGTTTTTGAATTTTTAGAAAGGTATGTTATACCAAATAACGAAAATATAACAATTCATAATGAAATACTAACATTTAAAGAAATTGCTCTAAATCAAATTGAAAATATTAAAGAAATTAAAGAATTGAAATTACATAAAATAATAAATTACAGTTTAGGAACAGGTAGCATTCTTTTATTAATATCAATATTGACAATTGTAATTTATAACATAAAAAGATTTAGAATAGAGATAATTCGGAAGAATCATCAATCAAGGGAAGGAGGAGTTACGTTAGTAACTTTCCCAGACACCAAAAATACAATTCAGCAAAACGTGACCGACATAATATCTTCTGTTAGACCAGAATTTATTCAACTTATGGAAAATTTAAATAACAAAAATTGTATGGGAACCGTTTAGTCAGCAGTTTACCGGAAATAAGTTAGAATAACAAAGTATAATTTTTATTAAAAATTATTATTTTAAATTTATTCAAAAAGTTAGTGGTATCTTAATTTTTAATCGGTCAACTCCTCTTAAGAGCATAATTAAATTGAAGTCTTAATAAGATTCTAAATCATAATTGTAAAATTAAAGTTTTAAGTTTCTAATAAAGTGTACTAAAAATAAAAAAGGATTGTGTTTGATTTTTTTGAATTGTGAATATTTTGGTGTCTAACTTTCTCATTATTCTTAAGAATTGTGAACAAAGTTTTTTTTTATTTCTGAAGAAATAAAATTATCTAAGTCACGCGCAACAAAAAATTTAATCTTTCTTTGTTCGTAAATCGAACGATATAATTTTTTTTCAATATTCGCATGGATTTATAAAAATCACGGTAATTATATTAAATATCTACATAAGATTATTCCATATTTTTCTCAAAAAAAAAAATACACACCTTCAACTTTCTCATGTTCCCATACTAGTATGTCATTGTGTGCTTCAGTGTATTTGATTAAAGATATTAAAAATTTATTTGGTGCAAATACAAATACAAAAGAAAAATGATCAATCTTTGAATTATAAAAGTTACTCGGAACATGAGAAAACGAAAAAAAAAGTGAATTTTAATTTTTTTTTTGAATCAAAATAAAAAAAAAAATATATTTATAGTAGTCATGATAATTAATATGAAAAAAATTAGAACAAAAAGAAAAAAAAAAGGAATATCAAAATGTGTGTTGTGAGATTCATTTGTATTCGTACGAATAGACCTTAAGTCTAAACAAATTTTTTCTCAAGAAAGGGCGATGAATATATCAAAGATTAACTTGTTCATTTTTTTTTGTTGGACTTAAGTTACTTAAAATAAAGTATAAACATAAACCATAAATGAGTATCTGTCTCTGATAAAAGAAAAAAAAAAGACATAACCCTGTAATATGCGTATGCTTCAACATTTGTAATAAATTAACATTTATAGTTTAAAATAGAAAAAAAATATATGTAGTAGGTATATTTATTATAATACAAGTAGTATACATATTTTGTACAATATAAATTTTTTATTTGGAGTTAACAAAAAAAAAAAAAAAAAAAAAAAAAAATAATAGAAATATACATACATATATAGAAAAAAAAGAGAAGAAAATATATAGAAAAAAAAAAGCATTTGAA
This sequence comes from Bombylius major, assembly GCA_932526495.1. NCBI lineage: Eukaryota > Metazoa > Arthropoda > Insecta > Diptera > Bombyliidae > Bombylius > Bombylius major. The sequence goes on from OW052043.1 coordinate 25,076,898, forward strand.
TTGGGGATCAAATATAATACGATTTGGCGAGGAATCCAGTAATTTCGATAAGGTGTTTCATCAGAAATTGGTAATGGCAGATTATTGTAAGTTGAACCTTTTCAAAGTACATAAGTACATAGTTTTTATTGAAATTAAATTGAATATAGTATCGATGTGCATTTTAAAATTTGAACGATAATTTCAGTTAAAATGAATTAAAAGGAATTTCTTTTTGCTAATATTCTTTTGTTTCGGGTCAAGAACATTTTTGTAAGAAAATATATATATATATATATATATATATATATATATATATATATATATATATATACCTATATATAACGTGTACATCATTATTATTCAATCCTTTATTTACGTGGAAATATAAGAAAAAAAAATCTATGTAATGATAAGGTAATATTTTTATTCACAAATTTAAAATTTAACAAAAAAAAAAGAAATAAAAAGAGAAAGAAAAAAAAAACAATCTTAGATTCATTTTAGTAATTTTTTTTTGCTTTTGGAAATTATATTCAAAATTTTTGGTCACCATCCATGGAAGTAGTTAGTTATATTAATTTATATATATATAAAGAAGAAAAAAAAAGGGAGAATTTAAGTCCCTAAAGGAATTTGTAAGGAAATATGTACAAAATCGTTTTTATTGTAAATTAGAGTACTGATAATGAATTCGAATAAACTAGGAAAAAGAAAAATGATTTGCTAGATTAACGTGTTTTTTTTTTTTGAAAACTATAAATCTTTCTTGAGATTGAATTGAATTGAAAAAGAATAGGAAAAAAAAAGAAAAGATATAAAAAAAAAGGCCAAGGATGGTTTGGTAATAGCACAGGGTGGTTGTGGTGCGGAGAAGTTCTACGTGGATTGAAGATGATCCGCTTTGATATTATTTTTTTTTTTTTGAGATCCATATGGGATAGATATTTCCCCTATCAGAAAAATCTTGCCTTTTTGGTTCATTTTTTTTTGGTTGTGATTTTTTTTTTATAATTTTTTTTGTCCCTTTGCTTAATTTTCTTATATCTTTTGATCTTGCCGGTCCTTTTATGTTCATGTAACGTACCCGCTTCCGAAATGGTGTATCCAAAGAACCCACCCCGGCTGAAGCAGCTGGAAAATTGACCGGCTGGGTACACCAGAAGGTTCATTTCAAAGTTTTCTTAATTTTCTTTTTTTAAATTAAAAATTCATTTGTAAACTCAATTCGATTAACTATAGTAAATTATTTTGAACAATACAAAATCGTTGTATTCTTAACTTCATAATCTTGTCGAAACAATTCATTTTAGTAGTTTATTTGGAATAATACAAAATCATTGTATTATTAACTTAAATTTCATGTCGAAACAATTCATTTCAGTCGTCGTTCCTTGGAAAATTGATGTTACAAGGTAGTTTTTAACAATAAAATTGTCGAATAAATAAATAGAAAATTTAGTAGTTTTATTTAACACAATACAAAAAAGCTTGTATTATCATATTGTATTTTTTGTAATTTATTTGATTCAATATTTCAGCAAACTATCCTTCAATCATATGTACACGATTGTACTTTCACCAATCATGTTCTTAGTTTTGGTAATCATGTTTTGTTCCTCTAGTAAACACACTCCCAAACAAAAAGTGTTTCCCGCAACAATGTCTTTAATTGGGGTAATTATGTACATATTTCTGACTAATATATACTCTGTTTAATTCAAAAATTAGTATGTTTCTGATAAGTATTATATGGTTAACAAAATATCGATTGTTACAAAGTAGTAACTATAAATATGTTTAAGACAAATATATTACATCTCGTAACATATTCTTCACAACAAAAGTTTCCAACTATGTACATATATTAAAGTTCTCTGAAAATTCAGTTGCTACAAACATATTTTTTCTCTGAGTGCATGACTATGTCATGATTAAAAATGTTTCAAACACGCCTGGTGTCAATAAAAAGTTACACGCAAAATATCGCGGTCCGTACGAAATTGATAAGGTTCTTCCGAATGATAGATATATACATACTTAGTTAAAAATATAGAAGGTTCATAATTAACACATATTCCGTATAAAGGAGTCTCTGCGCCTCACAATATGAGACCGTATGTAGGATTTTGACAAGATGCGTATGAATAAAATGATTTAAAAAAAGAATGAAAATTGTTTATCTATATATCTTACGAATAAACTAGACGAACCAGATGAAATAATAATAATCAATAACTACAATAATGTAATTCTGAGTGTAATCAATTTAGATACCAATATTCATATGGGATGGTTAAGTTTTTAAAAAAAGATAAACAATTTAATATCAATGACTCCGAGTATATTCAATCCTTTAACAAATTGAAAGAATTAATCTCCAACGACGCAATTTTGAAGTATCCCGATTTTAACAAAAAATTTATTCTTGTTACTGACGCAAGTAATATAGCATTAGGGGCAGTTCTAGTTCAAGAAGGGAAACCTATTTGTAATGCAAGTAAAACCCTTAATGACCACGAAAAAATCTACAGCACTATTGAAAAAGAATGTTTATCAATAGTATGGGCCACTAATTATTTTCGACCATACATTTTTGGTAGAAAGTTCCTAATAAAAACTGATCATAGACCACTTGTTTGGCTAAATTCACTTGAAGAGCCAAATTCTAAACTAGCTCGATGGAAAATAAAATTAAATGAATACAATTATGATATAGAATATTTGAAAGGGAAAGACAATCAAGTAGCCGATTTTTTAAGTAGATTGGAAGTCAATGCAAATGATCTTCCAGAAGAGGTTACAAGCGATAATGCAACAATCCATAGTGGACTTGAAGAGGTTAGAGACCATATCTTAATTTCTGAGAAACCATTAAATTTTTTTAATTCCAAAATACTTATAGAAATTATCGACGAACACGATAATGAAATTAAAAATATTTATAATGGAATTAGACGATTAATAATTAGAAAGACAGACCGATTATTCGAAAATATGAAAGAATTTTTACCCAACAATGGTAAGGTAGGTTTATATTGCAAAAACGGCGATTTATTTTTAAGCATTCAGAATCTATATGTTCAAAATTTCAGTAGTCAGAATAAAATGACAATTGTAAGATGTATGAAAAAACTTCAAGACTTAAATAATTATAATGAAACCATTAAGGAATAAACGAAACTTATCTTGAAATCATAAAAGAGTGGTATTTTTCAAAGCTAAGAAAAATTATTAGACGATATATTAATAATTGTATAATTTGTCAACAAGCTAAGCATGATAGACAACCAGAAAAAATTAATTATGAAGTAACAGAGAAAGCTAAAAGACCAAATGAAATAGTACACGTCGACATTTACATCCCGACTCAAAACATATACTTTTTAACTTTCATAGATAAGTATACTAAGCATTTATCTATCTTTCCTTTAAGTGATAGAAATAACATTACTATTTTAGAAAAAATTAAAGTTCATAACGCGATTTTAAAAATATATATATAAAAATGAAACTGGTTCTTTGAAAGAAAAAGTACTTAAAGTAGTAGAAATTTTATAATGACACTTTTCATCACACAACAGGTAGAAAACCGCTTGAATTTATTAGAAATGAAATCGAATTAAAAGAATTAGATAATATAGCATAAAAAATACATAAAAAAAAATTAAAAGTATAAAGCGGGTCAATAGAAATAGAAATGAATTTGTAGAACCCAATCTTGGCAATTAAATTCTTGTTCAAAACCAAATTCCAAGAACTCAGAAGAAGCTTACGCCCAAATATATAAAAACTCGAATAAATAAAACCCAAAATCATAATTATTCAAATAAAAGAAAAATTCATAAAAAACAATTTCGAAGATTTTTTAAATACCAAGGTGGAAATAATTCTTTTCAGAATCAGAATGGAAAAAATAACGTTTCTATTTCTAACCCTGATAATAACAACTAGAGCAGATTTTAAATTGGAAGAAATAAACAGTGAAGCAGGGTACACCATAATTAAACAAAATGAAGCTCAATTAATTTTAAATTATAATAAAATAATACATTTAGTAAATCTAGATAGTTACAGAAAAATAATTAATATTATAGAAAATTTAATTCAAGAAAATTATAATATATGTATTTCACAACGAACAATTAAGTAAAATACTCTCTAATTCTCTAAAAAAAATATAAAATATAAACTTGATACAATCTTACCTATAAATTAAACACTATAAACAAAAACGAGGACTTTTTAATTTTGGCGGTAAAGTATTTAAATGGTTATATTTATATGGATCAATGGATGACGATGACAGAATTGACATAGAAAATCATCTAAAAACAATAGACGAAAATAATCATCAACTCATCAGAACAAATAATAAACAAATAACAATTAATTCCCAACTACAAACACAATTAGATCTTCTTTCTGAAAAATTAATAAAAATCAATTATTATAAAAGAATTCATAAATGAAGTTAATTCTGGACATAAAGAATTAATGAAAAATGTACAAAGTCTTCAAATTAATACAGATATGATGCTAGTTGCCAATGAAATAGAAAAATTACAAAATAATATTGTATTTTTTAGATTAGGAATTTTAGGTAGAAATATATTAACAACAGAAGAAATAAGAAATTTTAACATTACTGTAAGAGAATTAGAAAATATTAAAAGTAGTTTAGCAAGGATTAATAACAAGTTAGCATTTATTATATCAATCCCTAACTTCTCAAAAGAAGACTACACAAAACTAAAAGTTATTCCAACACCAAATTCAGAAAATTATGAAATAGATATCGATAAATATGAATATATTCTATTTAACAATACCATTTACGATTTTAATGAAAATGAATTAAATATTAAAAAACTTAAAAAAAGTAACAAATGTATTCAACAATTATATAATCAATCCTATAATGATTGTAAATTCATTAAAACTAACAAACAAGAAATTATTATTCTAGAAGATGGATTGGTTCTAACAAAAAATATATATATAAGCAATCTAACAAACAACTTTAATTATTTAGAATATAAGATAAAAAATAATAATTTGATACATTTCTCCAATTGTAGCATAAAAATAACGATACTATGTATATACAATAATGAAAAATATATAACAAATCAAAACTTGTTAATACCATTATATAATAAACCAAATGTTACAAACGTAAAAATAAAATTAGAAGATATTCACTTGAAACAGATCGAAAATATAGAGGCAATTGAAGAAATAAAAAATATAAATAAAATCAAACATAACATATCATATTCATTTATAACTATAATCATTGTAATTAGTCTTATTATTATAATAATATTAAAAAGAATTAAATAAAATAAGAAAATCGAAATTATCGACACTCAGGGGAGTATCGAACCTAAGGGGGAGGGTGTTATGTTATCATCACTTAGGAATAACAAAATTATAATTTAATTATCTTTTAAAATTATAAAAAACAAACCTTATTTTCTAAGAATTTTTCTATTTTAAAAACAAATATTTTTTGTAAAACAAAGAAAGGTCAAAAATGACTCATTTATTTTTCAGAAAAAGTATAAAGGGCAAAATGACTAATTCGTTTTTCACAAATAATGTAAAAATCGAATCTTGTTTTTCATAAATAATGTAAAGTTTAAAATCTTGTTTTCTTAAAGAATATATCATACAGGTCAAAATCCAAAAGACCGAAGTTACTTTTGTAAGAAAAATAGTTTCTAGAATTAGTCTTAAGCAAAACCCAAAATTGTGAACTTGTAATTTTTAACTAATATTTTATTAAAAAATTTAACTTCTTTCTTTTTTTAAAACCCTCCAGAAATAGAATTAAAACCGGCACCGGCGCAGTCGGTAGGATGCCAGTAGTGTTCCTTTAAAAAAAAAAAAAAAAAAAAAAAACGAGTTAACAAATAAATTATTAAATTAACATTAATAAACTGGTTTTTGTGAACTCCAAATATATTACTAAGTGAAAATTAGTAATTAACACTATAAATTGTGCTTTTCTTTAAACGAAAATTAAAGAATTTCTCAACTGAAATAAAGTGTATATATATTGTTAATTTATTCATTTTTCTTTGAACAAAAATTAAAGAATCAAAATAATAATAAAGGAACATTTCTTATTCCTAAGTTTAATTGGCATAATACGAACAAATAAATTTGTAAAATTTCTTTTTTCTCGAGAGTGAAAATTAATAATAAAAAATTTTAATATAAAAAAAATATATATATATGTATATGTATATATTATAATACATATATACATATATACAGGGTGTTTCCGTTATCTCCGACCAAAAGGATACCATAGATAGGATTCATCGAGACAAACAAAAAATCGTATTGGAGTGGGGGGGAAATCCCAACGGTTTGGCCGCTAGAGGGCGTTGAAATTTTTTGCACTTTTTCCACCAAACACCTCATAACTTTTCGCAGGGGCACTCTAGGATGTATTATTTTGAAGCTGATGATATTTGCAAAACTTTTTTTTTGAATACTTTATGTATCGACATTAAAAGATATATTATTTTTTTAAACATAAACGGGAGTACCTCTACCTAGACAAAATGGAAAAAATACTAAAAGATCAACAAGCACAGCTGCGTTCGATTGGGATTTCTGGCGTGGATTAATCTACTCCCATCTACACTCAACTACTCCTATTCATATTCAGGTGTAGAAAGCAAGCGTAGTTGGGCGTAGTTAATATATTTCACCACTAAAATTCACCACTAAAGGTTTTAAGTTATTCTATTATCCAATAGATGGATTTTTCATTTTAGAGGTTATAAAGTTTGTTTACATTTTCTAAATTTTAGGTTATTGATAATAAATGTAAATAAAATATGAATTAATTAATACACATTTGAATTAGTAATTAGTGATAAATATAAAGAAAATTAATTAAATTAATAAAATAATTAAATTATTAAAATTAAAAAAATTTTTTAAATAAATAAAATAGTGATAAATATAAATAAAATTAATTAAATCAATCAAATTAATAAAATAATCAAATAAATTAAATATTAACTAATTATACATAGTTAATTACCTATTTTTCTGTGCAATTAACAGTGTATTTTATTTCAGATATTATTAGTTTTGTCATAAAACAGCTGCAGTAGCAGTCACAAAACATCAATTTATTTTTTTACGTTCGAATTTACAGGTTAGAATTTGATAAATATGTGAAAAATAGCGTTCCAATCACCAACTACGCTTAACTAAGCCCAACTACGCTTATCTACTCCGGAGTAGCCCAAAGGAACGCAGCTGATGTTATAGAAAATATTCGTGAACACATTAGAAGCTTTCCTGTCATTGACTCCCATTATTGTAGAAGCACTTCGACAAAACAATACCTAGATCCACTTCTGTCAGTAACCAAAATGTACCAGTTGTATGTTCAACAAGTAACAAACCCAGCTTCATTAGCAATATACAAAAAAGTTTTTAATTTCGATTTTAATCTTGACTTTCATAAACCGAGAAAAGATTTATGTGACCGCTGCTTTCAATTTAAAAGTAAAAAGACTCCTTTGGAAATAGAAATAATAGAATAAAATGTACATAGAAACGAAATCAATTCCGCGAAGGCTGAAAGACTTCTAGATAAGAATAATATTGATTCAAAATCCGTAGTAATATGCTTCGACTTGCATTCAGTTTTTTTGTTACCAAAGGGATTCGCTTCATGTTTTTATTATAAAAAGAAAATAAACACAATATGACAGCAGTTGCATCTTTCAGCAACAAAAAGAAGATGCATATTGTGCTTTGTGGGATGAGTGCAGAAGCTCAAAAACAGGGAATGATATGGCCAGCTCTATTGTAGCTATCTTAAATCGACTTATACAAGACTATCCAGAAGTTTGAAAAATAACATTGTGGAGCGATTCGTGCGTTCCACAAACAGAAATAGAATAATGACGACGGCACTGAAATTCTTTTTAAATAAACATTCAAAAATAGAGGAAATTATTCAGAAATTTTGCAAACCAGGTCACTCACAAATCCAAAATGTGGACAGCCTTCACAGTTGTATAGAACGTTTTGTAAAATCTGTTCCTTATTCGAAAGTCAAATATTTACGTTATGTAAAAAACGATCAGTTTAAGGTATTCTATAAGACTTCTATGGCTCAAATAGAGTGCACACCGGAATCGATTTTATTAAAATCAACTAGAAACAAACTTGGGACTCCGAAGACCCTGTTTGATCAAAATATTGCACCTCTAAGTTGTGGGAACTCTTTATTTGAACATAAAAAAGAACACATAAAATCACTTCTGATGTATTTAACCGAAATTGACGCTAAATATATTATAAGACAGTATTGAAAATTAAGTAGATTCAAAAATAAAGGACTGTTTTTTTCAATTATTATTTCATTTCAATGGACGAGAACTTCTACAACACAAATCTAATCTAAATATAATCGAACACAAAAAAAAAAACTTTTAATAATCATATTTTTATGTGATGAATTTTTGAAAAATAAAATAATACTTTCTAAAGGTTCGTTTCCCCTGCGGTGATCGCACAGTGATTTAGGTGTAGACGATTATTTCATTTTTGTGAGGTCACTGTGCGCGCAATCAAATAGAAAGTATACCATAGAATTAAACAAAATTATTGATTAATAGTATAATAAAATTGAAATTAATTTGAAATTATTTTTTATTATTTGTGAGTAAGAAAGTAATATTATTCTTTTTTTTTGTTGTTTTTGTTCTGTTGATTTTTTTTATGTTTTTGTATATATATTTTTTTTTATCTTATAAACATTATTGAAATAAAAGATTTTTTGAATGAAATAAACCTTATGTATGTTGTTTTTTTTATTGAAGTTTTTCCGATAACAATATATGTTTGCTCCACGTGACAAGAACCAATGTACCGTTTTTCTTAAATGTTGAATATTGTTTTGCCGCATGTGCAGAAAGGGGGTCAAAAATCTTACTTCATTGTCTTTACAGCTCTCAACAAGACTGAAATAAAAAAAAAAATAATTAAAGTTCAAACATCAAAAAGTAAGCCGACAAAATTTGAAAAAATTCTATTGGCTTGTTCCTAATAATAAAGACATGAACTTTGACATCGTATTCAGTATTTGGCGCATAGGCTAAAACAATATTCAGGCGACGGATGTGTTTTGTTGTGTTTCCTGACTATTGGAGATTTTATTAAGCAAATTTATTCTTGGTGCGATTTTGATTAAAATTTGGAATTATAAATTTAGACGCGGTTTAGTGTTACTTATTTATTTTGCGGATAAAAAAAGTAGAATTAGTAAAGTAGACTACATATATTTGCACAAGAATTTAAAATTCAAATAATTAGAACGGGAGCAGGAATTTTCTATGAACATTATGGAACTGCAAAACTCTATTCAACTCATTGGAAATTAGTTACACATATTGACATAGCAGAATATTCAAGAAGGTTAGAATATGTTAAGAAAATAGCTAAGAAATCATATAACCTATGTGATACTTTACCAGTACAACATACTAAAACAATATGTAATCAAATAATACAGTTATATAATATAATATATTAACTTTAACTTCTAAAGAGAAAACAATTATTGAAATGTTAGGAAATTCACGAACTAAAAAAATATTAATTAATGAAAGAGGTACGATTTTCAAATATCTATTCGGTGCACCATGACACAGTGGTTCAATGCAGAACAAAAGGCTGTCCAAAATTCAAATTTCTGATATCTTAAAAAATAGGAAGTATGACATTTCCCACAAAGGTGACCCTCCATTGAATTAAAAATTCTCAAGTGTGAAAAAAAATAGATTTTTCGAAAAATAGGCAATAATATTTCTCTTTGTTTTAAAAGGACAAGAGTTAGTAAACATGTTATTTAATGCAAACTTTCACGAAAAAAATGTATATTCTCACACTCTTAATATTCACCAGACTTTAAAGGTCCTACTGCATACTGAATATATCCATAAAACTTAGCTGCTCCAAATTTTTATAACTAAATTGATGTGTTTCACAAACCTCATAAAAATGTTCGATTCCATATATTAACGGTTACTTATTTTCAATTAAATATTGTTATTCTTATTTTAAAATTCAATTTTATCATTTCTTGTTTCATTATTTCTTTTTGTTTGCGCTCTTAATAATTTTTTGTTTTGAATTATGTGTTAGAGCAGTATCATCACCTTCCCAATTATCAACAGTTAAATATTGATTACCACATTTGTTAATAATTCACCTAAAACCACTGTACATCATATACACAATATATAATAATATAAATGCTAAGTAATGTATTAATGCAAGTTAGCATTTTTTGTTGGGCAAAGAACTCATAAGAATGTAATAATATGTATATTACAATTAAGTATAACTACCTACATTAATACGTTACTTAGCATATTTCAAAATTATGACAAATATTATATTTTATATAAACATGATGAAATAATATATGAATAATTAAATGTATGGATTTAATAGTTATTAAGCAATAATTTGTATTATTAATTATTGGTAATAATATTGTTAATGTTAGGAAATTTTTGGTATATAAGAGAGCGATTTTAGCAAATAAATTATCAGTTTTTATTCAACGACATTAAGCCTTCTTTTATTCTTCTGGTGAGGCTGCCAGAAGCGTTGAATAAAGTATTCTTGAGCTTGACAGCGTTAGTTAAAAGCATTTTGTACAGATTGTGTATCTGAACAATAAGGCACAAGTGTAAACCGTCATCTGAACTCATTGTACAGATTTTGTATCTGGACAATAGCCCATAATCATCAGATTTTGTATCTGCATGATAAAATATATTGAACAGATATTATATCTGAAAAACGTCGTTGTTATATACAAGTTCTGTACTTGTGTATACAGTTTTTTATAGGTAACATCGGTTTTATATATACAAGTGTTGTACTTGTGTATATAACTGATTAATATAAGTAACGTCGTTTTTTATCTATACACAAGTTTTTTTGTACTGGCGTTAACATTGGTGACCCCGCAATTTGGACATAATTATAACGAAAACTTTGTTATTTACAGAGCAAGAAGAGTTAGGACAGGAAATTGAAAGACTGTTAAGAAATTTCAAAAAAGATTGAAGAAAATCATAAATTGCTGCTGACGGTAGTCAATGAAAATAAGACTCACGAGTACTTTACAAAGAACTTTTATAAAGAAGTATGTGAAAGACAGAAAAATTTATCACAATTAATTGCTAATCACCAGCTCGAAAATAATACACAAGATGAAATTGAAACACAAAAATCGGATGAAAATGTTCACAATGCAATATTAAATAATAAAACAGATGAAAAACCCAATTCTGAAGATGAGTTAGAAAAGCTCATCAAAAAACAAAAAAATATTAATGCACACAATCACGCACTTCATGCAAGAAGTTGAAAATAAAATACAACAAGAACAATCAACTTCTTATTATGAATATAAACTTCGGTTATTAGAACAATATGTAACAGAAATCAGAATAATTAATCAAAAAATATGGGAAATGGCAACCACAGATGATCCATATGAGTACACTGCAACGTTATATTTCGAATTAGAAGAATGGCTACAAGATATTATAATACAACTACAACAACATAAAAATCAAGCAAATCAAAATTTAGAAATGTTACCAACAACAAACAAATGCAAAAGTAGAGTAAATTTACCAAAAATTTCTCTACCACAATTTGACGGTAACTACACAAAATGGTTACAATTCCGGGATTTGTACACACAGTTAATACACAATCAGAACATAAGTATAACTGCGAGAAAATGTATTACTTAAAAAGTAATTTATCAGGAGAACCATTAACGTTAATTCAACACTTACCAAGCAGCGAAGAGAATTATTATGATGCATGGCAATTGCTATGCAACAGATACGAAAACAAGAGACTACTAACATCAGCATTTTTAAATAAATTTTTAACGCAACCAGTATAGCACAAACAGAATCAGCTGACGTCATAAAAAGTTTACATGACACCACAAATGAATGTTTATCAGGATTGAAAAATTTGGGTTTACAGATTAATTCTTGGGATCCAATAATAGTGCATCTGTTATTGAAAAAGCTTGACAAAAATACACTAGCATTGTACGAACAAAATATGAAAAATCCGAAAGAACTGAATTCAATTCAAAATGTATTGAATTTTTTGCAAACAAGATTTCAATCATTAGAAGCAGTGAATGCAAAACCTACTGCGAAATATCAAAATTTCAAGTTAAAAACATCGGCATTACCAGCAGCTTCAAGCAAACAAAATTTATGTACATTATGTAAACAAAATCATTCACTTTATGGGTGCAAAAAATTCATCGAAAAAGCACCAGCAGAGAGATTAAACTATTTGAAACGAAACAATTTATGTATAAATTGTATGCGTTTTGGACACAACACCGCACACTATATATCAAGAACATGTACAAAATGTGCAAAAAAACATAATACACTGGTACACATAGATCAGTACAAAACAAACAAAACAATAACAAACGAGAAGAAAAAATCAGAAGAATTCATACAAAAACACAACGGCAATGATAAAATGAACAATTCACAAAGTTTAACAGCACAAGTTAATAAAAAATATGAGAAATATGTCTTATTAAGCACTTTAAAACTAGCCATAAAAACACATAATGGAAAATATGTAGAATGCAGAGCTATGTTAGATTCTGGCTCTCAACTCAATTTTATAACCAACAACCTTGCGAAAAAACTCAAATTGATGGAAATGGAAGAATCGCTCAATGTCCATGGTATTGGTAACAGTACACAAATTAGCAACAAAAAAGTTGTCATATGTATAAAATCATTAACAAGTACATATACGTCCGAAATCGAAGCACATATTCTTCCGAAAATAACAACAGATCAACCGACAACATTTTTAGATATTAAATCTTGGAAGATTCCAGAAAATATTAAACTCGCTGATCCAACGTTTTATAAACCTGGAAAAGTCGATTTACTGATTGGTGCTGAACTGTATAACGAATTGATGAATAACGGCTAGATAAAACTTAATGATAATTTACCAATATTACAAAACACAACGCTGGGATGGATATTAGCCGGAAAAATAAACAACTTAACAAATTGCACAACACCAAGTTGCGGCATCTGCACTAGTGATGAAGAAGAATTATCAGGAAAAATTGAACGTTTTTGGAAACTATAGAAGAACCAGAACAACCTAATGTAATAATGAGTACAGCAGATACGAAATGTGAAACACTTTTCAATCAGACTACCAAAAGAAATAAAAATGGTCGTTTTGTTGTAAACCTGCCGTTCAAAGAAAATCCATCAATTTCAATTTTAGGAAATTCAAAACAACTTGCACTCGCAAGACTACAATCAATGGAAAGAAAGTTCAGGAAAAATCCAAAACTGAAGCAAGATTATGCAAATTTCATGAAAGAATATTTAGATCTTGGGCACATGGATGAAATTGAATCATATCCAGAAAATGAACCACATTTCTTTCTGCCCCATCATTGCGTAATTAAAAACGAAAGTACCACAACGAAGCTACGCGTCGTGTTCGATGCATCAGCGAAAAGCTCGACAAATAAATCATTAAATAACATATTGCTTACAGGCCCGAAGATACAAGAAGAACTCTTCTCAATCTTGCTACTTTTTAGAATACCACGGTATGTTTTTACGGCAGACATAGAAAAAATGTACCGCCAAATACTGGTAGATCCAGCCGACAGAAAATATCAGATGATTCTATGGAGAGAAAACGAAAATACACCGATAAAATATTACAAATTATCAACCGTTACATACGGTATAACAACAGCACCATATCGAGCAATCAAATGTTTACAGAGGCTTGCCGAACAAAATCGTGAACAATATCCACTGGCAGCAACAAGCATAAAAAATGACTTTTATGTAGATGATGCTATGATTGGGTCAGACAGCTTGCAAAAATTGTTACAAAAACAGAAAGAAGTAGATCAGGTACTACAATCAGCAGGCTTCAAATCAAGGAAGTGGTGTAGTAATCAAACAAAAGTGCTTGAAAACATTCCAGTGCAGGATAGAGCGATCCGGTTAAATTTGGACGATAACAACGAGTATCATATTAAGACGTTAGGTCTAACCTGGCTCCCCAAGAATGTGAATTTCAGATCACTACAACTCCATATCAGGCACCAACTAAGGTGACCAAAAGAAGAGTATTATCAGATTTAGCACACCTATTTGATCCACTGAGTATCATGAGTCCAGTAATAATCACAGCTAAAATACTCATGCAACAACTATGGTCTCTAAAATTGAATTGGGACGCTTCGATACCACAAGAGTTATACAGTCAATGGATGCAATTTAGACAAGCGCTCTCAACTTTAAATTCTATCAAGATACCACGGCACGTTATGTCAGGCAAAGTAGCACGAGAATAACAACTCCACGTATTTTGCGATGCCTCAGAACAGGCATATGGGTGTGCAGTTTACATCAGATCAATTCTCCAAGACGGAACCGTGGTGGTGAGGCTACTATGTGCTAAATCTCATGTTGCCCCCACTAAAACCACCACGATTCCTCGTTTAGAACTTTGTGCTGCAAAATTAGCCACAGAGCTGCTACAACGAGTAAAAACAGACTTAAAATGGCAAGAACCATCATTTTGCTGGACAGACTCAGAAATAGTTTTAGCTTGGATCAATTCAACATCAGGTATTTACAACAGTTTTGTAGCAAACACGATTTCATCGATTCAAAATGCAACAGTACCAGAACAATGGAATCACGTGCCATCTAAAGAGAATCCTGCAGATTTAGTTTCTCGAGGTGTACCCCCCGAAAAACTGCAAAACTGTTATTTATGGTTCTACGGTCCACTCTTCCTTCATGGACCACCATCATCATGGCCAATAAAGCCAGAAAATCTTGCAACAGATTTAGAAAAAAGGAAGATTAAAACATCGCTGTCAATCACAACCACCAATGAAGGTATAATAAACCATGTCAATCATCGTAACTCATTCATACTATTACAAAGGGTGGTAGCCTATGTACTCAGATTCATAAACAATTGTCGCACTAAAAGAACAAGCCAAAGGCAGACTGGCTACTTAAAATCTGAAGAAATGGAAAAGGCCTTAAATAGCATAATAAAAGAAGTACAAGATCAAGGATTCTCCGAAGAATTAAAATCACTTCAGAAGACCAAGGAAGTAGACATTAAAAGTTCGATTCGCAGTTTATCTCCATTCTTAGACGAAAATGGAATAATACGTGTTGGTGGTCGTCTTGAAAAGGCTAAAATATCATACGACAGTAAATATTCAAATGCTACTGCCATACCCAAACGAGATAACAAAAATGATATTTACATATCTACATTATACCCATGCACACATTGGAGCACAAGGATTGTTAGCCATAATACGACAAAGATTCTGGCCCATAAAAGGGAAAACTACAGCTAGGTCAGTGATACAAAACTGCGTAAAATGCTGTCGCATGAAACCACAACTCATGTCACAATTAATGGGAAATTTACCAACGGACCGAGTACAGCCAGCCAGACCATTCGTAAACTCAGGAGTAGACTTTTGCGGGCCATCCATGACTCATTACAACATATGCGGAAAAAGGCCAGTTAAAAGCTATGTACGCAGCTATATTCTGTTGTTTCGCAACTAAAGCAGTACACATTGAAGTTGTCACCAATTTAACAACAGATGCCTTCATTAGAGCACTTAAAAGATTCATCAATCGCCGAGGATTCTGTAAGAACCTATATTGCGATAATGCAACCAATTTTGTGGGAGCGAAAAATCAACTAAAGGAATTAGAAGAAATAATATTCAAGGACAAAGCAAAAGAACAAATAGAAAAATTCTGCTCTGAAAAACGCATAGACTTCCACTTCATTCCACCTCGTTCATCACATTTCGGCGGGTTATGGGAAGCTGCGGTGAAATCTACCAAAAATTTATTCTATAAAAGTGTGAACGCAGCATCAATAACGTACGAAGAACTGGAAACCCTGATGATTGAAATTGAAGCGATTTTAAATTTAAGGCCTATTACCCCACTATCTGCAGATCCGAATGACTTAATAGCATTAACTCTTGGTCACTTTCTAGTTGGAGAACCTCTTACTTCAATTGTAGATCCTCACGCGAATCCGCAAAAGGGAAATCTATTATATCGGTGGAAAATAGTGAACCAGATTAAAACAGAGTTTTGGCAACGATGGAGCAAAGAGTACTTATGTATGTCAACTACAACATCGGTATAAGTGGAATAAAAAACAAGAAAACATAAGTCCAGGTATGATGGTTATCATTAAGGAAGATAACACACCCGTACTGGAGTGGCCATTAGGCAGAATCGTAGCTACCATAAAAGGAAGGGATGACATCATAAGAGTTGCGGACATTAAAACCGGAAAGGCATCGTGAGAAGAGCTATTAGTAATTTAGCTCCTCTACCAATCGAATCAAACGAGTCACTAGATACAGGTGAAAACCACAATGACAAAGAACAACGCACAGCATCGTCTTCAACAGCGATTAAACACAATCAGACCAACAACGAAGAAGGTGAACCATCAAAAAGACGAAAAAAATCGGTTGCTCCATCATTTTGGACAACATTGTTAACAACATGTCTCCTACTCCCAACAATGAGTAAAACTGAAGTGACAATTTCACCAATCACCGTACATCCTGGTCTGTATTTTGAAAATATAGGAAACACTCACTTAGTAACAAAAGAATGGACAATAGTGTGCTATTTCGACATGTCCTCATATTGGAGGGAATTCAACATCATTTTTAATGGGGTTCAGCAAATACAACAAATGTGTGAAGGAATCAGCAACAACAAGGGATGTATGGATACACTCACACAGTTCAACACAGTCATCAATGAAATTCAGAATGGGAATCAATTGCTGATACCAACAACGCGCGGAAGGCTCAAACGAGCACTGTTCAACATAGTAGGGATTGTTGCTAATGCACTTTTTGGCGTACTAGATAACACATATGCTGAGAAAATGGTACAGACTATTTCAACGATTGAAGATAATCAAGATCATTTACTCGACCTAATAAAGGAACAAACGTCAGTATTGGACTCGACCAGCAACATCGTATCAAAGCTACAAGCTACAGCTGAAAAACAACAAATTCAATTTAATCAGACTATAGAAGATTTTAAAAATATTCATAAAGAACTAAAGGAACAACAATTACAAGAGCTAATTAATACGTATTCCTCAAGTATGATTTTGTCGATCATCGACTATCAGCGAGTACAATCTTTGTTGCTAGACGTTATGATAGACACACATCATGGAAAGGTGAATCCTATACTTATAACACCTATGCAATTACAAGAACAATTAATCATAATTAAAGAAAATCTTCCAAGTAACGTACGATTGCCAGATACAGAAAACAATTTGCTAGAGCTATACAAATTGTTAACCATACAAGGAAATGTGGTCAACGAATACGCTATTTTTCAAATAAAGGTACCCTTAGTATCAAACAACTATTACCAAATGATAGCGATTACAATAGTACCAGTACACACCAAAGATGGATTCGTTAGCATTGAACCATCAACGCAGTATTTGATAATAGATCTATATCGAGAATCGTACTATCCACTGGACAAATATCAGTTAAAAGCATGTAGTTTAATACGCCAATCAATCTACTTGTGCAGACAATATCATCCAATGTATAAAGTAGGATCACAGATTAATGCTTGTGAGATAGCTGTGTTACTGCAAAAGGCACCACAACCGAATTGCAAGCTATCAATCTCCAATGACGTGCCACGATGGACACAACTGCATGATCCAAATAATTGGATATATGTCATACAACAAGTGGTCGATTTAAACATATTTTGTAACAACCTAGTATCACGAAAATCAATAGTAGGATCAGGAATAATGCACGTTTCAGAGGAATGTACAGTAAAGGATGATTCCGTAACAATACAAGGCCAAGGTTTCTTCACAAGTACAATCCAAACATCCATTGCACCATCACGGAACTTCACTGATTTGATTCCTCAAAACAGAAAGATGAATCTCACGCTTAAAGCGATATCAATGGAAAACGTCACAAATCACATCGAGGAGATTCATCAAAAAATCAATCAGTTAAAAGACAAGGAAGCACTTAATCGAAGAGAAATGAGCCACATTCATCACTACACCTTGGGTTACAGTAGTCTTTTGATCATAGTTGGAATCATATGTTATTTAGTATGGAATAATTGCCACAGACGGGCTACACCAACTCCGCCACCTAGGACCAGCGGCAAATTTGAACTACAACCACAAGATAGTTGAACAAAATTGTTCAACCGGAGGGGAAGATGTTAATAATTCACCTAAAACCACTGTACAGCATATACACAATATATAATAATATAAATGCTAAGTAATGTATTAATGCAAGTTAGCATTTTTTGTTGGGCAAAGAACTCACAAGAGTGTAATAATATGTATATTACAATTAAGTATAACTACCTACATTAATACGTTACTTAGCATATTTCAAAATTATGACAAATATTATATTTTATATAAACATGATGAAATAATATATGAATAATATGTATGTATTTAATAGTTATTAAGCAATAATTTGTATTATTAATTATTGGTAATAATATTGTTAATGTTAGGAAATTTTTGGTATATAAGAAAGCGATTTTAGCAAATAAATTATCAGTTTTTATTCAACGACATTAAGCCTTCTTTTATTCTTCTGGTGAGGCTGCCAGAAGCGTTGAATAAAGTATTCTTGAGCTTGACAGCGTTAGTTAAAAGCATTTTGTACAGATTGTGTATCTGAACAATAAGGCACAAGTGTAAACCGTCATCTGAACTCATTGTACAGATTTTGTATCTGGACAATAGCCCATAATCATCAGATTTTGTATCTGCATGATAAAATATATTGAACAGATATTATAAGTATCTGAAAAACGTCGTTGTTATATACAAGTTCTGTACTTGTGTATACAGTTTTTTATAGGTAACATCGGTTTTATATATACAAGTGTATATAACTTATTAATATAAGTAACGTCGTTTTTTATCTATACACAAGTTTTTTTGTACTTGCGTTAACAACATTTAAAAATCATTCAACGTTTTCATATTCATGTAATATTTAGTTTATTTACATCACATGTATTTGTACTTAGCTTATCATTATTATACTTTATACCGACTTGTACAATAATTTTGGATAACAGTTAGGTCATTTTGTATAGATTAGTTATAGCATTGCATTGTATATAGCAATCAAATTGCTTAGACATTCTTGTTACTGCAGTCGTAAGAGTAAGTTGATTAAATTGATTGAATTATAACGTGTATTAATTTAGTAACCACCATTTAATAAAACTTAATTAAATTTTGAATAATTATATTAACTCTTTTACATATTTTATGGTCCTTCGAGCCGGATTTCGAAGTAATTCGATTTTGCAATTATATTTAAAAATAAAAATTCAAAATTTGTATTGAGTTCCGTAACACGTGGAATAGTGTTTGAAGTAGATTGTGGTTTTTTCGCATATTAAAACAGTAGTGAACATTATAATTTATATATAAATTATATCAACTAATAAGGTTCTTCAGTCATTTGACCTTTGTGACGTTCAAGGATATTTGGAGCAGTTCTGTTCTACTGGATTTCTGGAATTAAATTCAAGGTAACTTTCACATTATTTTATTATTGTTTGTGGATACTAATCAAAATGGAGGACATTTTCTTACAACAAACCTCGTGTTCAAATTTAATTTGCAAGTTTATCTCGAATATGAACAAAACTGCAAAGGACAAAAGATCGCGAGTTTTCCTTATTGCCAGGAGTGATTTGTTAAATAAATATTGGGATAAATTCAGTGTTACACATGACAATATTATAATAAGGCCTGAATTCGATTCAAAATGTGAATATATAAAACGTGATATCTATGGCGAGACGGAAACCGCATATATTGATGCTATAACGTACATAAACGAATGTCTAGAAAAATTCAATGTATCCGGTGTTAATAATTCGGTTGTAAATCAAGACACTAGTGTACGTAATGAAACAACACCAATACACAATGTTGATGCAAAGTTACCTCGTATTTCGTTGCCTAGTTTTTCGGGAAATTACCTTGAATGGACCGCATTTAAAGACATATTCTTAACTTTAATTGACCACAATCCCAATTTAAGTGATGTACAAAAATTGCATTATTTGAAAACTAATCTAAGTGGTGAAGCTGAACAACTTTTACGCAATTTTACTATAACTGAAGCGAATTATACGGCGGCATGGGACACTTTAGTTGAGAGATATTAACATATTCGAGTGTTAGTGCAAACTCATATTGATTCTTTAATGAATATCCCGGTTGTTCGTAACGAAACTGCGTTAGAACTGAAAAAGCTACTGAATCGTGTTGTTGAATCGGTAAAAGCATTAGAAAATTTAGATAGACCAGTGAAACATTGGGATGACTAGTTAGTGTGTGTGATAATTAAAAAATTAGATATTAACACCCGAAAAGACTGGGAAAAAACGTTAGCTACTAGTGATGATTTGCCGTTGTTCAAGTCACTTCAGACATTTTTACTTAATCGTATTCGCGTGTTAGAAACTTTGAATCCGTCCAAATCTGGTAATTCAAAACCGTCTGCTGTACATAATCATGTGGCTACTAATGGCACAAGCCCTTCCAATATAAGAAAATGTCCATTTTGTTTATCTCGTAGTCATTCAATTGGGTTTTGCTTCAAATTCAAACGTCTATCAGTTTCAAAACGAAAGGAATTTCCTGGCAAAGAGAAACTATGCTTGAACTGCCTGCATCAAGGACATACTGCTAATAGCTGCACATCTTCCTATAAATGTCGAATTTGTAATGGTTCACATCATTCACTTCTCCATCAATCTTCGTGCATCGATCAGCCAGTCACTTCTGTCACTTTGGTGAGCTGCAAAATAATGCCCGTCAACCAAGTATTGTTGGCTACAGCTTTAGTTATTCTCATCTCCTCTGATGGTTCTGTTATTCGGGTCAGAGCACTGTTGGATCAAGGATCCCAAGCTTCATTCGTTTCAGAATACTGCGTGCAGAGGCTAAGATTACCTAAGCAAAATTGCAATATCTCCATTTATGGAATTGGGGGAACAACTCCTGGTACAGCAAGGGGTTCAGTCAAATTGCATTTGAGATCGGTGGTTGATTCGAGCTTCGAACTTTTATGCGAAGCTCTCGTTTTAAAAAACTTACCGCTTCAAGTAAAACCTGCATTGGTGTTCAAACAAATTGGCCTCATATCAAAAATCTTTAATTAGCCGACCCTGACTACCTAGTTTCTCAACGCATTGATGTTATTCTTGGAGCTGCTGTGTATAGTCAGATACTGCTGGATGGTATAGTTAAAGGGAAAATTGATCAACCAGTAGCACAAAGAACATCTTTAGGATGGGTCGATAGGCCTCCTATCACAACATATACCATTCAAGTAGAAGATGATTTAATGATGTAACTTCGACGTTTTTATGAAGTTGAGGAGGTAGATGCGAACATTTCACCCGGTTCATCTGATGAAAATCATTGTGAAACATTTTTCAACACAACACATAGCAGAGACTCGACAGCTCGTTACATCGTTCGCCTCCCCATTTCCAAGCAGTATATTGAGCATATAACACTGGATAACTCAAAAAACATGGCAATTAAACGACTGCAGGCAATGTATCGAAAATTCTTATCTTATCCTAAACTTCATCAGGAATATTCTGCATTTATAAACGAGTATTTAAGTCTAGGTGGAACCAGTATCTATTTTGAACACATCTGTTGAAAATAAGCTTTGCTATCTTCCACACCATTGCATTTTAAAGGAAGATTCAGAATCTACAAGCTGCGAGTTGTTTTTGATGGCTCTTGTTCAACTTCGAATGGAGCTTCACTTAATGATCGTTTGTTGGTTGGTCCTAAACTACAACAAGATTTGGGTAGCATCATATTGAATTGGAGGCGTCGTCGGTATGTCTTTTTTACGGACATTGAGAAAATGTTTCGTCAAATATTGGTCCATGAATGTGATCGAGATCTGCAGCGAATATTGTGGAAACCCACTGAGCATGAACCTATTAAGGAATATAGGCTTCGAACAGTTACATATGGCACTTCTTCGGCTCATTACCTTGCTCTCAGAGTCCTAAAGCAATTGGCGCACGACGTAGAAAGTAACTTTCCACATGCAGCGCAAATATTACGTACCAGTACATATGTTGATGATATCTTATCAGGCTCAGATGACTTACTTACAGCTAAAGCACTGCAAAGAGAACTGATCCAGCTTCTAAATGCGGGAGGTTTCACATTGAGAAAATGGTACGCAAACCACTTTAGCTTAATTGATCATCTTCCTAATGAATTTAGAGGGCGTAGCACGTTGTTAGGGTTCAGTACTACCAGCACAATAAAAACACTTGGCATACTGTGGGAAACATCAACGGACCAATTTGTTTTTAGATGTCCATTCAGCCAATATCTTGAAACGGTGACTAAACGGACGATCCTATCTGACATTTCTGAGTTTTTTGATCGTTTGGGCTGGTTGGCTTCTGTTATAATTCAGGCAAAAATTCTCATTCAAAAACTGTGGCTCTCATCACTTAGCTGGGATGATGCACTTGCAGGTGAACTAGTGTGTCGATGGAATGAGATTCGAACTCAGGCAATGGCAGTAGAAACAATTCGACTTGATCGCTGGCTTCGTACTGCGTTATCTACCACTTGCATTGAAATGCATGCTTTCGCTGATGCTTCTACCGTAGCTTACGCTGTAGCTATCTACGTTCGGGTGATTCAGACCGATGGAGAAATCTCTACAAGATTAATAAGTGCCAAGACTAAAGTAGCGCCTCTGAAAACTGTAACACTTCTAACACGCCTTCTAAAACACCTTGATTGATAAATCAATGAATATTCTCCAAATGCTATATTCGCATGGACAGATTCCATGGTAGTTCTTGGATGGCTACGCTCTGCCCCAAGTCGCTGGAAAACGTTTGTGGCTAATCGTGTGTCCGAAATACTAGCTACGCTTCCTAATCATCATTGGAACTACGTACCATCAAAGCTGAATCCAGTCGATTGTGCTTCACGGGGTATGAATACATCAGATCTAAGGAACCATGAGCTCTGGTGGAGCGGCCCAGAATTTCTAAAATCACTTAACTTTAAACGTTTTGAGAATCTTGTTTCAGAGCATCCAGAGACACATGAAGAAGTACGTAAACTAACTGTGATATGTCAGGCCATGACACTACCAGACAATGAGCTACTGGAAAGGTTTTTATCTCTACCTAGATTGTTACGTGACAGCATACATACGATGCTTCATTTCAAACTGTCGGTGTAAAAGTGGTGATAGAAGAAAAGGTTATCTATTGGCTGTGGAAATCTCTGATTCTCGTGAATTTTGGTTAAAGACGGTTCAAAACCAATCATTTGCTGAGGACTTAAATCGGCTGAGGAATGGTAAAGACTTATTGAGAAGATCCAGCCTCCGTAGCTTGAATCCATTCTTGGATGAGAATTTTACAGCAAAACATCCTGCAATTTTACCCAGTAGCAACCATTTAACAAAGCTGTTAGTCCGACATGCGCATTTAACAATGCTTCATGGAGGTCCACAGTTAACACTCAGTCAACTAAGACAAAGTTGTTGGATAATTGGAGGTAGACACCTTGTCCGTAAGATTACCAGACAGTGCACAGAATGTGTACGTCATCGCCCCATTCGCCATACGCAAATCATGTCAGATCTTCCTTCGCCTCGAGTCACACCTTCACGGACATTTCTTCATTCCGGCGTAGACTTTGCTGGTCCGTTACTCAAAAAATCTTGGAAAGGAAGGGGTCATCGTAGCTATAAGGGATACGTCGCAGTCTTTGTCTGCTTGAGTACAAGAGCAGTACACCTTGAAGCTGTTACTTCGTTGTCAACTGTTGATTTTATGTCAGCACTCCCAGATTTACCTCGAGACGAGGCATTTGCTCGGACATCTACAGCGATCGAGGTACTACTTTCGTGGGCGCCGATAGAGAACTACGACAACTATTGAAAGAAGAGGGACAATTTCAAATCTCTGATATCGCTGAATTGGCTGCTACTCGAGGGATTAATTGGCATTTGATTCCACCATATAGCCCACATTTTGGTGGCATCTGCGAAGCCGCCGTGAAGTCGTTTAAACATCATTTCCGTCGTATTATCAAAGACAGGTTGCTGACTTTTGAGGAGCTTTCTACGATTTTGGCTTCAATTTAAGCTTGCTTGAACTCGCGTCCGTTGGGTATCTTATCGAGTCACTCGGATGATCCGGTAGCAATAACTCCAGGTCATCTTTTAATTGGCGATTCCTTGCTGTCAATTCCAGAACCGAATTTGTTAGACAAAAAACCGCATATTTTCTCTAAATGACGATTGCTCTCACAGATAAAGCAGCATTTTTGGCGATGTTGGTCAAGAGATTATTTATATACACTACAGCAAAGGGTGAAGTGGAGGAAGGAAAATGAAAATCCCCGAATCGGAGAGGTCGTACTACTGAATGATATCTCTGCACCGAATGATTGGATCCTAGCTCGAATTGAACAGCTCCACCCTGGATCAGATGGTAAAGTAAGAGTCGTCACCGTACGTTGTCATGGTACGACGTTTAAACGATCCATATCAAAGCTGTGTAGACTACCAGTAGAATCTAGTGGTTGCAATTCCTGATTTTGGCGTTAGGCCAAGGCGGGCGGCATGTTAGAGCAGTATCATCACCTTCCCAATTATTAACAGTTAAATATTGATTACCACATTTGAAAATCATTCAGCGTTTTCATATTCATGTAATATTTAGTTTATTTACATCACATGTATTTGTACTTAGCTTATCATTATTATACTTCATACCTACTTGTACAATAATTTTGGATAACAGTTAGGTCATTTTGTATAGATTAGTTATAGCATTGCATTGTATATAGCAATTTCCAGAAAACTATTGACCCTAGGTAAATACAATGTTCTGAAGAAATGGTAAGAGCAATGGGGGGAAAACAAACACCCCCTTGTAACAAGTCTATAACGTCATCAACTACCCCAGCAAACAAAAGTTGTGTTTTAGGGTGTGTAGACAACGGAAAAATTGTAGTAGTAGACAACAGAAAAATTGAAGTAGTAGACAAAAGAAAAATTGCAATAGATTGAAAAACATATTGTAGCAATTAAGTCATTTGATTGTAATGTTAAGTACAGTACAAGATTGTCAGTCGTCAAGTATAGTATCGTAGAGTAGAACATAGTTTTGTTATATCTCGTATCGTACTACATTAAAAGATTTCGTTGGCGCTTTTATACTCATTGTATATTGTTCTTAGGAATTTTCGTGTCGTATTAATAATAAATTTAAATTAAATAAAGAATTTGTAACAAAATAATAAGTTGTCGTTTTAGTTAATAAACATACAGTCCATTATTATCGAATTGTCGTTTTCGTTCGTAACAGGGTGTTTCATAATTATAACGCCACTTATTAAAATTGTTCACAGGGATGTTTTTTATTTGATGAAAAGTATTAGAAATGAGAAGTTTGAAGAAAAAAGATTCATTTTTAAAATGCCGTGTGGTAAAACCTTGAGTGACGTTGAAAAGGGTAAAATTCTTGCTTTGCAGGAAAAAAATATAAGTATTCGAAAAATTGCACGTGGGCTCGGACCAACTCAGAGTTTTTCAAAATATTTTAAAAAATTCGTACAGCTATGACCAGATAAAACGTCCTGGTCGTAAAAGAAAATTAGGTGTCCAGGCAGCTAATCACATTGTTAGAGCAGCAAGCAACTCTTACAAAGGTTTAAAAGAGTTTAAGAATTTAGATGGAACGAATGTGTCACATTCAGACGGTTGTACACATAATTTTTAAAATGCTTAAAATTGTACATTTGTTGGAAATTTTCTACAAAATATTCCAATAAATGAACTGTAATTTCAATTTCGTTGCACACGCGCAACCTAAAATTTAATTTTGTTTTGTTCAAATTGAACAAAGATTTTTTTTTAATAATCACATGGATTATTACAGAAATCACGCCACTTCGAGAATAATCTTGTGTACAACGTATATATATACACATACATAAGATTATTCCATATGTTCTCTCGAATATTCTCGTGTTACAATTTATTTAACTTTTCACTCACTGTTAAGTCATTATGTATGCCAATGTAAATGATAACATTCAATACACTACAAAATTATTTGCATGTATTGATTGATTAATTCTCATATAAATTATTTTATGTGAATAATCAAACAAAAAAAAAAAAAAAAAAAATCATATTATCCATATAATTGCATTGTGATCTATTTACTTAAGTAAATAGCGCAGGCAATACAAATTTCGAGACCACACACACCACGTCAATCTCCATAATCATCCACTCAAATATAATATTCATTAAAATGTTATATCGAATGTTCTGGATTAACCAATTATGACTGTATGCATGTACATTATGTATAATGAATATGAGTTAATTTTGCCGCGCATATACCACTACAACATGAAATGTGTGAATAATTCATTGTACACCGGTGGTATATAAGCGACAAAATCATACATAGCGCGGCGGTATTTTTTTCTTTTTTTTTGCTTTTTGCTCTTCTCTGGTCAAGTAGTGCTCACTCGCTAATTGATTGTGGTATTAACAAGATGTTTTTTGCCGTCGGTATTTTACTTTATTGTAATTTTTTTTGTATTGAAAAGAAAAAAAAAGAAAATTTTTAAAAGTCGATAGATAGATATTTCTAAGCTCGGTAAATTAATTCGTGTGTGCTGCAAAGTAAAAGGAAACAAAAAAAGGAATTTTCATAGTGAATAAAGAAAAAAAATTATAAATATATTAGTAGAAAAAAAAATATACAGGAACAGAAAATAAAGATACAAAAGTTTTTTACATTTTAAACAAATTATAGAAAAAAAAAATTTCAAATAATTTCATTAAAAAAAGAAGTGAGAGAAGAAAAAAAAAAAGGGTGAAAAAGGAAAGAAAAAGGGTTTTATTTTATATGTTAAAATTCGAAATGGATAAAAAAAAGATATATATGTATATATAAACCGATATGTCTTTGGAAGTGAAATCGGGAAAAGCGTCCTTTAATGAAAACATTAAATTTTTTTATTATAATGATAATAACTTGTGGTATTAAGGAATATTAAGCAATGTGCTATTTTTTTGGAAGAAGTTAATTATACAAATGATGAAAAAGAAAAAAAAAGTTAAGAAGAAAAAAAATGAATTATTGTAGTGTGTATACTAGTTAGAGAAAATTTGTTTTGGAGTAACCCTCATATATTTTGCTTTGTTCTATAAAATGAAAAAAAAATATTAGGTGGCAGGAATGATAATTTGTTACAATTGTTAATTTTTTTTTGCAATTAAATCAAAATTGAGTATCAAATAAAATGAGATAAAAACAAAACTAAAATATGAATCTATTTAATAAAAGAGTTAAAAGAGGAAAAAAAGAAAAGAAAAAAAAACAAAAAAAAATAAAGAAAAACCTGTTGTATCATCAGAAAACATCATATATTGAAGGAATTTAAATTATTGTATGTATTTAATTAATTGCATATTTCATCACGGTGTAGTTACAAGTTCAAATAAATAAAAATTTACAAAAAAAAAAGTATATATTAGTATATTGAAGTAGTGTGATAGAAGAAAAAGATATTTTTTTGATAATTTAACCCAGTAGAATGTACAGAAGAAAAAAAAAGTTTGATTTAAACAAAAAAAGAAAAAAAGTCATACTGAGGTAAAATGAAAGGTAGTTTTTGTTAGGAAATCTAAAGAAGAAAAAAAAAACACAAAAAAGAAAGAAATAAAATAAAAGAAAATAAAAGAGAAAAAAAAAAAAAGGTATTAAAAGTGAAAATATTGTAAAGAAATCTTGAAAAGTAAAAAAAGAAAAAAAACAAAAAAAAATTTTTTTCTTAAAGTGCAGAAAAAATATGGAAACCTGAATTGATCATCTACAACAAGGAAAGATGCTGAAATGAAACAAAGGAGAAATACCAACCGGCCGCACCGATTTCTTCAATCAACCATAAAATTTTTTTTGTAAGTCTTATTAACATTCTTAATTATTAAATGTAGTTAATGTTAGGGATTAATTATATAGGAGCTTTTTTTTTTAAAAATTAGAAAATAAAAAGGAAAAAAAAAAAAAAAAAAAAAAAAAAAAAAAAAATTATAAGAAAAAGCAAAAATTCTCTGCGTTTGGCCAACGCTTGTATAGAATAGTAATAGTAGTTTTTTTTCTTTCATTATTTGTATTTCTTATAAATATGTATATATATGTATATATCTCATGAATTTTATTCAATAAAGAACAGAAAAAAAGGAAAAGCTATGAAATAAATTCATTTATTTGTGTTTTCTTGGAGGGATGTGTTGGAGGAGGTTACGACTTGGTGAGGGCTTGGTGATGATTCTCGGGACTCAAAACTAAATTTTTGTTTCTTGCTCCTGGCCTACCATGGATTCCTCCCCCCCCGTTTCCGTGGGCTTATGTATATACTCGTTTCCTACGGTTGTACAAGATTTTTTTTTGAACCATAAGTTGCCTCGTGTCATGATTCCTAAATCTATTTTTTTTTTTGCTTTGCATTCGACTTGATAGCCGGTTACTTTATTTATGTAACAGCTACAGAGAACTTTCCCCATAGTGATCTCAAAAACCCACTCCCAGACTGAAGCAGCTGGACCCACAACCGGCTGAGGTCACTAGGAAATTCACCCTGTACCCTTACAGAAAAGGTGTATTCAGGAATCTGTAAAAATTAAATTTTGTTACAGTGTCGTTATAGCAGTATTCGTTATTGCAGTCGTTATAGTAGTTATCGTTATAGCAGTATTCGTTATCGCAGTTCTGTCGATTATTGCAGTTTTCTTGAAGCTGTTGCAGTTTGTTTATGCTGAATTAAGATGGCCGCTGAAGAATATAAACGGAAACGAGGAGTAATTTCAGCTCAGCAAACACGCTTGAAAAATTAATTATGAACGAAACAGGATGAGTGGTCATTACATGACTTAGAAACTAGGCTTTCTCTTCTTGAAGATATTTCATCAACTTTTCTGAAGTTCAAGATAAATTAGAAAATCTTGATATAAACGAAAGTATAAAAAGAGATGAATTTGAAGATCTTTTTTGTGAAATAAAAGGCAAAATGTTGAAATTAATTTCAGATAAAAATACAAGTGTAAAAACAATTAATACACAAAAAAGTGTTGTTAATTCTAACAAGAAAAAGATTAATCTACCTATCTTAAATTTACCAACATTTTCGGGTAAAATTAACAATTGGCCAGATTTTATCGCGTCGTTTGACGAAGTAGTCGGAAAGGACACAAGTTTATCGAATATAGAAAAATTTGTCCATTTAAGGTCTTGTTTAACGGGTGCAGCACTTTTAACTGTCGAAAATTTAGATTTGTCGGATGCAAATTATGTTGAGGCAATAAAGTTGCTAAAAAATCGGTTTGATAATAAAGTTCTTTTCGTGCAATCACATATTCAAGAAATTTTGATGATTAAATCTGTCGATTCATTTCCATCGTCTCGTCAACTTCGTATAATTAGTGATTCTATAAATGCACATGTTCGCGCATTAAATAATATCGTATCTGAAAAGCAGTTATTAGAATTGTTATTCAAAAATTTAACAGTAAAAAAATGTGATCGTGTAACACAACAAAAATGGGAAGAGCAAATTGCAGGCTCTGATATTCCGACATAAAATTTATTTAATGATTTTATTGGAAAGAGATGTAATGCAATGAAAAATATGGAACAATCATCAAATTATAATAGAAATTTAATATCAAAGAGCACAGTAAGTAAGAATAAAAATAAAAAAGGTACGTCATATATGTCATTTGATTCAAATAAAACATGTCATTACTGTAAAGCTAAACATTTTATTCACATGTGATAATTTTCTTACCTTGTCACCAAATGAAAGATTTAATTCCATTAAAAAGTTATAATTATGTATAAATTGTTTGAATCCTGGACACATTGTCAAGGATTGTAAATCAAGAAATTGTACTGAATGTAATATGAAACATCACACACTTTTACATTTCGAAAAATTAAATAATACAAGGAATGCTGTATATGTATCTCAAGCAGATATAGCAATCGAAAAGTCAGCTCTTGTTTCAGGTGTTCAAACCTTGAATAATCATACATATTTGGCAACTGCTATTGTCGATTTAATACATAATCAGCAAAAAATACCTTGTAGAGCGATATTGGACTCAGTATCTCAGATGAATTTTATAACAGATAGAATGGTTCAAATTTGTCGTTTGTTAAAAATAAAAACAAACGTAATTGTAAATGGAATTGGCGATAAGGAAATAGTAATTAAATATAAAGTTCATATCAGTATAAAATCAAGCATATCGGATTTTAAGTATGACTTGGAAGCATTTGTCTTACCGAATATACATGTCGTTGAACCGAGTCAATCTATATCTTGCAGGGATTTTGACATTCCTGTTGGTGTTTCGTTAGCTGATCCATATTTTTATAAACAAGCTAAGATTGATATATTGATAGGTGCTGGTTTGTTTTTTGAAATTATGCAAGCTGGTAAAATAGTTCTTGGGTCGAACAAACCTATGCTCCAGAACACTCATTTTGGTTGGGTTGTAGCTGGTACTTATAGTGCACCATTATCACGTGATAATTGTTTTATCACTATTCGTCAAGATCGAGCTGAAATAGAATCAGTTGACAAGTGTATAACCAAATTTTGGGAAACAGAAAATGTTGAATGTAGATCTCGTTTACTGACCGCAGAAGAAATTCGTTGTGAGCAACATTTTGTTGAAAATGCTCAAAGAAACAGTACTGGTCGCTTTTCTGTATTGCTGCCTTTTCGTTACGAAAAGTTGGATCTGGGTAAATCATTTGATAAGGCAAAAACACGTTTTTTGAATTTGGAAAAGAAACTAATTAAATGTCCAGATATTAGAGAGCCATATATAAGATTTTTGAAAGAATACTTGGCCAATGGTCACATGAAAAAGGTAAATTTTTCTGATATACAAAAAAATAATTTCTTCTTACCACATCATAGCGTAATAAAGTCAGATAGTAGCACTACGAAGTTAAGGGTGGTCTTCGATGCTTCGTGTCGTACTGATTCTGACCTATCTTTGAATGACGTATTGATGGTTGGTCCTGTAATACAAAATGAATTGTTTGATTTACTAATCAAGTTTCGTTCTCATAAATTCGTGATTACAGCTGATACTTGCAAAATGTATCGGCAAACATTAGTTAGAGATCCTGATTGTAATTATCAATATATAATTTGGAGAGATAATCCTCAAAATCCACTTGAAATTTATAAGTTATTAACAGTAACGTATGGTACGGCACCAGCCTCATTTATTGCAACACGATGCTTGAAGCAGCTAGCTGATGAAGGATCAACTGAGTTTCCTGTGGCATCAGAAATACTTAGGTCTGACTTCTACATGGATGATATGTTAACAGGAGCTTAATCTTTAGAGAAAGCTATAGAAATCAGGAAGCAAATGGAGGGTCTTCTAAAATCAGTTGGTTTCGATTTATCTAAGTGGTGTTCTAATAATGAAAGAATTTTAACTGATATCAATGAATGTCGTCGTGAAAAGTTTCTGAAGATTGATGATGATTCTGTTATTAAAACGTTAGGTATGATTTGGCAGCCATCTCATGATTATTTTAAATTTCGTACTATCGCTAATACTACAAACAACTATGTATCTAAACGAATTATATTATCACATATTGTCAAAATTTTTGATCCGTTGGGACTTCTTTGTCCAATAATCACTAAAGCAAAATTAATCATGCAAAATTTGTGGACATTAAAAATTGATTGGGATGATCCAGTTCTTGAATTTCTATTGAAAGAATGGCATTTATATTGCAATCAACTTTTGTTAGTACAAAATATACATATCCCTAGACATGTTTTCGATAGATCAGCAGTTTCAATTGAACTTCATGGTTTCGCTGACGCTAGTAACAAAGTTTATGGTGCATGTGTTTATGTTCGTTTTATAAACATCAAGGGTCAGATTTCATATAATATTTTAACTGCAAAGTCACGAGTTGCTCCTATTAAGCCAGTAACTATTCCACGTTTAGAGCTTTGCGCAGCAGTCATTTTAGCTGAATTAATGGATCGAGTTCGTAACACATTTAGCCATTTATCTAATTTCGAAATGTTTTTATTGGACAGACTCTAATATAGTTTTGAATTGAATATCTTCATCACCAACTAGATGGAGTGTTTTTATCGCAAATAGAGTCGTCAAAATACAAGAGTTAACTACAAACTCAAATTCAACTTGGAATCATATTTCGTCTGAGAATAATCCAGCTGATAAAATAACACGTCCTCCAGATGTTGAACAATTTCATCAATCTAGTTTATGGTTTCATGGTCCAAAGTTCTTGTTAGATATTGCTGAGATACCAGAAACAACTTTTGTGTCTAATGATAT
The DNA here is from genome assembly GCA_932526495.1 of Bombylius major. Classification (NCBI taxonomy): domain Eukaryota; kingdom Metazoa; phylum Arthropoda; class Insecta; order Diptera; family Bombyliidae; genus Bombylius; species Bombylius major. The sequence continues at coordinate 25,109,572 of OW052043.1, forward strand.
AGAGATGCCTGAACAAAAAAAGGCTGTATCCACATTTGTTATTAGTCAACAAACTGATTATATAACAAATAATAAGTTCTGTAATTCATATCAGCAACTTCTTAACACTTTCGCATTCGTATATAGATTCATTAATAACTCTCGTTCGAAATTACATAACACTGAAAAACAGCATGGTATTCTTACAAATTATGAACGTGAAAGAGCACTTTTAATAATTTTAAAATTGGTACAAAAAAATTCGTTTTCGTTAGATTATCAGGCTTTGCTGAAATGAAAGAATTACCTGTAAATAGTAAATTGAAGAATTTGAATCCATTTTTAGATGAGTCGTCAGTGATTCGTGTAGGCGGTCGATTGCAAAATTCAGAACTTAAAAATGATGCTAAACATCCGTTTCTCATTCCAAAGGATCATCCTTTCAGTACAATTTTGGTACTTTACTATCATTATAAGAACTGTCATGCAGGCAGTCAAACCTTGCTATCGATTATTCGTTCTCGTTTTCGGCCAATTGGTAGCAAAAGGATGGTGAAAGGAGTTATCTTTTCCTGCGTCAAATGTTATCGTTCTCGTCCTAAAACAATTCATCAATTGATGGGTAATTTGCCAGCTAGCAAAATTACGCCTAGTCGCCCTTTTACTCACACAGGAATAAATTTATGTGGACCATTTTTTATCAGAAATACAATCAGAGGAAAACCATCTAATAAAGTTTACATTTGTCTTTTCATTTGTTTTGCTGTGAAGGCTGTTCATTTAGAGGTGGTACATAATTTATCGACAGAATCTTTTATTGCTGCTTTGCATCGATTCATTAGTAGAAGAGGTCATGTCTCGGTAATTTACTCAGACAATGCTACAAATTTCGTTGGAGCAAATCATCAATTACGAGAATGGAGAAAGTTGTTTAGTTCTCAACCACACATTGATAAACTCCAATTAGAATGTCAAGCTGAAAACATTGATTGACAATTCATACCTCCTCGATCGCCTCATTTTGGGGGTATTTGGGAGGCCTCTATAAAGATAGCAAAAGGTTATATAAAACGAGTGTCCTCAGTAAGTAATTTCACATTGGAAGAGTTTGAAACGTTGGTATGTCGTTTGAGGCTATAATCAATTCTCGACCTATAACACCTTTATCGGATGATATCGAAGATCTTCAAGCTTTGACGCCTGGTCATTTTTTAGTTGGTCCACTTGTCGCTATAACTGAACCAATTATCAATGAAGAGAAGTTGTCAAGATTATCTAGATGGCAAAGAGTTCAACAAACTGTTCAACAGTGTTGGTATAGATGGAAAAGGGAATACCTTAACACACTACAGTCTCGTAATAAATGGATGAATGCTCATCTTAATATTAAAGTTGGTGCGATGGTATTATTAGCAGATGTTAATTTACTTGTATTGAAATGGCCATTATATAATAATAAGTTGTTGGAAGCTAGAGCTTCCAAGGAGGCCGGAGAAATGTAGACAACGGAAAAATTGTAGTAGTAGACAACAGAAAAATTGAAGTAGTAGACAAAAGAAAAATTGCAATCGATTGAAAAACATATTGTAGCAATTAAGTCATTTGATTGTAATGTTAAGTACAGTACAAGATTGTCAGTCGTCAAGTATAGTATCGTAGAGTAGAACATAGTTTTGTTATATCTCGTATCGTACTACATTAAAAGATTTCGTTGGCGCTTTTATACTCATTGTATATTGTTCTTAGGAATTTTCGTGTCGTATTAATAATAAATTTAAATTAAATAAAGAATTTGTAACAAAATAATAAGTTGTCGTTTTAGTTAATAAACATACAGTCCATTATTATCGAATTGTCGTTTTCGTTCGTAACAGGGTGTTTCATAATTATAACGCCACTTATTAAAATTGTTCACAGGGATGTTTTTTATTTGATGAAAAGTATTAGAAATGAGAAGTTTGAAGAAAAAAGATTCATTTTTAAAATGCCGTGTGGTAAAACCTTGAGTGACGTTGAAAAGGGTAAAATTCTTGCTTTGCAGGAAAAAAATATAAGTATTCGAAAAATTGCACGTGGGCTCGGACCAACTCAGAGTTTTTCAAAATATTTTAAAGAATTCGTACAGCTATGACCAGATAAAACGTCCTGGTCGTAAAAGAAAATTAGGTGTCCAGGCAGCTAATCACATTGTTAGAGCAGCAAGCAACTCTTACAAAGGTTTAAAAGAGTTTAAGAATTTAGATGGAACGAATGTGTCACATTCATTCATATTGAAAATATTCAATACTCAAGAATAAAGACTATTCCGCGATTGACATAACAACACAAAAAGGCTAGGTTGGAATTTTCAAAACAAAACATGGATAGGAATTGGCAAACTGTTAGTATTGGAATTCATATAAATCCACAAAAAAATTTCAAAGTAAAAATACGTTACAAATTAAAATTTCTAACAAAAAAAAATGGAACCTGGATGGACCTGATGGCTTTCAAAGATACTGGACGGATTTGAGAAAAAATACTCTGTATTTCTGGAAAAGAAATTTTGGCGAAAGCAGCGTGATGGTTTGGAGGCCTTTACTTGGTCTGGTTGCTTGGAGATCCAGTTCATATCGTCGAAAATGAACAGCAAGTAATAAATAGATGTCCTTGAGATGAACCTTCTACCGTTCATTCAGCAAAATTCTGCAACACAATGGATTTTCTAACAGAATAACGCAAGCATCCATGTCAGCAGTGGCAGCAAACCCTGGTTTCCATCAAACTCCATCAATATTTTTTAATGGCCTGCATGCTCACCGGAACTAAATCCAATTGAAAATCTGCATTTTAGAGGAGTGGAGCGCTATTGACTCAACATCAATTGAAAATTTTATCAATGACATAAAAAACCGAATATTTCAAGTGACTTCAAAGAAAGGAGCAGTTATGGATAATTAGATTTAGGTTTGGTAATATAGACCTTACGTTTTTTAAAATAAACAATTATAATAGTTTAAAATACACGTGGCGTTATAATTATGAAACACCTTAAAATACAACTTTTGTTTGCTGCGGTAGTTGATGACGTCATAGACTTGACAAAAGGAGGTGGTTGTTTTCCCCTTACTGCTCTTACATTTTCTTCAGAACATTGTACCTACCTAGGGTCAATAGTTTTCTGGAAACTTCGAAATTTCAACTGGCGTTATAAATATGAAATGCACCTTATATTAGACTGCACTTTTTCAGAAACATTTAAGTTTGCGAGTAATTAGAAGTGGAGTGCAAAAAAAAGGAGGGTCGCAGTAGAAGGAAAAAAAATGTTAATTTTTCAAAAACTTGCGATTTTGGCCGTTTTTCCCTATAACTTTGCAAATTTTTTTCGTTCAAACTGTGTTTAGAAGAGAACCCTCCAAGGAATATCCTGGCCACAACTCAACTTCCTACTGCTCTGGGAACATATTTTTTCAAGGGCACGAAAAGGTCTATAAAAATTTCCTTAACATAGATGAAAGCCTTGTAGCTCGCTATTTGTTGCAAGGATCTTTTTTGTTCGAAAGAAAAATTTATAGGAAATGACGCCCTGCAAAAGTTTCAAGTTATTCGGGTCACGAAATCCAGAGATATTCAAGTTTTTATCTGATTTTTGAAGAAAACGTGCTAACATAGTGTATCTTCAAAAATGAATCATTGCTTTGCTGATGCGATGCTGATGCTTGTCACAAATTCAGAAATGCAACGCAACTTTTATGATGCGTTGTCACATATTTAAAAAAGCATCACATCAAATCAAGTATTCGAAATTCCTTGTAATATTCAGCTGTCATGTAATAGCATTGCATCGCCAACTAAAAACTTTGCGTTGTCATAGCAACAAGTAATGTATTCGCATCACGAACAGAAGAACATTAGCATCACCAAAGCAGCGATTCATTTTTGAAGATACACATACTAACATATGTTTAATTTTACTACCTCCCATGTATGTTGAAAAATTTTTGAAGACCATTTCGTCCCTTAAAAAAATATGTTCCCGGAGTAGTAGGAAGATGAAATTTGGGCAGTATATTCCTTGAAAGGTTCTCTTCCACACAAATGAAACGAATGAAAAAAAATCGTTAACTAGGGCAAAAGGTAGAAGGTAAAGTGCACAAAATCGGCACGGGTAAATGATGTTAAATTTACCTGTTTTTTTTTGGTATTTCTACTTTAAATTGAAGAACGAAAAAAATTAGGGGGTAGGACACTGATTTTACCGATTTTTATTTCCTCCGGCAATTTTTAATTCTATGCCTATGAAGGGTTACCTTTCTGAAAAGTGTCATACTTCCTATTTTTTAAGATATCAGAAATTTGAATTTTGGCCAACCATTTGTTCTGCATTGAGCCACTGTGCACTGTGATATGGATGCAAATGATGCAAAATATTACATTGAAGAATTAGATAAAGTTAAAGAAGATGAAAATAATATACAGTTATTAATGAAAGATCAAATTAATGTAATCAAGGCCACTATAACAAATTTCAATGAATCAATAAGTAAATTTCAATTAAGCGATACTTAATAAAGATGTTGATAAATTGAATAATTGCATAAAGGAACAAAATTCTATTAATTACAATCTAAAATTTTAAGAAGAAATATTAGAACATCTGAATGTGGTATCTTTCTTATCAAATGAAATGCATATCCAGTTAAAAGAAATAATCAATATTACATTACTTTCTAAAAAGACATACATTCAAATCTAATTAGTCCTAATACACTTCTGCAAGAATTACAAAATGCAGTACAATCATTACCAAGAAGTTAAATTTTTCCAATAAAATCAAATACTGAAAATATAAAGAAAATATGATATTTCTTATCTTCAAACAACTTATAAAAATAAAAGACTAATTTTTCTCATACAAATCCTAATTGCTGAGAACAAGAATTTAATCTACATCATTTAATTTCTTTTCCAGTTTCACATGAAAGTAAATTAACATATGCATATATTGAACCAAAATTTAAATTTTTAGCAATCACTAAAAGTAAGATGCAATATATTACATTACTAATAGATAATAGGACTTATATTATAAAAATTGTATAAAAGTATAATACCATATATACTATAATCATTAAGACATAATTTCTGTTATTATAAATCAATAATTGTAAATCAATATAATTCTACGATATAGATTTAAGTGAAAGAACAATGGTAGAAACTAGAAAGTACATGTACGTTGCACACGAGTTACGTCAGTAACGTCTACAAACCCTGAAAATATGAAACTTGAAACTAAACATCCAGCAAACAAAAATTTCCACATTTATAATATTTAAATTTTCTTTATTTGACACTTTTGGGAAATTTACGTAACTAACAAAAGTTTCTCATACTTTCTTGCTGACTCAACATAAGAACAGCAAATAATAATTTTCTCACACTTTCTTGCTGACTTAACATAAGAACAGCAAATAATAATTTCCTCTTACTTCCCGGCTGACCTAATATAAAACAATTTCCCACACTTTACTCCGGTTTTCAAAAACGTGACTTTTGTGTTTATAGGTAAACGAAATCGTATAATAAGAACCTAATCTAGAGTTAAGTTTAGTTTTAAAACTCATCTAATTTTGTAAGAAAGTGAATCAGTAAATAAAGTTTGTAATATTAAAATATTAAAACTTGTGTTATTCAATTTAATAATATTTTTTAGTCCTTTATTTTTCGGTCATCGTAATTCACGCGCAACATAAAAATTAATCTTCCTTTGTTCAAAAATCGAACAAAGATTTATTCACTAATAATCCCATGGATTTATAAAAATCACACCACTTCAAGAATAATCTTAGGTAATTTTATAAAATACATAAGATTATTCCAATATCTCTCAAATATTCTTATATTTCAATTTTCTCAATTTTTTTTACACAGTATCAAATTATTATGAACTCCAGTGTATTTGCTAATGTTCAAATTACACCAAAAATATTTTTTACACAGTAGTTGATTTATTCCCATATAATTTATTATATGAGAAAAATCAATTACATAATACCATATGATCCATGTAATTGCATTATGACCTATTTACTTAACCCTTTCGCTATTTTTGTGTCCATATGGCATCGCTGAGTAAAAAACGAAATTACTCTTTAATGTTTTACTGAATCTCACTGGTAACAATGAGAAAATGCTTAATATATCGTTCCTCATCAGTGTTATTCACTTTTTGTTGATTAGTTGATCGGTGACATCGAATAAGTTGCAGTAGTAGAATAAGTGCTCATGATATGGAAAAATCCAAAGGTATATAAATTTAACTGGATAGCTTTTAGGTGAGTAAAATTTCATATATTAGTAAATACAGTGATGTGCAATATTATTTGTGCAGAGCAATTTTTTTATACAAAGTCGTATTCGATTTGTTATATCTTCCATAAAAATAAATATATCGGCTTCAAAATTTCTCTAATAATAATAGCTTAGACAGTTCTCCACAAATGCACAATTCAAAAAAAAAATATATCATTCAAAGTTAACGGTACAGGAACATGAAATTCTTGGAATTTTAGAGGTCTCCAATGATTCTGATTTATCTGACATTGAAGACCTAGAGGCAGATTTATGATGCACTGGAGATATATAACAATCTCATAAACAGTGAACAAGCAGCAGAAGGACACACTTGTGAAAAAGAAGTAGCAGTGGAAAATAATGACGAAGATGGTGCTGATACTGATAATAAATTATCTAAGAAATACTCTTGGCGATGGAGAAATAAAACTTTCGAGCCTCCACTTGCAGAATTTTTATATGAAACCAGCTATAGTCCTACTGAAGTAAGATCTCCTTTAGAATATTTCGTAGAATATTTTTCTGAGAATATATTAGACGTTATTGTAGAGAAAACCAATCAAAAATACATGTCAGACACTGGAAATTGTTTAAATTTAACAAAAATAGAACTTAAACAATTCATAGGAATTGAAGTTATAATGGGCACACTAGGGTTTTCACGAATAAAAATGTACTGGGCAGAAGCAACAAAATATACCATCCATATCAACTTGCATGACGAAAAATAGGTTTCATTTAATTCGAAACAATTTGAAATTTAGCGACAGTGTGCCAAATGCAGGCGATAAATTGTGGAAAATGAGTCCTTTACTAGATGCAATTGAATCCAAGTGTTTAAGTATTCAAAAAGACGAATACCTTTCATTAGATGAAATGATGATTCCTTTTAAAGGTAGAACCCATTTGAAAATTTTGTGTTATGTAAATAGTTCCTCAGAAATAATTTATGATTTTGTGATTCACGAAGGCAAGGGAACTGTAGTTGGTGAAAGCAAGTTCGGATTCTGCTCCGATATAGTTTTGAAGCTGTCAGAATCAATTCCAAGAAACAGTGGCTTCAAGATGACATTCGAAAATTATTTTACAACTCTTCCTTTGCTTGTAGAGCTTAAGCAACTTGGTATTTATGGAACCGGTACAATTAGAATCAACAAAACCAGTATATCTGCTCTGAAATCTGAAAAAGAATTGAAAAATTCAGGAAGAGGTTCATTTGATTTTCAAGTTGAAACTAACAACAACATTTCTCTTGTAAGGTGGTTTGATAGCGGACTTATTCAGATTGCTTCAACGCTATATGGAGTCGATCCACTCGAAAACTTTAAGCGATACAGTACCGAAAAACGCATATAATAAAGAAATATAATGAATTTATGGGAGGTGTAGACCTGATGGATTTCCTAATTTCTTTGTACAGAATATCTATTCGCTCAAGAAAATGGACCTTAAAACTATTTGATCATATAATAGATATGGCCATCTGTAATGCTTGGTTAGAGTACAGAAGAGATAATGAATTGTTGAAAATACCAAAGGCAGGCGTCTTGGATTTAGTAGCTTTCCGAAATGATATATCTACTGCATTACTTCTTAGCTGTGCTGGACAAACACCATCTAGGCGAAGAGGCAGACCATGTGAAGATTCTTCAAAAGACAGTGAAAATCAAACAACACAAAAATCTTCCACAGAGGTAAAACCATCTACTACTATACGATACGACAACTTCGCACACTGAATAATACATACTCCGAAAAAAGGTAGACTCATATTCACAAACAGATACTAAATTTGAAATTCAATCTAGGTACATAGTAATCTGTGTTTTTGAAAGTAATTACATTGAAAATCGGAAAGAATAGATTGAATTTTAAATTTTTATACCAATCGGAGTTCCTTTGTGAATACGAGCCCTTATGTTTATATACCAACTTTTATATAATATGTTTAATTATGTTTTGTTTATGTTTTCCTTTTATACGAGAAGAATTAAAGTTATATGAATTAAAAATTAAAGCTGTAAAAGACTGAATTTATCAAATAAAAAACCTATTATGAAGTAATTTTTTTGTCTAAATAATTTTATCCCTTTGTTCTCAGCGATGCCATTTGGATACATCCTTTAAATCCCTGAAAAATCTTTTACAATTTTTATGTTTATTTTATTGCTATTGATTGAAAACCAACGCAAAATAATTTTTTTCTCCGCTTAGCATAATTCAAGACCAAAAGGGTTAAAGTAAATAGCATAATGTAATACAAATTTTCAAGTGCACACACACCATGCCAACCTCCATAATCATCCCAGTTGGAAAAGTCAGAAGGTTTGAAAATATAAAGTAAATTCCTGGGAAGTTATAAATGATGGTATTAGATGTTTTACAAAATTTTTCTAACTTAAAAAAAATCTGTGACTGAATCTGAATCTGAATATGACTCGACAGAAACCGAAATAACCAAATTCTTTGGAATGCTTATACGATGCTATTAGAATTTTTAAAAATATTTCTTAAACCAAAAAATGTCTGTTGAATATGACTCGACCGAAGTCGAAGCAATAAAATTCTTTAGAAGGCATAAATGATGCAATAAGAAGAAATTAAAATTTATCGTTGCAAATACCGATGTGCCGTACCGTTATACACGTGCCGATTGTGTCGAATGTTCTAAGAAACATTATGAAATATTGAAATTCATTTATTCTTTCACTAGTTTTTAACAAGTGCAGGTGTTTATTTCAAAAAGTTTAAATTAGGATTTAAAAAAATTAAAAAGTGTTAAAATTTCATCAAATTTAAATTCATTTGTTAGAAGTGATTACAATGGAATTTTTTTTCTTAAATTTAATTACCAGAATTTTTATAAGGTAAGTTTTAATATAGCTGAAATTATTTTAGTTGAAGGTTCATTACGCATGTTTTACATGTCGTAGTGATCTTCTCGTGTATACATATATGAAAGAAGAAATCTGTTTGTTAGAATTCACAACAACAAAAATGCATGTGTGAGAGTATCTTTTCTTCTGCGCATGCCAACGTAGTACAATACGAAACTTCAACTCTTTTGGGACAAGCTATATCTCTTAGTATTAAAATTTATTTATTTATTTATTTAAACCTAAATTAAGCTAATACATTGTACTTAACTTAACTTAAACTAAGCCGAGGCAACACAGGCCATGTCGGCTGTATTAAAGCTAACTTAACCTATTCTTACCTAGTTATCTAACAGTATCAGTCATTTAAATTATCTTTACTTAAATTGGCATTACAATATTTTCACTTAAACTAACTTGCTATGGGGTTGCTATGGATCATATGCTGAGGGTAGTACGGGTTAACTTGTACTGTTATGGGGGTTGCTGAGAGAAGTTAGATATATGGGCCCGGGGTCCTGTTTTCCTCTAGCGCTTTTTCTATGACCTTGATAATCACCATCGCTTCTTGGTTACCAACGTTGAGGTTGAGGTGGTTGGAGCTTCGAAGGAATGTTAGGCCTTCTTTTAGGAACAGGGATCTGAAATACGGGCATTCACTAAAGATGTGTCTAGATGAGATTGGAGCTCCGTTCATACAAGGACATTCTACAGGAGAACTCTTATTGAAAAGATGGATTTTTGCGGCAAGGAAGTGTCCTGTTTTGAGCCTCACAAGCTTGAGACCAATACATCTAGGCATATCGGTAGGGATGAGAGTGGAGGGTATGTGAGAGTGGCTGAAGAGGTATTGGTTGGATGCCATGAGCTTTTGTATTTTCAAGTCCTCGAGTCGGCAGAGTCTTTCGCGTCTGATCGAGATGTAATCAGCAGGGACAACTTGACATACTGAGCGAGAGCAGGCCATTTTGGCTGCTTTATCAGCTGCCTCATTACCTGGTATACCTACATGGGCAGGACACCAAAAGAGGTGTATGTTCATGTTGTTGTTCAGCAGATTCCTGATGGTTACGTTTATTACTTCTTTGTTTTTTCGGTTCGAAATTGACTTAACGGCCGACATGGAGTCCGTGGCCACCGCACAGGGAAGGTTCGTGTCACCTAGCAGTTTGCAGGCTTCCAGAATCGCAATAGCCTCTGCAGTATACACCGAAGTCCATGAGGGGAGACCCTTAGTGCAGAGCGTGTTACCTTGTGAATTGACGACTGCACATGCGACCGAGGATTGAGATTTGGAGGCGTCAGTATAGATAACTTGTCTAAATTGATGTTGATCCATAGCTTTTAAAAAAGACTGAAGTCTGATTGATTGGTTTGTGCTATTGCATTTGGAGGTTGGTATGTGGATTCGATTACGAATACTCTTCCATGGGGGTATATCTGTGGTTATTGTGGTGGAATTTGGTGTTAGTAGAAGTTCGGCGGGGATTCGTTGGATTGCTTTGTTTAGGCACGAATACCTGAAAGGTCTAGTACTTTGATGGTTGAGGATATCTGTAATTATTCGGTTGAGTGGTGCGGTTGGGTTGTGGAGGTTTTTGAGAATCAAGTTGGAGGAGATTCTATCGAATCTATCTTGAATAGTGTTGAATTGTGAAATAGCTAGTAGGGATTCGATCGGAGTTGAGCGAAGAGCACCCGTGGCGATACGAGCGCTTGCATTGATACACGTTTGGAGCTTTTGGTTTAAGGACTGGGTTTCTCCTCCGAAGAGACAGATTCCGTAGTCCAACCTTCCATAGGTCAACGCCCTGGCCATCTTATTCGCCATTTCAATTGCCAAGCCGTATTTCCTATTGCAGGCAGCCTTCAGAAGGTTATTGGCCTTCTTAATGCTGCCAGTCAGTTGTTCCACGTGTCTGTTCCATCGGAGGGAGGGAGTGAAGAATATTCCTAAGATTTTGATTTGTGGTTTGAAGGGTATTCTATGTTGTGAAATTATTATGCAGTTTTCCTTACATGTCCTCTTCCTGCAAATATGAAGTGCGTCTACCTTATCGGGAGATAACTTAGCACCGTTTTCTTTACACCACACATCTAGTGCTTGAAAACCATTTTGCAGAGTACGACTGACCAGTGGCGTGGAGCCGGAAGCATGTAAGATAATATTGTCTGCATATATGTGAACATATAGGTCAGATATGTTCTGGAGACGAACAGCAAGGGAGTATATGTAGACGTTGAAGAGGACTACTGAGAGAGGGGAACCCTGAGGTAGGCCGTGATTGATATATTTAACCGAGGAATGGAAACCTTTGAATCTGACCGTCACCCTTCTATCACTTAGGAAGGATAGAATGGTTTGGACAAAGCATTGGCTGACATTCCATTGGCAAAGTTGGGTAGCTATTGAGTGTTTCAGGACTCCGTCGTATGCTTTTTCTAGGTCTAGGGATAAGAGAACAGAATGTTGTGTTTTGCCCAACGCACATGCAAGGTCGTGCTGCAGCTCGTACAAGAGGGACAGACATCCTCTTGCCGGTCTAAAGCCCGATATCGCATGGGGGAGTCTTTGTTCGGCAAGCCACGACAGTCTGTTGGCTAGGATTTTTTCAAGGAGTTTGGATAGGGTTTTTAAAAGGGAGATCGGTCTGAATTGAGAAGGTAATAGGGAGCTGTTTTGGACCTTTGGAATAGGGATAACTTCTGCCAGTTTCCATTCAAAAGGGAAATAGCCAGAAGTTAGGATTTTATTAAAGATCATAATCAAGCGCGCCTTCCGCCGAAAGGTGGAGTGCTTGATCATACCAAAAGAGATCCTGTCAAGACCGGGAGCAGTGCTCTTGAAGTATTGGAGGGTAAGTTGTTTTGTTGTTGTTTGAGATGAAGAAAAAAAGAAAAAAATGTGATGTCGGTGGGGATGGATGCGAACCTGAGACCTGTGGCATGATAGTCCGTAGCATATATCATTGAGCCACAGGGAATCTTAATATATGGTGATTATGTTGTGTCTATATAGGTATGAAGAATTTTAGTTCGTATGTTATTAGAAGAAAAAAAAAAAAAGATTGTGAAATAGTTGTGATTAGATTCGAACTCGCAAATAAAAATGGAAAAATTTGTATGTATAATATTTTTATTCATTTGTGTGATAAGAAAAAAAAAAAAGATTGTGAAATAGTTGTGATGTTGATGAGATTTGAACCCGGGCCCTGACGTGATAATTCAAGAAAAAAAAAAAAAGTTTAAATTTTGCAACTTTTATAAAAAGAAATTCTGGTTCGGTCTTTCTAATTGATTTTTTTTTGCACATATGATACATATAAGCAATTTTTTATTTCGGTTTTCATCAAGTTGTGAAATTATTTTTATATGTATGTTTGTGTGTGTGTGTGTATATAAATTTTGTCGGCACTTGTAAGCAGTTGAAAAAGAGTGGGGATACGATTTTTGTCTATAAATGGAAACAATTTCTTGAAACGGTATCAGTCCATAGTGAAATTTCAAAGTGTTTAATAAATAAAATAAGTTAAATTCATAATAAAAAATGAAGTTTACATGTGAATTATGTAATAAAGATTTTTCAACAAAATCAGTTTTAAAAAGACATGTTAATAGCATTCATGGTGAACGCATAGTTTGTGATATTTGTGGAAAACATTTCAGTAGGCAAAACAAATTATTAGAACATAAAAAGAAGATCCATTCTGACAAACTTTCCTGTGTAGTATGTGAAAAGGAATTCTCAAGGAGTGATAATTTATTATCTCATTTAAGAAAGAATCATACGGTTGAAGTGAAAAATCCAGTTGAGCCAATAGCGACAGCAAAATTTTGTGATGCATGTCAAAAAGATGTTTTAAAAAAGAATTGGTCATATCATGTAAGAACAAATTTTCACAAAAAAAATGCAGCTGAACCTTTAAATGAAAATTTGAAGGTAATCAAAAGTGCTTTTGAAGAAAGAGTTGAATCATATATGCTTGAAAACAAAGATGAAGGTGTATTAGATGTTTTAAAATTCTTTAATACATCAAAAGATCATATTTTAAATGCTTTAAGAAATCTGCTCGATAAACATTCATCATTCAAGTTTAATATGGAATTATTTTGTGAATATATGAAAATAACAAAAGGAAATGACGGCGAAGATGATATTACACTTTCAGTTAAATCATTTCAATCTTGTATGACAATTATACAGAAAATCGAAGATTTAAGTCAAGTTTATGAAGAGATGGTTGACAAAATTCATAAAAAAATGCAAGAATTTCAAGAAAGAGATAGCGGTTGGACTTTAATAAAAATTATTCATGTTGAAATTAATATTAATCAATGGAAGCCCTTACGAGGATCTCAGTACCTATCACTTCCAAAATCTATACAAAATAAAAAAGCTTGTATAAATGTAAGGAATGAGGATGAGTACTGTTTTAAATGGGCTATAATATCTGCATTGAACCCAGTTGAAAAAAATTCTGAAAGATCATCATCATATCAGATTGAAAATATCAAGTCTGAAAAAATAATTTTAAAAAATGGTGTTAATCTTGATTTTTCTACACTAGAGTTCCCACTAAAAACATCTGATATTCATAAATTTGAAATGCTGAATCCAAAAATCAGTATTAATGTATTTGGATTAGAAGATAATAAAATTATTGGACCATATTATTCAACTTCTAAAGAAAAAGAAATTCATATAAATTTATTATTTATACAAGCAGAAGAAAAGGCTCATTACGTTTGGATAAAAAACATGTCTAGGTAATAGTGTTAGTGTAAATTATGAAATTTTAATTATTAACAAAAAAAATTTTTCTTCAAAATTTCAGATTAATGAGGCAGCAGTTAACAAATTATCAGCATAAAATCTATATGTGTAATTCATGTTTATTATACTTTTCTTGCGAAAACGACTTGAATACTCACAGAATAGATTGTAATAAAATAGTGACAAGAATGCCAACAAAAGAAAAAAGTATTTTGAAATTTGAACATTATGAACGAGAATTAGATGTTCCTTTTGTAATATATGCTGATTTTGAATGTATTTTAAAGGATATTAGTACATGCATGCCAGATCCATCATTACCATCCACAACAAATGTGCAGGAGCATGAGCCATGTGCTTTTGCATACTATATTAAGTGCAGCTTTGATGATAATTTAAATAAATTCAGAACTTACAAGGGAAAAGATTGCGTAAAAATATTTGTATCTTCAATTATTCAAGATGTAAAATATTTATATCACAATTATATCGAAAACTCAAAATCAATGAATCGTTTAACACTAAATGAAATGAAAATTCAAAGTGAGAGCACAGAATGTCATATTTGCAAACAGTTTTTAGATAAGGATAGAGTTCGAGATCACTGTCATCTAACTGGAAAATATAGAGGACCAGCTCATGAAAAATGTAATTTGCTATATCGCGTACCTAAATTTTTCCCAATATTTTTTCATAATTTTTCTGGATACGATTGTCATTTGTTTATAAAAGAGTTATCATTTTTTGATGGAGATATAAATGTTATTCCTCTGAATAAGGAGCTATATGTGTCATTATCGAAGAGAATTTTCGTTGATGAAAAGAATACAATAGAATTGAGATTTCTAGATTCGAATAGATTCATGCAGTCTAGTTTAGATTCATTAGCGAAAAATTTGACAAATGATATGTTAAAAATAGTTCGATCAGAGTTCAGCGATGATGATAAATTTAAATTGATGACAAGAAAAAGAATATTCCCATATGAATATATCAATTCATGGGAACGATTAGATAAAACAAGTTTACCAGCACAAGAAGATTTCAGCAGTAAATTGACAAATAGTGAATGTAATAACGAAGATTATAATCATGCGCGAAAGGTTTGGCGTAAATTTGAATGTAAAAATCTTTGGGATTATTTATTATTATATTTGAAGACAGATGTACTACTTTTAGCTGATGTATTTGAAAATTTTAGAAAAGTTTGCAAAAGTATTTACTCACTCGATCCTTGTCAATATTATACTGCTCCAGGTTTATCATGGGATGCAATGTTGAAGGAAACAAAAATTGAACTGGAATTATTAACAGATATTAATATTAATATGTATAGTTTCATTAAAAAAAGCATTAGAGGTGGTATTTCTCAGTGTTGCCATAGACATTCTGTAGCAAATAATAAATATATGGATAATTATGACGAAAAAAAATTATCGCAATATCTAATGTATGTAGATGCAAACAATTTGTATGGTTGGGCAATGTCACAAGCTCTTCCTTATGGTGATTTTAAATGGATTGAAAATAAAAATATCGATATTAGAAATATTCCTGAAGATTCAGATACTGGTTACATATTAGAAGTTGATTTAGAATATCCTGAAGTATTACATGATATTCATAATGACTTACCATTTTGTTCAGAAAACAAAATTACTTCAAATTCAAAACATGTCAAATTAATCACAGATTTAACAAACAAGAAGCGATATGTTATTCATTATAGAAATCTACAACATTGTATTAAACATGGTCTTAAAGTTACACATATTCATAGAGTTTTGCAGTTCAAACAATCAAAATGGATGAAACGATTCATTGATTTAAATAATCATCATCGTGCGCTTGCAAAAAATGTGTTTGATAAAAATTTTTTCAAGTTAATGAATAATGCTTCATTCGGAAAAACTATGGAAAATGTTGATAAAAGAAAAGATGTTAAAATTGTAACAGAATGGGATAGTTATTATAGAAAATTAGGAGCTAGAGCTTTGATAGCAAGACCTAATTTTCATAGTGCTACACAATTCACTGATAACATGATTGCTATACAAATGAAGCGAATGCATACTTATTATGATAAGCCAATTTATTTAGGATTTTGTGTTTTAGAATTATCAAAATTAAATATGTATAAATTTCATTATGATTATATGAAACCGAAATATGGTGAAAACATTTTAATAAATTATATGGATACAGACTCTTTTATATATTCTATTCAAACTGAAGATTTTTATAGTGATATTAAAAATGATATTGATAAATACTTTGATACTTCTGAATATGCATTCAATAATCCTTATGATATTCCATTAAAAAATAAAAAAGTATTAGGTATGATGAAAGATGAAAATAATGGAAATATAATGACTGAATTTATTGGTTTAAGATCGAAAATGTATTCATTAAGTGTTAAAGATTCAAAAGATATAAAAAAAGTCAAAGGTGTAAAAAAGACAGTTGTTAATAATTTAAGTTTAAATAATTATAGAGATTGCTTGTATAAAAAGAAATTATTTTATAGTAATAATATGTATGTGTTTAGATCTAAAATTCATAATATTTATACACAAATAATTAATAAAGTAGCTTTAAGTTTTTCTGATGATAAAAGATTTATAAGAGAAAATGGGGTAAGCACATATGCTTGGGGGCATTTTAGGATTAATATGGATATAAATTAAAATAAATGTTTTTTAATGTTTTGTTTTTTCTTTCTTTCTTTACAATTCAAGTACAAGGTTTTCTTTTGTGAACTTTTCATCAACAAAATTTCTTAGAAGACATACATTTTCTAAAGCACAGTATCCTTTATGGATATTACAACGCAGAACATGCGGATAGTTTTGAAGCAATGTTGCAAATTTCGGACATTCTTCTTCTTCTTCTAAATCGTATACTTCAATCTTATTCTCAAGTATATTACAAATCCACTTTCGTTTTCATGACCTTTCACACATACTTTAGAATTTCTCAGATTTGATCGAAGAAATTTTTTAACACTTTGAAAAGATATTGATCCTTCATTCCAAGTTAAACCATGATGATTTTTATGTAACCAATTCACTTGTTTCTTCTCTTTTGTTGTTAAACGTGAAAAATCAAACGGTGGCTTTATAATAAACACTTGAAATTCACGCGCATTGAAAGAAATAGCAAGTTCTTTAACAATAAACTTATTATTATAGTCTTTGAAACCTTGAACATCGATAATAATTTTATTAAACATTTTATGATATGTATATGTGTTTTTTCTCACAAGTTCTTTGAAATACTAAATAAATTTCTATATTATAATCTCATTTATATCAGTTTTCTAACTTTTCCATTCAGTGGATTGTACTCAATTATTCGATCATGTAGTAATAAACAAAATCCTGAAGTATTGTTAGGAATATTGACGTTGCTTGCTAACTCAAACTCTATTCTAATATCAACAGGTCCTGTTTTTATTGTTTCATTTTGATGAGCGCAATCAATAACAACAATTGGTGCTATACTTTTGAAACTATCCCATTTTAATAACGGCTGACAATTCCTTCCATAATAAGTTTCTTGAAATTTTGTATACATATCATATAACAACGCATATCGATTACGTTCAAAAAGTATATTTAAATTATCATATGGATACGTCTCAGAGTTTAAATGAGCTTTAACGTTAGCTAGTTTACAGTGATCAAATTTACTAGCATCAGCTTCCTTTTGGTTTTGTCGATTGGTTTGTAATGCAAATATCAAAAAACGAGGTTTTTCTAGTTCTGTAGATGTTTTGATAGTCTATATGATGTGATTTGTATTTGGAATATTCGGATATTCATATAAATCCCAACTCCGAAAGCAAATACGAATTGGTTTCGCATTTCGAGTGATTTGAAGTAGTTTTAGTCTTTCTTTATCGTCTACATTTATATGAGGTACTTTCCATAAGACTTTTGTGAGTGTAATTTTATAGTCAGTAGCTGCAGCTGATACTTGAACCGCATTTGCATCATTTCTTGCTCTAATTAAAATCAGATCATGTCTTACATTAACAACTATTTTTTTATAGTCTTCAGCAAATCCCAATAGCATTTTTAGAGGTATACAAAAATTGAAATGTCCTGATGTAGGTAATATAGTACTATTTCCTTTGCATCCTGCATTATACAGCATTGTACTTTCACTTTCACTTAATGAAATGTAATTTTTTAAAACACTGCTGATTCCTGCATTCCGACAACGATCAATTTCTACACCATTCAATTCATATCGTATTTCATCAAATAAGAAGGCCCCAGAATTATTATTTAGTTTATAATCAGGTATTACAGTTCCATCGTTTTTAGTTAATGTTCCTTCAATATATATAAAACTTTCACTTGGTAGTAAGTATAAATCTTGGTTTTGAATAGAAATTCGTATTTCATCACTATTGTTATACGATTCTACAAATGGTGAATATGTATGATATTCTTTTTTAGTAATACTTTCTTCAAAGTGAGGTTCTTCTAAAATATCCAGTATATCATTCATGTTTGCTTTTCAAAACAAACCCCAATGACTTTAAAAATTTTTTATTTTCAATTGTTAATGATGGTCTCGTTGAAGTGAAGTCTCTTTGTGTTGTTGTTTGTTCAGTAGGTAATGGTGTACTAATGATATTATCACTTTTGAATGAGTTTTTATTATTATTATTATGTTTGTTGAATATCAGCATATCTAGTTCTTATCCACTTGACACTTACATAAGAAATAATAGCTTTAGTTATCAGACTACTTGTTTTATACTTTACGTCTTATTCTATTATTGTGGTTTCAAGTGTAATCTAACTGTAATTATTTCGCCTCTGAAATTAATCAAATCTCCATCTTGATCTACAATTTTTATTTCAACAGAACTAATTCGTTTCACATTTACGGGTAAATATATAACATTCTTAGGAACTTCTGTTATTTTATATCCTGGTCCTACATCAGGAGAAAATTCATGAAGAGTGTGAACTGGAATATTATTAATATATGATCCTACTATTAGATTACATTCAATTCGTATAGCGTTAACTTTAGTTATATTCACAGGTAAACCAGACACATGCGTCGTATTTGACCCCAATTCTTTTTTACTGAAACCTAACAGTTGACCAATAGTTCTTTCTCTGTTAAAGTAGACGCTGTGTGAACTTTTAATTTCTGTTTTGAGTGTGTTGTTGTTCGCTTGTATTTTGATTGTGGGCTTAGTTTTCGTTTTCTCGAGCTCTTTTTGAATGAAATTCGCGATGTCATCAACTTCATAAGACCCCACAGGTATTTGAATAGTTTCATTACCTATATGAAATAAGTTATTGCTACTATCCACATTAGGTATTGAATTATAGGTATGAAAATCAACAAGACCACAAAGATAGTCAGATGATAAATCAATGGGTGGAAAGTATTCAGTTGTTAATATAGATGTATTCCCACTTAAAGTTAATGTTACTGACATGTTGAAGGTTTTAAATGAAATGAATAATAGTTCCATGTTTACACATTTATTTATACTAATTCACATCAATAAAATTATACAGAAACTTTAAACATAAATGTCCACATTTAAATGAGTTGAAATTTTGATATCTATTATAATTATATTCTATATTATTTCCTAAATATTTTACAATTTCTAGAGGTGGTTGCAGATTACCATAACTATCAAAGTATTCAACACGATTTCCTTTTTTCTGATATGCTACCCAATGTGTACCAGGTCCACTTGAATTATCTAAATTTACTATACCACACTCATTTTTATAAGGTTTTGGTGGAAGTTTATCTTTCATGAATACAGCTCTAAAGTGTGGTAGACTTTTACCATATCTCATTAAATCGATTTCACTGAGAGGTTTATTGGGTAGCTTACTTAAAAGTTTTTTGGATTTGGATTTAAAAAAAGACCAAGACCTTTCCTGTATGGTTTAAGTTGTAATCCTTTCCCCATTGCTACTGCCTCCATAGTTTTATTATGTCGTTGGTTTTCAGCTAGTTGTTCTCTAGCTTGTTTTGCATCATTGATTGCCTTTGCTATTGTCGCTGCACCACCAGATAATGCTCCTGCTGCTGAGAGTCCCGCAAAAAGTGGAACTAAAAATGGTAAAATACCGCCTGTTTTTGGAACAGGTATGATTCGAGGTAGTTCAATTGATGACTTTTTTCCCTTTATGGTGTTCTTGGCTGCAGTTAATGCTATTTTAATGGCATTGTTCATTTCTTCTGGTTTTTGTGCTTTTAATATTTCACGGGCACTTTGTATAGCTTTTCGGAACATTTTACGCGTTTTTGCTTTATTCGTCTTCTTATTTGTTGATTTCTTCATCTTCTTGATTCCCATACCTAATTTCACTTTAGATTTCATTGCGTTTGTAACAAACCAAGAGTTTATACGTTCACTTATACTTGAATCTTTTGCCTTTACTCTTTCCCAAGCTTTTTCTCCTAATATTCTGTCAGCTGTATGACGTTGATTTTTGTCTTTATGTTTAGAATAAAATATATCGTGTTGTTTGCAAGCTTGATCCAAATGATTGATTCCTTGATCACCTCTAGCAAGACGTTGTTGTAGTTTTGTACCAGGTCCACAATATTGATAACCAGGAAGATGAAGCTCTACTGGTAACTTATTAATTAATGTATTCACTAATCCTTTACCTTTGCGAGTTTGAGTTCGACTAAATGTTTTTCGATTATATTTAATCATTTTATATGTTTTCTCATACAAAAAGATGAATAGAATGATGTTGAAAACCTATATATTGGATATTTATAGTTTTTTTCTTTAGTTCTTATCAATATGCGTTTCATTAAACAACGTGATACATTAAATGTGAAAAATATAGATTTTGTAACAAATACTTCAAATAAAATTAAACATAGTAAGCTATTACCTAACAATGTACGTGCCATTATTGTGGGTCCATCGAGTTGTGGAAAAACAAATGTAATGATGAGTTTACTTGAACATCCGAATGGTCTTGAATTTGAAAATATTTACATATACTCAAAATCTTTATATCAACCAAAATATGAGTATCTTAAGAAACTGATTTCACCAATAAAAGCATTAGGATACAACACATTTTCTGAGAATACTGAAATAATGTCACCAGAACAGGCTAAACGAAACTCCATTTTCATATTTGATGATGTTGCCTGCGAAAAACAAAATAATATACGTTCATATTTTTGTATGGGACGTCATAACGATATCGATAGCTTTTACTTATGTCAGACTTATACACATATTCCAAAACATTTGATACGTGATAACTCAAACTTTATTGTAATTTTTAAACAAGATGAAATGAATTTGAAGCATATTTTTAATGATCATATAAACACCGACATGTTATATGACAAATTTCGAGATATGTGTTCAAAATGTTGGAAAGATAATTACGGACTTTTAGTAATAAACAAAGATAGTTTATTAGATTGTGGACGATACAGAAAAGGATTCGATACTTTTATATTATTATAAATAGATACGTATGTAAGAGTTGTATATCATTATTATTTCATCTACCGAGCTGTTAAAAGACCTGTTCAAGCTGTTTAAAGACCTGTTCAAGCTGTTTCAGAGCTGTTTAAAGACCTGTTCAAGCTGTTCAAAGACCTGTTCAAGCTGTTCAAAGACCTGTTCAAGCTGTTTAAAGACCCGTTCAAGCTGTTTAAAGACCTGTTCAAGCTGTTTCAGAGCTGTTTAAAGACCTGTTCAAGCTGTTTAAAGACCTATTCAAGCTGTTTCAGAGCTGTTTAAAGACCTGTTCAAGCTGTTTAAAGACCTGTTCAAGCTGTTCAAAGACCTGTTCAAGCTGTTTAAAGACCTGTTCAAGCTGTTTCAGAGCTGTTTAAAGACCTGTTCAAGCTGTTTAAAGACCTGTTCAAGCTGTTTCAGAGCTGTTTAAAAACCTGTTCAAGCTGTTTTTCAAAGCATTATCATGGAAAACGAGATAATTAAGAATATTATAAAAACAAGAAATGTTATTCGTAAAAAATATCAAGCTTTAAAAACTGGTAAAGCAGAAGAAGAAATACAATTGGAAAGTGTTTTTAAACCAATAACTCAACCTTTGAAGAAAATAGTAGATAAAACTAATTATCCGGATATTAAATCTGAAGTAAAAGAAGAATGTGAGACTTCATTTAAGCCTAAACGTTTGAAAACTGAATTCTCAAGTACACCACATGAATATTCCAATAAGTTAGAGCAAAACTTTGAAACACCTCAAACAATTAAACAACCTGATTTTTCACAGGAATCATTTGGTGAAAGTTTTGATGAATCACAACAACTACAACAACCAGCATTTTCAAACTCGCCAAATCGATTTTTGAAAGAAATGAAATTAAAAGAAGATGATATTGATTCTAAATACGGGCCACATTTAGATCATGATAGAAATATTTGGAAAATAGGAAACTCTTCTTTTGATATTAACGATAAAACTATTGTTATTGATGGAAATTTTTATTCTCTAACACCTGGTTTGATACTGTTACAAAATTGGCCTTTGTGAGCGAAGAGTAAAAATAAAATGGATTCAAAAAATGTAAAAAGAAGAGAAATAAGGCGTCCGAGAGGGATTTTTTAGAAGAGAAAGAAAAGTAGAAGAAATATGGGCCAAATTCTGAAAAAATGGGAAATAATGAAATAAAAGACAGTTTTACAATTTTATATAAAAAGTTCTGATATTTATTATACAAAAAAAAAAAAGAATTTACAAATTTAGGGTCTATTACTGAAGAGTAAAAAAAAAAAATCTAATTACAATGTAACACAAAAAAAAGTAAAATTTAAATGGTAATAATAAAAAAAAAATTATCTAAAAAAAATTGTCTAAAAGAAAAAAAAGAATGGCTATGGTAATAAAGAAAGATGTCCGCAAGTGAAGTGAAGTAAACCAACTATCAACTGAGAGAAGTGAGTTAGGCTTACAACTGAATCTGGTTTAAACGGAAGTGAGGAAAATCAGATCGAAACTGAGTTTGACTCACTGAATCAAACTGAGTTTGGGGTAAGAAAAATTTACTAGTCGGCAACCCCGATAGTTTTTAATCAAAGTCAATTTTTCAATTCAGACCCTGTGGCAACACTTGTTGTTTTGACAGGTGTCTAACTAAATTGTACTTAGGTGAATCAAATGTAAACAAACGAAATGGAGATTTCGTTTGTTTCTTGATTAGATTAATTTAAATGTTTAAGGGTTCGCGCAATAAGTTTTTTAAATGAAATCGCGCCGCGAGTGAATTAGAATAAGAAATAAAAGAAAAAAAATATATGTGTACAGAAAAATAATAAAAAAAAACAAGTGGAAAGTGAGAAAAAGAAAGTGCAGTGATATACTAGTATAGAGTTGTTATTGTGATTAAGAAAACAAAAAAAAGAAAATGTGAGTGGAAGAAAACAAAAAAAAGGTTATGTTAAAAAATGTGTTAAAATAAAATGTGTGTAAAATTAAAGTGGTAAAAAAAAGAAGGTAAGTAAATGTGAAAGTGATTAACTTAATTAAATTAGGTTAAATAAAGTTAAAAGTGTTAAAAAGGAAAAAAAAAAATTAGAATCAAGTACAGAAGAAAGAAAGAAAATAATGTGCAAGTGGAAGTGGGTGGAAATTTGAGAAAAGAATTTAAAAAAACGTACGTACCTGTGTTTTAAATGTAAAAAGTGTTATGAAAATAAGAAAATGATTGTGTTGAAAAAAACTGTGTTAAAAGTTATGTACAAGAAAGTTAAATTAAACTTGAAAATAAAGATTTAAAATAAACTGGAGAAAATTTAAGAAAACACCTCGAGAGCAAATCACCAACTGGAATTGAAAACTAGACTGAACTTTTTTCTTTTTGTGTGTGCTTGTTTTTATAGTGTTTAGTGAAATTTCTCGAATCTTCTCTGGAAAGTCAATGTTACTTTCCAATATGAGAGAAGTTATTTTCTATCTCATATTGGAGTTTTAAAGAAGATTCGAGATCTTCGAAATTTTGTGTGTTGGTTGTGTGTATTTGTAATGTGTTGTGTTGTTGTTGTGAAAAAGAATTTGGATGTGTTCTTTGTTGTTTTTATTTTAAGTGTTTGTTTCTTGTGTTGTCCTTTATCCTTTTTTATTTTATTTATTTTATTCTTTATTTCATTTATTTTTCAGGATTCGGCTGTATTTTAATAGGGACTTCTGGTTTGGGCACCAATTTATAAAAATTTGGTGTTCAATTGGAAGTTTCTTTTATTTACAGCCAACAACAACAAGTTCATGCATTTAAAGTAAATTTTGTTTATTAAATTTTTTAATTAATTTTCTTGTCTTTTCAGGAAAAGTGTGAGGTAACAGGGTGGTGCAATGGTCCTGATTTAAAGGTAATTTCGTCTTAAAATAATTTTATTTAAATTTATTAATAAAGTTCTTTTTTATTTTTCAGATTTGTAACACTGCCCCCCGCGAAGAATGCTCAAAGTTCCGACTGAGCATTAATCTCATACTCATCGAACTTATTGTTAACAAACAAAAATGCTTCTAGTCAGTATTTATGTTGTACTCATTCCCAATTTCTCTTCGGCTTTACGCCTGGTATTCTTTTGACACGTTGTCATTGGTGCTAAGCTTGTTTGTGAGTATTTGCTTTTGCAAATTTACTCAGTTTCACTTGCGTTCGTTCTCTCAGAGAATATAGAGACATGAACCGCAATGGACTTGTAAAATAATAACAATTGTGCACTTAACAGACGTGTCTTTTTCTTGAACACTGCTTACAACACTACCGACTTTGTTTGGTGATTGCAATGAGAGCAGGGTTACGTTTTTCTTGAGCGTTTTCCTGTAAAGACGATATTGATTGCTTTGGATTTGGTGGGTGTTGTTGTAAATAAAAGAAACTTTGGTTTGATTTGTTGAGTGTAGTAGTTGAAATGTAATAGAAAAAAGAAAGAGAGGCAAAAGAGAGAAAGAACAAAGAAAAAAGAAAACACAAAAAAAAAATTAAAAAAAAAATAGCGAACTGAGCATCTTTCTCACAACAGCATTCATAGGAGCACGTTGTCCCCGACCATTTTGATGTTCTTCTTGTCGCCTCGCTATGTGCAATGGAAAGATGGGACCTGGCTGTTGACGTGCTGTACCTAAGAAGCTTCTGTAAATAATCTTAAAAATTGTAATTAAAATATCTGGTGTTTAAAAAGTAAGGTTAGGTATCAGGAAATACTGTGTTAGTTTCTGACAAGCGCTAATCGGTCACGATGCACCACGGATTTACGACTAGTGATGATACTGCGAATACGATACACGACATCTGTAATTTTCTCTAGAATATCGTACGGACCATCTCAGTTTGTCTGAGGTTTCGTCTGGTAGCTTGAGCATATTAGAAATGGACAAGTTCTGATAAGCTAGGGGCGATGTTGAAAAACAGAGTAACTCGGTCGACTGGTTGTCCAAAACTTCGGCGAGATGCAGGAATTATAGGGCTATTCGAACTTTCCACAAACTTGGTAGGTTGATAAGTATAGTCAGACTTAGCCAGTTCGGTGGAGAGACGAAAGAGGAGAACTGGTATGAGTCTTCGTCAGACGGAACGGAGGCTGCGTGCTCCTTCAGACCGGAAGGGACGGCATGGTCTGGGGAGCATTCCCATTTTCCACAAGTTTCTTCGTAAAAGAGAGTAGAAGAAGTAGGGTTGAACTTTTCCAGTTCGGTAAGAAAGAGGTAGGAGTGAGCTGGAACAAGTTCGGGTTGCGGAAGAATTGAGCTTTCCCAGATCGAACGGAGAAAGGTAGGCATGATCTGGGCAGGGTTCAACTTCTTCGGCGATGCTGGCGTGGAAAATGATGGAATTTGAGAGGTGTGGAGAGCTCGAATTGGGTTCTTGGCAGAAGTTCATGGACAACGGGTCTTCACAAAAAGGATTTCAACATTTGTTGCTATTAGAAAGGCGTTTTTGCTTGAAGCAGGGTTACAATTAAATTGCTGCAAGAAATCCATTCCTAGTGTACACGTGGATGTCAGCTACACAGACGGAGTGTTCGAAAGAAAGAAAAACGTGGTTGCAAAAGACCTTTTTGAAAAAAAAAAAAAAAAAAAAAAAAAAATTTGTTTGGGGTCGGCAGATACAGTAATCGTTAGTGATGAGGGTGAAGCTATTTTTGATGAAAGACGGGCTGTGGTGCCTGTATCGATTTGGAAAACAAGCACCTTTTCTCCACTGACCAAAGCCCTATTTGGTCAGTTGTGGCTTATTTGCGAACTGTACTTAAATAGAACGGCCTGCAAGGGGAGGAGGTTCAGCAGGGAGTGAAACGACAGCAGGTGAGGTGATAGTTTCGAGTGGTGGTGGGCTTGTAAGTTTTGAGCTGAAAAACAGATGGACCTTCAACGCTCGAGGTCCCTTTTCCGTTACCGGAACGTTTAATGCCACCCTATCCTCTTGGTGAACGAAAACTTCGCCATCGCTCCGAATGATAAATCTTAAAGTTCTGGACTGGTGGTGACGTATCGCCCAGTCGGTGACCTGGACCGTTGACTTCGGGATTGTAGGAACCTTGTCAACACAGTCGGTGGCCCGAATGGACCGTGGTGGAAGATCAAGCTCAGTTGGACGTGCCAATTCAGCTCTGACATCTCGAGGAGGATCTTGGTTCGCTAAGGTAGGGGGTGCAGAAGAAGATGTAACCAGATTGGAGGATGCAGGAGGGCTAGTAATCAGATTGGGCCGTGAAGGAGGCTTGAATCTGGTTGTCTGGGCCCACTCAGTCTCGACATTTTGAGGAGGGTCCTGGTTTCCTAAGGTAGGGGACATAGATCTATTATGAGCGAAATTTGAGGGAACCAAGGTGGGTTGCGACTGAGTGTGCATGACATTAGTTGAGCCGTCAACACTTTTAAGGTCCAATGGTTGCGCGAAGCTACTAGGGGGCTGTAGGCCATCACTCGTGCTAGCACAAACTATTGGGGGTGGTGTAGGCAAATCTGCAAGGTGTGAGAAGTTATTTGCTTCCGGACTCGCAGTGACTGGGTTGCTAGGCAATCTGCTGCTCTCTAGGAAAGCAATCCGCGGCAACAAGGTTTCGTTGATCAGCTTTTGTGTATCTTGATGCTGCTGTCTCATTTCTTGCAACTGCTCCATTATGATAGTCAGTGCTCTGCTAAGATCTGGAGCAGCACCAGACTCAGTATTAGAGGGATTGTTACTTCCCGTGCTAGACATTTTCGATTTATTAATAACAAGAAAAGAAAATATTTGTGGAGAGGTCTTATTTCAAAGACCGATCGGACCCCACACACCTGACACCAATGTTACAAAATTGGCCTTTGTGAGCGAAGAGTAAAAATAAAATGGATTCAAAAAATGTAAAAAGAAGAGAAATAAGGCGTCCGAGAGGGATTTTTTAGAAGAGAAAGAAAAGTAGAAGAAATATGGGCCAAATTCTGAAAAAATGGGAAATAATGAAATAAAAGACAGTTTTACAATTTTATATAAAAAGTTCTGATATTTATTATACAAAAAAAAAAAGAATTTACAAATTTAGGGTCTATTACTGAAGAGTAAAAAAAAAAAATCTAATTACAATGTAACACAAAAAAAAGTAAAATTTAAATGGTAATAATAAAAAAAAAATTATCTAAAAAAAATTGTCTAAAAGAAAAAAAAGAATGGCTATGGTAATAAAGAAAGATGTCCGCAAGTGAAGTGAAGTAAACCAACTATCAACTGAGAGAAGTGAGTTAGGCTTACAACTGAATCTGGTTTAAACGGAAGTGAGGAAAATCAGATCGAAACTGAGTTTGACTCACTGAATCAAACTGAGTTTGGGGTAAGAAAAATTTACTAGTCGGCAACCCCGATAGTTTTTAATCAAAGTCAATTTTTCAATTCAGACCCTGTGGCAACACTTGTTGTTTTGACAGGTGTCTAACTAAATTGTACTTAGGTGAATCAAATGTAAACAAACGAAATGGAGATTTCGTTTGTTTCTTGATTAGATTAATTTAAATGTTTAAGGGTTCGCGCAATAAGTTTTTTAAATGAAATCGCGCCGCGAGTGAATTAGAATAAGAAATAAAAGAAAAAAAATATATGTGTACAGAAAAATAATAAAAAAAAACAAGTGGAAAGTGAGAAAAAGAAAGTGCAGTGATATACTAGTATAGAGTTGTTATTGTGATTAAGAAAACAAAAAAAAGAAAATGTGAGTGGAAGAAAACAAAAAAAAGGTTATGTTAAAAAATGTGTTAAAATAAAATGTGTGTAAAATTAAAGTGGTAAAAAAAAGAAGGTAAGTAAATGTGAAAGTGATTAACTTAATTAAATTAGGTTAAATAAAGTTAAAAGTGTTAAAAAGGAAAAAAAAAAATTAGAATCAAGTACAGAAGAAAGAAAGAAAATAATGTGCAAGTGGAAGTGGGTGGAAATTTGAGAAAAGAATTTAAAAAAACGTACGTACCTGTGTTTTAAATGTAAAAAGTGTTATGAAAATAAGAAAATGATTGTGTTGAAAAAAACTGTGTTAAAAGTTATGTACAAGAAAGTTAAATTAAACTTGAAAATAAAGATTTAAAATAAACTGGAGAAAATTTAAGAAAACACCTCGAGAGCAAATCACCAACTGGAATTGAAAACTAGACTGAACTTTTTTCTTTTTGTGTGTGCTTGTTTTTATAGTGTTTAGTGAAATTTCTCGAATCTTCTCTGGAAAGTCAATGTTACTTTCCAATATGAGAGAAGTTATTTTCTATCTCATATTGGAGTTTTAAAGAAGATTCGAGATCTTCGAAATTTTGTGTGTTGGTTGTGTGTATTTGTAATGTGTTGTGTTGTTGTTGTGAAAAAGAATTTGGATGTGTTCTTTGTTGTTTTTATTTTAAGTGTTTGTTTCTTGTGTTGTCCTTTATCCTTTTTTATTTTATTTATTTTATTCTTTATTTCATTTATTTTTCAGGATTCGGCTGTATTTTAATAGGGACTTCTGGTTTGGGCACCAATTTATAAAAATTTGGTGTTCAATTGGAAGTTTCTTTTATTTACAGCCAACAACAACAAGTTCATGCATTTAAAGTAAATTTTGTTTATTAAATTTTTTAATTAATTTTCTTGTCTTTTCAGGAAAAGTGTGAGGTAACAGGGTGGTGCAATGGTCCTGATTTAAAGGTAATTTCGTCTTAAAATAATTTTATTTAAATTTATTAATAAAGTTCTTTTTTATTTTTCAGATTTGTAACAATACAATTATTGTTTTTAAAACATCCTAATAAAACGGTATGCACTAACGATGACTTCAAAAATTATAAAAAAATCATAATACAAACAAGTGCAAATGAACGAGATTATGAGGACGGAGGACAAATATCTGGAAACAAAAGTACGAAGTATAGACTAATTAAGGGATTGTTCAAATCTCATTCTGGTTCTGGATTAATGCATTTACTAAAAGAAAAATCTAATTATGTATACTGGGATGATCCAAATGAATTAGTGAATAGATTGAAATTACTATTAGCATCTACACATGCAGGTCATAATAATCACAACAATGAGATAGTTTCAATAATTGAGGAGCTCAGAGAAGCAGACATTATCGTATAAATTTATATTCTACGACGTGAAATTTATTATTTACATTATGAGCGTTGACAAGTTTGGACGTTTCTCTATTCGGAGACATCACCATGCTACAATTTCATCTGAACGTGGGCCTCCTGGTCCTGTAGGTTTGCCAGGAATAGGTTTTATTTTAACAAATGAAGGAAACTTTAATATAAATTCAAAACGAATGGAAAATCTTGAAAATCCTTTAAATGATAATGATGCAGTGACAAAAAAGTATGTTGATAATGAAATCAATGCTTTACACGAAAATCTTATAAAAATAGAAACATTTCGTCAGGATCTTGCAAAGAATCAGGACATGTTAAAAAGTCACAGTGAAAAACTATATAGTTTAAATTATAATATTGAAAATATTCAACAATTTTTATTTGATGAAATAAAGAAAAAACATAAACCTGAAGAATCGATTTTCCCATTAGAAAGTGTACCAGAATAAATATGCAAAAACAACAACTTGTAGAAGAACTTCATAAACCTGCTAGAAAAAATTTTAAACGGCGACATGTTATAGTAAAAGGAATTAATGATTTGTGGCAAGCTGATTTAGTTGAAATGGGAAATTACTCTTCATTTAACAAAAATTATAAATATTTATTAACTGTAATTGATACTTTCTCAAAATACGCTTGGGCACACCCTGTTAAAACAAAAAATGCTAAAGATGTTACTGAAGCAATGAATAATATATTTAACATAACACAAACATCACCAAAAAATTTACAAACAGATTTGGGGAAAGAATTTTATAACACACAATTTAATCAACTTATGAAGAAACATAATGTTAATCATTATTCAACATATAGCACATTGAAAGCATCAATTGTTGAACGTTTCAACAGAACATTAAAAGAGATGATGTGGAAAGAATTCAGTATGAATGGATCATATAAATGGATTGATAACGTAAAAGCGTTAGTTACCAAATACAATAACACTATTCATCGAACAATAAAAATGCGTCCCAAAGATGTTAATAAAAACAATGAAAAATTTTTATTAAAGACAGTATACAATAACTTAAAAGTTTTTCATAAACCAAAATACAAAGTTGGAGACAAAGTACGAATAAGCAAATATAAACATATTTTTGAGAAGGGATATACACCCAACTGGACCACCGAAATTTTCACGATAAAAAAAGTTCAAAACACGAATCCAATAACATATCTTTTAGAAGACTACGAAGGACAACCAATTAAAGGTGGCTTTTACGAAAAAGAAATAATTAAAACCAAACACCCAGATCTTTATTTAGTGGAAAAAATTTTAAGAAAAAAAGGAAGCAAAGTTTTTGTGAAATGGCTAGGATTTTCTAATCAGCATAATTCGTGGATAGAGGGGAAAGAGTTATTAAAAAAATTAAATAAAAAAAACCTTTAACTGTTTTTGTTCTAATGATATTTTATTTTTATTTCATTAAATTTTATTATAAATTATTGAAAATAAATTGGTATTACATAAAAAACATTTCAAGTTGTGTTTTTCAATAAAATCTTTTATTACAAAATTACTATTTGCTTCAAAATTCCCTGAAACTCTACATACATTTACAGGCATGTATTTATGGTTTTTACAATCAAAACAAAATTTAATATTTGTACTGTTTTCAAAAAATTTATTAAAATATTGAAAACTTATTTTATATGAGATGCCGTTGTAACCTTCTTCTTCATCTAAAAACTCCATGTTGAAATTGTTGATGTTGCTATTGAAATCTTCTTGTTCATCTAAAAACTCCATGTTGGAATTGTCGATGTTGCTGTTGCAATCTTCTTGATCGTCCAGAAACTCCATGTTGTTATCTTCTTGTTCGTCTAGAAACTCCATGTTGTGAGTTTCAAAAATTTCTTTTAGAAATTCCAAAATTTCTCGTGTTTCACTTATATTTTCCATTTTTAAAATAATAAAACCGACTAAGAAAGAATCACTTGCTTGACTAACAGGAGGTAAAAAAGTCTTGAAATTAATGAAGCATAAAAGTGATTCACATGTATTTTATATACCTAATCTCGAATGTATTTTAAAAGCTTAATAGTCGATAATTCTAATATTAGTCACATAATCCAAAAGCAAAATACTTTGTTAGAAATTCTTTTCTTCTGAACTTAAAAACAATAACGCAGCTGGCAGCATAATCCGTCTGAAAAACAAAAGACTTCATTGTTTACATTGTAACTATACAAAACGTATACATACTCAACATATATTATCATGCTATGAATATCATGAATTTGAAACAGATTGAATTCTAAGCAATGGTGAAATATAACTTGTACGATTTCAAGACTATAACTACAGAACCGATACGAAAATCGAAAATGTTAAACAAATAAATATAATCATTAATAAAAGTCAATTCATTCTCAAAATAATTAACAGTTAACCAGCATTATTCAAAGTATAAAGATGGATTTTGAAGGCGAGTTTTACACAGATTATTTAACAGACGAAGATAGGAGAACTCTTGTATACTATCGAAAATATATACAACAATATGAAAACATGGAAAAAATCACATCAATTCATGGATCTCATTACGTTGATTGTTGTTGGGCTAAAGATGATACAACTACAGGACCAGATACATGTATTTGTAGTTATAGACAAAATCAAGTTATCAAATTTAAAAATGAATTTGAAAAATTATTGAAATTTTACGAGAAATTGATTGGGTACTTAGAAGAAGGAAATCTGGATATAATAGATAATATTTCATTATTTTTAAATGAATTTGATACATTTTTTGGTACAGAATCATATGGAGAAGTTGTATTCAACAAAAAAGAAATTGAAAATATTCGAGAATATCTAAACAACAGCAAAAGTGAAGAATTTACATCTAACGGCCATTATCTTGCATGTTCTAATCCTGAAGACAATGAAAATATTTGTGAATGTGATTTAATAGAAGAAAAACAAAGAGAAAAAACAGATACAGCTAAAGAAGCTATTAGACTTATAAAGATATTTCTTGGAAGAATATATTATAATTATTTTGCTGATTATTAGTTAATAAATAAAAACACTTAATATCCATTAAAAAAAATTGTTTTTTATTGATTTTATATTATGTTATTATAAAAACCAGGTAAACTTAAATCAAATGGTTGTGAAAATTCATCATAATTTATATTAGCTTCCGTTTCTGTTGAATATTGTTGATCTGGTTCTGATTGTACAGGTTGCTGCTCATTCTCTGTTATTTTCGGTTGTTCTTGTTGTTGTTCTT
Source organism: Bombylius major (assembly GCA_932526495.1). Classification (NCBI taxonomy): domain Eukaryota; kingdom Metazoa; phylum Arthropoda; class Insecta; order Diptera; family Bombyliidae; genus Bombylius; species Bombylius major. The sequence goes on from OW052043.1 coordinate 25,142,381, forward strand.
GAAATTCATTGGATATCGGAAATTCGGTAAAGTCTATACTGTAAGCTTTGCCTACTTGTCCATAGTTGATTAAGTGATATTTCCCCTTGTTTAATGCTGTTAACACATTATCTGATAACTTGTTATATTTTAACACTTTGAAATTTCACTATGGACTGATACCGTTTCAAGAAATTGTCTCCATTTATAGGCAAAAATCGTATCCCCACTCTTTTTTTCAACTGCTTACAAGTGCTAACAAAATTTAAACACTCTCTTTTTCTACTGCTTACAAGTGCCGACAAAATTTATACACACACACACACAAACATACATATAAAAATAATTTCACAACTTGATGAAATCCGAAATAAAAAAATTGCTTATATGTATCATATGTGCAAAAAAAAATCAATTAGAAAGACCGAACCAGAATTTCTTTTTATAAAAGTTGCAAAATTTAAACTTTTTTTTTTTTTCTTGAATTATCACGTCAGGGCCCGGGTTCAAATCTCATCAACATCACAACTATTTCACAATCTTTTTTTTTTTTCTTATCACACAAATGAATAAAAATATTATACATACAAATTTTTCCATTTTTATTTGCGAGTTCGAATCTAATCACAACTATTTCACAATCTTTTTTTTTTTTTTTCTTCTAATAACATACGAACTAAAATTCTTCATACCTATATAGACACAACATAATCACCATATATTAAGATTCCCTGTGGCTCAATGATATATGCTACGGACTATCATGCCACAGGTCTCAGGTTCGCATCCATCCCCACCGACATCACATTTTTTTCATTTTTTCTTCATCTCAAACAACAACAAAACAACAACACATTCTTTTACACACACCAAAAAAGCACAAAAGCTCATGACGTCATCCAAAAAAAAGCTGTGCACAAAAAAGCTGTGCACAAAAACCTCCTTGAGTTAGAGTCGCTATATATACTCTACTAAATAATGCATACTTTTTTTTTACAGAGGCTGTTAAAACAGAAAGCTTTGGGTATATCCAATATGAAGAGCAAATAAAGAAACATTTAAATTAAAATCCGCCAATTAAAAATTAAAATAATATACATATAATTAATATACCTACATATTGAATTGTTTTTTTTTTACTTTATTTTGTTTCTTATTTATGTACATAATATTGAATTGTTTTATTTTTACTTTATTATGTGTTTTGTTTATTTTTGTTTGAATTGTGATATATTGTTGTATTAATTTTTTTGCCGAACTGAACTATTTTTTTTTTAAATATTGTGTTTTTTTTTTGTTAATAAAAATAATTGTTTTATAGAAAAATCACTTTGTTTAAAATAACATCATTTTCTTCACATTTATAGAATGCATATTAGCTTTACGAAAATTTCGCAGCATTTTATATTATTTTTAACAAAATTGTACATATTTAATAAAATACTGCAAAATCTTGGTAAAGCAAATATAGCAAGAGTATTTATTTACTTCTTCAGAATGTGTTCGGAAGGTTTTTTTTTTAGAAAGCATGTAGAAGTATTCCCCTTTACATCTTCAGAATGTGTTTGGAAGGTTTCTTTAGGAAGCATGTAGAAGTATTCCCTTTTACTGCTTCAGAATGTGTTTGGAAGGTTTCTTTAGAAAGCATGTAGAAGTATCCCATTTTACTGCTTCAGAATATGTTTGGAAGGTTTCTTTAGGAAGCATGTAGAAGTATTCTCTTTTACTTCTTCAGAAGGTTTCTTATTACTTTTTCCAGGAAGGAAATGAGAAGAATACGAAGAAAATCCGAACTTATGCCTTCCAAGCCTAGGACATGCCCATGTAAAAAAGATATTATGTGGGATACGGAAAGGAAGGCTTCTGACCTTCCAAAGAAGGCTTCTGCATGCATGGTGGAAGGCTTCCATTTATTCCAACTGGGATTATACTCATATACAGTGCGCGTAGTTAATATAAAGGCACCTAAAAGTTGAACATTGTTTTTTCAAATTCTAGATATTTTTAAGTTCCGTTATTTAACTTTTGCATTATTTTGTGGAATAGAGTATTGTGGAAGTGCTGTAAATTTTATTTTATGCATTTACTCGAGTTAGTAGAGTCGGTTGAGATTTTTAGAGAAAAGGTCTATTAAAATTGAAATTTTTTGCGAAATTAATATAAAAGCAGTTGTCGTTTCTTGTGATTTTTATTTAAAAAAGATACAAATAAGTACTTTCTTGTTCATAGTTCAATGAATTCAATTATATTTTGACATTTTTTAATAAATTGTACACAATTTAGCCAGAAGGGGCGTGTAATGCCTCTTACAGAAGAATAAAAACGAAAAATATTAATTTTCAAGGATATGGGCCTTTCAAATAGAAAAATTGCAGTTAAATTATTAAGATCGTCAACCTTAATTGATAATTTTGTCAAGTTAAGCGAAAATTATAGGGTAAAATTTAAGGCAACACATAACATCGTACTCCACATAGCGCCGACAGTTCGTCTCATAACCTTATACCCACTGTAGAGACTCCCATCAATGCTTTCCGTAACCAGATTATTCTGAAGCTAGGCAATGAAGATTCGTATCAAATCAAAATACCATTCGAAAATTACAAAAGACACATCTTCACTAAACCTAATTACACTGATAAAGAAATAATAGATATTTTCAAGAGATATTTAAATCCAAGTACGATTAATGGACTTTTTGCTGAAGAACATATCATGGGGCTTGTTCATTTGAACATAATTTAATATAGATTCAATTTTTAATTTTTGAATAACAAATAATTACATTTAAACATTAGAAATCTTAAGCATTCGTAATTTGTAACAAGTTAACAAAATTCTTAATTGTCAGCACATTCCTAACTTCACATTCCAGACGTAATCTGATACCTTTGTTTTTCTAAATTATTATTTGCTATCTGCACACACAAAATTTGTTGAGACATGCAAAATTTCTTTAATGTTAAGAGTTTATAATAACAATTTTAATATACACATTCCATAATTTTATTACTATGTATTAGTTTTAGAATTTATAATTCTAATATACACATTCTATAATTTCATTACTATGTATTAATTTTAGATTTTATAATAATAATTTTGATGTACATAATTTCTATAATTTCATTACCATGTATTAGTTTAAGAATTCGTATATAAGGAAACGTTTTTGATAAATAAATTTAGAATTCAATTGACAGTGAACAAAGACTTTTATTGGATCTTCAGGTGAGTCTGCCTAAAGCACTGTTAGAATTCATTCCAAGACATTGTGTAGTGGTATCAAGAGCTATTTACACCTTCAACATTAATACAGGTTTATGTGCCTTAGATCTCTCCCACAATTAAGTTTTTATATTCAAATTTACATCTTCATCATTGATCTAGGTTTATGTGCCTTAGATCTCTCCAAAAACTAAGTTTTTTATCTTCAAATTAAAAGCAATTTGAACATTTTGGTGACCCCGACGTGATTCTGAAGAAATTCATTCATATTCACTGCTTCAATATTTTCGTATTTTTTTTTTCGAGGCCTCATCATATAATCTTACCTGCTCAGCTCAGCAAGCAACAGGTGATGAAATTAAACGCGCTATCACCAACCTATAAGAAAGATTCTGCTTCTTGTAAAACAGAGGAATATTTGAACCAACGCATACAGAAACTTGACGAGCTTTGGGAAAAATTTGAAAACACTAATACTAAAATACTCACCCAGTATCCATCAGAGCAGCACCATGCCTACTTTACAAAAAACTATTACAGGGGGATACAACAACTCTATGAAACTTCAAGACAAAATATGGTAGAATTAATACAAGGGCTGAAGGATCAAATGACTACAGGAACTGTACCAAAACTAGTTACAGGTACTGGTCATGTCACTCAGACTACAGCAAATCAATTTGAGTCCAGTACAGCAGCTGGTCCAGATGATATCAAGGGCAATCATAATCAGGGTTATGATGATAACATAATACAATTACACAACCTATTGATTAAAAGAATTCACAAGATTATTTGTAGTATCTATTCGAATGTGCAACAGCCTCTTCAATATTAGTTGCTTTCGATTTGCCACTTTCAAGTACTTGCGAGTAGATAAGGTGGAAGTCTGTGCAAAATCATCTACACGTAGCTACTCATGTAAAATTTTTCAAGTAGATACAAGTAGTTACGCACAATTTTTACAACAGAGGGCTTTATAGTTAAAAACTAAGAGCACTAGATGTGTTTTTCTTTTTTGTATGTATATATGACAAAATACAAATTATTTTTAGGTTTTGACACCTATCAAAATTTTTGTGTCGTTCGATTTACCCATTTATCCAAGACACATTTTAGTACTCGCAAGTACTTGGAAATGGCAAATCGAAAGCAGCTATTACCAACTGAAAATGAAAACAATCGAGCAACGCAACTTCAGATATAAATTACACTACAGCATGGAAGATAATAAACGATAGATACGAAAACAAAAGACTTTAAGTTACGGCTTTATTGTCTAAACTACTCTCTCAGCCATCAACGTCAAGTGAACGTTCAATTACAATAAGAGCACTACACGACACCACTCAAGAATGTATCTTCGCTCTACAAAATCTCGGCATCGACACTAAAAATTGGGATCCTTTGTTGTTGCATGTATTACTGAAATGTGTGGACAGAGAAACACATACTCTTTGGGAACAAAGCTTAACTGAGCCGAGAGCACTTCAATCACTAGATAAATTTCTGAACTTTCTTGAAATAAGGTATCAGGATCTGGAAGCTTTAGGAAACAAGTCAAAAACGGAAGCAAAAACTTCAAATACATACAAGGCTTTATCTACAACTGTCAAGACTACATGTCATTCTTGCAACAATAATCATCAACTGTATGCATGTCCGAAATTAATACAGCTATCTCCTTCCAAACGAATAGAGTTAGTAAAAAAAGGAAAACTATGCTTGAATTGTCTTAAATGGGGCCATAATTTCAACAAGTGTCCTTCAAGAGAATGCACCAAGTGCGGCAAAAGGCACAACACCCTACTTCATCTAGAATCTTCACAACAAAATGCGGCCATTTCGAGCAACACTCCACAACCGAGCACACAACAAAAAGGAATACAATCAACCACTCCTACAAGCAAACCAACGAATGAGCAGACCACATCACTTACTACTAAACTTAAGGGAGAAATAAACACTTACGTACTACTAGCTACTGTCAATGTAAAAATAGCCGACAATCACGGTTCACTTATTAAGTGTCGAGCTATTCTCGACTCAGGTTCTCAAATCAATCTAATAACGGAAAAGATGGTTCGAAAATTAGGTATAACTACTACAGAGCTCTCAATGAACATTGAAGGAATTGGGTCTCGTAAACAACTCACACGAAAAAGAGCTACCATTTTAATACAATCTTGCATCAACGGTTTTAGCACTCACTTGGAAGCTTTTGTCATGCCTCAAATCATCTCATCTCAACACAAGCAATCAACATTTCAGATTGGCCTATTCCAGCAAATCTACCATTAGCAGATCCATTCTTTTATGAATCCAAAGCAATAGATCTTCTTATAGGTGCAGAACTCTACTTTTCAATTTCAATTGAATCAACAATTTAAAATCAAGGATAAATAAATAAATAAATAAAATAAAATAAAAAAACAAAAAAACAAAAAAGCAAAACTTTTTTTTCGTCTTTTTAATAATAGAAAATTAAGTAATAACCATAATAATTATTCTGAAAATAGTGAAACAAATACGATACTTTGGTATTCATTGTTTGTCCTTAACTTGAATAAAAAAATAGAGAAGAAAAAAAATTTCTCTTATCATTGTCATTAGTTGTTAAAAGTTCAAAATGGAAATGGAAAACAGACAAACCCTCGAATACATTGCTAAAAGTATAAATTATGTTACCCCTTTTAGTGGAGATAAATACAGTTTATCTAGTTTTATAAATCGAGTCGAATCACTTATCTTAATTATCGAATTATTGAGTAACGAACACAAAATAATCGTATTAGGGTATATCACTGATAAAATTACCGGAAAAGCAAAAGAATCTTTAGTGAGAAATGGTCCAGTAACCACCTGGGCAGATCTGAAACGGGTTTTAATTAAAAACCATGGTGAGCGAACAACAATTCCAGATCTAGTAGACGAAATGAAATTATGTCGATGTGACTCTACAATAGAAATTTTTTATAACAAAGTAATCTCTTTGTTAAGTAGAATCAATAATGCATACATTTTGAACGGCGAAGCTAACGCTTATCAAATAGCATCAAATCAAAGATTAGCCCTAAAACATTTTAGAGAAAATTTACACACTCTAGCCAAAAACCTTATTGGGTGCCGAAATCCCCAAACATTAGATGATGCTTATGACTTATTAACACAATTTGGTTACTTGTCATTTACTCATGAAAAAACCAAACCCATGCAAAATAAAATCCCAAATTTCAATAGTAGACCTTCAAATTATAGAAATAATCAAAGAAACTATAACAGTTCTAATAGGAACGAAAACAATAACACTAACTATGAACAAAACCAAAGAAACAACAACAATTCTTACAGACACGACAATTCAAATTTAAGTACTCAACGAAACCAACCACTGAACAATAATTCGAATAATCAGCAGAATAGATTAGTACCACAGCGAAATAATTTTAGAATGTACCCAAACAGCGGACAATCAAGAAACAGTTATAATAATAACAATTATAATAGGCCTAATCCTCAAAGAAACTCTCAAAATAATAATGGGACGGAACGGATGGATATATCCATCAATGAAGTTAACAATTCAGTTGAAAACCCCCAATCACAACAAAATTTTCAAGCAACTAGAAAAAACAATTACCTTATATAGTCATAAACAATAAAATACGTAGTATGAGATTTATAATTGATAGTGGTGCAGAAAATAATATTATAAACCCTAGTATTTGTAGCGATAAATGGCAAATCCCGTCCACTAATAAATTACTCAGAGTCCTTAATCGAAACATCAAACCAAATAAACGTTTCAAATTTCCACTATTCAAAGAATTTAATGAAGAAAATTATTACGTAGAATTTTTAGAATACGAATTTCACAAAAATTTTGATGGTTTAATTGGAAACAACATACTCATTGAACTTGATGCGATAATAAACTTTAAAGAACGCACATTACAAACTCGAAATGCTACAATACCAATTTACCTAAATGAAGAAGAAGAATTATACGTTAAAAATTCTTACGACGATAATTCTGTAATTATTTTAAACAACGAAATTAATTACAATAATATACCCCGTGAAAGTTTCGCTCAGCATCTAAATAAAACTGATATAAGTAAATTAGGATCGCTTCTCATGTCTTACAAAGATGTATTTTTTAGAGAAGGAGATAATCTCTCCTTTACGAATGAAATAAAACATGAAATAAAAACAAAAACCGAAATCCCCATATACAGCAAATTGTATCGCTATCCTGAGGTCAATCGCAAAGAGGTCGATAGACAGATAGAAGAAATGTTAGAACAAGGAATTATAAAACACAGTAATAGTCCTTATAATTCACCGATATTGGTCGTCCCCAAAAAACTTGACAATTCGGGCAAGCAAAAGTGGAGGATAGTCATAGACTATCGAAAATTAAACGAACAAACTGTTGAAGACCGATTTCCGATTCCCAATATCGATGAACTATTTGAAAAGCTTGGCAAGTGTAATTATTTCTCCACTATCGATCTGGCCAAGGGGTTCCACCAGATCGAAGTGCTTCCTGAAGATCGTCATAAAACCGCTTTCTCTACAACAAATGGCCATTACGAGTTCATTCGCACGCCATTTGGACTGAAGAACGCGCCATCAACCTTTCAAAGATTGATGAACAACGTTCTCAAAGACTACATCAATAAAATCTGCGTCGTATATTTGGACGATGTCCTAATTTTCTCTACAAGCCTTGAGGAACATCTACTATCCTTGAAAAAAATACTTCAGAGATTGCACGAAACAAATCTCAAAATACAACTAGATAAATGTCATTTTGCAGACGAATCAGCGAACTATTTAGGCCATATAATAACTAAGGACGGAATAAAACCAGACAACAAGAAAATAGAAGCTATCGAAAAAATGAAACTTCCAACTACCATAAAAGAAATACGTCAATTTCTTGGCATCACGGGATACTACCGAAAGTTTATTAAGGATTACGCTAAAGTCGCCTATCCTATTATAAAATACCTAAAAAAGGGTACAAAAATTAACACCTCCGATGCTGAGTACATTAACGCATTAAAAAAAATGAAAACATTACTGACCACTGACCCTATTTTAAAAAGACCAGATTTTGAAAAACCTTTCGTATTGACGACTGACGCCTCAAATTACGCAATTGGGGCAGTACTTAGTCAGAACAATCACCCAATTTGTTATGCGTCTCGCACATTAAATAATCACGAAATAAAATACTCTGTAATTGAAAAAGAACTTCTTGCAATTATCTGGTCAGTAAAATATTTTAGAACGTACCTTTATGGTAGGAAATTTTCTATCTATACCGATCACAAACCACTTGCATGGTTAAGCAGCATAAAAGAACCTAATATGAAACTTCAAAGATGGAAAATACAACTACGTAAAAGGTAAAGAAAATAATGTTGCAGATGGTCTAAGTAGGTTTCTTAATGTAGAAAATGACCCAAATGAAAAAAGCCATGACAACATACTGTACAACTGTGATAACAGCCTTGACTAAGAGGCGAGATCCACAGATGCCACGATACACAGCGGAGTAGAGGATGAATTTCATTTCATTTATGTAACTGAAAAACCCATTAATTTGTACCAAAACCAAATCTTTTTACCGAAAAATAATAATAAGGAAAAATTTATCATTAAACTGGTTAACAAAAAAGTGCAAAATCATATTACTGTTGACGAAAACAGTAATCTCCTTGACGTAATGAAAATAGTGTTAAAAGATAAAGGGATCATGTGCATTTATTGTGATGAGACCCAACTTTTCATCAATTTTCAAAATGTCTATGTAAATTACTTTTCAACTAATAAAAACTTGAAACTTTTAAAATCAAATGTTAAATTAATAGATATTACAGATACTGAAAAAATGCTTTCTTTAATAAAGGAAGAACATTTGAAAAACAATCATTGTGGAATAAATGAAGTTTTTAATGAATTAAAACAAAGATACTTTTACCCGAATCTTCTCAAAAAGATAACAGAATACATAAAAAATTGTGAAATATACATTATAGCTAAGCACGATCGTCATCCAATCAAAATTCCGTATAAAATTACTGAAACGGCAAATGGATTTAATGACATAGTACATGTAGACATCTGGTTTCCGTACAGAAATATAATGTATTTAACGAGAATAGACAAATATAGCAAATATGCTACAGCACACAAATTAAATGATAGAACATGGATCTCCATACTTAATGCTTTAAAAGAAAGAATACAATCTCTTGGTAAAATGAAAAAAATAGTGTATGATAATGAAAGATGTAACCTTCACAATACAGTAAGTCTATTTCTAAAAGAAAATACTATAGAATCGCATATCACCACAGCAGATAACAAAACGGGAAATTCGGACATAGAAAGGCTACACGGTACGTTAAATGAACACTTACGCATTTTAGAAGCTGAAAATAATAAAGACGAAATCAATGATAAAATTTTTAAAATAATAATCGCATACAATAACACAATACATTCTACAACAAAAAAACGTCCTATAGATTTCATTCAAAATAACATAACCCAAGAAGAAATCGAAACATTAGTAACCAAATTTAAACAAGAAAAAGAAGCTAGAACAAATCAACTTAACAAAAATAGAGATAAAAATTATGAACTCGTCAGCAACATTGTACGTAATAGAGCTATCATGAAAAACAAACCAAAATATAAGAAACTAACAAACTACAAACAAGAAGGCGATTATGTCATAGATACCAGCACAAAGCGTAATACAAAATACTGCCAAAATCAGAATAAACGGAAATATAAACACCAAAATCTTTAGTGTAATTCATACCCCTTTCTTTTTTTGTACATACTTTCCGTTGCTATTAAAAATTTAGTTTAAAATTAGCTCAAATGAAATACTTCTTTTCTTTTATTACAGATGCACTACTTCCTTCTACTTCTAATTCCATCTGTATTAAGCAAATTAATAGAAATAACCCCAATAAGTAGTGACAATGGATTTACATTGTTTAAAAAAGAAACAATAAAAGTTATAGACTCTTACACAAAAATCGTACACATAATTGATTTAAAACACTAAGTACAAAGAAGCTATAAAAACATTAGAAACAAACATACAGGCACTACACCTAACAGACAGAGACGACTATGAATTATTAAACAGAGAAATTAACTTGGCCAAAAACAGTCTTAACAACCTTATACCTCAAACACACAAGACAAACAGGAAAAAACGAGGTTTACTAAATATTGGTGGTAAAGCACCAAAATTTCTAACAGGGACTATGGACTATGAAGACGCTACAGAAATTTACAACCATTTACAAAATTTAGATCAAAATACAAAACAAACAACGGATCAAATAAACAAACAGGTGCTAATAAACAACGACCACACAAATTATACGCTTATATTCTCTATAAGCATACCAAATTTTACTAATGAGTCATACTACAAAGCATTAGTAATTCCATTTTCTAACAACGAGCAAGAAAAGTTGGATTACAAGATTGAAGAAGTTATTATACAAGGCGATAAAATCTACTCTAATGACAATGACATAATTATGAGAAAAAATTTGAAACTTCATAAAAATGAATGCATTAGAAATGCATTTAAAGCCAAAAATACGTGTAAGTTAAGAACAAGCAATGCACCTTCAGTAGAAGAATTATACGAAGGTCTAATTATAACAAAACATTTAAAAATAACAGAACTAACACAAAATTGTATTGATCAAAAATTCTTTATTAAAAATAATAACATAATAAAAATTTTTGATTGTAAAGTCCAAATTCAAGAATCTATCTTTAAAAATAAAATCAGAAATTATAGCAGTAGTGTAATAATACCTATAGTCCATGTAAATTTTACAAAATTATCACAAAAGCTATCAGTAGAAAACATTAACACTAAGACAATTGAAAATACACAACGAATTAAATACATAGAATTTAAACATAATGTTATAAATGGAACAACTTTAGGTACAACTACTATAATTTTATTGATTTTAGCATGTATAATTATTGTAAAATTGAAAACTTGTAAAAATAGGAGAAAAACTGTAAACGTCACAAAGATTGAGGTAAAGAACGAACCAAGAAATAACCCTTTTGCAGGGACTGCAAATTGTCCTGGGGGTGGAGGAGTTATATAACATTAAGTAAAATCTAATAATTTCCGTTCACACGAAAAATGCAGACTCAACCGTGAGCATTTTTCATGAGAACCAAGTAAATTGCAATTCACATGTTTGCATTTCTTCTCCTATCCTAACTGATGTAAAACTAATAATTTTAGAAAGAAATCAGTTCTGTTCCAATCTTAGTTAAATTAGTAAAATTGAAGATTCAATAAAGTGTTAAAGTAAATTAAAGTGTTCTTTCTTTCTTTGAAAATAATAATTTAATTTAAAATAAATTAAACAAATACAACTACCTATATATAAATTTCATACTTTAATAAGAAAAATATTAAGGAAAAATTTTATCTTGAAGTTAAAATAAATGATATAAAGTAGGGAGGTTGCAACCATAAAGATAAATTAAATAGTCAGTATAATAAGAATGATAAATAGATATCTACACATATAAAAAAAAAAAGAAAAATTATAAAGTAAAATTGATAGCGTAGAAATACTTTTTGTTTATGGATTTAAAGGATTAAAATGTTTCAAAAAAAAAAAAAAATTGGGAATGTCAAAATAAGAGGATAAGTTTATAATAAAAGCATATTATTTTTTTTTCTCAATTCGGTTGTCTTTCATTTAAAAATGTGCTACTAGATTAATAAAGGTGTGACGACATGGAGAATGTCAGCGATGGGTGAAGATGATTCGCTCGTTGTCTTCCATTTCCTCTGTCAATAGAACTTGTCTTTTTTTATTTTTCCGGTTCAGTGAATTATTACATAACTTTCTTACTGTGACGTATTTGGATCTTGCCGGTCTTACTATGATATGTTGCCGTAGCGAATCCCTTTCCGATACGGTGCTTTTAAGAACCCACCCAAGGCTGAAGCAGCTGGAATTTTGGCTGAAAGCACCCAGGAGGTTTAATTTTCAGTCCCTTTAAGTTTATATTTTCTATCAAATAATTTTTCGTTATGCAACAAAATTTCTTTTAAAAAAAAAAATTTAGTGTGATGTTTTTTGTAAAATTTTTCTCAAACACATATACACATTTTTTTGTATGGTGATTAACTATATTTTTGGTCTTTTGCATCGAAAAATGTATAGAGGTAAGGTATAAACGGTAATAAGGAAAAAGAATGTTTTTTTATTATTTTGAAGTTAAATGTATAAATTTTGTTATGAAGTAATACATATGTATTTATAATACTTCCAATTATTTTTTGTATTGTATATATTGTCATTATATCCTATCAAACAATCCTATTGGCTATACGTAAAGCAGACAAATTGATATTATACTATTGCCTATTAGAGATAATTTTGTTGAAATTTTTGTTTGCTAAGAATTATGATTTCTTATTACAAAAACGATATAAATAATATTATTTTCTAAAAGTATCATTTTGAAATTCGACCTGATAAATATGCAAAATAATAAATTTGATATAAAAATCATTATTAGAAATTATAAATGTGGTAAAATGCAAATTAGCAGTCTTATGTATGTACATGATCATGGATGTTTTTTTTAAACTATCGTCAGATCCTGTATTCAATTTTAAAAAAAAAAAAGAAAAGGGTTCGTTCACATTTAACTTCTCATATACACAAGTCGGAACGATCTAGCAACTCTATATAAAATGATGAGTATTATTCAGTCGCATAGTAACAAGCATGTAAGACGGATGTTCAAATGAGGGCGATAATGACGACACATCTATTGTTTTGTTTAAAAGTGAATTTGAGTAATTTGATTTGATTTACAATTTCAATAATTATTTATGTATATCTTTATTTTAAAAGTGAAATAACTAAACCAAATATTGAATTTAATAAATTTAACAAACATAAAAACCATTATAAATAATCTTTCATTTGAATTTGGGATTAGAATCCTACAAAATGGGGGCTCAGCCAACATACTTAATAATAACATAAAAAAAAATTTGTTTGTTTAAAATTTTCATTTTTAATGCAAAAATAAAATCATATATAATTAATGGTGGTATTAATAAGTGAGTGAGTAAAGCAAAATATATTTCCATAGTGAGTTTGTGTTTTTATTAAAAAAAAAAAAAAAAAAAAAAAAAAGAAGAAAGACAAGACAACACAGAAAAAAAAAGAAAAAAAAATTAAAATACTTGTAGTCTCATTTCTCAGTGTCATTGTATAGTTTTCGAGATATTATGCATTTTTTGAAAAAAATGAAGATAGCAAATCGATACAGAATCAATTGAGCTTTCATTTTCTGTAATAAAAATTAGGGTTAATTTAAGCCTTTTTTAAGAAAGTCAGGGTTAAACACAAAAATTTGAAAAAAATTCACAAGATTTTGATTTTAAACGAGTCTAACTTTTTAACAGTTAGGAAAAAAGAAACAAGTAAGGTATTGTTAAAAAGGGCAAAAAGTCCTCTACATTTTTTCTTACCACAAAGTGACCCTTGAGTGCTCTTGTAAAAAGTTGTAAGGTAAACAGTGAAATAAGAGCAAAAAAACTTCAACGCCCTCTAGCGGCGAAACCGTTGGAATTTCCCCACCCACCCATCGATACGATTTATTGTTTGTTTCGATGAGACCTACCACTGGTTTCAAGGAAAAGCAAATCAAACGGGACACCCTGTATAATTGCATAATTGATGATGAAAACAATAAACTTGTCCTATATGGTGCACACAATTTAGAACAATTTAAATAGAAATTAAGTATTTACACTAAAATGAGAGAAAAATTTAGTGCAAAATATACAAAAGTTGTAACAGCAAATGAAAAAAAAAAGAAATAAAAGAAGAGTTAAAATGTTTTAATTGTGGGATAACAGGGCACAAATCAAAAGAATGTAGACATAAAGCTAGAGGTACAAAATGTTTTAAATGCAATTCATTCGGACACAAATCTTATGAATGCAAACAGAAAAAAGCAACGACGACTGATTTTGTCAAGAAAAAGAAAGAGGATGTTAATAAAATTGAAATTTGTGAGAAAAACAATATGATTAAAACAATATTTATTAATAATATTGAAAGTGCTGCACTGATTGATACAGGAAGTAAAGTTAACCTGTTAAGAACGGACATATGTGTCTATCAGTTGCAAAACGGATCTTTTCCATATTTTGAAAAAAATGAGTTATATACGTCATTTGAAAGGTCTTTTAAAAATCTACTTATTTACTTTACTTTTAAAAGAAAAAAAATACCTTTTCCTCTGTAATTTGATCGTCAAAATATGAACTCAGTTGCAAAACAGTACCTTTTTGTCAAATTTCAGAAACAATTTTGCTTAATAACTCAAAATGACTTAACATGACAAAAACCCCTTTTGCAACTGATAGACACATATATAAGAAATTAGGTTCACCAGAATTAATGCAATATGATGCAACCTTAACCGATTTAGGAAATTATACTGTAAAATCATTAGGTCACTTTATAGCAACAATCCAAATTGACGATTCTGAATTTCAAAGCTCATTTATATGTAGTAGTTCCATTTAAATCAATGAAATATGAAACAATAATAGGTAATGAACTTTTGAGCAAAGCTAACTTAACAATATCTGGGGGAAGAATTAAAATTTCAAAAGTAAATGAATTTTATACTATAATGAATGTAAATTTAAATAATGATGACGAATTAAACATTTGTAATCAATCTAGTGCTAACGCGAAAAACAAAGTTAAAGAAATAATAAGCTCTTATAAGCCAAAAAAGACGAAAAAAACAAATGTTTCTATGAAAATTATTGTTACAGAAGACACGCCATTTTATCAAAACCCAAGAAGACTACCATTACCTGAACGAGAAATTGTTGATAAGCAAGTGAAAGAATGGATTAAAGAGGGAGTAATAGAACAATGTAGTTCCAAATATTCTAGCCAAGTTTTAGTAGTGAAGACAAAATGTGGATACCCTCGTATTTGTATTGATTACAGAAAAATCAACAAGGTTATTGTTAAAGATCGATATCCACTTCCTCTTATAGAAGACACATTAGATAAACTTCAAAATGATAAAATTTTCAGTACACTTGATCTTAAAAATGGTTTTTTTCATGTAGATGTAGGTAAAAGAACAGAGTCATAAATATACATCATTTGTTACATATAATGGACAGTTCCAATTTCGTAAAGTTCCTTTTGGTTTATGTAACTCGCCTGCTGTTTTCGAGAGATTTATCAATTGTGTTTTTCGTGAACATATTAATAATGGTATAGTTTTGCCATACATGGACGATATAATAATCCCAGCAGCTAATGAGTCTGAAGCTATTGAACGATTACTAATTGTATTGAAAACTGCAGCCGATTATGGTCTAGAAATTAATATTAAAAAGTGTCATTTTCTGAAAACAAAAATGGAATTCCTTGGGCATGTTATCGAAAATGGTTGTATATTTCCTTCAGAAAATAAAACAACAGCAGTTATAAAACTTCCTGAATCTAAAAGCATAAAAGAAATTGAAAGTTTCTTAGGTTTGCCTTGGTATTTTCGAAAGTTCATACCGTTTTATTCAGCTATAGCAAAACCTTTAAGATGATCTTAAGAAAAAAGGAAGTATCTTTAAATTTGAAGAACAGGAACAAAATGCATTTAATGAGCTCAAAAAGCACTATCAGTAAAACCAGTTTTACATATCTACAATAGGGATGATGAAACTGAACTTCATACTGACGCATCAAAATTTGGGTATGGTGCAATTCTTTTGCAAAGATCGATTAATGATAATCTCTTTCATCCAATATACTACATGAGTAAGAAAACTACGGAAACGGAGCAGAGATACCGTAGTTATGAACTCGAAGTGATGGCAGTTATAGAAGCACCTAAAAAGTTCAGAGTTTATTTGTTTGGAATCAATTTTAAAATAATCACCGATTGTTCTGCATTTCAAAAGACAATGAATAAAAAGGATATATGTATGTACAAAAATCGCTAGATGGGCATTAATGTTAGAGGAATTCAGTTATACTATTGAACATAGATCAGGCAGCAGAATGCGTCATGTAGATGCATTAAGTTGTCACTCAATCATGATGATCTCCAATTGGTCCAAATTAAAAAAGCTCAGAATGAAGATCGAGAAATAGAAATGATTAAAGAAATACTCCGGAAAGGCTCGTATTAAGATTTCTTATTACGTAATGATATTCTATACAAATTCAAAGAAGGACAAGAACTTTTAGTAATACTAAAGTCATTGGAAAATCAAATCATTAGAATGACTCATGATAGAGGTCATTTCGCTGTAAAGAAAACTGAAGATATTTAAAAAAAGATTAATTTATATCAAATTTACAACCAAAAGTTGAAAAATGTATTGCCACATGTGTTCCATGTATTTTATCGAATAGAAAGCGAGGAAAGCAAGAAGGGTTTCTTCATACTCTAGATAAAGGAGAGAAACGTATCACATAGATCACATTGGTCCGTTCGAAACGTCTGATAAAAACTATAAATAAATTTTAGTAATCATTGATAGTTTTACTAAATTTGTATGGTTGGATCCAACCAAATCTACAACTTCATTTGAAGTCATAAATAAATTAGAAAGTCAAAAGAAAATCTTTGATAATCTTACAAGGATAATATCTGATCGTGGTACGGCATTCACCAGTAATGACTTTGAAGAATACTATGTTAAAGAAGGTATCGAACATCTTAAAATTACGACAGGTCTTCCCCAAGCTAACGGACAAGTAGAGAGAACTAATTCAACAGTCATATCTGTTTTAAGCAAATTATTAATAGGCGATCCTGCAAAATGGTATTTACATGTTGATCGTTTACATCGAGTTATCAGTTCAACACATATTAACAGAAGTATCGATACAACCCCATTTACACTTTTAACTGCTGTTGAGATGAAAAACAAAGATGATATTAAAATCAAAAAACTATTAGAAGAAGAAATAAAAAAAGATTTTGAAGACGCTAGAATTCAATTAAGAGAAAAGGCTAAGAAACAGATAAAGAAAATACAAGAAGAAAACAAAAAGACGTATAATTTGAAAAGAAAAACACCTCAAAAGTGTTTATTAAAAAGACACAATTTGATACAAACAGTAAATTAAAACATAAATTTTATGGTCTGTATAGAATATTGAAAGTAAAAAGCAATGATACCTATGGTGTTATCAAGGAAGCTTTCCATGAAGGTCCTGCCAACATTTTATCTTGTACTGAAAACCAGCGCTGCCGTTTTTACTACAATCGGGGTAGATTTACCACTACTTCAACAAGTTTACTACTCTACTCCTTCTTTGCAAAATCTACTACTCTTAGTTTAAATACTGGCTAGGTTATTATTACTCTATTGTTACAATCTATTATTTTTCTTTATTTTTCATTCTTTTTTTCTTTGTTCTCTCTGAATCAGTCACAATTCCAGTAACTATAGAATTGTATCACTGTTTGAATTTGATGGCTTTAGCTTTTGAGCGAAATCGAAATGTATAAGTATAACGAATAATGAACAAAGCATAAAACATAACCTTATTAACATTATTTTAAAAGAAAAGAAATGTGATTGTGAAAATGTGTTTTGTGTCTTTTGCTGATTGCAAATTGAAATTTGAAAATGGACAGGTAATTTATCTTACAAAATAATTATAATATACTTTACATATATTATAATAATTAACTTTTTAGGTTTTTAATTAAGTTAAACAAATCTGTTAGTTTAAGTTCATCTGATCATCCGGCCGAAACAACAGGAACAAATAACAAGAACGAGTAAGTTTAATTATACAAAATAATTAATATTTATAGTAGTTGATGTTATATTTAATTGAATTTCAATATATTGACTTTAAAAATATTTTCAGTCGTGATCGTGAAAATCAAACTGAAAAGAATAAATCGTCCACGTCCTTACCACGTCGAAAAACCAAAGATAATTTTTCATCAAATTTGAACAAATCGAACTTGAAAAAATATTCGCAAAAATTCCGAAATGTTTGGAAAGAGGAGTTCCCATGGGTGGAAGACCAAAAAAGAAAACCTTTTTGTCAGGTTTGTAATATGTACCTCAGGGCAAACCATGCACATCTGCAAAGACATGGTTTAAGCTTAAAACATAAGAGTGCGGAAAATTTATTAAGAAATGAACCAAAACTCGACGATAAGAAAAATGAGTTCGAAGCAAAAAGAAAAAAATTAAAAATAGCTGAATTAAGAATTCTTATGTTCGTTTTACAACATAATCTTCCCTTCGTTCTAATAAGTCCATTGATTGATCTTATTAAATCAGTTGCTGTTGATTCGTTACTTGTTAAAGATATGCAAATGGAAAGAACTAAGGCCACTGAAACTACATGCATATTACTTTTAAACGAAGCAAATTATATAATGTCAAATATTCTAAAGAATCAAAAATTTTCTATAATTATAGATGAAACTACTAACATTTCCACAACTAAATGTTTGACAATAATTGTACGATATTATGACTTTAATATGAGAAAAGTGAGAGATCGATTCCTTGCATTGATTGCTTTAAAAAACTCAGACGCGTCATCTATTTTTAAAGCAATAACAAATTTATTTAAAGATGTCGGCTTTGCAAGTGACAATGCATCAGTGATGACAGGAAATTTTAAAGGAGTCAGAACTTTTCAATGAAAACATGAAGCCGTGGAGTAATATTTTGTCATCCGAGTCTTATGACTAACAGCATGGTCGAGCTGTGGGAACGATCTGGCAACTCCATATAAAATGATGAGTATTATTTAGTCGCATATTAACAAGCCAGTGCTGGGGGATCGTGGGATTTTTCCCTTTTTGTGGGAATTTATCGTTTAAAAGGGATTGTGGGAAAAGAGGGTGATTTTGTGGGAATTTTCGAAGTTAACTTTTAATACATTTAATACACTATTTCAAGGCAGAAATACTCTAGTGCATGTATTAACGGAGGAATGTAAAAGATTAATATTTTCTTTAGCACAAAATTTCATTAAACCGGATCAAATAGAAAAATTAATTTATGTTGAGAACGGCAATATTAGTGAATTAGTGATATATATTTTTTAAATTTAGATGTTACAAAAGTGGCATATGAATGGCGTACAATTCCAAACTTTTTTCCGGAAAAAGAAAAAGAAAAACTTATTTCTTTAATTGTAGAACTTTTTTGGAAGACATTATCAAATCTCAAAGATGTTAATGGTGAATTAGCTTATCAAAATTTAGTTAAACTTAAGGGAAAATCGACTCAGCTGATGGGAAAAAAAGGGAATTTTCTCTAAAATTTGTGGGATTTTACTTCATGAGAGCCCCCCAGCACTGTAATAAGCATGTAAGACGGATGTTCAAATGACGGCGATAATGACCACACATTTATTGTTTTGTTTAAAAGTTGTTGCGACAGTAGATATGCCCTAATATTATGTTATGTCCATATATTTTCGTACGCCGCTGTATTATTACAGACGGTTGTACACATGTTTTTTTTTAAATGTTTAAATTGTACATTTATTGGAAATTTTTCATCAAAGTTTTCCAACAAATGAACTGTAATTTTATTTCCGTTGCCCACGCGCAACATAAAATTTAATCTTACTTTGTTCAAAAATCGAACAAAGAATTATTTCTAATAATCCCATGGATTATTTCAAAAATCACGCCACTTCGAGAATAATCTTGCGTAAAATATATACATATATACATAAGATTATTCCATATTATCTCTCGAATATTCTCTTGAAATAATTTATTTAACCTCTTCACACATTATTAAGTTATTATGTATGCCAGTGCAATTGATTATGTTCAAAAACACTACAAAATTATTTTCACATATAAATTGATTAAATCCCATATACACTCACTACTATATATGAGTAAAATCAATATTAACCCCGTTGTGAAAAGATGAATTAATTCTTTTAGAATCAATTCGAAATGCATTACAAAGTAATCAATTGATTCAATTTTGATTCTTAGTAATGCAGAAACGAATGAATTGATTACACTTTAATTTCTTGTAATGCAGCAGGTAATACCTACAATACAGGGCAAAAAGCGTTGTGTAATTTTAGAAAAAAAAATAAATCATCATGGAATTTTTTGAATATGTAGGTATATGAAATTTTGCGTAATTTTCTTAATATTTATTCATTCAATAGTTGTTGTTCAAAGTGAAAAGATTAAAAGTGATTTAAAGTAAAAGTTTTAATTAAAAAAACTATTAAGTAAGTATTTTCATAATTTTATATGCAATTTTCTATTTTTGTAACCGTCATTTAACACTCGAGTTTATAAATATAGATATTTCTCTTTTCCAAGTTATCGTTAATAACAAAAATGATTTATCCTGAAAAATTTGAAGACAGTAAATTCACAAATTAATAGAGGACAACGTGGGGTATAAATATAACTATGATGGAGTTCATGGAAAATTAGCTTTTTAAACACTAAATAATGTCAACACATTATTTAAAAGTAAGTTGATTTCTGTAAAATGTAATGTTTTTTATTTACTTAATTTTCAGAAGTCTATTGTGGAGCAAATTACGAAAAAATGATCAAAAATAGTCTGCACAAAATGAAAGGACGGTGAATAAATGTACCTTCTTTGAAGAAAGAAAAATTATTGAAATTAAAAATAATAATTAATTAATAATAATAATTATGTATATGTAATTTTTTTTTTTATGGAACATGACTGTATATGAAGATATGATTTTTTTTGTTTTTTATTTTGAAAAATAAAGTTATTTACTTTGTAAAATGTGGTCTTCAAATTATTCATTTCATTTCAATGTAGAATGAATTCCTTTTCATTGATTCAGAATACATTCTGCGTAATCAGTATAGAATGAATTCTATTTCATCGATTCAAAATTGATTGCATATAATGTAGGTGGGGATCAATAGATTACGGCCTATGACATGCCTGTGTTAACGTCATTGATTCTGTCCACATCTGGTAATGCAAAGTAGAATCAGTTCTAACAAGGAGAACTAATTCTGAATTACTTCTGAATTATTCTTTTTACAACTGGGAATATCACATGAACCATGTAATTGCATTGCGACCTATTTAATTAAGTATATAGCACAATGTAATACAAACCCAGTAGAACACAGAATTGATTCGAAATTAATTTTGAATAAATTCTATTGATTCCGGACCGATTCTACTTTAGATTACCACACACATAAAAAATTCATTACTTTAACATTGGCATGTCATAGGATAGGCAGTAATCAATTGATTACCCATCTGTATTACCCGTAATGCATTCTGAATCGAATACCTGTAATGCATTCTGAATCAATTAGATGGAATGCATTCTGAATCGAATACATGGAATGTATTCTGAATCAATTGAATGGAATATATTCTAAATCGAATACATGTAATGTATTTGGGGTTAAATAATATCCAGTCAAATTAAATTTTAAAATTCATTTATTTAAAAATTTGAAACTTCTTAATTTAACATTTTTTTCAACTTAAAAGTATGTACAAAAATTCATTTAAAATTATGCAAGAAAAAGTTATTTTAAAACTAAAAAATAAAGGAAAAAATTAATTAATTATAATTATTAATTCTCGATTTTGTTATATGATAAGAGCTGCGGAATGCTTTTATATAGTTCTCCCCATCGTATATGCCTCTGAACAAGTATGAAAATTAATATTCAGAAAAATCGAAAATTTAACACTATTTTTAGTTACATATATTTTTATCTAAAACTTACCTTTTATTATATCGGTACTCGTAAATACTAATTTTTTTTTAAAATTTTTATTTATACTTTCACTAGCTATTATATTATTTATTATTTTTTAAATTTCTATTTTTCTATTCTAAATTTTTCACTTTTTTTTTCTTTAAACCATCACACGACACACACAACAGCTTTTAATTAACTAAAAATGCAATGTTGTTAATTGTTACTATGAAGTTAATAATACGCATTATTATTTCTGGATGACGAATGGAAAATTTTTAAAATGCTAATTACGTATTTTTGTTTATTAGCTCTTTATACATATATTATTTTTCTCCATTACAGGGAATCAGAACAGAAATCAATTGATTCTCACTGCATTACAGGTAATCAGAACAGAAATCAATTGATTCTCGTTGCATTACAGGTAATCAGAACAGAAATCAATTGATTCCCACTGCATTACAGGGAATCAAAAGTAGAATTAATTGATTACTTTTTACTACATTCCGAATTGATTTCCTTAGAATCAAATCCATTTATTCTACTGGGAATGTTCATGTGCACACAAACTGAGCCATCCTCCATAATCATTCTACTCATATACGTTATTCATCGAATAATAAATCGAATATTCCAGACTACCTAATGAGTAATGACGATTTATATGCCTTGGCATTATATTTCAACCATGAGTTAATTCTGCCGCGCAAATACCATTAGTCATTACCAATTAAAAACGTGTACAGGTATTAGTACACGAAGTGGGTATATAAAGCAGAAAAATTTTATATAGTCTCTCTTCTGATTCATTTTTTTTGGGAATTTTTTTTTTCTGACTGAAGTAAACTTAAGAAAAAAAAAAGAAATTGAAAATGGTAAAACCACAGAGGAGGTAACATAAGAAGAGGAACACTTTGTACTGGCACGAATGTCTGCAAAATTTTTAAAATTTGATGACCTGTGCGGGAAGTGTGAGGGACGAAAAGCTTCTATCTCTCACGAAAAAATATATGAGAAAACTTTCGTTTATTACTCAGTTGCTTCTTACACAAAATATTATTTTTATTCATATAACATATACCTAATTTCTATTATTCATATCCTTCTAAAAAAATTTTACTGTATGCATTGAAATACACGCATAAAGATATAAAGAAAAAAAATATTCAACTTGTACATTTATTTTCTCGATTCGAACAAAATATTATACCCACTCCTTTACTGAATATGTACATATGTACATACGTGTGTAATGTGTATATATTTTGCTGTTTGAGAAAGCAAATATCTATCCCTTCCGAAATTTTTTTTTCTTGTTTCAAATTTTAAAAATAATTTTAAAAATATATTTTCTAAATTTCTATATCCAGAAAATTTTCGTAGTTTGTTCATCTTCATTGGCAAATATGAAAATTTTATTCCTAATAGATAGGAGATCAGAATAATCAATAGGCATGTTATTTTATTTTCTTTTACATTATAAAATATCTAATGCTAGTTTTTAATATATTTTAAAATGTATACACACAAGCAAACACAAACAAAATTTCTTGTATACATTTCTCATATATCCCTTCTAAAAACCAACAAAACACAAAAATAATTATACCAATAATGTAAAAAAAAAAAATGTACACGATCGTAAATAATATGTATGTGTTGACGACGTATTATCCCAGCGGCGATATTAAACGTTGATGACATTTTCATCAATGTTGTCATCAACGAATGTAAGACAAATGTAACCAATGACAATGTCATGCAGATATTGCAAATAGTCATGCAAACAGTCAGCGATCAAAATATTCTGAACGAAAATAATGCGTAAAATAGAGAATTAGTAATATATTATGAGTAATATATAAAACGTAGTTTGAACATGTCTCATTTATTGATTTTTTATTGCAGTTTTCAGTTGTTACGAAGTTTTTAAACAATTCGGAAGTGAAGTGTAAGTGTTAAAAATTTTTGAATAAAGAATTGTGAAATTATAGTATACATATAAATTTAGTTTGAAAAAAGTGAAATTTAAATCTTTAAAATAATGAATAATAAATAATAAAACAATAAAGAGGATTGTAAAAAAAGAAAAATATTTTTTTTTGAACAAAGATAGTTTTATAAATGACCAAAAATGACAAAGTCATCAATGTTGTCATGCATTTTTGTCATTGGTGAAAGCATTGGTGTTTTAGTCAGCAATAGTCATTACTGACGCCTAATGTCATCGCTATGTTAATGTCATCGAAAGAGTCAGCGATGGTCAGTTAAGTCATCGATGAAAGCATCGATGATGGCGCTGCTGGGACGTTTTAACTATACTCATATTGTATTCAATTTATTCCTTCAAGAAATTTCTTTTAAAAAAAAAAATTTAGTGTGATGTTTTTTGTAAAATTTTTCTCAAACACATATACACATTTTTTCGTATGGTGATTAACTATATTTTTGGTCTTTTGCATCGAAAAATGTATAGAGGTAAGGTATGTAGGGTAATAAGGAAAAAGAATGTTTTTTTTATTATTTTTATTATTATTATTTATAATTCTTCCAATTGTTTTTTATATATGTCGTCATTATACTCTTTCAAGCAATCGTATTGGCTATACGTAAATCACACAAATTGATACTATTGCCTATTAGAGATGATTTTGTTGAAATTTTTGTTTGCTAAGAATTATGATTTCCTATTACAAAAACGATTTTATAGTACTGTAAAATTTAGGATTTTTGATCGAATTTATAAATAAAATTATTTTCTAAAAGTATAATTTTGATATACATTCCCATGCCCATTCCTATACTCAATTTTGTATATTTTTGTATATATCCACCCATGTTCTGAATTCCACTTTTTCGGAATTGAAGTTGCGGAAGTGGAATTAGGTGTTCTAGATTCCACTTTCACTAAATTTTCGTGAATTCAATTCCGCAAAATTTTTGTACGTGGAATTGAAATATTAATCATCTAATTCAACTGTGGCTTGTATTTGTCGGAATTTTATAAGTTACATTTTTTTTTTAAATATATTAAATAAATTTAATAAATAATGAATAAATTTAAATTTATTTTAAAGTTAATGCATATTATTATTCTAGTATAATTATGTATTTCCATAAATATATTTAATGTATTTTTAAAAAACACCCAAAAATAAAGAGCAGTTAGAAATATTTGTGAATTTTATAGACAAAAATTCTTAACTAATAAATAATTATCAAAAAAAAGGCAAAGAAGAAAATGAAACTTTTATGTGAGAATTTAACAACAGCTGATTCGAAATTAATGTTCGAAATATATAATTCCGCGTGGAATCTAGAACTTTCGCATGGATTTGAATTCGTATTCCACTTTGTTGCGACAGCAATTTTGCCCCTAAATTTCATGCACATATATTTTCGTACACCGCTGTATTTTTACAGACGGTTGTACACATAATTTTTAAAATGTTTAAAAATGTACATTTATTGGAATTTTTCATCAAAATATTCCAATAAATGAACTGTAAATTCAATTCCGTTGCACACGCGCAACATAAAATTTAATCTTGTTTTGTTCAAAAATTGAACAAAGATTTTTGTATTAATCACTTGGATTATTTCAAAAATCACGCCACTTCGAGAATAATCCCATGTATTCAATACAAATGCATGAGATTATTCCATATTTTTCTCGAATATAATCTCTTTCGAATCTTCCCTACTTTTTATTTCCACACTACTAAAAATATTATGTACTTCAGTGTATTTGCCAGTATGCAAATACACCATATAAATTTCTCACACAGCATTTGATTTATTCCCATATAAATCAATGTGTATGAAAAATCAATATTATCACATGATCCATATAAATTACATTATGACCTATTATTTGGGTAGATAACATAATGTAATTTTAATTTCGAATACACACACATAGGAACAATTTCCGAAATTGAGTTCAATCACTATATATTGCTCATTGAGTAATATATTGATAGTGTCATAATGTGTAATCATGAATTCATGCGCATATGACTAAAACATACAACTACAATAAACTAATTCGGCTGCTCTCATTTACAACTACATGAAAATATGCAGGTGGATTAGCTGCATTCGGTCTATAAAAGACAGCGAAATTTAATAACTGCCGCTCTTTTTTTTTCCTTTTCGTCGGTTGCTACCGGCTTGGCTGATGATTCGAGTCGCTGTTTGGGACGCTGCCGGTATTTCTTCTTTTTTGTATATTAGAGTCTACTGTGTTACATTAGTAAGTAGAACATTCCATGATGGTTAAGTTCATTTTTTCCTTTTTGTCTTCTACGGTGCGTTTTTTTTATCGTTGATAAAATCGAGTTGATTAAATTGTGTGATTAAATTGTGCTAAGTAATTAATTTGTAATTATTAAATTTTCGAGTAGAGACAAAATTTTAATCGAAAAAAAAAAGGAATTAGAAAAAAAGAAAGGGTAACAAAGTTGTAAAAATAATTGTTTTTTTTTAAAAAGAAAACTCGTGTTATATAGATGAAAGTGGAGACCATTGATTTTTAGTGAAAAAAAAAAAGGAAAAAAAAAAAATCAGATAATAGCAAGTTTTTTTTTGAAAATTTTTATAAAAAAAAAAAAAGAAAGAAAACCAAAAGAAAAAAAAAATTTTTTCTAGCATCTCATCTAACTCCCAAACACATAGAATACATGGTGTTTCGATTGTTTTTTTTTGGTGCTTATTCTATTAGTAAATTCAGTTTCAGTTATAACAATTTTACCGTGATTCGAGTAATCCAATATGATTCAGAATTTCAGTATAAAACACGAGGCGCTATTCAAAAAAAAAAAAAAAAATAATTTTCTTGGTTGGTGAACATATGTGAAAAAAAAAAAAAAAAAAAAAAAAAAAAAAAAAAAAAAGGGAAATTTATAAGGGTACAGCCGAGAAAGTGTATCATTCTGTGGTGTTCATCCTTTTGTCGTGAAATTAAAGTGCAAAAAAAAAAAAGAAAAAAAAAACAAAAAAAAAAAAAAAAAGAAAGATTTTTGTATAATTTATTAAAGCCGCAAAATACGCACAAAAGTATCGTATGACTTTTTTTTTTGCAATTGTAAATTATATTTTATTTTTTGATTTAGTAATTATTTTTTCATTTTCTTTTCGTTTACAAAAGTTTGAAAAATAAAATTAAACAAAATCAGTTTGGAAAAAATACAAAAAACTAATTTAAAGTGCTGTGTGTGAAATAATAATTCAAATATAAAATATATATATTTTCTAAAAGATTTAATTTTATATTACCTATTTAAAAAAATAAAAATCAAATATTTTTCGTGTTTTTTGTATTTAACTTTAAAAAAGAAGAAGAAAAAGAGGAAATCAAGACATTATTATTTTTATTGCATTTTCTTCTTGTTTTATATTGCAAATAATCAATGAAAAAAAAAGTCAATTATCTTCCATTAGTTTTTAAGATTTAAAAAAAAGAAAGAAGAAAAAAAATTATAATGAATTAGAAATCCATATTTAAGTTAAAAGGGATTAATTAAAAATTATAAAGTAAACTAATTATTGTTTTAGTATTTATTCTTTCCGGTTTTTTTTTGCTAAACCCATTGGAATAAAAATAAATGAGAAATATATAAATCGTGTATAAACCATAATAGAAAAAAAAATAATTTTTCACTTTTACAAAAAAAAAAAAAAGAAGGAAAACGGAAAATTTAATTACAGTGTTAATAATGATAATATACACAATACACAAAAAAAAAAAAAAAATGAATTATGTATGATTTACTAATAATTGGTATCTATAAATTAAGAAAACAAAAAAAAAAAAGGAATAAAATATAAGAAAAAAAAATAATCTACAAAAAAAAAAAAAAACAACAACAACAACCATGAAATATCCAGATTGTGATGGCGATCTTCCAATCGGATACCAGCTGATGGAACTACACGGCGATTTAGTTAAGTACACTTGCATTTTGTATTAAAAATATATATATTAATATTACTCAGAAACAAAAAAAAAAAAAAAGACAAGGAATTTAGTTAGGTAGAGTAAGAAGTAGAAAAAAAAAGTTTAATATGTCAATATATCTGAATCTTTATTACAAATTTTATATGAATTTCGATGTCATGTTTGGTTAGGTTTTATTGTAAATGGCCATACCAACTATACACTTAGGTACAGCTAGGCAAATAATTTTTTTTTCTTAAGTTAATAAAATTGCATATTTAAAAAGAGATAAGAATTGTCAGATAGCACTAAATGTAAGTCCATAAAAATTTATTGATCAAATTGGAATAAATGAGTTAGAATCTGTAAAATAAAATGCGTTTT
This sequence comes from Bombylius major, assembly GCA_932526495.1. Classification (NCBI taxonomy): domain Eukaryota; kingdom Metazoa; phylum Arthropoda; class Insecta; order Diptera; family Bombyliidae; genus Bombylius; species Bombylius major. Next base: position 25,170,741 of record OW052043.1, read on the forward strand.
GGTCTATAAAAAGAAAGGAGGATGTTGTGTGTTGGAGAGGTCCTGTCAGTGGCCGATGTGGGGGCTACTGTCCTGTTCCTTTTGTCTTTGGTCATAATTACTTTTCTAGTTGTCGGTGTCCTAGGCACAATAACCACTAACATCGGTGGCCGTTTCCTTTGTGATCGGATGATGTTGTCTTGACCTTGATGTTTTCCTAGAGAGTGGAAAAAAAAAAAAAGGAAAACAAGACGTAAAATAAAAAGAGTTTGCGTTGGATCAAGTCTTGCCTCGTGACAAAATCCTTTTGTTTCCCTCTTTTTTGGTTTTGCCGGTCCTTTTTTTATGTTGTCATGACGGACCCGCCTCCGACATGGTGTATCCAAAAACCCACCCCGGCTGAAGCAGCTGGAAAATTGACCGGCTGGGTACACCAGGAGGCCGTTTTTTTCAGTTGTTTTCATTTAAATAAAAAAAAAAAAAAAAAAAAAAAAAATTCAGTTTTATTCTGAAACTGAATTTTTCGTTATGCAACATATGGCGCCCAACGTACCGCCCATCTGGTACATTAATTTATTAGCGTCCATATGTCGCTCCACCTTTTTGGTGTTGCAACATATGGCGCCCAACGTTTTGGCAACTTCCATCATTGCCTGCGTTATTATTTTTCTGTTTAAAATCCCCGGTAACATGGAGATTTGGTGATACGTGGCAACACTTTTTATCAAATCTACCATTCCACGCGTCCTCTCCGTACTCCGTAATAACCCGGTTCATAAAATTTAAATTCGACTTCGTTTTATGCGCGATTTTTGGAAAAGTTTTCTTATATATCTCTAAATTCTCGTTGTCGGTCCCGTATGACCAAACATTTTTGGAGGAACTTCCGAAATTGTTTGTTGCGACGTGACCGACCGCCAGTTTTTTTTTGCTTTGTACAGTGATAAATTATTATAAGATTATTATAAATTTCGTAGATTCCGTATATCATATTTTTTTTTTCGGTTTGAATTTCTTTTCATAATTCAATCATTTTTTGGGTATACTCAACCACAAGCCTAACGCCAAGTCACTTAACTTTTTTATTTTTCCTTGTAAACATTCATGTTCGTCGACACCCGCGATTGTCAGGCCGATCGCGTTAGAAGCAGATCGAGACCTTTGCTCGTTGGTGGTCGAACGGCATCAATTTTAAATATATTCAAACCGTGTAATAATTACATATACATGAGACATTCCACGTAAGTCACATGTTGTGGTAATATACCTAAATTGATGTTAGCGACGGGGAATGATTCTAATGTATATATCTTACTTAAATGAAAAATCGTTGTATTTATTTTTGAGAATTTGGTTTAATTGAGTTTTGGCGATCAACTTCGCGCAGTTTTTCGCGAACTTGTTGCTCATGTTCGGTTTTGTTAGATTATCCATGTGTGACAAATTTTGTGATAAATTTAAGAAGTTAGATTCGAATTTTAATTTTTTTATGACCACCCGTTTTGGAAAATTTTAACCCTCTTCTTCTAATTATTTTATAGAAAGGATCTAGTGATTGAGCACTGGCCGTTCTGGAATCATTAGCCAGATATGCACTTGTGCTGTCTCAGATTCGCTCCAACCCCATATCTCAAACTGAAAAAAAAAAAAAAAAAAGGGGGAGAACAATATTTTTTTTGCATCAGAGACAAGACTTTAATTCTTCAACAGGAAGGGAGGTCGGTGATTTCCTCTCGACCCTGTCGGGGTTCTCCAACACACAACCTCTTCGTTTGGGTAAAATATATTTACGATTTTTTTTCTGGTGTTGCTTTTTTTTATGAAAAAGAAAAAAAAAGGAATTCCTAGGGAAGCACTTTCAATTTTTTTTTTGCATAAAAATTTAGATACGTCAATATACTTCTTTCTGATCAAACTCATATATATCTATATATATATTTGATAAATTTATTTTTATTCGATTCGTAATCATTAACCAAGAAAATAAATGTACCATATTCATTTAATTAAACTAATGATAGATCATTTCTTTTGTTTTTCTTCTCACGTCATTATCGTCGAAACTAAATAATAATAATATATATACATATATACAGAGATTTAAATAAATCTGATTTTTTGTTTTTTTTTTCTTTCTTTCTTTCCTTGGAGATCCACCTTCATCTTCGAGTATAATTTTTGAGTTCATATACATACATATCATATATATATATATCGTCTGGTTTTTTTTTTGTCCGACGACGGGTATAGGGCCCTTAACACCCAAAACCGGGTAATATTTATTGACAACTTCGCGAGTGATTTAAGCAGTGTTTATCAAAAAAAAAAAAAAAAAAAAAAAAAAAAAAAAAAATATATATATATATATATATAATTTGTGACAACTTTAGTATGGACCCTAGTTACTTGGATCAAGCGGACTTTATCTATGATTGTCAACTCAGAGGGATCAATTCTAAGGACCCTGATGCACTCAAGACGTTGTGTGACCGATTAGCTGCGGAGGAAGTAGGAACAATAACAAGGACTAATGAAATACTCAACAACATCAACACAGAGATAGCTGAAGTCAGGAGTCAGTCTGAAGGATTAGTAAATACCCTAACATTACAACAATTGCTTGCAGATACAGACCTGTTTATGAGAGTACAATCTAAATTGTGGCATTTAAAACACCGCGTGGATAGGATCAAAATTAAATATCCCAGTCGCCACTCTGTTTCAGACATCGAAAAAGTGATAGAACAAGGATTCTCTCTGTTGAAGGAGGTAACGGACTTCGAGGACTCAGGAGCTGTAGGAGTTACATTATCGACAAACCCGACTCAGCCTTCTAAAGGTAGCACACCCCTAAATCCCATGAAGAATGTCAACATCCTAGGCGGAGAAGAAGGTTTAGCAGATTTAGGTCAAGATTTTACACAAAATGTTATAACAAAGGTTCAAAAAAATAAAAATTTGAGGAAAAAGTCTTTGGGTTTTAATGATCCTGTTTCCTTAGCTGATTCTATGTCTAAGTCTAAGAGCTTCAGTCGTTCACGAAATGTCCAACGTTCATCAGAAAATAAAACGCTCCAATTTACTCAGCGTGGTTTAAATGTACAGAGTCGTACCTTAAATACATCGTGTCCGAATATAGTTAGAGATTTTTCCCCAGTAAGTCCAAACTTTATTGAACATAATAGTCGAAACATAATGTCTGGTCTAACAAATCCGCTCGTCACCACAGGTGACCAAAATCTTCATGATCAAGCTGTAAATGCTAGAGTTTCAAGTATAAATTTCCCTCAATCTCGCCGTGACATACCGACAAATATTTCGGTACCGTGTCCTAATAATTTTAATCCAAATCAAATGGTTAATGCGCATTTTGGCCCGGCGCCACAGCAGTCTTTCTCCCAACGTCGAGGATTTAGATCTTCAAGTCCCATGAAAAGATGGAACTTGTCCTTCTCAGGCAACCGTACTGGCTTGCCAATTGAAGAATTTTTGTTTAGACTTGAGTCGTTAGCGGTAGCTGATAACGTTACAGAAGAGACACTCGCTGCTCATGTGAGCCGCTTCCTTTCAGATAAGGCCTCTACTTGGTACTGGCTATTCCGGAGATCCAGCCCCTTTGCTTCTTGGCGAGATGTACGTCGAGCAATGCTTGACGAATTTCGAAGCCAGGCCACTGATTTCGAGATTCGCCAAGCAATGTTCGCACGTCACCAAAAGCCTAATGAATCTTTTTGCGAGTTTAAGTTGGAAATGCAAAGTCTAGCTGCACGCTTAAGAAATCCTATGTCACACGGTGAACTGATCGATATTATACGCAGAAATATGCATCCAAGATTACGTAACGCCCTTCTTTTACATTCAGTTTCCTCTTTGGACGAGTTACGTGATCTTGCTAGAAGATTCGAAAAGCTGTGGTCTGAGACTGACTTTCGTACTAGACAGCGTAATGTGTCAGAAGTTTTTACTTCTTATGGTTCATGTGTTTTTGACAACCCCGGTCAACCTACTTCTACGTCAGCTGTCCAATGTGATCCAGATCACCAAGCTTCTCATTCAACTGTGAATTCCTCTCAAATTTCTCATGAATCTACTAATGTTTCATCGTCAGACTCGATCATGCCTAATATTAACTTATGTGCTTTAAACGCTGCAACAGAGCACTATACTTGTTGGAACTGCGATGCCAAAGGTCACTCGTTCAGAGAATGTACAGTACCAAAACGGAACTTGTTTTGTTATAAATGTGGTCGCAAAGGCGTCATGACCCCTATTTGTAAAAATTGTACACCGGAAAACGGAGTGTCAAGCGAGATGCACTCCGGGGCACCTCGTTTGATACGTCGTTTCCCGGATCCGAAAACCCCAGCTTCATCGAAAAAGACAACTTAGAATTGTCTCGTGTTGCCGATGGTTCTCTTGTGATGGACCGTGGGCCTGATTTGAACCAAGTTTTTCAGGGCGTCTGTAAGTGTGCCACTGATTGTGACACCGTGACAAAAAACCCGCTTGGCGACGGTCAGTATCAGGGCCCATCACGGGACGATACCATCTCCAATGTCGGCCAATCTCTATTCTTGTCTGTAAAATCTGATTCGTCTGAAAATTTATCTGATATGTCTATGAAATTACCTGAGTTGTCTTATAATGCAACCATGAGTTTCGAGGATCGTTATTTAGAAAAGTTGCGTAAATATAATCGATACCGGCGATACAGCTCCAATAAAACAACGTCATTATCCTGTTTCGCCCGCGATTCAAAAATTAATGTACGACGAGCTTGATCGCATGCTCGACATGGGAGTTATCGAAGAATCTTTTAGTGCGTGGAACAATCCCGTTGTCTTGGTAAGGAAGCCTGGTAAAAATCGATTGTGTTTGGATTCGCGTAAAGTCAATGCTGTGACAAAGAAGGATGCATATCCTTTGCCACACATTGACGGGTTGATCAGCCGCTTGTCCGACACAAAATATATATCAGGAATCGATTTGAAGGATGCCTTTTGGCAGATTCCCTTAGAAAAGGAATCTCGCGAAAGGACAGCCTTCACAGTACCTGGCCGGCCTCTTTACCAATTCACCGTGATGCCGTTCGGTTTGTGCAACGCTCCCCAACGAATGTGTCGATTGATGGACAAAGTCGTACCGTCGGAGTTACGCGATAATGTTTTTGTTTATCTTGATGATTTATTAATAATATCGAAAGATTTTGACACTCATTTAAAAACGCTCGATAAAGTTCCAACTTGTTTAAGAATGTCGGGATTGACCATCAACGTCGAAAAAAGCAAGTTTTGTCAAAAGGAAATTAAATATCTTGGTTATATCGTCGGTGATGGTTGTATTAAGACAGACCCTGAAAAGATCTCCGCGATTGTCGATTTTCCAAGTCCGAAAAATCCTAAACAAGTTCGCCGTTTCTTAGGAAAGACCGGTTGGTATCGTCGATTTATTCGTGATTACGCATCTCTATCGGCACCTATTTCTGATTGTTTGAAAAAGTCGAAAAATTTCGTTTGGTCCGACGAGGCTCAAAACTCTTTTGAAAAGCTCAAGATTTGTATGACTTCCGCGCCCGTGCTAGGAAATCCTGACTTCACGAAGGAGTTCTTCATACAATGCGATGCGTCGAAAGTGGGCGTAGGAGGAGTCCTATTCCAACTTTCGGAGGCGGGTGATGAAAATCCCATCGCATTTGTTTCGCAAAAACTGAACAAAGCGCAGAAGAACTACTCCGTGACAGAACTGGAGTGCTTGGCCGCGGTGTTGTGCGTCAAAAAGTTTAGAGCTTACGTCGAAGGATTTAAATTTACAATTATTACGGATCACGCGAGTTTGAAATGGTTGATGTCTCAGCCAGATTTAAGTGGTCGTCTCGCCCGTTGGAGCTTGAAATTGCAAGCTTTCGATTTTGCTATTCAGCACCGTAAAGGATCCCAAAATGTGGTTGCTGATTCGCTCTCGCGCGCGTTTTGTGAAGAAATAAGTACGAACTTAAATCTGACTGAGGTCGACTTAAATTCAGATAGCTTTCGCGATGAAGAATACATTCAGTTAATATCTTTTATTTCAAACAATCAAAGTAAGTTGCCGGATTTGAAAATTCACGACGGTAAAGTGTTCAAACGTGTCCGTTTTCGGACTTCGGAATCTAATGACAATCCTTGGAAACTCTGGGTCCCTAAATCCCTTCGTAATTCGTTGATCCGAAACGTTCATGAATCTGAAGTTACTTGTCATGGTGGCATTGCTGTAACTTACCGATTTTTGTCAGAAAAGTATTATTGGCCCAAAATGTGTCTTGATGTACAAAATTTTGTCAACGATTGTGAAGTTTGCAAAGAAAATAAATCCCCTAATTTTCGAACTAGACCTCCTATGGGATCTAGATTCATCTCTGAAAGACCCTTTCAACGTCTTTACATTGATTTGCTTGGTCCATATCCTAGGACTAAAGCTGGAAATTCGCAAATTTTGATCGTTTTAGATCACTTTTCTAAATTCGTGTTTCTTAAACCTCTTCGTAAAGCCAATGCCCCTGCTATTATAACTTTCTTGGACCACGAAGTTTTCTCTATTTTTGGCGTTTTCGAATTTCTCCATAGTGACAATGGTAAACAATTTGTTTCCAACGATTTTCAAAACTTATTATCTTCTTATGGTGTCCAACATATTCGCACTGCCTTGTACTCACCTCAATCGAATGCATCTGAACGCGTAAATCGGGTCATTTTAGAGGCTGTAAGGTCTTATGTTCATGAAGACCAGGCGAACTGGGACAAGGCCATCCACCGCATAGCTGGCTCCCTTAGAACTCGATATCATAGTGCTATCGAGCGCACACCTTACCACACGGTATTTGGTTTCCCAATGGTAAGGCATGCCTCGGCATATCGTGTTCTGAGAGAGCTAGACTGTGTAGTGGATGGAGAGGTCGTTGATCTGCCAGAAACTGCAAAGCTTCAGCAGATCCGTGACCAAGTCTCAGTTAACCTGAGGAAGGCTCACGAACGAGCAGAAAGAGCTTACAACCTCCGGACCACCACAGTGCAATTTCGACCTGGTCAAGAGGTTTATAGGCGAAATTTCACTCAAAGCGATTTCGCGAAAGGTTTTAATTCGAAATTGTCGAAAAAATTTATTAAGTGTCGAATTAAAAGATGCATTGGGGGAAGTATGTATGAAGTAGAGGACCTACAGGGTAAATATGTAGGGACTTTTCATGCGAAGGACCTCAAAGTCTAACACCATTTTTGGTTTACCATGTCCCCTTAATGGTCCGTACCATACATCATCTTGTTTCACTATATGTTATAATCATTGGTCTATACCTTTTCGAATGATTCTTTTTTGCAAACTTGACTAAGTTGTTTTTAATCGATTCACTTTACCTTCATAGGTAAACATATGAGACTTTTTTTTTATCCATCCGTTTTCAAGATCTTTCTGGCCCAGGTTTAATTTTTTTTACTGGTCTTGTCATATATAACTCGAATGTGACATTTTCATGCACGAGATATATAAACCATCATCACGAGATAAGTAGTTGTTGATTTTGGATTTTGGCAATGTGTGTGTGGACTTATTTCCCTATCCTTTTTGTTCAGCCCGGCTTGCCCACGTGTTCCGGCATTGAGACTCTTCTCAGGGTGTGGACGAGCCCCACGTTGTTGTGTTTAGGCAACACCGACCAAACTTCTTTTCTGGTCAAAATTTCCTAGTGGGACTTAAAATTTGTTCCTATGGATCAATGACCTTTACGGACCTTACATTATCTTTTCGCTGCGTGTTCCAACCTTTTCCACTTCGACAGGTCCGTGGAAAAGTTTGTTTTGTTGCGACAGCAATTTTGCCCCTAAATTTCATGCACATATATTTTCGTACACCGCTGTATTTTTACAGACGGTTGTACACATAATTTTTAAAATGTTTAAAAATGTACATTTATTGGAATTTTTCATCAAAATATTCCAATAAATGAACTGTAAATTCAATTCCGTTGCACACGCGCAACATAAAATTTAATCTTGTTTTGTTCAAAAATTGAACAAAGATTTTTGTATTAATCACTTGGATTATTTCAAAAATCACGCCACTTCGAGAATAATCCCATGTATTCAATACAAATGCATGAGATTATTCCATATTTTTCTCGAATATAATCTCTTTCGAATCTTCCCTACTTTTTATTTCCACACTACTAAAAATATTATGTACTTCAGTGTATTTGCCAGTATGCAAATACACCATATAAATTTCTCACACAGCATTTGATTTATTCCCATATAAATCAATGTGTATGAAAAATCAATATTATCACATGATCCATATAAATTACATTATGACCTATTATTTGGGTAGATAACATAATGTAATTTTAATTTCGAAAACACACACAGGAACAATTTCCGAAATTGAGTTCAATCACTATATATTGCTCATTGAGTAATATATTGATAGTGTCATAATGTGTAATCATGAATTCATGCGCATATGACTAAAACATACAACTACAATAAACTAATTCGGCTGCTCTCATTTACAACTACATGAAAATATGCAGGTGGATTAGCTGCATTCGGTCTATAAAAGACAGCGAAATTTAATAACTGCCGCTCTTTTTTTTTCCTTTTCGTCGGTTGCTACCGGCTTGGCTGATGATTCGAGTCGCTGTTTGGGACGCTGCCGGTATTTCTTCTTTTTTGTATATTAGAGTATACTGTGTTACATTAGTAAGTAGAACATTCCATGATGGTTAAGTTCATTTTTTCCTTTTTGTCTTCTACGGTGCGTTTTTTTTATCGTTGATAAAATCGAGTTGATTAAATTGTGTGATTAAATTGTGCTAAGTAATTAATTTGTAATTATTAAATTTTCGAGTAGAGACAAAATTTTAATCGAAAAAAAAAAAGGAATTAGAAAAAAAGAAAGGGTAACAAAGTTGTAAAAATAATTGTTTTTTTTTAAAAAGAAAACTCGTGTTATATAGATGAAAGTGGAGACCATTGATTTTTAGTGAAAAAAAAAAAGGAAAAAAAAAAAATCAGATAATAGCAAGTTTTTTTTTGAAAATTTTTATAAAAAAAAAAAAGAAAGAAAACCAAAAGAAAAAAAAAATTTTTTCTAGCATCTCATCTAACTCCCAAACACATAGAATACATGGTGTTTCGATTGTTTTTTTTTGGTGCTTATTCTATTAGTAAATTCAGTTTCAGTTATAACAATTTTACCGTGATTCGAGTAATCCAATATGATTCAGAATTTCAGTATAAAACACGAGGCGCTATTCAAAAAAAAAAAAAAAAAAAAAATAATTTTCTTGGTTGGTGAACATATGTGAAAAAAAAAAAGAAAAAAAAAAAAAAAAAAAAAGGGAAATTTATAAGGGTACAGCCGAGAAAGTGTATCATTCTGTGGTGTTCATCCTTTTGTCGTGAAATTAAAGTGCAAAAAAAAAAAAAGAAAAAAAAAACAAAAAAAAAAAAAAAAGAAAGATTTTTGTATAATTTATTAAAGCCGCAAAATACGCACAAAAGTATCGTATGACTTTTTTTTTTGCAATTGTAAATTATATTTTATTTTTTGATTTAGTAATAATTTTTTCATTTTCTTTTCGTTTACAAAAGTTTGAAAAATAAAATTAAACAAAATCAGTTTGGAAAAAATACAAAAAACTAATTTAAAGTGCTGTGTGTGAAATAATAATTCAAATATAAAATATATATATTTTCTAAAAGATTTAATTTTATATTACCTATTTAAAAAAATAAAAATCAAATATTTTTCGTGTTTTTTGTATTTAACTTTAAAAAAGAAGAAGAAAAAGAGGAAATCAAGACATTATTATTTTTATTGCATTTTCTTCTTGTTTTATATTGCAAATAATCAATGAAAGAAAAAGTCAATTATCTTCCATTAGTTTTTAAGATTTAAAAAAAAGAAAGAAAAAAAATTATAATGAATTAGAAATCCATATTTAAGTTAAAAGGGATTAATTAAAAATTATAAAGTAAACTAATTATTGTTTTAGTATTTATTCTTTCCGGTTTTTTTTTGCTAAACCCATTGGAATAAAAATAAATGAGAAATATATAAATCGTGTATAAACCATAATAGAAAAAAAAATAATTTTTCACTTTTACAAAAAAAAAAAAAAGAAGGAAAACGGAAAATTTAATTACAGTGTTAATAATGATAATATACACAATACACAAAAAAAAAAAAAAAAAATGAATTATGTATGATTTACTAATAATTGGTATCTATAAATTAAGAAAACAAAAAAAAAAGGAATAAAATATAAGAAAAAAAAATAATCTACAAAAAAAAAAAAAAAACAACAACAACAACCATGAAATATCCAGATTGTGATGGCGATCTTCCAATCGGATACCAGCTGATGGAGCTACACGGCGATTTAGTTAAGTACACTTGCATTTTGTATTAAAAATATATATATTAATATTACTCAGAAACAAAAAAAAAAAAAAAGACAAGGAATTTAGTTAGGTAGAGTAAGAAGTAGAAAAAAAAAGTTTAATATGTCAATATATCTGAATCTTTATTACAAATTTTATATGAATTTCGATGTCATGTTTGGTTAGGTTTTATTGTAAATGGCCATACCAACTATACACTTAGGTACAGCTAGGCAAATAATTTTTTTTTCTTAAGTTAATAAAATTGCATATTTAAAAAGAGATAAGAATTGTCAGATAGCACTAAATGTAAGTCCATAAAAATTTATTGATCAAATTGGAATAAATGAGTTAGAATCTGTAAAATAAAATGCGTTTTGGTCTATAAAAAGAAAGGAGGATGTTGTGTGTTGGAGAGGTCCTGTCAGTGGCCGATGTGGGGGCTACTGTCCTGTTCCTTTTGTCTTTGGTCATAATTACTTTTCTAGTTGTCGGTGTCCTAGGCACAATAACCACTAACATCGGTGGCCGTTTCCTTTGTGATCGGATGATGTTGTCTTGACCTTGATGTTTTCCTAGAGAGTGGAAAAAAAAAAAAAAGGAAAACAAGACGTAAAATAAAAAGAGTTTGCGTTGGATCAAGTCTTGCCTCGTGACAAAATCCTTTTGTTTCCCTCTTTTTTGGTTTTGCCGGTCCTTTTTTTATGTTGTCATGACGGACCCGCCTCCGACATGGTGTATCCAAGAACCCACCCCGGCTGAAGCAGCTGGAAAATTGACCGGCTGGGTACACCAGGAGGCCGTTTTTTTCAGTTGTTTTCATTTAAATAAAAAAAAAAAAAAAAAAAAAAAAATTCAGTTTTATTCTGAAACTGAATTTTTCGTTATGCAACAACTTCCACTTTTAGCGGAATCTAGAACATGGGTGATCAAATGGATATATTAAGAAAAAATAAAAAAAACCTGCTTTCACAAATACATACTTTTAAATTCCCATTTAAAATATACATAAAATATACATGTGTATGTAGGGGCAGATCGTGTACCTACGAACGATTTTACCTGTGGACAGTATCAATAGGCCTTTCCTTACTTCATTTACAGAATCGAAGTAATTTATTTTTAAATGTCATTTTTGAACTTGGTAGAAGTATATAGTTTTCTTGTCATAGTATCACATATTGTGTCTGTGAAGTGGTGTTAAAAATTTTTCATCAAAAAAGTAAGTTTCTCTACATATTTTATATGATCTTTTTATACATATACATATAGAAATAAAATTATTTGTTTTATACTATTATTAGCAAGCTTGTTTTGTTGCATTATTATTTTTTATACTTCAAATATCATTTCGTATCAAAACAAGTGTTAGTTAGAAATTTTGGTTAAGTAGGCTAAAATTGTATCTGTGGACAGTCTGTGGCCCTTATTGTGATTTTTGTCAAATGATCGAACAGCGTTCGATTTCAGATTTTGGTATTATGATTTTCGTTTTTAAAATATTTATATTTTTCTTTTTGTTCGATTAAATCGAACAGCTGGTTCGATTACTTTTTTACTGACGAAACACAATTTTTAATACGAAAAATGTGCAAAAAAAAGATGGATATTTCAACAAAAATGTAACTTTCAATGTTTTAAATGTAATTATAATACTAATTAAATGTGTTTTTAATAATTATACATATTTATTTTAATAGGAAAAATACAGGTAATAAGAATAGCAATTAGAAGAGCTTGTGAATATTATGAAAATTCGGACATAAATTAATTTTTCTCACAGAAATCCCCAAAATTGTTACAAAACAATAAAATACTTGCCTTACTAATAACATTTTTTTAAAGTCGAATTTAACTAATGTCGACTCTAAAAACTGAGTATGCATTGAAGTTCTGTACACGAATACATACTTGAAAAATTAAAATCTTCAACATATTTTGTAAAATAGCATACTCAGTTTTTAAAGTCGACTTTTGATAAATCCGACTTTAAAAAATTGCTATTAGTAACTTAAAACAATTTATTCAAATATGTGTCTTCAAATTTTCACACATGAAAAATAGTTTTAACAAGAAAATATTCACAATAATTGACGATAATGACGCTTGTAACCAATGTGTATGATGCAACGCTTTTTGGTTCGTTCGATTGAGTTACACAATACCGAAATTAAATTCAATCGAATCGAAGAAGATTCTTCGATCAACCTACGAATCGAAAATCGCAATAAGCCCCTGTTTTATGTAACTGTGGACTGTCCATTGGTACAGGGTAGCTTTCATAGATTTTGAAACTATGTTTTATGACATCCTTTCTATATTTTTCATAGTGCCTCGAAGCAAAACAGGAGAAAAAAGGAATAAAATAAATCCCGAAGATTTAAAGAAAGCTATAATTGAAGTAAAATATGGTTCATCTATTCGTAAAGCTGCAGCACAACATAATTTACCAAAGTCAACGGTTTTTAAGTATTTCAAATTACAAACAGGTACTGATTTGAATAATTTTACCATAACACCTTTGAGAAATGACATTAAAAAAATATTCACAGATGAAGAAGAAAATTTATTGAAAGAATATTTAGAAAAGTCTGCATTTTTGCATCTTGGCTTAGATACAACCCAAACAAGAAAACTAGCTTATCAGTTTGCTGTAGCTAGAAACAAAAATATGTCAAACTCATGGATTTCTAATAAAATAGCTGGAAAAGAATGGCTCAATGGGTTTCGAAAAAGATTTAGTGAACTTTCTTTAAGAAAACCTGCACCAACTAGCCTTGCTAGAGGAACCAGTTTTAATAAAGTAAACGTCTCCAAATTTTTTGAGAATTTGAAAAATATTTTATGTCGCTATAAATTTTCTCCACAAAATATTTATTTATATTTCTGTGTAGTGTTTTAATTTTTATAAATAAATTAAAATGCATTTTGCATTCAATTAAAAAATATAAAAAACATGTTTTAGTATAATCATTTATTTTATAAAAATATACATGTATATTCCAACTTAAAATAAATTAATTGTGTTTTAACTTTTAAACTTTTACAAGGTGAATAAAAAATTACAAGAATTTCAAATATTTTTGATTAAGTTGTGTATATAATAATATAATTCCCAGGACACACCTGTAACGATAATAGCAAATCCTAGGTATTTAATGGTATTATACGAACAACTTTCAGTTCTTGAATGTTTTTTTCCTACAAATGGTTTTCTGTATGGTCCGCATTCGTCATCTCCGTTGACGTAAGTGCATCTTGGAGAAAGTCGAATATGTTCTGCTTCTACATCTTCAGGACAGTTTAGTGCGCTCATTTCCAATGAACAAAAGTAACATCTGACGTAGTCTTTAAAATTAGTATAGAAAAAACCACTCCTTGCAAACTTTTGCGACCTTCTATCGTCAATAGACAAATTGTTAAACGTTTTTAAACGATCGTATTCACGCTTTAAAGATAACATTTTGATTAACATATACAGTTTATAAAACGTTCTTTATATCGATCCATGTGTTATGTTTAGATGAAAAGCCGAGCCATTTTACAAACACTTTATTACCTTTTCTTTTCAAAACATTTTCTACAAGATAAATGTCAGGATATTTAACTGGTGCTAATTCTTGTTCGTAAAAAGCACCCTGTATTTGAATTTCTTGATAATCTTTTAGAATGTAAGTACTTGGTTCTGTATTTTGTACTTCTTTTACATTGAATATTTCTGTTGGCCAATTAGGTGTATAACCTTTTTCGAACACGACTTCATATTTACTTATTCGTACATAATCACCAACCTTATATTTTGGTTTTGATGTTATTTTTCTCTTTTTATATACTGTTGAAAGAATCTTTGATTCATTCAAAGTGCCGACGGCATTTGGCTGCATTTTGATTGTACGATGTTTTGTTGTGTTATATTTATGTATTAAATTTTTTAACAGGTGATCCAACGATAATTACCATTCATGCTAAATTCTTTCCACATCATATTTTTTAGTGTTCTGTTAAACCTTTCCACAATCGAAGCTTTAAAAGAGCTGAAAGTTGAATAATGATTAATATTGTACTTCTTCATTAACTCTTGAAATTTCCTATTAAAAAACTCTTTGCCGTCATCTGTTTGAAGATTTTTAGGAATGCGTTTTGTTTTGAAAAGAGGCTGAATTGCTCTCGAAATCTCTTCTCCACTTTTATTTTTTACTGGAAATGCCCATGCGTATTTAGAAAAGGTATCAATTACTGTCAAAAGGTAACGAAATCCATTAGTTTTGGATGAATAAGCACTCATATCTACTAAATCTGCTAGCCATAAATCATTCAAACCTTTAATTGTGACTTGCCGACGTTTAAAATTTTTACGAGCTGGTTTATGTAACTCGTTAATAATTTGTCTTCTACTCACTGCAAAAATATATAAATATCAATATTTTAATCATAACTCTTATATATATGAAATGGAATTCTCGCATCCATTTACAATGATGGTCTCTGGACCTTCAGGATGTGGAAAGACAACATTTATAGAGAAAATGCTTAATAACACGTCGTTAATTCAGCCTCAAGTAAAAAAAGTTCTATGGTGTAATGCTGAGCAACATGCTTTACCATCACACATATCATTTAAAAATATCGAATATTTAGATTCAATACCTGACGAATTCACGAATAGTACGAATGAACCTACATTGATTGTGTTAGACGATATGATGTTAAATGCATTTTCAAAATAAGTGTG
The DNA here is from genome assembly GCA_932526495.1 of Bombylius major. Taxonomy (NCBI): domain Eukaryota; kingdom Metazoa; phylum Arthropoda; class Insecta; order Diptera; family Bombyliidae; genus Bombylius; species Bombylius major. The sequence continues at coordinate 25,185,867 of OW052043.1, forward strand.
TGAACTCTTTACAAAAGGATCACATCATAGAAACTTTTCAGTGATTCTTGTAACACAAAATATATTTCATCAGGGTAAATTTTGTCGAGATATCCCGAGCAACCTGTCGTGAAGCATCTTTATTCATCTATATAGATGAATATAGTTGGATAAAGCTCCATAAAGATCATAAAGGCAAATAAAGACGCTTAAAGCTCTATATAGATAGCTTCAAATTATTATTTTCCAAAGATTTTCAAAGCAATATCTATATAGATCTTTATCGTTGTATAAAGCTACATATAGAATATAGTCAAAATAATATGAGTTGAAGTTTTCTCGCGCATGTTTTACATGGCGTAGTGATCTTCTTGTGTATACATATACGAAAGAAGAAACCTGTTTATTCGAATTTACAACAACAAAAACGCATGTGTGTAGGTATCTTCTCTTTTGGGACAAGCTATATCTGTCTTCCATCTTAATCAAGATCGATAAAGATAATTCTTTATTTGTCGATAACTGTGGAGCTTATATTAACAATTAGTTTAAACAATACTAAAACGTACAATGGCGCAGTGCATGAGGTGGCTGACTTAGAAACCATAGAACACTGGTTCGAACCACCAGAGAACCAAAAAAAAAGTAAGGTATAAAATTTCAGTTTTTAAATTATCAATACGTAACAAGTAAAATTACTTCGATTTCATAACGAAAAAATGCACTAAAATGGAATTAAAAATTTTTTTTAAAAAATAATTTTAGATTCGTCGATAAAGATCTTTAAAGTTACCTATAAAGAAAACGGTGAAAAATCTTTGTAGCGCGATATCGATCCTCTTCGCAATCTTTGAAAAGATCTTTAAAGCTATTCAAAGTTACCTTTATCGATTGGTTGCGCGGGATATCACTAAACTGTAAATATTTAGTAGTTTTCAAGAATCCACGAGATAAAAGTCAATTTATACATTTGGCAAAACAAGTTTATCCTGAAAATAGTGCAGAGCTATTAAAAATATATAAGGATATTACACGTACACCACATAGCTATTTGTTAATAGATTTGACTCAGGATATTAACGAAATTTTGAGATTTCGCACAGATATTTTTAATACACACTTTGTAACGTGTTATTGTCCTACAGATAGTTTAAACAAAAGAAATGGTATCACGAGTGAAACGATTAAGGGACAACAAACATATGCTATATGTTTTAAAAAAAGCTAAGCCATGTTTGAGAAATGCAATTATTAAAAATGCTGACCCTGAGGTAATTAAAACTCTTTGTGAAAATTAGTTAATGCAAAACGATCAGTACCGAGACAACGTGAAATCTTACTACAATAAGGAGGTTTTTTACCAGCTTTATTAGGAATAGGAAGTGTACTCTCCGGTGTGATTGGTTCATTAATTGAAAAATATGTATAGAAATAATTCACTCAACAAAATGTTACTTCTGTCTCCAGAAGTATACGAAAAATTGAAAAATGATATCGAAGATTCAAATAACCAATCTCTATTTGACAACAAAATGAATAAAATATTGAAAAATAAAGACTTGCCGGATAAAGAAAAGTGGTACAAATACAGAAATGAGTTAATAAATTATTTGAATGTAAAACGAAAACGTAGACGTATTGAAGAAAGAAAAAGAGATATATCGTCATTGCAAGAAAAAATGAACAAACATAAAAGTTTACGCGACAGTGGTTCACAAACAAAATTCATACTTAGAAAAGATTACGCAATACAAACTTCTCCTACAAAAAGCGAGTTGTATGGAATAGATAAAAATAATCTTTTTGAGACAAATGAACAATTCTTTGAAACAACACCGCCAAAAAAATCACTATCACCTGCTACTAAAAGACGATTATCTGCAAGCGGAATAGCAAAAAGTCTCAAACCACCACCAAAATTACAGAAAACTTCAGAAGATCGAAAGAAAGACTATAAAGTTGTAACTGCTGATGACGGTATAACACAATATACTGTACCTCTCGATATGAGCACAGATGAAGTCACCAGTATTATTGAGGAATTAGAACAAGAAGAAAGTACCAGTAAATCAAAACAAAAGTCACCGGTCAAACAACCTGTATTAAGACCTTCACAATTTGATCCTAACCAATACACTCTTGCGTTTCCTATTAGAAGAGTACCTCAAAGTAAACGTTTACAAGAAAAAGGGCGAGCTGCAAGTGAATCAGAAATTAATTGGGAAAAACTTTAAACACTGTAAATATGCCTGTGGATATAAAAGAAAATGACTTTTACGTATGTCTTTTAAGTAATAATTCTATTCAATTTTACCCTGAAAATACTTTGTCAGCTTTCACAAATTCGTTAGCTAGACAGTGTAAATTAGATGAAAACTGGTATGTTGGAATATCTGAAATTGCTTTACCAAATTTCGATACAAAAGAATCTTCGAAAAAAGCAATAAAGCGTCAACAATCTGATGAAAATAGAATTAAAAGAACCAAGCGTGATGAGATTGATGATCAACTACAACAGGGAAATAAGAAAATTAGCATTAAAGTAAACGAAGATGCTAAACTTGAATGGACAAATGAAACTCTTAAGCAAGCCAGCTACCGAGCGGGACAAGTTAATTTATCAGCATTCTTACTAACATTTTATAATGCTATTATACCTTCATGGTACACTATATACTTAGACAATAATAAGAAAAAGATTTGGGATAGATTAGACACTGATTTTTTTGATGAAGTTATTCCTGAAATTAGTTATAAACAGGAACCAGACGAGTTTATTTTACACATATACCAGGGTAGAAAGACTTCAGAAAATGTTGTTTTAAAATATAAAGATTATGAATCTGTTGAAGCTTTCGTAGATGATGTATTTGGTCAAATTCCTAGAAGAAACAAAAAACATGCTGTTATTCAAGATGCAATAGATAACTACGCACATCCTGCACTAAATATTAAAAGATCTAAGAGTAGAGCGAAATCTATTACTGGAAAGGTACATGATATGTTTATACTTCGTTTCTTCTTCTTTACTTCGGTTCTCATATTATTTCAAAAATAAGGAAAAACAGGAAAAGCCATATGGGAAGAAGTAGGTAGTGGTAATAGGCCTTTTAAAGATATTTTAAAAGACCAAGGTAAAGCTGATGCCAAAGAATTAGCTCAAAAAGGTATAGATAAAATCTTCGATAAAATGAGTAGTTCAGGTATAAAAAGTGGAATGGCTATAAAAAGAGCTAATCCATTCACAGCGATACAGTTGAAAACACCTTCAAAACGAAGAAAACGTTCAAGAGTTAAGAAGTCAACTAGAAAATCATCATCTAAGAAACGTGTAAATAATAAACGTAAATTACGTAAACGTGTATTAGACATATTTGATAAATAAACATAATGCCGTCCTACAAAGAATGTATGAAATCTGAACTGGATATTTTTTCTGCTCCGCCTATTCAAAGCAATATTTTAAAAACTCAAGAAGTAGCATACAAACCTATAGCAACACTAGACAATTCATCCGTTTTAGAATTTGTATCGTTAGGCCATGGTGATACATATCGCGATTTATCTAGTATTTATCTTCGACTAAAGGTACAACTGTTTAATTAACTAATTAAACTCAAAGATGGAAAAAAAGAATTATATACGGGTAATGAAAAAAGACAAGTAACAAGAAGTGATGGTTCTACAGAAGAAGTTGAAGCTTTTCCAATTGGTGTTGTCAATAATGTGATGCATTCACTTTACAGACAATGTACAGTACAGTTGAATGGAAAACCAATTACACAAACAGATAATAATTACCATTATAGAGCATACATTGAAAATTTACTAAATTATGGAAAAGATGCTGCGACAACACATCTAGAATCTGTAGGATGGTATCTTGATCAAGAAGAAATGGATATAATTGAAAACTTAGCAGACACTGGACGACCAGCTGATTTGACTGAAGGTTATCTCAAAAGAAGTCAGCTATTTGCTAAAAGTAATGTTGTTGAAGTGATGGGTAAAATCCATGGTGATATGTTTAACCAAGAAAAACTGATAATCAATGGAGTAGATCTACGTGTAACACTATCACTTGAGAAACCAGAATATTATATTTATTCTAAAAACGATAGCAATTCACCACAAATCAAAATTATAGAAGCCACAATGTACATGAATCATGTAACAGTCAACCCAAATATATTACTTGCACATGAAACTGTTCTTCAACGTTCAAATGCCATATATCCATACAAACGTGTAGAAGTTAAAACGTATACTTTACCTACAAATACATTCACACTATCTTTGGATAATGTAGTGATTGGTCAATTACCTAATTTGTTGATTTTTGGTATGATAGATAACGATGCATATACTGGTAAACAAGAAAAAAATCCGTACAACTTTAAACACAACAATATTACAAGATTCAATTTGTCAGTCAATGGTGTGCAAGTGCCAAATCAACCTATAGAGTTTGATTTTTCAAAAGAAAAGCCAATAAGCACACGCGGTTACATGACACTTTTCAAGGGTCTGGAATTCACTATTTTGATAAAGGTCATCAGATAACAAAAAAATTTTTCGATAATGGTTGTTTTCTCCTAGCATTCGATTTAACTTCAGATAATTCATATGATTCTACATGTGGTAATTTGCTAAATCAAGGAATAGTAAGAATTGAAGGAAGATTTAAAGAAGCATTGAAAAACAGTGTGACTTGTATTGTGTATACTGAATATGATGCAAGCATTGAAATTGATAAAATTCGTAACGTATACACCAACTTCTAAAAGTATATATATATGGCTGCAAGCTAAAAGCAAAGCAGAATCAATCACAATGAGTTGTTGTTTGGTAAACGTTGAATATATGACAGAAGGTAGTTTAACCTTCTTCAAAAAACTATCTTTTGCTGGTTTAACACCAGAAAATAAAATATTTTCAAAAGAAATAATATACAAATATCCTACATCATGTGACAAGCAAACAGAACAAATAAATGCATTTGGAAACTTAGAACTAAGACGTTTAGATGAGAATCTTATTAAGACCTTGGCAAAATTTTCAACTGTTCTCGTTAGTGGAAGAGCAACAAAGGAATTTTTACAAAACTATATAACTTCTTATACCAAGGTCATAGACATTGAGACTTTCAATTCATGTGAACAAGAATGAACACGATCGAACTTGTTAATACATTAAAAAATAATGTTGCTACAAAAAAAATTTTCAAAGGGGTGTTTCCATGTGATCGTTTACCTAAAAAAATAAAAAAACCAGCATGTGTAATTGCAAATACTGATCCCGCGAATAAAAGTGGAACACATTGGGTAGCGTTTTACTTTCCTACAAAGAGACCGGCTGAATACTTTGATTCTTTTGGAAAATGTCCTGTAAATTATTTTTTCAAAAGCTTTTTGTTCAATAACTCTAAAAGTTTTATTAATAATCATAAGAGATTACAAAGCGACTTTTCGGCAACTTGTGGGAAATACTGTTGTGTATACCTGTATCATAGATGTAAAAATAAAACAGTGAGAACGTTTTTAGGAGAATTTTCTCCAACAAGTTATGCATTTAATGACAAAAAAGTCGTACATCTTTATCGAAAATTATTTATAAAAAATGCTGGTCAAAAAGGTGGAGTAATGTGCAATCAATCGTGTCAACCTGTTGTCAATCTTATAAATTTAAACACATGAAGTAAAAACCAACAGTTAATTAGTGAAAGCCAAACTGAAATGGAGGAAAACATGACTTCGAAGCAACAAATTTTACAAAAATTGAACAAAAAGAATCTTAGAAAAAAAGCGAAACTTACTGTGGATAAATTTGAAAATCTTCTATTAAATTACACATACTACTTAGATCATCAACAAAAAATTAAAATTTCACTCGGATTTGATTCAACGACTTTCGAGGCAAAAATTATTTTTCATCATTATAAGCAAAATACTATACCACTGACAATCGACCACTGGAAAGTGTTCTACGATTTTATGCAAAAACAAGCTGCTAACACTAAGGATTATTCTGTGGCATACAATATACCATTACAAAATGAAAAATGTATTATACTGAGTTACAATGAATTGAATGTGTTAATCAGTTTACTTGAATTTTTAAATGCTGTAATGCATTACAATCACAACGCATCTCCAAGTGTTAAAGAATATTACAACAAATATTGTACTAAGTGTAGAGAAAAAGGACAATTTAAGTTAGAAAATGATGATTTATATATACCTATGTGTCAATCTTATGTCCACATAAATTATTCAAGACTTTTTTATGAAATTTCTATATTTTGTAAAAATTTAATTTTTGATGTTTGTAAATAAAATGTATATTTTTATTTTAATATTAATATGTATTAATATATCCAGCAATAAATTTGAAATGTATTAATTTTATTTTCACATTTTTTTTTATTTTTCCTTATACATTTTGTATTTTTACATGGTTTTCCTGTTGTTTGAAAATGATTGTTTTTTATTCGAGTAAGAATACAGTTGAAAAAGTAAAGGAGTTATTTTCATATAAATTACAGTTTTCTTCAGTTTCGCTCATTCCGAATATTTCAAAGTCCAGAGATGGCACATTTTGAAATAACTAAAGATTTTTCAACTTTTATAAAAAGATTTAACTTGCGCGGACGTAAAATTGAATTTAAAATAAAACCGTGTCCTAGTGGTGTTAATCCTTTGTCGTGGTTGAAGGAAGGCATCGAAGAAATAGTGAATCGTATAGTTGAACAGCTACAACCAAACGACCAAGTTGGTATAACATTCTGTGGTCAGAGTTTTTTGGAGCGGGGGCCAGGGTGGTTAAGTTTTAGACCACTAACTAATTTAACTGCACGGGATATATGGGACATGATTTTAAAAATTTTTCAAAGTAATTCAGAAGGTAATTGAAATTGAGAATTATTTTGAGATTTAGAGATTCGTAAAAATTTTAATATTAATAGGATTGGTAACAGATAAATTTTGTATTCAAATAATATCTGTACGTTTACCTCAAGGAAAAGGTAGACATGAAAAATAAAATACTTATGAAGAGGAATGTACAAAACAAAAAGCTCAGTTCCTTATGGGTACAAAAAAGTTTGCCAAAAAGAATAAATTAAAAAGGTTGTGAATTTATATATTTTTTAATATAGGTACAAGAAATAAATGAAGTTGTTTTAAAAAAACTATAATTTATTTTATTTTATTTTTATTTTAAAATTTTATTTTTAATAAGCTCTATGTATATGTTGATACAATTTTTCACTGCACACCTGAAACGACTATCCATACCATGTATTTTACAAAAAGAATCATACTTTGTAATATATTTCAATGAAGGAATTTTATTCATCAGGTCGATAATTTCTACTCCTGATGAAACATAATTTTGAAGAAATTTTATTTTCTGTTCTCCTTTAACATATATTTTACTAGTCTTAAGCGTTATCATCTCAATTACACATTCCAGTTCACAATACGGGATGTCACCTCCATTCCAATAGAGGCCATTGATATTTTTTTCATTAAATTTGTTTTGTTTTTTAGCTGATTCACATAATTCTTTTTCTCTATAAGGTGGTTTAAAATGATACAATGCTGGTATAAAAGAAAGAGGTTGCAAAGTCACTAATTCTTTAATAAAATGTTGGTTATTATTACCAACTACAAACTGAATGTCCATAATTAAATAAGACATACTTCTGCTTTTTATTTTTCACTTTATAGTGCAATTTAAATAAATAAATGCAAAAGACTGTGAAATATTTATGTTTTCTGGTTCTTTTATACATTTTTATGCTCAAAGATAGAGACCATTTTGTTTTTCATAACATCTTTGTGATATCAAAAATTTCAGTTTTAGGTTTTGTTATGACTAACCTATCCTAACATTCCATTTCTTGACCTTAAACTTGTATAACCCTGTAAATTCTAATTACTTTTTTAAACTTTTTCATTTATACAATAAAACTTATTTTTTGTTGTTGTTAATCTTAATTATGTAAAAGAGTTTAACTTTTAAAATATCTACAAACCCTGAAAACAAGACAACTAAAAAGATATGCTTGAATGGAGATAACACAAAATATGGACGGCATAAGTACACACAAACTTGATCTTTTTTTACAGTCACTCAGGTATAATATAAATGTGTATGACATACACAGGTATACTTAATATTATAGTTATGAATTTTTAACTTTTGTCATTGATCTTTACCATGAATAAGATTCACTTTTTAAAAAATTATCCACACACAGTAATCTGTATTTTAAAACAAGATTTGTAATATAAGTAATTAACATACAATATATGTATAATGTAAACACATATATAGATAGATATGTATACATATACATATATGTACATAACTATACTTAATAATTACTTATTTCACACTGACCGAAAGCCTGGCACGCGACAAACTATAACAATTATCTTTTAATTACTCCATTAATACCATTAACATAATTTATTACCAATTATATTGACACCTTCTATAATTTATGACGTCATTTAACATAATTTATTACCAATTATATTGACACCTTCTATAATTTATGACGTTATTTTTACAACAACAACGAGCGTGGTAAAAACCGGTTTTTTTTCCCACCCTGAGGTGCCTTTTTGCCTACTGTTGGACAGTCCTATTCTCAAGCGTTCATATCAAGTAATATCACTCAGGGTTTTAAGGTTACAGGAATTTATCCTTTAAATGAATACATTTTTACTGATGATGAGTTTTTGTCATCATATGTAACCGATCGTCCTAATCAAGAACTTCCAGATGAAACTCAGGCTAATAATTCAGATGTTAATTTAAACAACACTGGAACTAAAAATTGCAACCAAGGATTAGCAACACCAGAGTCGATACGGCCATTTCCTAAAGCTCCAACAAGGAAAAATGCCGGGCGGGGAAGAAAACCGGGTAAGACTAGAATTCTTACAGATACACCTGAAAAGAACGAGATAATACAGAATACCTTGAGGAAATCAAAAAATAAAAAAAAATAAAAGAAAGTTCCTACATTGAATTTCAAAGCTGGTACCAGCACTCGTAAACCAAAAAAAATAAAAATTTTAAATGACGAACTGTTAATAACGTGTGTAATTTGTAAAAAGTATGAAAACAAGCAAAAAATACTAAGATGTTCCTTATGCAAGTGTTACTTCCATTTAAAATGTGTATGTAGACCACATCAGGAGAATATTCCAGATTCAGATGATGAAAATTGCTTTATTTGCCAGAACTGTTACAAAGTTGCTGATGAATCTGAAGATGACATTTTGAACTGCAATAATGAAGAACAATACTATGATACCGAGGAACTGTACCGAATAACACATAATTAAATCTTTTTTTATATTTATTTTGTTAATGAAAAAGAATTATTTTTGTTTTTTTTCTTTTTTAAATTCATTTTTATGTTCATTTTGTTATGTTTATGTTTTTATTTTGAATAAACTTGTTTTTTTTTCACGTTTTTTAAATTGATTTTGCTTGATTTATTGAAATTTTTCTTAGATATGCATATGTCCATAGGTACATTGACGTGTGTCTACAGGTACATTCAAGACGATGTACCTGTGGACAAAAGTTATATTTTCGAAATTATGTATAATTATCTGTTTTGAAAAGAAGGACTGTTAACATTTGTATAATTTTCAGATACCAGAATAATTTAGTATTAATAACATAAAACATTGCAATAAAAAAGCAATCCTATTCTTAGTTATTGGAAATCCAAAGGTACACGATTTGCCCCTACATATACTGAATTGAATTTGAATTCTGATTGCCTGGTGCAAGAATAATTTTTAATGTTAGAAATTCAATTAAATTATTATCATTTTGATATCAACATTATATTTGACCTGATAAACGATCAAATTTGATATGTAAATTATCAGCAGAATTTATAAATGTGATCATATGCAAATTAGCTAGATAGATAGGTTATGGGCTATCATTGCACTTCGACCAATATTGATCGTTTGTGCAAATTAGCTACTTGTATACTTCTTCTTCTTGAAATACTTGAAATATACCCTCAAATCCTATATTTTCAATTTCTCATACAAATTTTTATACTGAACCAAATGGTATGTATACGGAATATATGGAGAAAAGGAAAAGCTGTTTACATATTATGATTCTTTATACTGTAATGCTTGAAACATAAGCATGATTGTGTTAAAAATATTAAAAGTTCTCAAATTTTTTTAAAAATTTTGTATGTATTGTATGGACAATAGAAAAGAGAATATATTTTAAAATTAGAGAAATTTAGAAAATGTCCTGAGAGTAAGAAAGAGCTTAAAACAGCTTTAAGATTGGAGGCCAACTTTGGAGATTGGAGGCCGTTTGGTTGTGACTATTTCGATGTACTGGGATAATAAGTCTGACAGTAATTTTATATTGTCATTGGTATTATATAGCTATACTTTATTTAACAATTAAAGTCAGTATTGTGCTTATGGAGGCAGTACCCGATGAGTTTGTGATAATTTTACATATAATTGATTGTAGGAAATTCTAAAAATAATATTTCTGTCAACCCTACAAAGGTAATTTTTAAATTTAAATATGCTAACGGGGTGTTTCAAATTGTATAGAAATCATATCATTTCAACCTTTTTTGTTCAGAAATTCTTTTTTTAAAAAGCGGTTTCTGTACGACTTTCACATTCCTGTATCTTTATATTTGATAAAGAAGTAATTCAAATTGGAAATATCATAAAGATTTTCGATTTTCAATGAGATGTTCCAATTTTTGTTCGCTAATTTTTTAATTTCTAAGAACGAATCATCCTGTACTTTTAAAGTTTTTTTTTTTTTATTATGGAAAAAAGAAGTACATCCTCCCGTTCGATGTTGTCTGTCACATCGCGTGAAGACAACTGAACTGATTTATTTTATTCAGTTGTCGCCATTTGTTTTTATAAAAAACCGAAGTAAAAAATATAAATTCGATTTCCACTCAAAGTAGTAAATTTAACAGTTTATACGGCGAAAAAATAATCCGAATTTTGGATTAAATTGGGAGTAGCGTAGAAACGGTAAAATTGGGATTAAAAAAGTACATGCAAACGTTGATATTTTTATACACTTATAGTATACATATTATTCTTCTTCCACATAAAAAAAAAGAAGAAGAACGTGACAGCTTCACTTTCACGATAAAAATTAGAATCCGCCATATTGCATTTTACCTCACACATACATATAAAAAAATTGGGATTAAACCCAAATAAATTGGGCTTAAGCCAAAATCCGAATTAGCGAGTTTATAGCAGATAAAATTGGGAGTAAACCAAAATCCGTATTAAAAGCGAATCAGGCATAAACTCGTACAATGTTAATGTTCTTTGTTTCGTGTCAGCGGGAAGATAAGTATAAAAGAAAATGATTAAATTTCAGGATTGCCGTAGCTATTGAAAGTATTGCCTTGATTAATAAAAAATTTATTTATGATAATAAAGATATTCAGAATTTTTAATTTTATTGTAAAATTTAAATTTATTATTTTTAATATTCCTACGTAATCGTTATTTTATATTTTATTTTTAATAAAATTTTTTTTTATTTTTGCTTTATAAAATTATGTTTTCAATATAAATTTGATTTTGAATTAAATGTATGCATACATAAGTATAATAATAATATACTCGTATTTGTTAAATTATCCTTTTTCATCTATGATATTTTGTTCCATTTATGTACGTACTTGTTTGTAATTTCGTTACGTTTTTCAAGCCCGAATACTTCTCATTATTATTTAAATTTGAATTTTTTCGAAATTCTTAATCAAACAATATTTTTAGCATAATTTAAAAACGTAATGCTTTTGGATCTTTATATAAATTGTGTAAATTGTGAAAAAAAAAACAATAATAGTTAGAAATAAATTTTATTTAATTGGATAATACAATTAGAATATTGAATATCAAAATAATATCAAAAAACAAAAGATATATTTTATTAAGTGTACTTCACACTTAACGATTTATCATTTGAGTTATCATTTAACTAACGTAATTTGTTGTTGTTACAAAAACAAATTACACTAGTCATTTGATAAATCAAATGATAAATCGTTAAGTGTGAAGTACATTTTAGATTATGTTATCGAAATACAAAAAAAAAATAGCAAAAAGAAAAAATTCAATAACTCAGTAATTACAAGGCAAAATCAATCTATCGTTAAATAAAAACATAAAAATTCTTGATTAAAACTACTTTCATCAACACCGTAGATATTTTTGATCTCTTATAGAGAAATTTTCATTAATTTTGTATGAATTTTCGATTTAAATACTTTGTTATTGGTTTTTTATTGTTACTCTTAATTTATTTTCGTTTCACTATAGTATTTTTATTGTAAAAATCCAAGTTCAAGTAAATTCAGTAAGTAAAAGTGGGTGAATTAAAGTGATTTTAAAGCTAATAATGTATTCAAGTTAATAATTTTGTTGTATATATTATTAATTTTATTTTAATTTTAAATTTCCCACAATTACCTGCATTTTTGTAAAATTGAAAAAAAAAATTAAAAATTTCATCTGGCAGCCCTTGATAAAATTTTATTAAACAATTTCCATCGATTGAAATTGAGATCTGATCACCCACACACGAGACAGGTTTATACAAAAGAAATGTAAAAGAGTATAGAAAAGTATGCCTATCTTGCCTGTACTGACTTTAATTGTTAAATAAAGTATAGTAAGTTTTTTTTTGGAAGAAATTTCTTTTGTACAATATACATATATTTGAAAGTTCATTTTTGTTTTTAAATTTTTGTCAAATTTAGTAAATGATTATAACATAAGTACAGTTAAATTAAATTATAGCATTAGACATCAAATTAATAGATTTCTAGTTAAATGTTATCTCTTAGTATGGACCCATAAACAAAATATATCATTATAATATTTTGTAAAATTAATTGAATTTTGGATATTTTTATTTTATAAAAATTACACGATTTTAATAGAAACAGGAAATAATAAAATAATACTATTTTTCTTTTTGGATTTTACAGGCAAGATAGGCATACTTTTCTATATTCTTTCACAAATTGTTAGAATAAATCTGTCTCGTGTGTGGGGTGATCAGATCTCAGATTTTAGTCGAGGGAAATATTTTAAATTAAATATTACCAAGGCAAAAAACTCATCCGGTACTGCCTCCATAAGCACAATACTGACTTCCAAAAAGAAAAATAGTATAGTAATTTTGTATGATCTAAAAAAAAGAAGTTGTAATGAAAAATAAAAAGAAAGAAAAATTAAACAACAACAAAGCGTCAAAGAACGAAAGAATATGAATTAAGGATTATAAAAACCAAAAACCAAAATTATGTGTTAAATTTATTCATAAAGGTGATGTGGTTGGAGAAAATTGACGAAGGGCAGATGAGATACGTTGTCCCTGCTGGCTTCTGAGGTTGTGGGTCCCTCCAACAATACACCAGGGAGTTTCGAGTTCAAGTTTACATCTTATTAGTTTTCGTTACGTAACAGTATATGCATTATATTATTTATTCATTATTAAAAATGTATCTAATATTCTGTTATTACAGACTTAATAACTGCACAAAACAAAGGAGTGCTTGAAGCTTTAGGTGCAAATGCAGCCCTAATGAAAACACTTATAACTAAACGAGAACAACAAAATGCAGAAAACAAAGCAAACACGAGATTTCCCTTGAAGCCTGCCGAAGAGATGGAAGATCTCGAAAACCAAATATCGTCATCTGACGATATCTTAAACATTTATGATATCAAAATTAAAATAATTTCAAAATAAATAAATTTTTAAAATACATATTTTATTTTTCTATTCAGATACCCCTAATAAAAAAAGTAATTTTTCCAAATGATTTGCAAACAAGTTTGGAAAAATTGTTAGATCAGAAGCTTATAGTTTCGTACAATTATGATGGCAGTTATGAAAAACTTGCCTTCATCAAGCAGTTTACCAATATAAATAAATTATTTGCAAATTTTTATACAGAGTGTCCTGTTTGGTTTGCTTAACCTTGATACCATAGATAGGTCTCATCAAGACAAACAAAAAATCGTATCGGTGGGGGGGGGGGGGGAGGAATCCCAAAGGTTTCGCCGCTAGAGGGCGTTGAAGTTTTTTTGCTCTTATTTCACGATTTTTCTCTCTTATGAGTGTGGGGTCATGCGGGGGTTAATATTTTTTTCTTATCATAGAGGAATCATACAGAGGTTAAAATTTTGTTTTTATCAGTGAGAGATCATGCGGGTTGAAATTATGCGGGTTATTATTAAAAAAGCAATTGAAAATTGTTGATACATATTAATTAAATATTAAAAATGAAAGTTAAAAATGTTTCTAAGTTATATCAAGACACAACAAGACAAGGACAAGGACGCCACATAAACGAAAGGACAGAACAACGTCTGCCGGGCCAGCTAGTATACATATATTTTTACGGGCGTTTTTACCGTTCTAATCAAATACATTTTTTTTTTCAGAAGCCACGACTACGTGAAAATGATTAAGAAAACTTTTCGTTTAGTAAGAGCCCGCATAAATAAGCGGGTATTTATTTAACGAGAAAAATTGCGGGAATCGCAAACAAATTTACTTAATGAATAATGTTTTTTTTTTTTTATGTTAAGTTTTAACTATGTTTTTTATGAATTTCATTATTGTTGAATTAAATCTTTTGTTTTTTATTAGTACAGTGCACTCGAGCTAACTTGACCGAACTCGTGCAAAGGGTTGTTCAATTTAGCAAATTTTTCAAGTTATCGAATGGATTGTATACATATAACAGCCATTCTTTTCAAAGTGGGTCCATTTACTACTCGCGCATTCCTTTCTCTTTGTCTTAAAAACCATTCATAGAGAGCACATTCAGTTAATGGAAACTCAGGACGAGAAATTCTTTTCTTATTTCCAGGTCCACACTCCACTGAAAGTATTAACAACCGACGTGGAAATATCATTATATTTTTTTTTAATATTGAACACAGTTGATTTAGCTACATTATACATTTTAGCCAAACTAGATAAACTGAAACCACAATTCAACTTTTCTATAATTTCACTTTTTTACTTGAGCGTAAGAGAATTCAGTTTTTGACCTTTAATTAAACCCATTTCACTTTTATAAATTTAATAAATTACAAGAGAAAATAACAAAAATCTCTAATTATTTAAAAACGACTACTAGAAACTATGCTGCAATCAACCACCCAAAAAAAGTAACATAAAAAAAACAATCTTACTGTATATGCATGTACAAGTACAAAGTGTATACCAATGGAAAAAAAAACAAAATTAAACATGCATAAACATGATTTTTACAGTTTTTTCATGTTTAGAATATGAAAAAGTTTAGAATTGAAGTTACTGAGCAATCATTATTTTCAAGTTATAGAGCAGGCAATGCTAAATTTTTGAGAGGTCAAGTTACTGGATAGTTCAAGTTATCGGGGGTTCAAGTTAGCGCGAGTGCACTGTATGTATATTTTTCATGATTTAAAAAAATTTTTATAAATATATAAGATGAAGGAAAGTTTTTGCTATTTTATTATTTCAAAATATTCGACTTAGATAGTTTTAAAATGTTGGCTTATGCCACTTTCAAAATTAACGGCTCATATTAAAAATAGATCCTCATCGATTCAGAATGCTTCCTGCAGCAGTAGTTCAGAATGCTTTCTGAAGAATTAGTTCAGAATGCTTTCTGCGGAATGAGTTCAGAATGTTTTCTGGAGAATTAGTTCAGAATCAATTTTATTGAATTGATTCAGAATTTATTCAGAGTAATGCAGATAGAAATCAATTTATTACTGGCCTATGACATGCCCAAGTAAAAAGAATCAATTCTTTTCGCATTTGGTAATCTAAAGTTGAACCACTTCGGAATCAATAGAATTCATTCTGAATTGATTCGTTTCATAACTGGGTAATATAGTGAATATTCTGGAGTATATAATAGCTGCGTTTTCTTTGCCATGATCTGATCTGGATCAGATCAAAAGCAAAGAAAACGACACGGATCTCTAAATTTGACAAATATTAAAAAAATAATAATAGCTGCGTTCCATTGGGATTTCAGGAGTAGATAAATCTACTCCCATCTACGGTCAAAATAGCATTCCATTCACCAACTACGCCTAACTAACGCTTATCTACCTACTCCGGAGTAGCCTAATTGAACACAGCTAATAATAAAAATACAAAAACAGCAAACTGTCAGTTACTGGAAATAATTTGTTTTTTTTCATAGTCGCCAACTTTTAGGAACTAAAAGTTTAACAAATAGTGAACTTTTTGGATTTTGAGTTGTTATTGTATTACATGTAAAACTATGATCTGATCCGGATCAAATCACAAAGAAAACGCAGCTAATGATGATTTATATACCCCTGCATCATATAACAATTATATGCTAATTTTGCCGCGCACTTACCAATACCAAATATAATGTGCAAAGTGATTAGAGAGCACGTTTGGTATATAAGGCAGCAAAATTTTCGATATCAGCCTCTCTTATCTTTTTGCTTTTCACTTTTACTCGCCTCTCGGTACGTGTTACAAATCAGTCATCATCATTAGTATTAGTGGTTTGAAATTGATAGTGATCAAACGGGTTGCATACTTCAGCAAATTTTAATTTTTCTTAAATTGTTTTTTTTCTTATCGACAAGTTGCCGTCGACATAACGAACTGATTGATAAAACGTTCCCGAAATAATCGGTTTAATTTGAATTTTACATAATCCTTTCTTAAAAAGAAAAAAGGAAAAAAAAGATGTGATTTCGATGTGCTGACATAAAAGAAAAAAAAATAACATGTGACTATCATATGATTAGTACAAGGTGTTCACCTTAAATGTGTGTGTGTGTTTTTTTTAAATCGTGATGGGTAGAATGGTGAAAGAAAAAGAAAAGAATTATTTTAGTTTTCTTTATAAACTCGGAAATATTTAAAGAAAAAAAAATTAAAATTTATGAATAATTTAGAGTGAAAAATTTATTATTATCCTCAACTTGAATTTCATATACATATGTACACAGATACATATATTAGAAATTATTATTATCTTATTTAGGAAGTAATTAATTTGGAAAGTATTAATTATTATTTTATTTTATGAATTTTATAGAAAGTGATTTAAATTATAGTTTTTCGATTTATTTTTGGTATTGTCGTGTGTGCAAATGTTTTAAAAAATTTTAAGAATTATTTTGAAAAAAGAGAAAGGTAAAAGATGGTTTCTGAATTGTGCAGTAAAGTGGTTTATTTTGTGATTTTTGGATATTATATATTATTACTTTTCAGTTTTTGTTATAGTGAAAATATGAGTGTAATAGTGAATAAAAAATTATCCGGTGCCCAATTTTGGAAAAGAAAAAATGAAAGACAACGAGGGGATGCAAAGCAAAAAGGGACTTTACAAAAATACTTGGCTGAAAATCAAGCTAGTCTTTATAATCAAATTCTTCCTGTAGGTTGTAGCAGTGATAGTTTAGGGTTAAATGAGGTTAATAAAAATGACAAGTGAACAATTTTTAATCAAACCAATGTCCTTGAAAATGTGTCATCAAATTTACAATCAAATTATTTAGAAGATCCCGCACTTTGGCCTGATTTAGATGACCAAACCATTCAGGTAATTGTAGTAATAGTAATAGGTCCTTTTCAAGTTGAAGAGAAAAACTTTAACTTTTTCGTTAGAAATAGGAGAAAATTCAGCACTAAATTTTTTAACAGAATTATGTGTAATGGAGAACTAGTTCCAAGAGATTGGTTAGTTTATTCTGTAATTAAGGATTCTGTTTTTTGTTTTTGTTGTAAGCTTTTTTCTCAAATGGAAGAAACACATTCTTTGAGTAGCGTAGGATATTCTGATTGGAACCATTTAAATAGAGTATTGAAGGAACATGAGAGTAATTTGCATCATATGAAAAGTTTTAGACAGTGGAAAGATTTAGAAAAAGGCTGAGAAAAAAATGCAACCATTGGTGGAAATTTACAGAGGGAAAGCAGTACAGCATTGGAGGGAAGTTTTGATAAGACTTACAATTTGTGTTCAGTTTTTAGGTACACAGAACCTTGCATTTAGAGGAAGATCTGATGTTCTGTATGCAGATGATAATGAAAATTTTTTGAAATTAGTTGAAGCATTAGGAAAATTTGATGTAGTATTGTAGTAATGTCAAAGCATTTGCGAAGAATTAAAGATTCTGAAAGTAGAAATAAGTATGTTGCGACAGCAAATAGCCCCTGTATTTTTTTTTAAAGATATTTTCGTACGCCGCTGTATTTTTACAGACGGTTGTACACATAATTTTTAAATGCTTAAAAACGTACATTTATTGGAAATTTTCAACAAAATATTCCAATAAATGAACTGTAAATTCCAATTCCGTTGCGCACGCGCAACGTAAAATTTAATCTTGTTTTGTTAAAAGAATTGAACAAAGATTTTTGTACTAATCACATGGATTATTACAAAAATCACGCCACTTCATGAATAATCCCATGTATTTAATGCAAATATATGAGATTATTCCATATTTTTCTCGAATATAATCTCAGACAAATTTTTTTATATATTTCTTTTTCTATTTGTCTTCATTATATTAAATATTATGAACTTCAGTGTATTTGTCAATATACAAATACACTATATAAATTTCTCGCACCACATTTGATTTATTCTCATATAAATCAATGTGTATGAAAAATCAATAATGTACCATATGATCCATTTAAATTACATTATATGACATATTTACCTAAGTAAATAGCATAATGTAATACAAATTTCAAGTTCACTCACACCACGCCAATCTCCATCATGTTATGCTCGTATACATTACTCATAGAATAATGTGGCGAATATTCTAGACTACATGTGCTTGTGTATTATGTACTAATGATGATTTGTATATTTGTACATGTTATACATATGTAATAATGATGAGCTAATTTTGTCGCGCACTCACTAATACCAAATAAAATGTGTAAAGGGATTAGTACTTTAATTGGTATATAAGGCAGCCGAATTTTTGATAGGAGGCTTTTCTCTTCGCTTTTTTTGATTTATTCATTCGTTGCTTTGATTTCGTCTGGTAAGGGCATTCGTCGACTTAATTTCATGTATTAAGGGACTTAGTATCTTTTATTGTGAAGATTTAAAACATGTGTTTTTGTATAAAGTTATACTTTTTTTTTGTGAAAAAAAAATAGAAAAAAAAAAGAAAAAATATATTTCATAGTGAATTTCTTTTAAAGAAAAAAAAAAAATTTGGTGACTCTTAAACTTTCAACGAAAGCAAAAATTATTATTAATTCGCATACGCTAAATAATTAACGTTTTATTTCTCTTTGATTAATTTTCTTTTGTTTTATTAATTTTGCAATCATGATATTGCCTCGGAAATAATCATGTGGTTATAAATTTATTTTTTCACAATAATAATGGGTTAAAGTGAAAGTTAAATATCGTGTGAGAAAACAGGGTGTTTCTTGATTTAATTTAAAAAATTTTTTTTTGTAACTATGGTGTAGTCTATATAGGAAAAAAAAAGAAAAAAAAATGAAATAGTGCGCATCTCAAAGTACTTAGTTCCCAAAAAGAAAAACAAATCAGAAGAGAGAAAGAAAAGAAAATCAAAAATCGAAAAAAAAAAAAAATAGAAAAAAAAAGGAAGAAAAACAAAATGAATTGCCGTCGGTAAATTGAAAACATTTTGGTATTCTTTTTTCCCTTTCAATTATTTTTTTTTGGAACACACTATCGATATGTAGTTTTTGACCTTTGTTAAATTTGAAAAAAAAAAAAGCTTCTATATGAATAGATCTGAATTTAATGGTGTAAAATCGATATTATTAATTTCTTTAAAAGTGAACCATCTTACAATATTCTTGTGTATCTTAATTATGGTGATATATTTAAGGAATTTTTTTCTTTTGTTGTGTAAATTGAATAAATTGGAATTATAATTGTTTAGAATAAAGTAAACAGATTTTTCGCTGGAAATTTGAAAAAAAAAGGAGAAAAAAATATTCTTGTGTTATTTAAATAGTTGAATTAAAGTCGCATTAGCAAATGTGAATGATAATATATAAAAAAGAAAAAAAAAGAAAAAAAAAACACAAAAAAAAAAAAAAAGAAGAAAAAAAAAAAGAACAAAAAAGGAGAATATAAATGTATAGTTAAATACAGTTTTTTTTACTAAATAACGAGATGTACATCGATTTGTGTATCATACGTCAGTGTATGTCAACCCAATATGTCGACGACAAGTGCATCGATTTCTAAATTGGTATCCAGAGGAATTGACTTCGACGAATGTAAAAAGAAGAAAAAAAAAACAAAATACGAACTTTATGGAATAAGATAAGTAACAAAAACTTATTATAAATTAAAATAAAGTAGTTATATTAGGTTTGGAAATTCTTTGGTCAAATATATTAATAAAACAAAACAAAAAAAAAAAAAAGGAGAGAAAACAGAAAAAAAATAGATTCTATTGTAATGGAAATAATTATGATGTAGGGACATGGTTACTACCATGGTAATTTTTAATTTTTTTTATTGGGCCCTGATAGGTTAGATATTAGATATCAATCATACAATGTAATACAAGTTATAAATCTAAATTAGCGAGCTCATTTAAAATAAAATATGTTGTCAGAAAAGGAAATAAAATTAGAAAATATATCATAAGGAAGACAAATGTAGGTACAATTATATGAGCAATGAAGTTTTTTTTTGTTTATATATAATTTAGAAAAGAAGTTAATAGAGAATATTAAAATGAATTAACTAGTAATAAATAAGAAAATGAAAAACAATTTGTATCCATTTTTTTTTCAGTTGAATAAATTGTAAAGTAGAAAGAAGTTAATAATATCAAATCTACGTTCAGTTTTGTTTTTTTTTGTAGGCTCCAATCGGATATATATATATATATATAAGTTACGTCTTTACCATTCGCAGTATAACACTTAGCAACATTTTTATTTCCCACATTTCGCTTGTAACATGATGCTTGAAAAACAAAATTCTTTCAACAAGTTCACACAGGAAATTCAAAATTTAAAAAAAAAAAAAACGCAAAATTTGCAAATCTCATGAAATTTTTAAAATGTTATTTTCTCATAAAAATCACGTTTTAAGAAACGTTTAATTGTAGAATAAGAATTGTAATAATAATTAGAAATAATTAAGTTAAGTAGTCTATCTTTTAATCTCGTCGAGTTAAGAATTATTTCTCCGGTTATAACATTTGTTGTCGAATAAAATTAAGATTTGTAGAAGTTTCTTTAAATAAAGTTTTATTAAAATTAAGATAAAAAAAAAAAAAGGTGTTTTAATTAAACATAATAGTTTTTTTTCTCAACATCGTTGGCAAAAAACTTATGTGGCGCAGTAGGTAGGATATTCAAAAGGATATCCAAATTTTTTTTATAAATAAGATATGATTCGGAGTACGTGATTAATAAAGTAAAGTGTAAATTCTTAATTGAATCACGGTTAATTTCAATTATTCAACTCCACGAACCAAAATCAACAACAACAAAAAAAAAAAAAAAAAATTTTAATTTATAAAAACAAATGTTAAAAGTGAAAGTGAGAAATAATTCGTTAATTTTATAAATAAATTAAAAGTCATTTAAAGTGTGAAATAACAATAAAGTTTATGTCAGCTAAAGACCATATAAAAGAATATTGGCACAAGCTGAAGGACGAGAACCGACAAATCACAGATTTGAAAGAAGACTCACATCAGAGGAAAATCAACAACACTCATCAACAGGAAATCGAAAATCAACAAAGAATCAACAATCAACAGGGAACCAGCACATCAATCAACAAGATGGCACTTAAACAAGTAAATATTGACCCAATTAAATATTTAAATAATTTACCAATTTATAACGGTAGTAGGGATGATTTGTATAGTTTTACAGAATTAGTAGATAGGATTTACCCTTTATTAGCCAAATATGATGAACTTAGTCAAGGAATATTTTTTGATATAATAAAAAGTAGATTAACAGGGAAAGCTCGTGAAGCTATTGAAATTAATAATACCGTGAACTCTTGGGAAGAAGTGAAAAAACTATTTTTCCATAACTTCGGTGACAGATTAAGTATAGATCAGCTCTATGATGAACTAAGATCTTTAACTTTTAAAACAAATTGTTTTGATTTTTACAACGAAATAAAGGCAACCCTACGTAGGTTGAATAATAAAACAAAAATAGAAAAAGGTGATAATGAAGAAATAAAAAGTAATTGTAAAACAGCACTTAGAATTTTTATTAATAAAATTCCTGATCCAATGAAAGGCATTTTGTGTTGTAGGAACCCTGATGATTTAGAAAAAGCCATTCAAATCTTACATGAAACAGGCTACGCGTTTACACGAGTAGGTTTAGGAAGAAATAGGAATAATAATGGCAATAATAATGGAAATAGTATCAATAATAGTAAGAATAATACAAATCATAAAACCAATGATAAAAATTCAAATAATGGCCAAAACTACAACAGATACAATAACGATAAAAATTATGACAATAATACGAGATACAATCAATTTTATCAAAGATCAGGGACCTTTAGGAACAATAACGATTCTAATTTCAACAAACAAAATCAAAGTGTTATTAGCAAAAATACATTGAAAAAAGGAATAAAAATAGGAAAAACGTAGACCTAATAAACAAAAATCACTCATACGTAAAATCAAGAAACGTAATTTCAAAAACATTCAAACTACAACCTAAATACAAAAAGTTAGGACATAAGACAGTAGAAAAAGACTATTACAAAGACGCTAAAGGAATAAAATATTATAAAGACCAAATAAAACGAAAGTATAAATATGAAACTGATATTATTTCAGGTAATAATGACGATCGTGTTAATAATTCCGATGACAGTAGGAGACCAGACTCCGAAAATAGAAGTACAGAATCTACATGACGGACAAGGATACATAATAATACGAGATCAAGAAGTCCAAGTTATAGAAAGTTACAAAAAGATATTACATAGTATAAATTTAAACTCGTGGGTAGATAATTTAGAAATAATTAGGAATAATATTAATAAGTTAAGTCATAAAAGCCAATATCCAGCTATGATGCATAATTTTAGGTCCTTATCACAAGAAATTGAAAATTTATTGCCACATTATAGAAGTAGAAGAGGTTTAGTTAATATTTTAGGAAAAGGATTAAAATATTTAACAGGTGTCATGGACTCAGACGATGAAGAAGAAATTAAGAGAAATCTAGAACTTAATAAAGAAAATAATCATAACTTAATTAAAAATCTAAATGATCAGGTACAAATTAATAGGAAATTTAACGAAGCTATGGAAAATATAACAGAACACATTAATACACAACAAAAACAAATTAATAATCAACTATCATATTTGGTAAATAAAGTAAGTAATGATTTGATAGAAATAGAAAATATACAATACGTATTTCAAATTCAATACGATATTCAATTATTAAGAGAACAGGTTAGAAAAGTTAAGGAAAATCTATTGTTAAGTCAATTAGGAATTATAGGGAGAGATATTTTAACAAAAAAAGAAATAGATGAATACAATATAACAATTACGGATATGATGTACATTAAGACTTCAGTTATTTTATATAATGATCACATAATTTTTGTATTGTTTCTACCAAACTATTCAAAAAGTAAGTTTTACAGAATTTTTATAGAACCAGTCCCAAATAAAAACAACTTAGAATTAGATTTGAAAAATAAGTCCTATTTAGTAAACGAGAAAAAATTATATGAAAATATAGACAGTGTAATAGAAAAAAAGAATTTGAAACTTGTAAGAAAAACTGAAAATACATGTCAGATATTTGAAGAAAATGCAAAATGTAATTTCAAAAGAAATAATAATATTGAAATCAAACAAATCACAAATAACATTTTAATTACAAAGAATATACCTAAAACTAAAATTATACACAATTGTGATGAATATGAAATAACATTGTCAGGAAATTATTTAATTAGATTTGAAAACTGTAAAGTAAAGATAAATGAAATAGAATATGAAAATTTTGTAACCAATGACAATTTAGTAATACCAAGTTTTAATAATTTAACAATAAAAAATACTTTACCAAATTTTTCAATTGAAGATTTACATATTAAAAACATAGAAAATAGAGAAATAATTGAAGAAATAAAATTGAAAAGCAATGTAAATGAGAAAATAACATTTAGCACATTTTTTGTAATACTTATCGTAATCATAATAATTATATTATTTTATTTTAAAGAAAAGCATAAAGACAATAAAACAAACATAAAAATTGAGTTAAAACCAACTGATTCTTCGGAGCAGAATCTTAAGGAGGGTCGAGTTACGTCTTTACCATTCGCAGTATAACACTTAGCAACATTTTTATTTCCCACATTTCGCTTGTAACATGATGCTTGAAAAACAAAATTCTTTCAACAAGTTCACACAGGAAATTCAAAATTTAAAAAAAAAAAAAAACGCAAAATTTGCAAATCTCATGAAATTTTTAAAATGTTATTTTCTCATAAAAATCACGTTTTAAGAAACGTTTAATTGTAGAATAAGAATTGTAATAATAATTAGAAATAATTAAGTTAAGTAGTCTATCTTTTAATCTCGTCGAGTTAAGAATTATTTCTCCGGTTATAACATTTGTTGTCGAATAAAATTAAGATTTGTAGAAGTTTCTTTAAATAAAGTTTTATTAAAATTAAGATAAAAAAAAAAAAAAGGTGTTTTAATTAAACATAATAGTTTTTTTTCTCAACATCGTTGGCAAAAAACTTATGTTATATATGATTTTAAAATTTTTTTTTTTCTCTTCGAATAACATGTGAAGGGAATACCAGGATGTATTAATTACACATGCAAGGGGTAGTGATGTGGTGCATTCCAACGATGGTAGAAGATGTTCCGCTCAGTTTGGTCCTTTCGTTTTACTTTGTGCTGAATTGTTCCCTGTCCATCTATCAAGGAAATAAATTCTTCACCAGGTTCATGGATTTTATTTCATTTATTTATATAATTTTTGGTCGATTCCTGGCGACAATTTCCGTATACAACTTAGAATGAATATGCCGGTCCTTTTTATGTTATCGTAACGGACCCCTCTCCGAAATGGCGTTCTCCAATGAACCCCGCCCGGCTGAAGCAGCTGGAACCCCTGACCGGCAGGAACTCCAGGGAGAATCTATTCCAAGGCTGGTTTGATTAAAATATACTTTTTTTTTTTCGTTACGTAACAAGTACTTCAGTAAGGATATTCAGAATAAACTAATTGGAATGCTATATAACACAATTAGGATAAAAATAGTTTCAACCAATCATAAAATCGAAATATTATTCACTTATTGTCGACTGTACTCCAGACTGCAGTCACCAAGGACAATTAACTCTTTTAATTAGAACTGTTTCTAATATGTGTAAAGAGTATGAAATAAAAGAATACTTCTTGGGGTTTTTGAGTATAACGGGAACAACAGGCCAATGTTTGACAGAAATTGTTTTAGAAAAATTGAAAGAATTTGGGATATCGATAAATAATTGCGGAGGACAAGGATATGATAAAGGTTCCAACATGAAAGGGAAAAATTTAGGTATGCAAGCTAAAACTCGATCTATAGAGCCTAGAGCATTTTTTGTTCCGCGTACTTCACATAGTTTTAACTTAGTAGTATCGGATTCGCGAAGTGCTCAAAACAAGCTGTTGCGTTTTTTGACACAATCCAAACCCTGTTTGTTTTCTTTTTAGCTTCACCATCGTGATAGTCTGTTTTCAAAAACAATTTTAATGGTTTAACTTAAAAGGATGTTTGTTTTTCCAGGTGGGAAAGTAGAATAAAAGCATTAAAGCCACTTACGAAACATTTGGGTGATATTTATGAAGCTCTAGTTGAATTATCGGAAAAAAGTGACCCAGTAAGCGTAAACACAGCTCAATCTTTAGGGGATAAGATAGCTCAATTTAAATTTATTTGTTGTACCCTGATATGGACGGATATCCTTGAAAAAATTAACATTGCTAGTAAATATTTTCAAAGTTCAAATACTAGCTTGCCAATGGCCAAAAAAATTTTAAACTCGACCAAAGAGTTTTTGGTAGGTATCCGTAATGATACAAATTTCTTCGAGTTTTTGCAAAAAGCTAAGGGCATTGCAAATGACTTAGATATTCCGGTCAATTTTTCTCATCCATTTACTTTAAGATCTATGCGTACAAAAACATTTTTCGAATATGGGCATCATGATAAAGTAATATTAGACCCTGAAACGAAATTTAAAGTAGTGTCATATTTCAAAATTCTGGACCAAACAATTAGTTCTATAACCGAGTGTTTTCAACAGTTAGAGGAACATTTGAATTATTTCAGTTTTTTGTATGACCTGAAACCCGTGGATTTTGAATTAACCGAATTGTTAGAAAAATGTAAAAGTTTAGAGAAAGCTTTATTTAATGAGGATGTATCCGATATGAATGGTACAGAACTATGCAGAGTTGAAAATGCTTAGTTCACTTGTTACGGATAACTCTACGATAGGAATTTTAAATATTATTAGAAAAAGTAATTTAAAAATTTATTTCCAAACGCGGTAATTGCGTTTAAAATTTTACTTACTTTGCCTGTTACTGTTGCATAAGAAGCGAAGTTTCTGGAAATTAAAAATAATAAAAAAACTACCTTTGGTCCATAATGAGCCAGAAAAGATTAGTAGGATTAGCGACAGTATCCAAAGAAAGAGAAATACTGGAAGAACTAGATTATGATGACTTCATAAATGATTTTGCCAAAATTAAAGCTTGGAAAATTAATTTTTTTAAATAGTTGAAGAATTCAAATTGAAGCTGTTAATTCATTTTTATGTATTTTGTTAGATCTTATTTTGTTTTCATGAATTTTTTTGTTATATTTTTATTATTTTCATTTCTCATGTAAATATGCAAATAAAGTTAAAAAGAGGACTAGGCCTACTGGGGTTACCCCTTTAAAAAAAACGCGTCAGTGCATCCTACCGCAAAGTGATAAGGAAATGGATGAAAATAGTAAGAAGAAATGTTTGTCAAACGGACGACAACTTTGTCAATTTTTTTTCTAATAAATAAATAATCTAGGGCGCGATTTTCTAAAAATGCATCGGGCGTCACAGCACCTAGCTTCGTCACTGTATATTACAAACGGATGAGATGCGCAAACTCATAATTTGGTCTGATCGATGCGTTGGTCAAAATAATAATTGGAATATGATTTCTTTGTGTTTAAATTTGGTACCTTCAATTTTGAAGGTGCTTAAAATTAACTTTTTCAAATAAAATTTGTTCTATAAATCCAGACTTACTAAGTATAAATTACTGTTTTAATTATTATTTTATCATTTATGAATATAAATTTTGATATACATAAATCACTGTTGTTGAAAACTTGGATTTTTCTCGCTACAACGTTTTTCGCGGCGTGGAAAGCAATGTACACGAACAATCAAATGTCGTTTCAGCATCGCGTCATGTTATTTTTGTTAATTCTATTTATAAATTGTTTTTTTATTTAAAAAAGGAAATATTTGTGCAGCCTTTCGTTAGTGCAAGACTTTTAAAGAGTACATTTATATCAATGTTCATCAATTTAAGAAACGATGGAATAAATTTTTTAATTATTTCCGAATGAGTATCAAATCGTTTGACGAATTGGCAGCAAAACTTAGTGATAGCTAAGAAGTGGAAATACTGTAATGAGATCAGCAATATCTTTAATGGAAATGTTAGCTGTAACATTAAGGTATGTTCTATTGTACAAAACTTATTTCTTTATTAAGAAATTTAAAATAGAATAAAAAAGCAGGATTCATTCATATAAAAAAATACTTATTGTGATAAATATCGATACAGTACAGTGAAAAATATGATTCACGAAAAAGAAAAAGAAAAATAAAAAAAATTAGGAAAATCAAAAGCTGAATTCGTTATTATGTAGTATTTATGTGTTAAATACAATCGAGTACTCTAAAGATTATTTGTTTTCATCAAAATTATTTTCTAGAGAGTTGGCGCTAACTGAGAAAGCTGGATTGATATCTGATGAAAAAACATGAACAGATTGACTATTTATTGGTGTAGACTGACATGAACCCATGTTAAAAAATCTAGTGTAAACTGGATGTAAATAATACGAAGGATGTCCCGCTACAAATGACTGATGATAACGAGCATGTAGGCTATTTTGCCATTTGATTCTTTTGACAAAATTTAGAACTTCACTTCTCAATTCTAATTTTTGATATACAGTGAACAATTTTATAGTAGGAAGTAAAGAACCAAAAAAGTATTTGTCTTCAACTTCAGAAGTATTTGAACGGAAATAATGAATTTAACTGTTAGTTGCACAAATGCATATGGAAAAATTGCTGTCACTATCATGTCCGCGTTCGAGAAATTGCCGGATACAGAGTTTCAAAGAAACAAGCTTCCAGGAAATGGAGGTATTCTTTGGCCTATGTTTGTTGCAGTCTCAAATAAAGACACCTACAATTCGTTCAAACTGATCTAACAATCCGTAAAATTATCATTCAATTTTCGGGGCATCTATGACAGGACGCTATTTCGTTGCTTGAATTGTGAATCCGTACCAAGTAATGACAGACTATATAAGATTTCCGAGCTTCTGAAGCTTGCAAATAATTCATTTCAAACCACATATAAACCTGGAAAAAATTTATCGTTAGATGAATCTATGATGATACTTCAGTTTCAAAATTATTGATAGGTGCTGCAACAATGATGATTGCTGCATATTATGTAAATTTTAAAACAAAAAAAGAAGAAATTAAATTAAATTATATTAAAGTATTTTAATCAATTAAATATATTTCTTCTCATATTTGAAAAATATTAAGACTATGCTATGCACCTTTTTACAAATATTGAAAAATGACGTACGACGTACGTACAACAACAAAATACACGTACGTATGTATATTGATAAAGTGTGGCTAGTAGCAAATAGAACCAGACCGATAATGAAAAATCTTGTTAGCGAACTTGTTATCTGACTCTTTATCCAAATATATTAAAGTTTACATTGTCTGAATCACACATTAGCCGACTCTTTACCAATTGATAACGTTACGCGTGACAATAATAATGTAAAAGTACCTTTAGATAGAGGTAGTATATATGTACGAAGTTAGTTTTTTCAGATTTTGCTTTCCCCTGAAATTAGCTTTGCATTTGTAACATGAGAAGAGATATTATTATTATTTTTTTTTTTTTTAATATTGTAATAAAGACAAGAATTTTATTTTAAAACAATAAATTTACTATTTGAAAAAACAAAATAAAATGATAGTTTTTTTTCGGTAAATTTGAAAGGTTCCTTGAAAAGGAGGGTTGAAGGGGTTAAGTTGATCTGGTGGTCACTATCACCTGATCGTGATATCACGTTATCATGTTCTTTTATCTTTTGGTTACTAGCCTGTTTATTTTTTTATCAAATTATTCTGAAGTTATAAAGACACCGGTCTACGATTATGTTGTGATGTGCATGGTCTCAAATGGTGATACCAATAATCCACACATCAAACTGAAGCAGCCGGATTTGTGGTGCGGTTCTATAAGGATAGAAAATAGATTTCACAGTAGAACATATTTATTTTTACTTCAAATTGACTTCATTTTCTATCAAAGTGTTTCTCTAAGAAAAGAAAAGTAGAAGTTGAAAAGAACCAGTAAAAAATGGAATTTTCTAGCACTGTAAAATTTTCAATTATCAAATGTTTTTGTACGGTTTTCGATCGATAGAATATTTTCTATCGATAGAATTTCTTTTCAACAGCTATTTAGCTTATGAGAAAGATTTCAAACGTTGAAATTTAGTGTTTTATATTGAGTGAAAAAAGTAATATCAAGAAAAAATATTTAAAATGTAAAAAAAAGTAGAATAAGTAAGTTTTTAATTAAATTTTTTTCAAATTTTCATTTTAGTTTTATATTTTTTAAAGAAAATTTTATTTATTAATATTAAAGAGTCTTACATTTTTTCAAATATTTAAAATATTTATCAATATAAATAAATTATTTGTTTTTCTGAACATCAGCATTCGGCCTAGAGAAAGAAATAAATAAAATCTTCTTGAGCCAGAACTTGACCGTTTTCTGTAGCGAACTTAGCTTAAGAATGATTTGTATATATAGGTGGTTAAAAATAAAATCAATTGTGATTGGGTACTAAAATAGAAAGATAGGTGCAAGCCTATTAATGAATCTGCTAAAAGGCGCAGGTCATAAATAAAAGTAGGTTTTTTATTTATTTATATAATAGAGAGTTATTTATAAAAACAGCTTTATGTATTGAATATTAGAATTTTAGGATATTTTCAAGATTCTTATCAATATGAAATATAAAAACCATAAATTTAATTTCGGTTAAAAAAAAAACAATTGTATATATATATTTCATATAATATAATATATTATTTTCAATTAGTTTCAAAAAAAACAACAAAAAAAAGGTAAATTTTTAGGAAAAAGGTTAATTTGTAAAATGCAGCCCTCACGGGCAGGAAGTGACGGGAATTATTACCAAATCCTTGATAATAGTCATTTCCCAGAGGCGAAAAGAAAAAACTTGGGCAGAAAAAGAGGAATTAATATTACAGAGGAGTTTGAATTCCCATTGTTAAAAGAGCCAACGGCTACTGTGCCAGAGACATAATATTTAGTGATTTCTTGTAAAGAAATTGATACGAACATAAGAAATAATGAAATAACGTACAAAAGATTAAATTCGTTTAATACTTTTTTAATTTCAACTGCCATCAAAGCGATATCAACCGAAATTGTACGGAGTTCTTTCCTAAGAGATGGAAACTTTTTAGTATTAATTAAAAGGTGAAGCGGAAAAATTTATCAGTTTTAGTTTTGTCATCTACTATCAAAATAAAAATCAGCTGTGAGTACCACAACACTCTAATTAATTGCAAAGGAGTTAAATATTCACAGATGCTGCAAAACCTCACAGAACAAGAAATAATAGATGGCCTTATAAGAACTGGCTCAATAATTCTAACATTTAATAGGTTTCGACTCCCGTCAAATATTGAGAATAATGAATAATTCTAAGTGCACAAAATTTCAAGTTAGGAAAGAATACTATTCTCTAAATCAAAATATCTCTATTAATAAAGAAAACAATAGTGTGAATGTTGATAAGGTAGTCAACTTTACGCAAGCAGCTGCCAATCTGAATACAAATTCTATTAAAATAAATCACAAAATAATACCTTTGATCGGGAATAAACAGAATTCAAACAACTTAAACTTAAACAATAAATCTTCAATATCTTCCAGTTATCAAAATAAAAAAAACATTCCAGTCCAGTTAATTTCATGACCATATATTTTCGTGCGCCGCTGTAATAATACAGACGGTTGTACACACATTTTTTTAAATGTTTAAATTGTGCATTTATTGGAAATTTTTCAACAAAATATTCCAATGAATAAACTGTCATTTTATTTCCGTTGCACACGCGCAACATCAAATTTAATCTTGTTTTGTTCAAAAATTGAATAAAGATTTTTGTATTAATCACATGGATTATTTCAAAAATCACGCCACTTCGAGAATAATCCTATGTATTTATATGAATACATAAGATTATTCCATATTTTGCTCGAATATAATGTCTTTCAAATCTTCTCTGTTTTTTTATTTATTTCCACACTACTAAAATATTATGTACTTCAGTGTATTTGCTAATATTCAAAATACACCATATAAATTTCTCACACAGTATTTGATTTATTCTTATATAAATCAATGTGCATGAAAATCAATAATATCCTATGACCCATATAAATTGCATAATGACCTATTTACTTATGTAAATAGCATAATGTAATTTCAATTTCGAATCCACGCACACTAGGTCAATGTCCGAAAATGAGATCACATTACTCACAAAATATTAGTCATTGAGTAATATATGGAATATGCGGTCATGTAATGTTGGTTTATGCACTTGTAACACATAATACCTATAAGTTAATTTTGCGCTCACTTACCAATACAAAATAAAATGTGTATAGGGATTGGTGGGATTTACATTATCAGTCAAATGACTTTCGTCCTTTTGACGTTTTGCTTTGAATTTGCTTTCTGACTGACTCTCGTATTTACACAGTCAGTCAAATGATGTATACATCAAAATGACTGTTATTATACATTTTCTTTTATTCCTCATTCGTTATTATTCCATCGCAAGTTTATTGGACATTTTTACAGAAAAAAACATTTTTAAATTGTAAATAAGCTTTAATTCATTGATAATTTCATAAAACGCATCATTCCATTTAATTTTGTTTGAGTAATCTGGATGACGTCTGTTATACAATAAATCATATTTTTGATAAATCGTTATTATCATTTCATTTCCGTTTCTGTATTTAAATATGTTTTAAATTAGCTTTTCTTGATAAAAATGTGAGTATTTTTTACTTAATTTAATTGAATTAATTAATTTTACTTACTTTAAATTCAAAGCTTTAACATACTTTTCAAATTCAGTTTTTTAAATTTAAAAAAAAACACTCTTAACCATTTCCCTGAAGCACGGTCGAATGTAAATGAAAGAGAAATGAAAAAAATACGAAAAGGAAGAGAGAAAATGTCAAATTGACTGATGAAATTTCTCGGTACATCGCTGATGTGCTACCCCTCAATTCGCCTCACCGCTCTTGCCTAAATATTCATGACCTTGAATGATGTATACATCATTTGACTGATAGTGTAAATCACACCATTAGTATACACGATTGGTATACAAAGCGACAAAATTTTGATACCCGAAAAAAAAAAACTCTCTACTTTTTTTACTTTTCTATCTGGCATTGGGTTGCTTTCTACCGCTTGGGATAGTCGCATTTTTTTTCATTGGAGGTGATATATTTTTTTTTGATTTTGTGAATGAATTTAAAAGAAAAAAAAAAGAAGAATTAAAGAAAAAAAAAAGAAAAGTCAAGAAAAAAAAAAGTTCAGTAAAACATAATTAATTTATCATGTGGAAAATCTAATTCGAAGTAAAAGACAAATTTTGTTTTGTTTTAAATTTAAAGTAATTAAATAAATAAAATCAATGAACATTTCGTTTTTGAAATAAAATAATTTTTTTTGTCTGAAAAGTGGAAAAATAGAAAAAAAAAAGAGTTTAATTTGCATAACTTACGATAAATCAAAAATTCAAAAAGAAATACATGATGAACGGTGAAATAAAATTAAGCTATTGTAAATTTATTTAGAATTATGCACTAAAGAAATAAAAGGGAAAAAGAAAGAAGAAGAAAAATTTATTTTTATTTTTTTTTTAAAATAAAAGATTGCAATTCAATTAACCTGTTTATATTAGTCTCGATACGATTGCGGTAGTGGTAGGTCGTGTTCTGACTAGTGTGCTCAGTGATATTTATAAAAGTTATTTAATATCAGTGACTAGTTAATAAATTATAGCAAATAATTGTTAATTAAGATTAATTAAATTTAATTAAATAATACTGTACATTTTAATTTAAACAATAAACAATCAGAATAATCAAATAGTGAGTTGGTATAACCTCAAATACAATACATGTGATTTATCTTAATAAACAATTTACATACAGTGATTCCAAATATTTGTCCCATACAAATTCAAAAATTTTCTGATTCACAGTGCTACTAAAACTACTTTTTCAAAGACACAAACCTAAAAAATCAGTGCTTCTCAATATTTTTAAAAAAATAAAATAATCCAGAGAATTTCAAACGGGGATAAAAAAAAAATAATAATAAAATAGAAATTAAAAAAAAAACTTTTTAGAAAATAAAGAATTTTTATTGTTCATAGGGTGGAGTTAACACCAAACTAATAGGGGATAGCAAATACCAAGATGCTGCCCTCAGGGGCTAATCAGGGGAACTATTTCAGATTCTTGAAAATTCTTCCGACATCGTGCCAGCAACAAAAAAGAAAGCTCCATCAAGGAAAAGAGCGTTGAATATCAACGATGAATTCGATTTACTTTGCTAAAAGAAACAACTAGTAATGAACCTGAGGCAAAATATGTCATAATTTCCTGCAAGGAAGTACAAGGACATGACATCAATGACGAAATAGTGTATAAAAAATTGAGCGATTACAATCCGTTCCTGATCCCATCTGCGATCAAAACCATCTCCACAGAGATCGTAAGAGGCTCCTTCCTTAAAGATGGTAGCTTCCTAGTACTTACAAAGAATCTACAAGCAGCTAAAAAACTGAAGGAGGCAGACCTATTGACATTCTCACCGTCAAACACCGTAAAAATCAACTGCACATTCCACAAAACTTTAAATAACTGCAAAGGCGTAATCTATTCGCAAATGCTGAAAAATGTGACCGAACAAGAAATTGTTGACGGACTGAAAAATGAAAAAGTAGTTGAGGCACGTCATATAACCAAAAAAGAAGGAGACAACTACATCAAAACTGAATCGATCATTCTTACATTCGAAAGGTTTCGGCTCCCAACACACATCAGCATCTGCTTCCAGAGAGTTGATGTTCGAGAGTACGTGCAGAACCCAATGCGGTGCATGCTATGCCAGAAAATAGGACATACGAAAAATCGCTGCACCATGGAAACAACATTATGCTCTACTTGCAACTTAATAGCCGATCACCAAGGAGAATGTCCTGGTAAGCATTGCGTTAATTGTAATAACTCAAACCATTCTTCTTCAGATAAAAGATGTCCGACCTTCTTAAGAGAAAGAGAAATCCTAAGAATAATGAACCAGACAAAATGTACGAGATACCAAGCGCGTAAACAATATTTCTCGCTCCACCCCGTTACGCAAAATGAAATTAGTAATCTACCAAATTTGAATAAGCCAGTCAACTTTGCCCAGGCGGCAGCAAGTTTAAAATCAAACAACACGCTAAGCGGTAGTAAACAAATTTCAACCACCAACAATAGCTCAACAGGTAAAAACCACACAAAAGTCGTAACAAAACTAACTCCAAAAATACCCAGACCACAAGAACCTTCTAAACAATCTACTAACACAACTAATAAAACCATCACACCCCAACACAACTGAAATCTGACACAAACAAAACTAACCTCACAAAATCTAACAAAACAAACAAAAACATCGCCAACCCACTAAAAATAATAATAACAAAAGAAACCTTAGCCAAGCTAACCAAAGAATCAAAAGAAAAAACAGTTGAATTCATAAGAAAAAATAAACAAAACTTCTTAAATAGCAACCTGTCATTCACCCAATACTTTGAGAAATACAATCAATTTACAATTCCATTCCCGGTAGAATTTTCAGACGCCGTCACTGATGAGATTGTCATGAGTGAAGACCTGACCTTGTCTAACTAATTGTAGTGCCTTCAGCCATCACTAGTAGCCTTCTAACCTCCCCCAGCGAACAAACTTATTCTAATTACTAGAATAAGATTTTAGTCCAGCTTCATGGCCTTAACAAAAAATTGTCCTCGAGATTTAACTATAATACGATGGAACATCAGAGGTTTTCGTGCTAATCAGCACAGCCTAGAACTCATGATACATCGGTACAAACCTCATATCATAGTATTGCAGGAAACGTTGTTTTTTAACAATGAAGGTCCTGCAATGTTTAAAGGGTTCCAGTGTTACTTTTCGGACAGTAATGCTCAGAATGCTTCGCAAGGAGTCGGAATCTTGATCAGATCTAGCATTAGTCACACCTGTCTCAACATTAGTTCAGACATTCTCAATCTAACAATTTCAGTGCACACGTCACCTTCTGTGACGGTGTCATCAATTTACATCCCCTCTTCAGTTCGTATCACAACAGAAGAACTTCAAAACTTATTCAGCCGTCTTCCAATGCCTACAATAGTATGTGGAGATTTGAACGCTCACCACCATTTGTGGGGTGATAGCAGAATAGATCACAGAGGTAGTTTAATTGCGAACTACATCTCAAACTCTAACCTCTCGCTGTTGAACGACGGTGCATCATAAGATCATAAAATCATAAGATCAGCTGCGTTTAGTATAATACCATCTTTCGCTACTAAACAAAACATAGAACCGGTCTGGTTAGACAACAACATCAAAGAAACTATCAGGTTAAAAAACAAAGCGTGGAAAAAATACCAAAGATATCCCTCTGTCGAGAACCTTATTATTTTCCGGAAACTAACAGCCCAGGTCAAAAGATCTATAAAAATAGCGAAGAAAAAATCTTGGCAGGATTTTACCACCTCCATTTGCCCATCAGATTTACTGAAAGATGCTTGGACTAACGCCTTTATGGCAAACCTACTTCAAGCATCTTGTCAATTATGTCAAATGGTAGAGCTATTACAGATCCGCTGGAGATTGCAAACGAATTTGCTACTATGGTATCTAGTGATTCAAACCTTTCAGATTCAGTTCTGTACCAGAAAACCAACTTCTGCATAAACAGTGACTATTTTTCTAAATACAAGCTCTCATACGAAGTTTCAATGAAAGAATTCGAGGAAACCCTCATTACGTTCAAAGGCTCTACCCCAGGTAGAGACCTCATCTCATACCGTATGATTAAAAATTTTCCATTCGTACTGAAAAATAGGTTAGTTAAACTCTATACAAATATTCTTTATAGAGGGACCATCCCCCACGAGTGGAAGTCAGCGATTTTGGTCCCAATACCAAAGAAAACCAACAGCACAAAAACCCCTTTGGACTATAGACCGATCTCGCTGATCTCATATCTAGCTAAAACATTAGAAAAAATTTTATGCAGAAGACTTCAAAAAATATCTGAGTCCATCCTACATCCTGAACAACATGGTTTCCGACCTCACAGAGGAACCCTGACACTCTTACATGACATGGAGGAGAAAATAGCCTCATCCATAGCGTCCGGTGATCACTCAAGCGTCGTGTCACTAGACCTTGAGAAAGCATACGACAAGATTCCATCCGTTTTCGTATGCCAAAGACTGATCACTTGGGGTATTGATCCAAGCTTTGTTAAAACCATCTACAGTTTCATGTCTAACAGACACATATGGGTAAGATTCAATGGTTTTATGTCTAATGCATTCTTTATAGACAATGGGGTTCCGCAAGGTTCACCGCTGTCCACTGTTTTACTAACAGTATACATGGATGCATTTTTTAATGACTTATCAAAGTTCGTAAACGTAAGCCCATACATATATGCTGATAACATACTGCTATGTGCATTCAGGTGCAGCAGCGAGAGTATGAACAACTTAGTTGGAGCGCCCGAGTTCGCAGTTAAATGGGCTCAAGACAATGGTGGTAAGATACCAACCGAGAAAGTTGAATTCTTACATACTTGTCGTAAACGCAAATGTACAATTAAAAACATATCAATTAACAATATTCATATCAAGTCCGAAAAGAAACTAAAAATTCTAGGTGTAACATTTACCAAAAATTTGAAGTGGATCGAACATGCCAAACAGGTTGTGACCAAGCTGAACAAAGTGCAAAACCTCATTAAGATACTGGCCGCAGGTAAAATGGGAGCACCACCATCTGCTCTCATTCCAATTGCAAAAAGTTTGATCAATGGTATCTCTGGTTATGGTTTAACATTAATCGGAGATTGCCCGTGGACATACAAGAACAAAATTCAAACAACTTTCAATAAAATCTTACGCATAGCTTCAGGAGCTTACTGTTCCACCCCAATCCCCATTCTGCTCGCAGAGTGCGAACTTTGGAATGTGGAGGATAGAATAATAAAGCTAAGACTGAGGTTAGCAGCTAACCAAGTAGGTGATTCCCGCTTCCCATTATTCAGAACAGCCCACAACTTCGTTCAGAATAATTTCAGAGTGAGGACATCCAGCTTCCGTAGATCAATAGCCTTAATATCAGAACTTGGTGGTTCCTACCCCAATCCTCCTTCTCTACTAAATAAGTTCACGTTGATCAATAAAGAAAGAGAGTGCGTCATAGATAAATTAGCGAAGTATAGCAAGAACAGCACATGTGAAGCTTTTTTCAGATCTGCACACAAGGAAATATGTGAGGAATACAAGGATGAGATGCCAGCAAGTCTGACATCGGTGTCGGGTTATCAGTAGTTCGCAAGAACAAAACTGATAAGTGGATCACGGTATATTCAAAAAAGCTGGCGAGAAATTCAAGTATATTCGACGCTGAGTAGGGAGCGGTGTGGCTGGCTGCTGGGTTGATAGGGAAAGATAATAAGAAAATCATGATATTCTCAGATTCTTTATCAGTCGTCCAGGCGGTAAAGAATTACAACAACACTGAGTTTCTGGTTAAAATGGTTAGAAATCTATTAATAGAGCGCGACAGTTTATTGTGTTGGATACCGGGTCATGTTGGGATTGCAGGCAATGACCAGGTCGCTAAGTCTTCTATACAGAGTATAGAAGAATCTGCAATTTTCGTCCTGCCAAGTCCACGTGCCATATACAGTATCATGGGTTGAAAACCTTAAACGACAGAAGGATTAATAGATTTTGGGAGAGTGAGTCTGAAACCATTTTAAAATATCATGAGATTAATAGGCAGTTAGTCGCACCAACCCTTGACCCATCGTTAAGTAGAGTTGAACAATCCACATTAATCAGACTAAGATTCGGACATACCAGATTGACTCACATGTTTCCGATGAGTAGCAGAACAACTTCACTATGTCCTTGCTGTAACGAGATAAGTCATGCCAATGCGTATGAGCTTTTGCAGGATTGTGCAGCTGTTAGGACAAAGTTGGCTAGCTTAGGCTTAAATGGTACTAGTTTACACAAGCTGTTAGACACGAATCAAGAAACTAACCCAAATATATTCAAAATATTAAAAGAATTAAATCTAATAAATAAATTATAGTGTTAAATAATAAAAAATTTAGCATTAACAACAAAGAATAGTTTTAAGAAAGTTTAGTTTAAAATCTTTCAAACCTTACATATACACAAATGTAATTTAATGTATATAGCATTTAAGTTACAAAAAGTATATTAACCTAGGATAAGAAAAATCAAAAAAAAAAAAAAAAAAAAAAAAAAAAAACTCAATTAATACTAAAACATAATTAAAATAGAATAGTAGATAAGAACATACAATTTTGTAACAGATTAAGTATAGTAATAATTAATTTGTAATAGATTAAGTGTAGTAATAATTAATATGTACAAATAAATTGTTAGGTTAAGATCCCTAGAACTTAATATTAATATGTAAAATGTATGTCGTGACGCCAAAAGGCCCTGGCGGGTCGTGGTGCGGGCTTGGAGACATCAGGTTTACCTGATGTGCTCTTGTAATAAAAATCACAAATCAAAATCAACAAACCTGTTAATATTTAAAACAAACAAAAAAAATATATAAAAATAATAAAAATACAGAAATTAAGAGGTGATATTGGTTATATTTTTTTTCTCACTTTTTTTTTGTGAAACATTTAACTGAAAAAAAAAAAGGAAAAGAAATCTTTGTAAAAGCTATAGTGTTAGTTCATAAATTAATTCAATAAATTAATGCTCAATTAGACGCTGTAAAAATAAAAATTAAGAGAAAAAAAGGAGCAAACAAATTTGAAGAAAAAAAAATTTAAATTAAAATTGATAAAAGAAAAAAAAAGAAAAAAAAAAAAGAAGAATACGGAAAAGAAAATACAGATAAGATAAGAGCTGCAACGTGGGATTTGGCGACAACCCTCATCAGGAGCCGAACTTTAAAATCATTTAAGATAAGTAAAAATTAAATTTATATCGAGTAATAAAAAAATAATGTTTTAAGTTGAAAAATTGAAGAAAAAATATTTTTTTATTTTTTTTTGAAAAGGAAAGAAAAAGAAAAAAAAAAAAGATTTACTTAGTGGATAGATTTTTTTAATTTTTTTTTGTATTTTCACATGTAACGTAACAGATAACGGATTAGTTAAGCATAGTAATTCGATATTAATATTGGACCCACATAGGAAACATTATAAATATATTTTTTTTATATAGGATTGATCAATTAAAATAACTTCTTTTATAACGAATTTGAGAATAAATGAACGAATGGTTAAGATTTTTTTTGAAATAATAAAATTGTAATACGTAAATTTATCAAAATGAATTTGTACTTAATATATATGTGACTAAATAAAGAATTAGAAGCTGTAAAAAAAAAAATAATAAAATGAAAAAGGGCATTTTTTAAGAGAAAAAAAAAGAAAAAAAGAAATGTGTCGTTAACAGGGTGTAAGGTGTTGTGATATGGAGAATTTCGCCGAGAGTTGAAGATGTTCCACTCCAGATCATTAAATCTTTTGAGGTCCATGTGAGCTGTTATTTCGCTATCATTAAAAAGGTTTTTTTTATTATCCATATTTTTTTATATATGTATATAATTCTCCTATTAAGAGTCTTACAACTCGGTAGTGCCGGTCTTGTATTTTATGTTACTGTAATGGATCCTCTCCGGAATCAGTGCTTTCAAGAACCCACCCAAGGCTGAAGCAGCTGGAATATTGACCGGCTGAAAGCAGAAAGGAGTTTTCAAATTCAAACACAAGTCATTCACTTATTTTTATGAAATTATTTTCCATTATGTAACATATGGCGCCCAACGAAGGCACAGACCATCTTGTGCCTCAACTTTTAGTCTGCTCTTAAGGCACAGTAATTTTTTTTTGTAATTTCGTATCCCCGGTAACATGGAGATTTTTTGTTCGATGGCAACATTGAACAGAAAATCTACCATCCCACGCGTCCTCCCGATCTCAACAATAACCCGGTCTTCAAATTTAATTGAAATTCTATTTCTTGCGCGATTTGAAATTTTTTTTGAGTAATACAAATTCTCATTAACAGTGACATAAGTCCAAAATTTTGGGACGGTGAAAATCCCGAAATTTTGTTGCGACGGCACTGTAAAAATTTCCTTTTAGTCTCAGTAAATAAAAAGTAATTCAAATTTCGATTACTTTTCCATTACCGTTTCGTAATTATCTGATTCAAATTTCGGTCTGAATTGTGATTAAATTTGATGACATTTTTCTTCCATTTTTTTTGTTTGGTTGAATCAATTACATTTGCCTATCGATGTTTATATAAAATTCGGTTCGAAAGCTATATGCTGAATAACATATACCATTGTCAGGACGATTTTGCATGTGCAAGATCGAGCCTTTGCTCGATATGTTTATTCAGCATCGCGTGTTGTTATATTCAGACCTTGTAGTTTAAATTTCATACTCAAAACCAGATTTTGGGTCTTATGCCCGAAATACTGTTTGCACGTGGTTGTGTTTTGTTGTATATGTTTTTTTATTGTATCATGAACCATTTTTTTTGAGAATTCAAAGAATTTCGCAATGGCAATCTATTTCGTGCGGCTATGCATTTGTGTATCACTCATGTTTAGGATTTATTTAATGATGTAGAGTGATATCTCAAATGTATAGTTTGAGTGGAATTTAATTCGGTTAAAATTGTTAATATATGAATATTTATGCTATTACAATATCATTTTTATCAATGGTCTACTATTGATAATTACTCATAATCTACTACAATTCAAGTTCTACAATAATGTAATTCATTCCACCTGTCATTAACATTATTTGTCATTCCTTCTTCTGTGTCGACCCTTCTAGATGACAGGACGTGTTGTTATAGATAATTTTATATTTTATATCTTAATAAATAATTGTAATCAATAATCAAATCTTTTTATTTCAACAGGTTATGGGCCCAGGGCTCAACTATTGATCTAAGAAATTAATTATTTACTTAATAATTGTAATCGTTTTATACAAGTTTAGCTGTGAAAATAATGTCTACCTCTAATACATTCGTTGGGCGTATAACGCTGTTAAACGAAGAAAATTACAACACATGGAGAGCACAAATGGAAGGAATACTACACAAGTTAAGATTGCTATCTTATGTTAATGGCAAAATCGAAAGACCAACTGCTACTACTGATGCTCAAAATTGTGATGAGAAAGATATGGACGCCAAAAGTGAGTTGTTGCTTGCACTAGAACCCTCGCAAGTTTTATTGGTAAAATCTTTCAAAACCTCAAAAGAAATTTGGACTTATCTAGAGGAAACATATGATAGGAAGGGAACGAGACAGAAGGATGAAGAATTCAGAAAATTAATTAATATGAAAATGGATGGCACACAGAATATGAAAGATCATATATGTCAATTTTTTGCTTCTATTACAAGAATAAAAGAGCTTGGTGCACAAATAGATGACGACTTGCTAGTCGTAATGTTACTGGATAGCTTGCGAGAACTCTATAAAGAGATCCAAGCTGCTTTTGATGCTGCCTCAAAATATCCAAATCTACAAACAGTGAAAAGTAGACTGTTGGAAGTTGGTGAAAAGAAAAAGGATAGTCTTGATAGTGCATTCAAAATTC
Source organism: Bombylius major (assembly GCA_932526495.1). NCBI lineage: Eukaryota > Metazoa > Arthropoda > Insecta > Diptera > Bombyliidae > Bombylius > Bombylius major. Next base: position 25,228,348 of record OW052043.1, read on the forward strand.
AAAACACAAGATATCCTATAAATAATAATAAAAGATTTGATAGTTCTTCAAGATGTGGAAAAAAGGGCCATAAGGCTAAACATTGTAAGATTAAAAGTGGTGAAAAATCAAAATTAGTTAATGATGATGAAAAAGCTTTTATATTACAAGAAAATCTAAGTGCGAAACAAGTGACAAATAAAATAATTGAAAAACAGAATTTCAACATTTGGTATCTCGACAGTGGTGCAACGTCACATATGTGCTGTTGCAAAAGTTTGTTCTCAACATTGAAGTTTGGAAATTATGGAAGGGTACAACTTGCCGACAATCAATCAAGTAAAATTGAAGGAATTGGAACAGTAAAAATAGAAGTTGAAATTGATGATAAGATTGAATGCATAAGTTTGTATAATACACTATTTATCCTAGATTTAAGTTCAAACTTAATATCACTCAGTAAAGCAACTGACAGTGGATGTGAGGTTGTATTGAAAGACAACAAAGCTGTGGTCAAAAACAAAGGAAAGAAATTAATTGAAGCTAAAAAGTGTGCTGGCTTGTATATAGTTATAGATTTATGTTCTAAAGAAGTCAATTATAAAGTTGCTGAACCAACAAAAATTTCTGAAATATGGCATAGACGATTAGGTCACTTAAACTTTGCATCAATACGCACCTTACAATCAAAAAAGATGGTAATAGGTTTACCGGATTTTAAAACCGAAAGTTTAGAGTGTGTTACGTGTATAAAGGGTAAGCAAGTAAGGTTACCATTCGTAACAAAAAATGAAAAATCGACATCATCACCGTTAGAATTGGTTCACTCTGATATATGTGGTCCAATGAAAGTAGAATCTTTAAGTAAATCTTTGTATTTCTTGACATTCATTGATGATTATTCGAGAAAGATATTCGTCTACTTCATACGTCACAAATCTGAAGCTCTCGAAAAATTCAAATCGTTCAAAGCGTATTCTGAAAAACAAACAGATCGCAAAATCAAATGTCTTCGCACAGATAATGCAAAAGAATATTGCTCAGAAACTTTTTCTAAATTTTTAAATAAACAAGGAATAAAGCATGAGTTTTCAGCAGAATACACGCCACAGCAAAATGGAATAGCTGAACGAGCTAATTTATTAGTTGAAGGTAAACTACCTGTTTTCTTGTGGGTAGAAATGGTGAATACAGCCGCATACATTAGAAATCGCTGTCCAACAAGTTTAAACTTTAATAAAACACCAGAAGAATTATGGAGTGGTAAACAACCATTAGTACAACATTTAAAAATAATAGGAAGTAAAGCATTTGCTTTAAACAACAGACCTGGTAAAGGCAAATTTGATATTAAAAGTGAAGAATATGTGCTAATAGGTTATTGTGATGATGCTAAGGCATATAGAATTTGGGAAAGAGGATCTCGAAAAGTAATAAAGAGTCGTGATATCAAATTTATAGAAAATATTGATGAAAAAGATTTAAAAAACTTGGAAATATTGGACAAAGAAGAAAGATTTTACGAATATATAGAAGAAATACCATCTAAAAACCTGGTAACACTAAAAAATCAACGTAACGATAACGAAATGAATCAGGATGACGATAAGATTAAAAATCAAAATGATTCATTAGAAATAGTTCAAGCAGAAGATACTGAAATGCTATCATTAGTTAACGAACAAAGTGATGAAACGATACCTATTACATCTGATGAGATAAATGACTTAGATCCAATAACAGTCGATGAAGCAATGACGTCACAAAGTGCAATGCAATGGAGAACAGCTATGGAAGAAGAGTATGAAGCTATAATAAAGAATAACACCTGGAAGTTAGTTGACCGTACCCCTGGAATGAATGTGATTGGTTGTAGATGGGTATTTAAAACCAAACGAAACTCAGATGGTGGTATTGAGCGATATCGAGCAAGGCTTGTAGCAAAAGGATGCTCATAACGTTTCGATGTAGATTACAATGAAACTTTTTCACCAGTTGTAAGAATGAGCACACTACGACTCTTGTTTGCGATAGCTGCTGAAAAGGAACTAGACGTTCATCAGATGGACGTATCCACTGCATTTCTTAATGGTGACTTGGACGAACAAATTTACATGAAGCAACCAGAAGGTTTCGTTGCAAAGGAAAGGTATGTAAGCTTAACAAAGCTATTTATGGCCTAAAGCAGGTGGGTCGTCAATGGCATATTAAATTTAATAAAAAGTTAGTAAATTTGGGATATAAGGTATCAAATTATGACAAATGTCTTTATACTAGAATAACTGAAAGTGAATATATAATACTTTGATAGCAACCTACGTTGATGACTTAATCATGATCACTAATAAGAATTCAAATATTGAAGACCTATTGAAACATTTAAACGAAGAATTTAAAATTAAATATTTGAGTAAACCGAAGCTGTGCCTTGGCTTCGAGGTTAGATTCGATGAAGAAAATAAAACTATAGCTATCAGTCAACAACAATATATAAAGAACTTAACCAAAAAGTATAATGTCATTAATGCAAAAAAGGTATATACTCCTATGGAAGCTAAATGTAAATTAGAAGTTGAACCAACGGTAGCTGGTGAAGCAAAAAGTGTGAATAAGCTACAATATCAAGAGCTGATGGGTAGCTTAAACTATATAGCAATTTGTTCTAGACCCGACATAGCATATGCAGTGAGTACGTTAGTAAAATTCTGCCAAGATCCACGTAGACAACATATGAATACAGCTATTCGTGTACTAAATTATTTAAAAACATTTTCAGATACTGAATTAGTTTACAGGAAAACAAACAGGTCACTAATTGGATATTCAGATTCCAGCTGGGCCGAGGATGTCAACGACCGCAAATCACATTCAGGTTATGTTTTCATTTACGGTGGTTCTGCAGTATCTTGGGAAAGCAAAAAGACACGAGTAGTTGCAACATCCAGCACTGAAGCAGAGTACGTAGGTCTTAGTAACGCTGCAAAAGAAGCAACATACATGAATTTCATAGTGCAAGAATTGAAATTGTCAGAACATCAAATTGAAATTTTTTGTGATAATCAAGCTGCACAACACATTGCCAAATATAAAGGAAGAGCATCCAAATCAAAACACATTCATTATCGATACCATTACATAAGAGAAACGCAAAAATAGAAAAATAGAAAGCAAATAGAGAACGCTATGGAGCTGTGCATTGTTTATTACAGGAATTACGTTTAGGTGACAAAGTACAATTGGTGACTCCTTTAATAAAGAAAAAAGACACTTGGATAAGAAAAGCAGTAAGTCCAAGTGAACGATTAGTCATAACGTTGCGATTTTTGGCTGCGGGTAAAATTATTTTCACTATATCTACATTTTATCATATTTATAATTTGTTTTCTTTCTTATTCTAAAAGGCGATAGCTATTAATCATTAATGTACATGTTTCGTGTGCCAACAAATACTATTTCTAGGATAGTAAAAGAAACCTGTGAAGCAATTTTCAGTGTATTAAAGGAAAAATATTTAAAGGTAAAAAATCAAAAGAGTGTATTTCATAATAGTTTATGAAACTTTTCCAAAACGAACAAAACAAACGCAAATATTCAATAACAAAAAATGGCTAAAACAAAATAAATACTTCATTAAATAAAAAATTCATCAGTTCACGAATTTGTACAAATTCAAGTTAAATTAAAAACTATGGAATTGAAAATTTAAATCATTTTCATCATTTGATGATGGAGTTGCAGGCTCTGGTGTTGAAAATCGATATTTTCTTGCCATATATTATGTAGATATTTCTAAAATGTCTCTTTGAATCGAATTTTTTAGCGAAAGCATGAGGTCTGGAGCATCCTTTAGCGACCGAAGTTCTGAAGCAACATACTGTCCAAAAACGCTATCTTCATCTTTTTCCCTTGCGTTTGATATTATTTTCATACATTTTTGGACAGTATCTTTTTCTTTTTCTTCTGTAATTCTTTTCCTTTTCCTGGTAGAAATTTCTACATCTTTTACTGTATTAACTTTTTCAGCTGAACCGACATCGCTAGGAGTATTCTCCACTTCTACCTCATCTGAATTATTTTTTTTCGAGTTCTTAAACGATCTATCGAATTGCCGCCAATCACAGTGGAAAAAGTAGTTTGTGCTATTTGTGTACTTCATAATTTTATAATGCCTAAAACATAATCGAAATCGATGTACGCTCCAGCAGATATCTTCGACGTTGAGAATGAGGACGCCAGGCTCTTGGTGACAAGAAGCATCTAGCTTTAAAGCACTTGAAAAAGATTTACAAAGAAATCCGTCTATAGTAGCAAAAGATGTTCGTGAAGAGTTAAAAGAATATTTTTGTAAAGAAGGAGAAATATTATATTTATTTAAGCAACATTTCCCTCGTTTGCAGTTCTCGGTTTAGGTAAAACGTCTCTAGAAACTGACGTGATAGATACCGGTGATACACCTCCGATAAAACAACGTCATTATCCTGTTTCGCCCGCGATTCAAAAATTAATGTACGACGAGCTTGATCGCATGCTCGACATGGAAGTTATCGAAGAATCTTTTAGCACGTGGAACAATCCCGTTGTTTTGGTAAGGAAGCCCGGAAAGCACCGCTTGTGCTTGGAGCGAAAAGTCAATGCTGTAACAAAGAAGGATGCATATCCTTTGCCACACATTGACGGGTTGATCAGCCGCTTGTCCGACACAAAGTTCATAACAGGGATCGATCTGGAGGATGCCTTTTGGCAGATTCCCTTAGAAAAAGAATCTCGCGAAAAGACAGCCTTCACAGTACCTGGCCGGCCTCTTTACCAATTCACCGTGATGCCGTTCGGTTTGTGCAACACTCCCAAGCGAATGTGTCGATTGATGGACAAAATCGTACCGTCGGAATTACGTGATAATGTCTTTGTTTATTTAGATGATTTATTAATAATATCGAAAGATTTTGACACGCATTTGAAAACGCTCGATAAAGTCGCAACTTGTCTAAGAACGTCGGATTAACCATCAACGTCGAAAAGAGTAAATTCTGCCAAAAAGAAATTAAATATCTTGGCTATGTCGTCGACGATGGTTGCATAAAAACAGATCCTGAAAAAATTTCCGAGATTGTTGATTTCCCAAGTCCGAGAAATCCTAAACAAGTTCGCCGTTTCTTAGGAAAGACAGGTTGGTATCGTCGTTTTATTCGTGACTATGCGTCTTTGTCCGCGCCTATCTCTGATTGTTTGAAAAAAGCTAAAAATTTTTTTTTGGTCCGATGAGGCTCAGAGCTCTTTTGACAAGCTCAAAATTAGTATGACGACAGCGCCAGTGTTGTGCAACCCAGACTTTACGAAGGAGTTTTTTATACAATGCGATGCGTCGAAAGTGGGCGTAGGAGGAGTCCTATTCCTACTTTCGGAGGCGGGTGATGAAAATGACATCGCATTTGTTTGGCAAAAGCTTAATAAAGCTCAAAAGAACTACTCCGTGACAGAAGTGGAGTGCTTGGCTGCTGTACTATGTGTCAAAAAGTTCAGGACTTACATCGAAGGCTTTCGGTTCACAATTATTACGGATCACGCGAATTTGAAATGGTTGATGTCTCAGCCAGATTTAAGCGGTCGTCTCGCCCGTTGGAGCTTGAAATTGCAAGCTTTCGATTTTGCTATTCAGCACCGCAAAGGATCTCAAAATGTGGTTGCTGATTCGCTCTCGCACGCGTTTTGTGAGGAAATAAGTACGAACTTAAATCTGACTGAAGTCGACTTATATCCAAAAAGCTTTCGCGATGAAGAATACGTACAGTTAATATCGTTTATTTCAAACAATCAGAGCAAGTTGCCGGATTTGAAAATTCACGACGGTAAAGTGTTCAAACGTGTCCATTTTCGTTCTTCGGAATCTATTGATAATCCTAGGAAACTCTGGGTCCCAAAATCCTTTCGTAAATCTTTGATCCAAAATGTTCATGAATCTGAAACAACTTGTCATGGTGGCATTACTGTTGTATACTGATTTTTGTCTGAAAAATATTATTGGCCTAAAATGATTTTCGATGTTCAAAATTTTATCAGTTCGTGTGAGAATTGTAAAGAGAAAAAATCCCCTAATTTTCGAACTTGACCTCCAACGGGATCTAGATTCATCTCTGGAAGACCATTTCAACGCCTTTACATTGATTTGCTTGGTCCATATCCCAGGACTAAAGCAGGAAATTCGCAAATTTTGATCGTTCTTGATCATAAAGCCAATGCCCCTGTTATTGTAACTTTCCTGGAACACGAAGTTTTCTCTATTTTTGGCGTTTGCGAGTATCTCCATAGTGACAACGGTAAACAATTTGTCTCCAAAGACTTTCAAATTTTCTATCTTCATATGGTGTCAAACATATTCGCACTGCTTTATACTCACCTCAATCACATGCATCTGAGCGTGTAAATCGGGTCATTTTAGAAGCTGTAAGGTCTTATGTTCAGGAAGACCAGGCGAACTGGGACAAGGCCATCCACCGCATAGCTGGCTCCCTTAGAACTCGATACCATAGTGCTATTGAGCGCACACCTTACCAGACGCTATTTGGTTTCCCTATGGTAAGGCATGCCTCGGCATATCGAGTTCTGAAAGAGCTGGACTATGTGATGGATGGAGAGGTCATCGATCTGCCTGAATCTGCAAAGCTTCAGCAGATCCGTGATCAAGTCTCAGTGAGCCTAAAGGAAGCTCACGAACGAGCAGAAAGAACTTACAACCTCCGTACCACCACAGTAAAATTTCGACCAGGACAAGAGGTTTAGAGGCGAAATTTAACTCAAAGCGATTTCGCGAAAGGTTTTAATTCGAAGTTGTGAAAGAAATTTATAAAATGCCGAATTAAAAGATGCGTTTTCGGAAGTATGTATGAAGTAGAGGGCCTACAAGGTAAATATGTAGGGACTTTTCATGCGAAAGATCTCAAAGCATAACACCATATTTGTTTACCGTATCACCTGATTATTCAACAATTGGCCTATACTTTTTGTATGGAATATTTTTTTTCTCTCTTTTGCATAAACTTTACCAGGTTGTTCTAAATTGGTTCACCTTACCCTCTTAGGTTAATAAGGTGAACTGATTCGTGGGACACTCTGTTTTCAAGATCCTTTTTGGTCCAAATTGTACTTGATTGTTCCTGGCTTAGTCTTATATCGCTCGAATGTTACCTCTTACGTACGAGTATATAAATCATCATCGCGTAATAAAAATTACTTTTTTTTTATTTTGGCTGATGTGTGTGTGGACTTATTCTCCAATTCCTATTGTTCAGCCCGGCTTGCCCATGTGTTCCGGCATTGAGACTCTTCTCAGGGTGTTGTATTCAAGCAACCCAGACCTACTACTCTCTATTCTGGTCAAAGTTCCTAGTGGGACTCTTTATTTTTTTATGGATCAATGTCCTTCACAGAATTAACATTATTCTTTCGCTGCCGTGTTCCAACCTTTTCCACTTCGACAGGTTCGTGGAAAAGTTTGTTTTGTTGCGACAGCAAATATGCCCCTTAATTTCATGACCATATATTTTCGTGCGCCGTTGTAATAATACAGACGGTTGTACACACATTTTTTTAAATGTTTAAATTGTGCATTTATTGGAAATTTTTCAACAAAATATTCCAATGAATAAACTGTCATTTTATTTCCGTTGCACACGCGCAACATCAAATTTAATCTTGTTTTGTTCAAAAATTGAATAAAGATTTTTGTATTAATCACATGGATTATTTCAAAAATCACGCCACTTCGAGAATAATCCTATGTATTTATATGAATACATAAGATTATTCCATATTTTTCTCGAATATAATGTCTTTCAAATCTTCTTTGCTTTTTTATTTATTTCCACACTACTAAAATATTATGTACTTCAGTGTATTTGCTAATATTCAAATACACCATATAAATTTCTCACACAGCATTTGATTTATTCTTATATAAATCAATGTGCATGAAAAATCAATAATATCCCATGACCCATATAAATTGCATAATGACCTGTTTACTTATGTAAATAGAATAATGTAATTTCAATTTCGAATCCACGCACACTAGGTCAATGTCCGAAAATGAGATCACATTACTCACAAAATATTAGTCATTGAGTAATATATGGAATATGCGGTAATGTATAATGTTGGTTTATGCACTTGTAACACATTATACCTATAAGTTAATTTTGCGCTCACTTACCAATACAAAATAAAATGTGTATAGGCAAAACCATGTATAATACAAACCTCCCTGTGGCTTTCTGCAATAATACAATCAAACACGATGAAAGTGTTGAAACGTCAAAACATTCAATGCTGGAAGTGCAAATAGTGATGTAAAGAAAATGTGCTTAAGTTAAATATTTCTGGCTTTTTAAATAAAATATGGTTTATAAAAGTTTTAAAATACAATAAATTAACAGTGTTATAATTTTTAAAGTGCACAATAGTCAAAAAATAAAATAAAAAGGTGGAAAATATTGTCTTCTTACCTACTTGTAAGAGAAAAAATTGAAGTATGACTATACCTTTCGTGAGGTTATATTATTTATATGTATTAAAGTGAATATATTGATTTGATTTACTAGAATTTAATTTATTAGTTATCACAAATTAAGTGTCTATTTGGCTTCATTACACTATTACACAATAAAGATTATGTACCAAATTATTTACTTTTTCATAGACTTTTTTTATATAAATTTTTGTGATTATGTTATGATGTGAGAAATTGATTTTTTATTAATTTTACTAAATCAAATCAATTTATTCACTTTAATACATATTAATAATATAACCTCACCATAGGTATTTATTTATTTATTTACAAATAACAATTTACAATATAGGTATTTACAATTTACAATTATTTATAAATATACTAGCCAAGTTAACTTACATAGATCTAGTATATGTGAACATACATCTTAAAATACTATATTGTCTGCTCAAACAGCTAATAGCTGGTGTAGGTGCAGATCTTTTTATATGTTAACAAATTTTACAAATTGTGTAATTTGTATTATTTTAATATATTATAAATTAAGTAGAATGTTAAATTATTAAATATAAGAGGTTTTAGAGCTAACCAAAACAACTTACAGTTGCTCATTGAAAAATATAAACTTCATGTAATCTTATAACATGAAACATTGTTCAACAACAATGATGGTCCTAATAGGTTTAAAGGGTTCCACTGTTATTTCTTTCACTTTTAAGTTACACACGAGTTACATAAATATTGATTTTCATGACAAGTTAAAATAAAACTTGTTTCTAAATTTTCGTGTTTAGAAACAAGTTTATTAAACAAATTTATAAAACTTGAAACAAGTTTATGAAACATCAAGTGATTTTTGAAACATTTTTCAGTTTAAACAACAAATTTAAGTAAACCGAGACGAATGGATAACATTAAATTTGTTTAGATAAACATGCGGGAACTAGAACCTATATATAATAAAATATATAAAATACAGCATTTTATTTATATGTACAATATTTTATGTAAATAAACTATGGAGTGGAGTAAAACTAAGACAATAAAATTAATTGAGTTGTGGCAACTTGCTGAATGCCTGTAGAATCCAAAAGATCCCAGTCATAATAATAGAATAAAAAAAATGACTCTTTACGTGAGCTGGCGAAAAATTTGAAGTTCCTCAAAAAGAAATAGAAAAAAAAATACATTCTTTAAAGATACAGTTCTGGATCTGGATCAGAAGATATCCTTAAAATGATGAAAACCTAAAATTTCTGAAAGATGTGAATAATCCTGCAACGACAATCTCTACGGTGAGTTTTTATTATTTTATTTAATGTGTAAAAAAAATGACAAAAAAAGTACAATTATGTTATGTAGTAGGTATACTATGTAAAAAAAAGTATTGGCACCTCAAGCATTTCAAGAAATAAACTCGAATAAACTTTTTTTTACATAGTGTATAAACAATCAAAATGATACATATTATGCATAACATGAAAAACATGAAAACATCTGCAAATTCTTCTCGTGTTGTCTGAGTGCTTTAACTTGTCCGTCTCGGGGTTAGCTGTAATGGTACAAGACCCTGATTATTCGATCGCCACGATCCTTGTGTCAAATTTCCAGTTTCAATATCTTCTTGATCAAAAGATCCTGGAGGAGAGTAAATCCTTCTTCCAGATTCAGTGCTACGTAGGAAATTATGTAAATAAATACATGCCATTACAACTTCTTGTGCTTTCTGCAGACAAAGTGTAATCTGACTTCGTAATACACGAAATACTGCTGATAGTATTCCAAAAGCGTTTTCAACTACTACTCTGGCTCTACTTAAACGATAATTAAAAATTCGTTCACGCGAATCTCTTATTAAGCAACAAGGAAAAGGTTTTAGTATATTTTCTTGTAAAGCGAAAGCGTTGTCAGCGACTATTACATAGGGTACTTGAATATTTCTACTAGGTAGATTTCTTGGTTGTGGAATATTTAGACATCCTTTTGAAAGTTTCTTATATAAAGACGTATGTTTAAAAACTCCTCCATCTGATATTCGTCCTTGAACACCAACATCAGCGTAGATAAAATTGTAATTAGCATCGACCAGTGCCATGAAAACAATACTAAATATTTGTTTATAGTTGAAATATTCACTTCCACTGCCAGCTGGCTTTATTAATTCAATATGTTTCCCATCCAGAGCACCGAGACAGTTGGGAAAATTCCATTTAGTATGAAAATTTCTTTGAATTGTTGTCCAATCGTTATTTTTCGACGGCAACTGTAATTATAATTGAGCAACAATCTTACATTTTCTACTTAATTTACAATTTTATTTTTAATATTTTAGGATTTGGAGGACAGAGACACAAATATAGATTGGGATGACAAGGAAAATACAATGGAATATGATATGTTTCAACAATTACAGCACTATCAGTATCAGGCAGAAAGAGATGCTTAGCTCCTGTAAAAGAAGCTGTGTCGATTTTAAAAGAAGCGAAAGACCATATTTAAAAAAAAACAAATTCAAGTGACGAGTTTTCCATTTTTGCAAACTACATTGCTGCAGAACTACGTGGAATAAAAAGTCCAATAAATCTATTTACGGCAAAAAAAGAAATTCAGGAGTTGCTATATAAAATAAAAATAAGTGAAGAACAACATAATTACCAACCTCAACCGACATATCAACCAATGGAAGAGCTTCAGTTCAGCCTCATTTCTGTACTTTCATACACAAGTACACCATCTCCATGGTATAAAGACTACTAGGTATCCTGACTTCTTCTTCTTCTTGAATTGCCATTATCACTAAAATGTCATTCTAGATACGTCATTACGTGTTTTGTTTGAGTAATAATAATTCATATAAGATTTTCATTTTGTATTTATAAATAATTTTTTATTAAAGTTGAGTGCGTTTATTTAGTTTTTTTTTATATTTTTATTATTAAAATGGTTCAGTGCAGTGTATTAGATTGTAAAAGCAATTCACAGGTGAAATCAGATGGAAAGCATATAAAATTCCATGTATTTCCGAAAGATAAAGTGACGTGCAAAGCGTGGGTTAAAGCTTGTGGAAAAGAACATATTAATACAGAAAATGCAAGAATTTGTTCGTTACATTTCGATGAAGAAAGTTATCTATTAAAAGACAGACTTTTAAATACTGATACACTCCGCGTCACTTGATTACGGCCACTGATTGTTTAAAGTTATTTTGGATATTACTATAAATTTTGTTACGTGAGTATTAGTTTTTAAGCTTGAATTTGAGAATACGTTCTGTTACGAATATAATCACGTAAAAAAAATTTGAAAATATAGTACGGTTATTTGTGCAGTACTCATTAAGTACAATCTCTTCAAAAAACATGCATTTTTAATTCGTCACTTGATTACGGCCAGTATTGAAAATTAGTATTCTAACTACTATAACGAACAACTTTTCGACTTTATTAAAAATTATTTCGTTTATTAAATTGTTAGTGTTCATAGCTATCAAATTATTGAATTTTTTGAAGAAAGGGTAAAGAAAAGACATTGGCAGAAAGTGAAAAGGCAAAAATCGAGGTTTTGAAGCAAGAAGGCTCTTCAAATCGCCAAATTGCTGAAAAAATTGAAAGAAGAAGAACTGTTATTGGTTCTTTCCTTAAATTCCATTCCATTGAAAATTATATACAGAATAGAATAGGGCGAATCGCAGAAGCAACAAATTTTCAAGATAAACGAGCAATTCTTCGCACAGCCTCAAACTCAGTCCTACCAGCAGCAAAAATCAAGACTAAAACCGGAGTTCCTGCCAGTTTATCAACAGTACATGCCGTAATTAATAGTACCACGCATCTACAATATAAAAAATTGAAGAAAAAAATCTCCTTTGAATACGTCACGTAAAGAAAAGCGATTGGAATTTGCGAGAAATCACATGTCGTTAAAGAGAAAGTGGAAACGAGTTGTGTTTTCATACAAAAAACAATTTAATTTGGATGGTCCTGATGGTTTTTAGTCTTATTTTCATGACTTAAGAAAGGAAGAACGATTTTTGAGCAGAAAACACATTATACAGGGTGGTGTTATGGTTTGGAGAGCTATTTCATTCAATGGCACGATTGACTTATCTTTTCAAAATAAGAGAATGACTGCAGTTTCATATAAAACCATATTAGAAGAAGCTTTTCCAAAGTTTTTTGAGATGTTTGGTCCTCTGGCTTTGATTTACAAACAGGATATTGCTCCAATTCACACCGCAGGACGCGCTAGAGAGTTCACCGAAAATCAAAATGTGTGATTGCTACCGTGACCACCATATTCGTTGGATTTAAATATCATGGGAAACATTCGGAGATGGCTGTAAAGGGAGGTCTATGAAGGAGGAAGAAAATTTGAAGATAAAGTTTCACTAATATGCTTCTATAAGCAATAAAATCTGCCTGGACAAAAATCTCGCTAAAGTACTTGGCATCGTTATACAATTCGACGCCATCACGAATTTTCGAAACAATTCGTCACAACGGAGGCAGCAATTATTATTACAATTAATTGAAAATAATAAAAAATTAATAAATTTCATATAAATAACGAAAAAAGTTGTTTTTCATTCAAATTTTTCTTTTTTCTAGACATTTTCAATACTGGCCGTAATCAAGTGACGCATTTAAAATGCATGTTTTTTGAAGAGATTGTACTTAATGAGTACTACACAAATAACGGTACTGTATTTTAAAATTTTTTTCACGTGATTATATTCGTAACAGAACGTACTCTCAAATACAATCATAAAAACTAATACCCACGTAACAAAATTTATAGTCAATCAATAATCAATTTATAATTGATGGAATCAGAAGAAATATTGGCCGAACCTGAAGGAATAACAAAGGCTTCAATAAACTATTCAGATACAGGCGTTCAAACAGAGTAATAATAAATATTAAGTATTACCAATACTTTAATTTCATTTCTATTCTAAATCAATAATTATTTTTATTACAGAGGTGATTTAGATTGTGTAACATTACTAGAGGTGTATGATTTATAAAAACAGCTAAAACAAGCAAAACAAAAAATCGTACAACAGCAGTATATGATTGATCAGCTCACAGAACAAAAAAAAAGATTTTGAAAAGTCTATAAGCAGTATTTTTACGTCTGGACAAATCAATAAACTCAAAAATGATAAAATAAAAAAGTGGAAATTTGAAGACATTTCATCAGCAATATGCTTATACTCCGCAGGGCCTCGTGCCTATAGGTATATGTTCAGAAAAAAATATCCACTTCCATGTTTAAGTACGCTTCAGAAATGGTCTTCAAAAATAAATGTGCAACCGGGCATAATTAGAACGGTTTTACAACTAATGAAAGAGAGCAATTTTGATACTAAAAAAAAATGGTGTGTACTTGCTTTTGATGAAATGAGTGTCAAACATAATTTAGAGTATGATAAAAAAAATGATAATATTGTAGGTCCAAATGATAAAGCTAAGGTTGTTTTTGCACGAGGCTTGTTAAAAAAATGGAAACAACCAATTTTTTATGATTACAATTGTAATATCACTGAAGCAATATTATATAAAATTATAATATAGCTGAAATTATTTCAGTTGAAGGTTCATTGCGCATGTTTTACATGTCGTAGTGATCTTCTTGTGTATAAATATACGAAAGAAGAAACCTGTTTGTTAGAATTCACAACAACAAAAATGCATGTGTGTAAGTATCTTTTCTTCTGCGCATGCCAACGTAGTACAATACGAAACTTCAACTCTTTTGGGACAAGCTATAGCATTAGCTGATGTTGGTTTTACAGTAGTGGGGATGGTGTCTGATATGGGCGGTGGAAATATAAAACTATGGAAAGAACTTTCCATAGGTATCATGAAGACTTGGTTCGAGCACCCTAAAGATTCGAACAAAAAAATATTTGTTTTTGCAGATGCTCCACATCTGTTGAAATTGATTAGGAGTCATTTCATTGACGACGGTTTTGATATAGATGGAAAATTAATAACAAGTGCTCCAATAGCTGAAATATTGAACACTTCTACCTCAGGTGATTTAAAACTATTGCATAAAATTACAAACGTTCATCTTGAAGTTAAAGGCCCTGCTAGACAAAAAGTAAAATATGCAGCTCAACTACTTTCTCATACTGTTTCTATGGGATTGAGAAGAGCTTTTGAAATTGGAAAATTAAATAGTGAAAATGTTTGTGATTGCGCAAATTTTATTAAGTGTATCAATGATTGGTTTGATATCTTTAATTCAAAAGTACCGAAAATTGATTCGCAAAATAGAATGATGGCATATGGATTAGCGTTGGAAGAACAGAACAAAATACTTAATGATACAGAGACAACCTAATCCTGAAACTCAGACTACCAAAAAAAAAAGTTTGTTACCTTTTCAGAAAGGTATTCTTATTAGTAATTCATCTCTCAGAGGTCTTCGTAAAGATCTTGAAGAACACTATAGCGTGAGTTATGTAATTACTAATCGTATAAACCAAGACATTGTCGAAAATTTCTTCAGCACAATTCGTGCTAAAGGTGGATTAAACGACCACCCAACACCTTTGGAATTTAAATATCGGTTTAGATCTTACATTTTGGGTAAAATATTATGCAAATATAATGAAATGGTTTGGGTATTATCCTTGTGTTCGTGCCGTTTGCCACCTGATTTCATCATTTAACAAAAGTAGATTTAGTTTAAAATTTTTATGTTGTGTTGTCCATGTTTAATTAATTAATTAATAATTGCATAATGTGTTTTCATATAGATACAGTTTCTTGATTGTTTTTTATTTTCTTATATAGGACGAAATAAAACAATACTGAATTCTTCGAACATTGAAGAAGATGACGAAAATGATGAAGATTTAATTATAACAGAAAAAAATTTTAATACAATTACAGTCAACGAGCACAATGAAATAGATGAAAGCAGAATAGAAATTGATGAATTCGATGAGCTGCATTCAGACGCTCTTGAAAATTTTGCAGGTTTTATATTAAAAAAATTAAAAAACAAAATAAATTGTGAGAAATTTATTGGTCAAAATAGTACTTCTTGGACGGGGGTTGATGAATTGTTGGAGGGTGGACTTATAAAACCTTCGGATGAATTCATGTCCTATATATCCGAATTAGAGAAAATTTTTGTAAATTTCAAAGATAATATATACAATAAAAAACAAATTTTAAATCACTTTTTAAAAAGTTCAGAAAAAATAGATTTGAATGAAGATATAAAGAAACTGTTTTTTAGAAGCAGAATTTATTTTTTAGTTAAAGAACATAATAATAATTTAGTTTCTTATAGATGTCGCAATAAAAATAAAAAAATGAAAAAAAATTTTAACATAAAAGTATGAGTTTTAATTAAAAATATACAGTTCTCCTATAAGCACCAATTAATATAAACCACGTGATGACGTCAGAACATCAACCTATCATTTACGTACGTTACCTAGTAGTCTTTGTACCATGCACCATCTCCACTTCAAAACTCAGAAGACATTGTTTTTAACATAATGGAAAATAAAGATAGATAAAACTTTGTAGTTTTACTTACTTTTACATACGTATTTTTTTAAAAACTTGCAAATTGCAGTAGCTACCTTGGGTATTGTCTTGCTTATTTTAGCTTTAGAAATTCTGTGCAAATACATATGTAAGTGAGCTGTAGGAATCACCGGTTGCAAAGTATCTCAAAGTCAACGCAAGTTGCTCAGCTGGTGAAATAGCTTCTCGAAATTTGGTGTTTTGCATTATAATATGTGGAGCAACAATTTTGTGCGATTGTTTTTGTCCTTATAAGTATGGGTTGGTATTTGTACTTTTGTAGTTCAGCTGTACTTTTAATTACTGGGTGGTTTGGGTAGGATTGTATACGGTGATAGAGGTTTATTGTCGATTGGTCGTTTCTGTATTTTAAGGGGATTTGTCCTGAGTCAATGAGTAGACTATGTATTGGTGTTGTCCTAAAAGCACCAATGCTTATTCTAATACCTGTGTGATGTATTGCCTCTAATTTTTTAAGTGTGCTATGGTTTGCGGTGGAGTATATTTGGTTACTGTAATCTAGGATTGGTAGTATAATGGAGTTGTGGATTTGAAGAAGTCTTTTGCGATTTGATCCATAGCTACTGTTTCCAAGTATTTTTAGGATGTTTAATGCTTTTAGTGCTTTGTTCTTTATTCGTTCTATGTGAGTCTTCCACTTGTTTTTTATCAAAAGTTAGTCCTAAGAATTTGTGTTCTTTTGTTTGTTCAATGTTTGTGTTTTCAAGTGTAATCTGGGGTGTATATGTTATTTTGTATTTTCTTGTAAATGTCATGTGTTTTGTTTTTGTTTTTGAGAAAGTAATTCCGTTTGTCTTGGTCCATTCTGTTAGTTGTTTTATGTTTTGTTGGATGTTTTTTGTTGCTTGTTCTAAGTTGTTATTTGATGTGAAGATTACTAGGTCGTCGGCGTATATGATATGTTTAATAGGGTGTGTGATATATTCGCTTATATTGTTAATGCCTATTGCAATAGGGTTGTGCTTAGGACAGATCCTTGTGGGATTCCATTTTGTGCTGTTTTTGAACTGGATGTTATATTTCCAATTGCTACTTTGAAGGTTCTTGGAAGTAGGAATATTAGTAAAATGTAGCATGTGACCTATGATGTTCATTTTTTTTGCTTCTTGTATTATTTTGCGCTTCCATATACGATCGTATGCTTTTTCTAAGTCGAAAAAGACAGCGACAGTGTACTCATTTTTTGAGAAGGATTTTGCTATTTCAGTTTCGAGATAGCTTAGAGCATCTATTGTACCTAGGCTTTTACGAAATCCAAATTGGAATTGATTTATCAATTTGTTCTTTTCTAGGTACCACATGAGTCTTTTATTTACCATTCTTTCAAGAACCTTACAAAGGCAATTGGTTAGGGTTATGGGACGGTAGTTGCTTGCTATTTTGGGGTCTTTACCTTCTTTGAGGATTGGGATTAGTAGTGCTTTTCGCCAGTTTTGGGGAAATTTATTTTTTTGCCATATATAGTTGTAGAGGTGTAGGAGATATTGTTTTTGGGATATTGTGAGGTATTTGATCATGTCATAGTGGATTAGGTCTGGACCTGGTGATGAGCCTTTTATTTCACGTAGTGTTTGTTCTAGTTCTTGTAATGTAAAAAGCTGGTTGTATTCTTTTGTTGTGTCTTGCTCTTGTAGTATGTTGATCGGAGTTGTTTCTGTTTTCTGTTTGTGAATGAGAAAATCTGTTTAGTAATTATTATTATTGTCATTGAACGATGTTTCGAAGTAGTCAGCTAGGTTGTTACATATGTCTGTTTTATTAGTAATGATGTCTTGGTTTGTGGTTGTAAGGGCTGTTATTTTTATGTTTTGAGTTTTACCATTTATTGTTTTAATTTTTCGGTATATTTCTTTCGAGGTTGTTTTGGAAGTAATAGAGGATGTATACTCTTGCCAGGATCGTTTTTTGTGGTGACGGATAAGTTTTCTTGTTTTTGATTTAGCCTTAATAAAGTTTATGAAACTTTCCTGGGTTATGTTTTTTTTAAAAATGTTTAGCATCTTGTTTTTTTCTTTTATGGATTTTTTAATGTCGTCGTTCCACCATGGAACGTATTTTTTCTGAGGTTGTGTTTATGATAATGGTATTGAAATTTCTGCAGATTTGAGTATTTTTTTTTTCGAATATATGATTCGAAGGAGTCTACACTTTCGAAACTTGTTGTGGGTTTTGTGAAATTTATGTTTTCCTGGTAGGTGTTCCATTTAGCTTTTTTTATGTTAAAGGTACTTCTACGGGTGGTTTTATCTACTTTAATGTCAAATTGTGTTATTATGGGGAAATGATCACTTCCATGAAGGTAATTTTCCACGTACCAATTTATGTTTTTGTGTAATTCTGGGGAGCATATGGATAGGTCTATTGTGGAGAAGGTTTTGTATGAGAAGTTGAAATGTGTGGAGTTTCCGTTGTTAAGGATATTTAATGAATTATTGTTTATAAAATTTTCTATTTCCTTACCTTTTCTATCTTTTTTTACTGATCCCTAAAGTGGGTTGTGGGCGTTGAAGTCTCCGACGATTAATATAGGATTTGAAGTTTGGTTTATAAGTTCTTGTAGTTGTTTTTTATTTATATTTTGTCTGAGTATATGTTTATTAGAGTGAGTTTTATGGGAGAAAATATTTTGATTGCTATTGCTTGGAGATCTGTTTGGATATTGTTTATCTACAAGAATTGCAACTCCCCCAGAAGCTACAGAATTGGTATTTTTATTTTTGTAGTAACATTTAAAATTTTTAATTTTTGGTTCGTGTGTGTCTTTTATTTTGTTTCTTGCAAGCAGAAGATATTGTTACAATATTTTTGGTTAAGTAATTTAAATTCGTTTAGATTATGTATAAAACCATTTTTATTCCATTGTATAATTCTAAATGTGTCTTGTGTGTTGTTGTTGTTCATTGGTATTAAGAGATCATTGCATTTTCTTCATCATTTGATGTTTCTGTGTGTGTATCGGATTTGATATCCTCGTTTTTCCTGGGTCGTCCTCTTTTTCTGGTTTGTTGTTGTTTTTTTTGTGATTTTTTGAGTAATCTTTTTGTTCTGTTGGGATGTATTTCGTGGTATAATTTTTATTGTTTTTTTATTTAGTGCTTGTTGTTGTTTCGGTGTTAATTCTATGTTCGATGTTAGATTTGTAACTGGTTGGTGTCTCGGCTTTTCGATTTCGTTAGTAGGTAGTGTTGGCAGGTTAGTTGTGGATGTTGATGGTGTGGATTGTGGTGATTCGATGGGTTCAGTTTGAGTTGACGTTGTTATTTTGATTGTTGTTGCTATTGATGCGTATGTTTTTTTGACATTTTCCGGGTGTCTTACTGTCTTTCCATGTATATTTTTTTAGCTGTTTTGTAATCGGTTTTTTCTATTGTTTTTATTATTTGTATTAATGTTTTGTTTAATAAATATTGGACATTTTCTGTTGAGTGCATTGTGTGATTCTTTACAGTTTGTGCATTTTTCTGTTCTATCGCATTCTTTATTTTCGTTTTTTATGTGGTACTCTTCACCACATTTTGGGCATGTTTTGTTTTTTTTGCATATTTTAGCTATATGGCCAAAGTGTAGACAGTTTTTGCATCTCAATGGTGGTGGGAAATAGTGTTGAACTTTAGTTCTTTCGTATCCAATATTTATTTTTGTTGGTAATGTGCTTACTGAGAAGGTTAATATTATTAAACCTGTCTCAGATATTGTGCCTTCTTTCATTTTTTTTATTTTTCTGATTTCTGTTACGTTCTGG